>CM077668.1:475229463-475892985 GCA_039707655.1 Elymus sibiricus | reverse complement strand
ACAGTGGAACAATTCCGATGGGTTGGAACACCACAATGATAATGCTAATACCAAAAGTTGACATTCCATAGAAGGTATCCCAATTCAGGCCTATTAGCCTTTGCAATGTGGTATATAAAATTATCTCAAAGCTACTAGCCACTAGACTTAAAGTATTTCTGCCGGAACTAGTTAGTGAAACACAGAGTGCATTTGTGCCAGGAAGAATCATTACTGCAATGTCATTGTCGCCTATGAATGCTTACATACGATGAAGAAGAGAAAGTAGGGAAAGAATGGAACATGTGTAGTAAAGCTAGACATGCACAAGGCATATGACCGTGTCGAGTGGGTGTTTCTGGAAGCCATTTTATCCAAGCTTGGGTTTGCTGGCCAGTGGATAAAAATGATTATGGCTTGTGTCACTTCTGTGGAATATAAGGTGCAGTTTAATTCAAGTGAGACACCGTCCTTTAGGCTTGTCGAGTGGGTTGAGGCGGGGGGACCCCTTGTCCCCGTATCTATTTCTTCTTTGTGCCTAAGGACTAACTTCTTTAATCGGACATGAAGAGAACTAGGGAGATTGTTTTGTCTGTAAAATTCGTGAACATTGTTTTATACAATTTGTGATATTTTTTTAAATTTGCAAGCATTTTTTGAATTCACAGATATTTATCAAACTCACAAACATTTTTTTGAATTTACAGACATCTCTAAAATTTGCCAACATTTATTTTGGGAACATTTTTATATTTTTTATTTTTTAAAAATTAGTGAACATATTTTTCAACCCTGAACATCTATTAATTTGCTAACAATTTTTGAAATTCTGAGCATTTTTAAATTCACAAATATGTTTTAGTTTGCGACATTTTTTAAAATTCGGAAAGTAATTTTAAAAACTAAAAACAAAAGGCAGTCTAAAATGTTGAAAAACAAACGGTAGTCTATAGTCTATACATACCCTGCATTATCGCTATCTACTTATGAGCCGGCCACAAAAGCGTTGCGTTGGTGTGTGTTTCCTCACTTTTCAGCGCTTAGGGCAGAGTGCTCCTATATGATGCTTGTTTGCGTCATATAGGGCTGCGGCCCAAATTCCATGTAGCGTCTTGTTTCTTCCCCGAGCGCTCCCATAGTTTGGTTTTAGTGAATTTTCTTTGGTTTCTAGGTTGGTTTTATAGTTTCTTCGAAAAAATGATTCTTTAGAAGATAAATTATGGACACCTTTTTATATTTACATAAACATTTTCTAAAAATTACATGATTTTTTTAAAAGTGAACATTTATATAAAACTGCAGAACACTTTAGTAACAGAAAATCAACGTGTATTTTAAAAATGTTCATCATATACAAAAAAAAGTCCACAGTATTTAGAAAAACTCTGTGGTCTATTAACAAAAATGTTCACCAGGCCTAAAAAATGTTCATTATGTATTAAAAAAGATGTTTAATTTGTATCTAAAAAAATGTTCATCATTTACTAGAAAAAGTCCAGCATCTATTAAAAATGTCCATCAGGCTTCAAACAAAAATTTCAACCTGTCTTAATAATGTTCATTATGTATAATTGTTATATCATCTACTAAAAGCAGTCCACCATGTTGAAAAAAAGTGTTCACTATATATTGAGAATGTTCACTAGGCTTCAAAAATTCATGGTATATTCAAACGAAATTCACCGTGTATTGAAAAAATGTTCAGCAGGCTTTATATTCACAATTCTTCACAAATAATCATATGCACACAAAGACCAATGTGTTTTTATTAATGGAAAAGGGAATAAAGAGGGAAAGGAGCAAACTAAAAAGTGAAAGAAATAAACAATGAAAATGGAAAGATAAGAAAATTATTTGAAAACTGGAAAGTCAAAGAAGGAAATAAAAGAAATAGACAAAAATGGAGGAAAGCAAAAAAAAAAAAAACCAAGGAAAACATAAACAAATATCCAGTAGAACAAAAATAAAAATCCTATAGAAAACCTAAATGGAAAAGGTGGAACAAAAACCACTTACAACAAAAAAGAGAAAAATTGAGGAAGACCGAAAAAACAAATGAAAACTGACACTTGAAATAACCCCGCACACACATAAAACAAAAAATAAATCATAGAAGAACGGCAACACAAAAGGGTTGAACAATGGGATGTCGCAGAATGTGCTTCTCCTATGCATCAAGTAGAATTGCTATTAGGGTGCTAATTAGGATCTCTTGTGTGTGCGGAGCTCCTATCGACCGCTGTTTGCGGCATATTGGTGCGAAACGCACAGGCCCCCCCCCCCCCCCCCCCCCCCCCCCCCCCGCGACTGGGCCGACGATTGGTGCATGCAGTGAAGCGAGCGAGCGGCGTCTACGGTTAGTGGGAGAACGAGGCACTATAGCGAACCGGTAACTGTACCAAACCAATCCCGACGTTTTGTAGCTACCCGGGCAGAGTTACTGTAGTGAACATTTTAAGAAAAGTGTTAGAACAATTTTTGAAAATTACAAACAACTTTTGAATTTTTCTAACATTTATTGGAAAATATGAACTTGTTTTTGTAATTTTGACCATTTTTTTATTTTTCTAACATTTTCTGAAAAACATAAACAAAATTTGGAAATGTGAACTTTTTGTGGAAATTCTGCACATTTATTGAATTTTCGGATCATTTTATCAAAAGCAGGACAAAATTTTGTAAACGCAATTTTTTTTAAATTTGTGAACAAATTTTGAAAAATGGGATCAGCTTTTTGCAATTACGAATAAAAGTTGAAACACTAACAGTTTTTGTTGTGCTAGGACGATTTTGGAATTGGCCTGGGAGAGGGAGATATTGGGCAACGGGCCATGATGGGTGGCGAGAGAGAGAATCAAAAGGTCCGATGGACTTTATTTTGGGCTGACATGCTAACATTTTTTATAGTCGTGAACATTGTTTCAAATTTGCAATTCATGTGACTGTAAACCAAACAAAATTTGAACATTTACTCATCTACTTCATAATCTTTTTATTATATTTGGACTTTAGTATATTAAGAATCTCCTTTCATGATATTCTTATTATATTTATTTATTTCATTTACTCATTTCATGTTTTTATTTATTCTTCGTTTGTCTATTTTAGTTTGTTTGATTTTTATTATTTATAATTTTTTTGGATTTCCAATTCATTCATGGGGTGGGGTGGGGGGCAAGAAACTGCATATTGTTGCGCGGGGGGGGGGGGGGGGGGGGGGGGGGATCTATGCGACAAAGCTTCAGGCAAGAACTGATAGTCTGATACACAAAAAAATAGTTAGGTTCAGTAATCACAATGAATTTCTCTCAATTTTACTGACCTTCTGGCATCATCATAATTTTCTTTTCGTTTTGTTAGTAAAGAAATAAGAAAATAAAACCCACATGAAAAAGTGCACATACTACCATCGCTCATTGACATCTTCAAATACATAGGTATGTACGTAGTACATATAATGAGTTCCACACCCAAAAAAGAAGAAGAATAGGAATTGGTGGCAAGCAAAAAGATGGTTAATTAGTATTGTGTTTAGCAACATACCAAAGATCCCAGATAGTATATATATATATTATTTTTTTTTTGCATGGAGATAGTAGTATATATAGTTGGGAAGGCAAAGCAACAATAATGCATGCATGGGTACGATGCTTCTTCAGATCGGGTGAAGCTTGCAAGACAAATCTATAAATACTCTAGTGGATATATACAAAGACATAGTTTTTCTTCGCAAAAAAAAAGGATATATACAAAGACATAGGTGCTGGAGAAAATATGTTGATCCCTTCATAAATTAGCGCTGCTGCATACATACGTATACATTTAAAGATAATATGTAGGTGTTGGACAGTGCATAATCTTTTGCAAGACCTTCATCATCTTCTTCAACGACCACGGATCCTCGTCAATGCAGGCAGCTCCGGCGTCATCCCCGGTCGTCCCTTGCTCCATCTGAGCCTTCAGGAATTCCACTGGGACGTCGACGTAGCCCCTGGCGATCAGGTCCACCCTGATCTTGGCCAGCAGCACCCGGAGGCAGTCGTCCCCGCCGGCCTTCCTCTTGTCAGCCGGCCAACGACGGCACTGCTCGTCCAGCTGCCGCCTACGCACCTCGATCCACCCGGGCGGGAACACCCCGCCGGGGAGGTCGTCGATGCTCGGGGCCTCCGTCTCCCTGTGGTACATGAACACGGCTATGTCCTCGTCCGACAGCCGGACTGTGCCTGCAGCCGGAGACGGCGCCGGCGTTGAGGGGTCGGAGTGTGACATGATCCGGGCCACTGCCGCCTCCATCTCCGATGCATGGGCTCAGCGCCCCGCCTCCGGGAAGCTCGCGAGGTTCTCCATGACAATCGCCCGCAGCTCCGCGTAGGAGTATTCGGAGAAGAGATCGGCCTCCATCGGCTCGTCCGTTGACCGCGCTAGTCCTCCCTGACAATCGCCGTTGCCGAGGTGGATCGGATTAGCCGGAACAATGCTACACTTATGTTCTCGAAAAAAAAACTTATGATCTTGAAAAACCCTAAAAAAACTTATGTTCACGAAAAAAATACTGCACAAACATATCGGACTGTGCTTACGGACGCCATCGTGGAATCACGTGGTTAGCGGAGATTGAAATGCTGTTACTCCAACGAATTCTCGCATATTTTAAATTTTAACGAATGAATTTATTTTCTACACAATATTTTGCAAAATAAATCTCCAATTCCACGACAAGCCAAACTATCGGGTGAACGATGCTGCACGATCATGGGGAGCATCATCATCATATAATTTTTTTCCCTTGTGTTAGTGAGAAACAAGAAAAACTAAAACCCACATAGTAAGCGTACCATTCCTTGAGATTTTGGCAGCAGCGATAAGTAATTCGTACATGCATAGATTTCCCCGTAACAAAGAATAAGAAATGGCGGCAAGCAGCATAGTAATCCTAACTAGGCCCCGAATGGATCCAAAAGAGTTAATTAAGCTACTTAAGTATTGCTTAGCATGCAGCAAGGAAACAAAGCAACGATCCTCTCATCAGAAATCAGAAGCAGCAGCTGCTGCAAGCATCAACAATGGCGGCTTCAGCTTGGTCGAAGCTCGCCCTTCTTCTCTGTTACTTTGGCGTGAAGGCCTTCATTTTCGGCATCGTTGCCGAAAACAAAATGGTTAATTGTTCCTCCTGTTCATCTGGTTCATTCGTTCGCTTGTGTTGATTATTAGGTTATTATTTTGAAAGTACTAAACTTACGGGATGCCTCTATCGATGGCAGCCTCAGTTTGGAACTGGTACCGTCATCGGAGATGGTTATGTCATGTGCGAGTTCTCACGCCTCAGCGTGGTCATGGGGAGCCTCTCTGTGATCTCGCTGCTACTCACCATCCTCATCGGCCACCGTGCCGTCTTCTACCCCTACCCTACCAACAAGGCCAGCCAGCAACCTGCAACAGTTCCTCGCCGAGCTCTGCTTGGAAGCACCATCCTCGTAGTCTTCTTCATTATCGCCGAGTAACTAAATGAACCCCTTCATTTAGCTGGCTATCTAAGTACTTCCTTTGTAAATAAATATAAGAGCGTTTAGTGATCTAAACACTCTTATATTTCTTTACAGAGGGGTAATTAATTAAGGTCCTCGATCAATGATCTGTTTTGTTGAGTAACTAAGTACCATTAGTTGATGTGATTAATTGTCAAAATAGGTTGGTCTCGGTTTCGGCTTTCGTGATGTTGGTGGGAGCGACCAAGACGCAGGCCGCCAACCTCCGGTACCAGCTTCCAATTCAACCTGATGACACCATGAGCTGCCCATCGAAGACAACCAAGATGGATGGTCACTTTGGTGGAGGCGCCCTGCTGGCCCTTGACGCCGCGCTCATGTGGTTCGTCTGCCAGCTGCTCGCGCTCGAGGCCCGGGCTAACTACCTCGACGGTCTCCCCGGGGATGATGAGGACCACGACGATAACAACAAGAAATATGATGGTGACCTTGTAGCCTCACCGGACCACACATGATCCTGGCTCAAGTGTTCCCATCAGTCTGTGGCCAGGTCAGCCGTCAGGCAGTGCCAACGTGTCCACCGTGAGTCAAAACCATGCCACACTGTAACGAAGTCATTCAAACAGGATGGAAAGACAGAAAATTAATAGAGTATGGATGCCAACTCTACCAGCATTTTAATGACAAAACTATACTCATCTTTGTTGGAAAGCGCTTTGCTATTTCTGTACTGAATAAATTTTGAACAGCCCATGGAACAACCATGAGTTAAATGGGTGACTAGTGGGGTGGTTGTACTCCCCACGCCCGTGTTTCTCATGTTATTAGTGCCAGAGGACGTTCATGTCGATAGCATTCTGTGTGACTAAGTTGCTACCCTTTTATGTATTCATTTTAGTTCTCTGTCGTGTAACCTCAAAGAGTATATGATAATTGAAAAATCAGTAATTTCACGTTAATGAAAGCAGTGTAGTTTAATGAAAGCAGTAGGTTGATGTGGCACTCTTTTGTGCTTTATTTTTGCACTCAATCTCAGTGCGATTAAAATTGTATATAACCCTAAGCATTCAACTATGCTAATATGACACGTGGAAACAAATAACGATCCTCATCGCACGCGACAAACACTATAAACAGATTTTTCTTTCCCCTCTCGCAAGGCGATAGGGAAAGCCTTCTTCCCTTCGATCTCCGCCGGCGAGCCCGTGAATTCGCCTCCCCTCCGCCTGCCGCTTCGGCGGACGATGGCTGGGAGGGTATTCCTGGTACCTCGTCCGCAATGGCGGCGCTTCTTCTTCGAGTCAGTCTTCCGGACTCTGATCCTCCTCAAGTTTGTTCGTTGGGACGGATTAGACGGAGCTCCGGCGTAGATTCCTGCCAGCTCCTCGGAGCGGCGAGGTTAGGGTTTCTCGTTGTGCGTACGCAACGGCAAGATTTCGTGTCAGGTTCTTCAGATCGATTCAAGGATTCAATGGCGACGACTGCGGCTCCCGAACGCTGGTCCTTAGGGGCACGTGTACGAAGACTTCCCGTCTGTCATCGACAAGGTCAGGCCGGCTCCAGTATGGGAGCAGCGACAGCGGTGCGTCGGCAGCTCGTTCTGGTGGCGGCAATGGTCGTTCGGTATGTTTGGGGTGCTTTGTACTTCCGGTGAATCTTTATAATAGATCTGATATTTTCGCAAAAAAGAAAATAATGATTCTCATGTTCCTAAAAAAAGCGATCCTCAAACTATTAAAGACTGTTATTTATGTAGATCTACTTTAATAGGGGTTTGATAGGTGAAGAGGAAGCACATGCATATCTCCATTCCGGTTAGTTTACTCTAAATCTACAAGCTCGAGAAACATGTGTATCTTCGCTTTGTGTAGTACATGTGTGTATCTTTGTTGTGTGTCTTACGATCACAAGATTAGTTGGTGTGGTTGTTGAATACTGGCCTTGGCTCTAATCTGGTAAACGGCAATGAAACACTAGCTAACGAAAGATGAGATGACCGTTCCAAGACCGATCCTCGGGAACGAGGAGAAGTGAGGCTTGTAGGATCAATGATTGTTTTGCAGGGATGTGAGCGAGACAAACAACATCGAGCCAGGAAGGGTTGGGCTATTCTTTGCGTTGGCTTTTTTTCTTTTCTACACCGGCTGGAAGCAACATAGTAATCCTTTTTTTTTTTGAAAAGGGCAACATAGTAATCCTAACCAGGCACCAAATGAATCCAAGTTAAAAAACGTCTTACATTATGGGACGAAGAAAGTACTATTTAGCAGCAGCAAAGCAAAGATCTCAATACTATCCGCCATGAGTCAGGAGAATACAGAACTTCGTTTCCTACAATTCGGTAGGTTGGTGGAAGCCTACCATTCTTCTCTACTTCTTTGGTCTGCAGACCTTCGTTTTGGGTGTCGTCGCTGAGGTTAAAAATGTATGTTTACTCCATTATATTTGATATTCTTGAACCACTTGTTAATTACTCCATTACTTAGCTTAGTTGCTGGGATGCATTTGCACATCTTGTTTCTCGATCGACTACAGCCTTTTTATGTACTAGCGATACGATCATCAGAGATGGTTTTGCCAGGTGCCAGTTCCCTAACCTCACCACCATGGGGAGCCTATATGTGGTGTCGTGTCACTGCTACTGACCATTCTCGCCGGCCATCTTGCTGTATTCTACCCTGCAAACAATGCTAACCAGCAGCCAGCTGCAGCAGTTACTCGTGTAGCTCTGTTCCGGACCACCAGCCTCATCGTCTTCTTCATTGTCAACGAGTACGTCACATGTGCCTAGCTCATGGTACCAGCCTCATAACTACTACTCCCTCCTTCCTAGTGTCAAAAACGCTCTTATATTATGGGACGGAGGTAGTAGGTCTTATGGATGAAGAATAGTTGCATAGAGGCTGGTGTCGGATTCGGCTTTGGCAATGATGCATGGTGTGACCATCGGAAGACTCGCTTTAGCTACTACGTACCTGGTGCTGATTCTAGATGATGATGGCAGTGTGAGATGCCCGTCCACGTACAACACGGATGGCCACTTTGGCAGTGACGCCCTGCTGGCCTTGGACGCCACCCTCACGTGGCTCGTGTGCCAGCTGCTCGTGCTCGAGGCCTGAACGAACTGCCTCGACGGACTCCACGGAGATGACGACAAGGGCCGCGGCGGCAGCAACCAGAAACATGATGACGACCCTGTTGACTTCACGGAGTATGATTGATCCTGGCCGAAAAATCCTTCACATTAAAGTCAGCATCAATCCGGGTGGCGAGGTGCGAGTCAAAACCATGCCATGCCGTAAGTGAAACCACTCAAAACAGACAGGTGGCGAGGTTAGAGACCAAATGTCCAAATCTAGACTCAGGGAGCATTTGAGTGACAAAAAAATATGCCTTTCTTTTGTTCTTTCTAATGTGAAACAAATTTGCTACCTGTGTAAGGTGTGAACATTTTGAGAAGCAACCGGGTGTCTCATTCTGTTAGTGCGAGACAACGTTTATGTTAATTGCGTATAATCTATTGATAGAAGGAGAGGGTAAAAGAGCACCCGTCCACAAAGTTACACGTTGCTCGAGGGGCTAAGAACGAATTACATAACGTTATAACTCCCCACTAGCCCGCCTAGACAACGCAGCCAAACAACCGTTCATGTCAACACGGAAGAACCCGGCCAAGGCCCACTCCCTCGCTACCTGTATAATCTGCCGGAGTACGACCTGCAGGGACGAGGACGCGTTGTGGAACACGACCGCGTTCCGGTGTTTCCATGTCTCCCAAAGGGCCAGCGTCGCGAAGGTGTTGAGATCCTTGCTGTTCCATTGGCCCGAGGCAAGAGCCGCACACCATGGAAGTAGGCGGTCATTGGGCCACGGAGCCCGAACACCATGGCCCCAGGCCGTGAGCGCCTCAAACCACACCGAGCGGGCGAATACGCAAGCGATCAACAGATTCGTGCTCCTGATTGCACAGGGGGCATGCGTCCTAACGAGGCAAAGCTCGCCGCGCCGACCGGTCCGACGTCTATGTGTGACTAGTTTTCTGCACCTTAACATGTTCACACGCCTCTAATACTCCGCCATGAGCCCGTGACATGTGTATGTCTAAGGAAAATCAACAATGCCACATCAGAGAGAGTATGTTGGAGCGTATGCAGACGAGCATATGAAATAATCCAAACCATACGTATTGAACAGTATAATATTCACTGTGATTTTTTACTCCTTGGTGATTATTGTTAGTGTTGCTATTTCAGTACCAAGTATAGAGCATATACATATTATGCACCTTGCTAAACATATTCGACAAAAAACTGAGTAAAGAATCACACCAACAGTTCAATTTACAAGCTAGAAGTTTCTAAAATTATTCCTACCCTACTCACACCCTAAAAACTTCGATTACTATATCTACTAGACAGTATGCTCTGGAGATATCTACTTATAGTTTATGCTACTAGTAAAAGTTAATTCAAGAAAATATTGTTATAAAACACAATCTAAACTTAGTACAACACAATTTATTTATTTTTGTAAGGGTATGCATTACAACCATATAACAAATATCAATATAACGGGTAGACATTTTATATACGTTTAGAATTTAGAATGATGTTAAAAACACTAGCATGCCAAAAATAATGTATAAAAAGGTAAAAAGAATTAGTATAAATTATCATGTTTTGAAAATCTATATTTTGCCTAGTGTTACAACAACTATTTGGTCTACAAAAACAAATCACTAAAAAATAATACCTCTAATCTCACTTTGCAAAACGTCTCGTGAATACGATCGAGATAATTTGTAAGTCTGCCGTAATAACCAAACATACGACACCATCTCATGTACACACAAGAATGCTCTCTCTTAGTGTTCTAAATAAAAATATTAAAAAACACACTTATACCCTAATGTGCATATTTTATAACACGGGCGGAACTCCCCTTAGGGTGACCTCCATGCAGTAATGATTTGAATATGAGTATATCAATTCCAATTTGTAAATATTTATTAAATTCATAAATATTTTTAAGTTCACCAACATCTTTTTACTTCATGGACATCTTTTCAAAGCGAGCAATTTTTAAATTTGTGTATTTTATTTTATAATTTTCGTTGATAATTTTTAAATATGTGAATATTTTTCTAATTTGTGAACATTTTTTGAAATTTAGTGAATATTTTTTTAAATATGTTTTTATAATATGTGTTTGTTTTTGTTCAAATACAAGATGAACATTTATATGAACATGTTTAATTTTTTATTTTCTACAATATGATTTTTTCTATTTTTAAACGAGTAATATTTTTAAAATTGCAAAAAAGCAAAAAAAACATCTTACACCATCTGGTACCGTAGTCGCCACACACGCCCTTTCCTGCCTCCGTGCACCCTTTCCCGCCGGAGCGCCGCTCGCCGATAGATAAATTGAACGGTGCCCCATCGTTGCCCCACCACACTCTCATATCTTCCTCAACGCCCACCTCGCCTCCGCCATATCGCACCAGGCCCCCCCTCCTAGACCTGCCCCGGGCAAGAACGAAGAGGAGCGTGCCACCCGTTGGTACTGGGAGAGAGTGTGTAGGTACTCCGAGAATGTCGAGTCAAATCTCTCATTGAAGCTGAATCAACCGTCTGCAACGAGTGCCTCCCCACCGCCCGCCGCTACATGGCCCGACTTTGTGGCGTTTTGATACGCAATTTATAGTTTTGGGCTAGAGAAGAGGAATCTCCTATTTAGCACTCATAGCACATGATACATTATTAATTGCAAAAATCACGCTCATGTCGCTTTGTTGGACTAGCCCAGTTTGTTATTTTTGTCGATTTAGTTTTCTGTCTGGTTTTTGCGTTTCCCATTCTTTTCTCTGTTTCCTATCGATTTTCATTTGTTTTTTCAGTGGCTTTTATATTTATTTATTGTTCCATTTTTATTCAGCTTTATAAGCGGTTTTTGCTTAGTTTTTTTTATTATTTTTATCCTTTCTCAATTATTATTTTTACCAAAACCTTGAACATTTTTAATTATTTTTTATAATTTATTGGAAATTCATGAAGATTTTTTTAAAAAATCAAATAGATTTTCTAGAATCCGTCAATATATTTCAATTTGAAAATATTTTTAAAATTCATGAACATTTCTTAATCTATCAATATTTTCTAAAAATTCATTATCAATTTTCACACCCGTGAACAATTTTTAATCCATGAATATCTAATAAGTTTGTGAAAATTCTCCTTGAAATTCGTGAGTTATTTTTTAAAATCCATGAACATTTTCTTTGAATTCTCAAAAGTTTTCTAACGAACCAGAAAACCGATAGACGGTTTTCTTCTCAGCCAGATCTGCGTTCTTTTTGACGGTCCAAAAAGTTATTTTTGAACGCTGTGGTAGTTTTTCTTCTCAGCCAAGCGCGCGAGCGTGCATTAGCTCATCTTTCTGCGTTCTGTCCGACAATTTATACATCCGCACCAAAATACTACTCCCTCCATTCCTAAATATAAGTCTTTTTAGAAATTCCAATGCGGACTACATACAAAGCGAAATCAGTGAATCTACATTTTAAAATATGTCTATATACATCCGTATGTTGTTCGTATTGAATCTCTAAAAAGACTTATTTTTAGGAATGGAGGTAGTATAAAGACATAGTTTGCCCGTCCTAATTCATGATTTGTCAGTCCAGTATATGTAGTTTACATAGAAATAGACAGCATTAAATTAAATTAATATCCAAAAGCAATTTCGTACATGTACTAGTGGAGAAACTCATCCCGTACAAGTCCCGATGCTAGGGTTTTCTGCCCCTGGCGATCTGGAGGCGAAAGCCCCGCCGCCACCGCCGCCGGCCATCGCGCCATCGCGTGTGGCCTCTCCTCCGCGCCCATCTCCAAAAAGGTAGTCGGAACAGCCGCGGCTGTGTCCGCCGATCGATCGCTCGGGTCAGAAGGGCCCTGCGACTGTGATCCTGCCGTCGTCGCTCGGGAGTCCGGGTGCCCTAACCCCTTACTCAAGGAAAAGTCCATGCCCAGCTACAAAAACCCATCTAGGATTTCGGAGGGGCAGCCAAAGGCACCAAGCAAACCGCCAGATATCACGCCAGCGCCCACCACGGATCCGCCGCCTGCTAGCATGTCGACGGCCTCGCAAAACTCGGGCAAGATGCCGGAGGTGACTAAGGTGAACCTGGAGGTTGGTGGGGGCGCATACGGGGCTCCCTCCGTGTTACGGTCTCTTCTCTCAATTACACGAATTCATGGCGGATACAGGTTTTGAGGGAGGAATTGGGGATCTGGAGAGAGAGAGAAGGAACTGGGGTTCGAGGAGGAAGAACTGGGGTGGGGATAGATTACAGCCAAGTCTTTCTCGATGCCTTCCTCGATCCATCTTCACTCGTCTTATCCACCTAGCTCCCAGGTGGCCGGGTCGAAGCGGTGGTTGGGCCGCTTCCTCCTCTTGGGTCTTGCTGGGCCGGACTGGTCTTCTTGTGTAGTGTCTAGGCCCGTGACACTCCGTGGATGCTGCTCGCCCGAAGCCTCCCTTCGGGGGATCCGAGGCTGCTACGCGAGTAAACCAGAGGCTGCAGACGCTGGCGATCTGGGATTAGTTCAAGACGTCAGAGACGGCGGGCATGACTGGCTCGGCTCCGGCGGGCCGTGGGCGCGACGGCTGGGATATGGAAGGACCGGAAGCGTTCGGGGAAGGAGAGGACCCTGAGGATGAGGCAGAGCTTGTGGAGGTTGACCTCGAAGAAGATGGTGTTCTGCAGCAACCGGAGCACCTGTGGACCGTGATTATGCTCGTGTACTCTTTGGATCGGCCGTCACCAACCACTCTATTTGAGAACATTGTTGAAGGCTGGAGGTTGAAGGAGGATTTTGACTACGCCTACCAGGGAGACAACAAATATTTGTTGCACTTTGGGTGTGAGGCGGACATGGCTCGTGTCCTCCGAGGAGGGCCATGGCAGTACGAACATTATCCGTTGTTGATCGAGGCTTATGATGGGATGAGGAAAGTATCTGACTACAATTTGGATATGATGAGGATATGGGTGCGCATTCTCGACGTGCCCATGAACTGGAGGACCGATGCAGTGGTAAAAGCTCTCTATGTCAACCTGGGTACTATCATGCAAACGGAGCTAGGGGTGAACATGGGCAACTTTGTACGTGTGAGAGTGGCCGTTCCAGTCCATGGGCCGCTGGAGACATCGGTGGCCATGTTTGCCAAGCTGAAGGATAAGAAGACGAAGGTAGAGTTCCAAATCCAATATGAAAAATTGCCAAACTTTTGCTATTCATGCGGCTACCTTGGGCACCTCGAGAAATCTTGTGGCAGAAGGGGTAGAGGCGGGAGCTCCATCAGGCAAGTTCAGTGGCAAGCTCCGGTGCTCACCACCACGCAGATTAGGGAGGCAGTCCGGGACGGTGAAGGCTAAAGTTAACCCGACGGCGTACCGAGGACTTGATTTCTCCTCTGAGAGTACGGGGTCTACAGGACATGGGCGAGGCGGACGGGGGGCATGCCGGTCGGACGGCAGCTCTGTGTGCCGTCCCAAGTACGCACCAGACCATAGCACCGGAAACCCAGCTATGGACGAGATGCTCGCCGAGCAGATGCAGACCTTGTCCAGGGCTAGTAAGGGAGCTAGGAAGGAGAGCGGCGTTGAGGGTGCAGCCAACAAGGTTCAGAAGCAGCAGGAAGCACCGGCGGGTGTGCAGCAGCCCCAATACTCCCAACCTCGTAGCTCAGATATGATTCCAACAATACGCAACTTATCCCATGAGATTAACATGGATGGCACAGACCTATCTGAGGAGGTGTCCACTCTGGGCAAGCGAGCAACGGCGGGTGACTATGTCGCTGGTACAGGAGGCGAGGTGGATGGCAAGGCAATAGTTGTTTTCAATAACATGACAAACCCTGCCGAGTGTATGATTCCAGGTACTCCTAAAAAGCGCAGGACATCGGGGTCTCTGGACGGGCAGCAGACTCAGCATGGAGAGGGGATACCAGACCAGGAGATGGTGGACGGTTCTATCACACCGGAGGCAGTCGACCCAAGGGCCGCCGATGAACTGACGGGGCTGACGGAGCCCCGTCAGGAGCAATGAATATTCTCAGCTGGAACTGCCGGGGGGGGGGGGGGGGGGACCCTCGGATAGTTCGTGATCTTGTGCAGGCTCAGTCCCCTAGTATCGTCTTCATTTGTGAAACTAGGCAGTCTAAAAATAAAATGAAGAGACTTCGTGCTCGTTTAGGTTTAAGAGGTTTTGATGCTTTCGTTTGTATGGGTCATAGTGGTGGTCTTGGTTTGTACTAGCATGAGTCAGTGAGTCTTGATGTAAAAGAAATAAATGAACGATATATTGATGCGTATGTTACTGGTGCAGCGGGTGAGCCACCCTGGAGGCTCACCTGCGTGTACGGCGAGCCTCGGACAGAGGATCGTCATCGCATGTGGACACTCCTTTGTAATCTTCACCAACAGGCCAGCATGCCGTGGGTCTGTTGGAAATATGTCCTAGAGGCAATAATAAATTAGTTATTATTATATTTCCTTGTTCATGATAATCGTTTATTATCCATGCTATAATTATATTGATTGTAAACTCAAATACATGTGTGGGTACATAGACAACACTGTGTCCCTAGTAAGCCTCTAGTTAACTAGCTCGTTGATCAAAAGATGGTGAAGGTTTCCTAGCCATGGACATGAGATGTCATTTGATAACGGGATCACATCATTAGGAGAATGATGTGATGGACAAGACCCAAACTATAAACGTAGCATATGATCGGGTCAGTTTATTGCTATTGTTTTCTGCATGTCAAGTATCAGTTCCTATGACCATGAGATCATGCAACTCCCTGACATCGGAGGAGTACCTTGTGTGTATCAAACGTCGCAACGTAACTGGGTGACTATAAAGATGCTCTACAGGTATCTCCGAGGATGTCTGTTGGGTTGGCATGGATCAAGACTGGGATTTGTTCTTCCGTGTGACGGAGAGGTATCTCAGGGCCCACTCGGTAATACAACATCACAATGAGCCTTGCAAGCAATGTGACTAAAGTGTTAGCCACGAGATCTTGTATTACGAAACGAGTAAAGAGACTTGCCAGTAACGAGATTGAACTAGGTATAGAGATACCGACGATCGAATCTCGGGCAAGTAACATACCGAAGAACAAAGGGAACAGCATACGGGATTAACTGAATCCTTGACATAGAGGTTCGACCGATAAAGATCTTCGTAGAATATGTAGGAGCCAATATGGGCATCCAGGTCCCGCTATTGGTTATTGATCGTAGAGGTGTCTCGGTCATGTCTACATAGTTCTCGAACCCGCAGGGTCTACACACTTAACGTTTGGTGACGATTAGTATAGTTGAGTTATTTTGTTGGTGACCGAAGGTTGTTCGGAGTCCCGGATAAGATCCCGGACATGACGAGGATCTCCGGAAGAGTCCGGAGGTAAAGATTGATATATGTGATAATAGTGTTTTGATCTCCGGAAGGGTTCCGGAATTCATCGGAAGGGGTTCCGGATGTTTACCAAAGTGTTCGGGTGCAGCAACACTTTATATGAGCCAAAGGGATAAAGCCCACGAGGTATTGGAAAGTGCAAAAGGAAGTTTTGCTGCTGCCTTAAGCGGTACTACCGCTGGTAAGGCAGTACTACCGCGTAAGCGGTACTACCGCTTGTGTGAAGCGGTACTACCGCTCAAGCGGTACTACCGCTCGTGAGCGGTACTACCGCTTGTACGCAATACTGCTGGAATCCGAGTTAGACTCTTTCCGTGCAGGCCAAACCGACCTTGTGCGGGCAAAACCGACCTTGTGGAGGCTTTCTCTCCAAGTTTAGACCCCAGGGCTCAACATATAAATAGAGGGGCAGGGCTAGCACACGGGATACATCAAGATTTCCCAAGCCGTGTGCC
This sequence comes from Elymus sibiricus, assembly GCA_039707655.1. Taxonomy (NCBI): domain Eukaryota; kingdom Viridiplantae; phylum Streptophyta; class Magnoliopsida; order Poales; family Poaceae; genus Elymus; species Elymus sibiricus. The sequence continues at coordinate 475,876,572 of CM077668.1, read as the reverse complement.
GGCAACCCTAACCCTCTAGTTCCTCCCGTCATAATCTCCGTAGTGCCTGGCGAAGCCCTGCAGAGATTGTTCCTCACCACCATCACCACGTCGTCGTGTTGCCGGAACTCCTCTGCTACTTCATCATCGCTCGCTGGATCGAGGAGGTGAAGGCGTCATCAAGCCGTACGTGTGTTGAACGCGGAGGTGCCGTCCGTTCGGCACTAGTTCGTGATCAGATCGAGGGACGACTTGCGATTTGGATCACGGAGACGTTCGACTACATCAACCGCGTTTCTTAACGCTTCCGCTTAGCGATCTACAAGGGTATGTATATTCACTCTCCCTCTCGTAGATGCTCATCACCATGGATAGCCAATATGGGCATCCAGGTCCCGCTATTGGTTATTGATCGTAGAGGTGTCTCGGTCATGTCTACATAGTTCTCGAACCCGCAGGGTCTACACACTTAACGTTTGGTGACGATTAGTATAGTTGAGTTATTTTGTTGGTGACCGAAGGTTGTTCGGAGTCCCAGATAAGATCCCGGACATGACGAGGATCTCCGGAAGAGTCCGGAGGTAAAGATTGATATATGTGATAATAGTGTTTTGATCTCCGGAAGGGTTCTGGAATTCACCGGAAGGGGTTCCGGATGTTTACCGAAGTGTTCGGGTGCAGCAACACTTTATATGAGCTAAAGGGATAAAGCCCACGAGGTATTGGAAAGTGCAAAAGGAAGTTTTGCTGCTGCCTTAAGCGGTACTACCGCTGGTAAGGCAGTGTTGGAAATATGCCCTAGAGGCAATAATAAATTAGTTATTATCATATTTCCCCGTTCATGATAATAGTTTATTATTCATGCTAGAATTGTATTGACCGGAAACTAAATACATGTGTGGATAATATACAAATACTATGTCCCTAGTATGCCTCTACTAGACTAGCTCGTTGATCAAAAGATGGTCAAGGTTTCCTGACCATGGACATGAGTTGTCATTTGATAACGGGATCACATCATTAGGAGAATGATGTGATGGACATGACCCAACCGTTAGCATAGCAAATGATCGTTTAGTTTATTGCTATTGCTTTCACTATGTCAAATACACGTTCCTCTGACCATGAGATCATGCAACTCCCGGATACCGTAGGAATACTTTGGGTGTATCAAACGTCACAACGTTACTGGGTGATTATAAAGGTGCACTACAGGTATCTCCGAAAGTGTTTGTTGAGTTGGCATGGATCGAGATTGGGATTTGTCACTCCGACTATCGGAGAGGTATCTCTGGGCCCTCTCGGTAATACAGCATCACAGAAGCCTTGCAAGCACCGTGAGTAAAGAGTTAGTTGCAAGATGATGTATTATGGAACGAGTAAAGAGACTTGCCGGTAACGAGATTGAACTAGGTATTAGATACCGACGATCGAATCTCGGGCAAGTAACATACCGCCAGACAAAGGGAACAACGTATGTTGACATATGAGGTTCACCGATAAAGATCTTCGTGGAATATGTAGGAACCAATATGAACATCCAGGTTCCGCTGTTGGTTATTGACCGGCGAGTCATCTCGGTCATGTCTACATCATTCCCGAACCCGTAGGGTCCGCACACTTAAGGTTCGATGACGATTTAGTATTATATGAGTTATGTGATTGGTGGCCGAAGTTTGTTCGGAGTCCTGGATGAGATCACGGACATGACGAGGAGTCTCGAAATGGTCGAGAGGTAAAGATTCATATATTGGAAGGCTATATTCGGACGTCGGAAAGGTTCCGAGTGATTCGGGTATTTTTCGGAGTACCGGGGAGTTACGGGAATTCACCGGGGAAGTAATGGGCCTACATGGGCCATACGGGAAAGAAGAGGCAGCCCACAAGGGGTGGCTGCGCCCCTCCCCCTAGGGAGTCCGAATTGGACTAAGGGAAGGGGGCGCACCCCCCCTTTCCTTCTCCTCTTCTCTCTCCCTTCCTTCCCCCTTCCAAGAGGGAATCCTACTAGGACTTGGAGTCCTAGTAGGACTCCTCTCTCTCCCTTGGCGCACCCCTAGGGGGCCGGCCAGCCTCCCTCCTTTATATACGGAGGAAGGGCACCCCTTGGAGACACACAATTGTCCCATAGCCGTGTGCGGTGCCCCGATCTCCGTTTTCCACCTCGGTCATATTTTCGGAGAGCTTAGGCGAAGCCCTGCCGGAATCACTTCACCGTCACCATCGCCACGCCGTCGTGCTGACGGAACTCATCTACTACCTCGATGTCTTGCTGGATCAAGAAGGCGAGGAACGTCACCGAGCTGCACGTGTGTAGAACTCGGAGGTGCCGTACGTTCGGTACTCGATCGGTGGAGCTCGAAGGATTGTTCGACTACATCAACCGCGTTGTGAGACGCTTCCGCTAAACAGTCTATGAGGGTACTTAGACACACTCTCCCCTCTCGTAGCGATGCATCTCCATGGATAGATCTTGCGTGAGCGTAGGAAATTTTTTGAAATTCATGCTCCGTTCCGCAACAGTGGCATCCGAGCCAGGTTTATGCGTAGATGTGATTTGCACGAGTAGAACACAAGTGAGTTGTGGGCGTGGGTGTATACATATTGCTTGCCGTTACTAGTTGATACTTGATTCGGCGGTATTTTGAGATGAAGCGGCCTGGACCGACATTACGCGTACGCTTACGCGAGACAGGTTTCACCGCTACGTGCACTCGTTGCATAAAGGTGACTGGCGGGTGTCTGTCTCTCTCACTTTAGTTGAATCGGTTTCAATTAAGAGGGTTCTTTTAGAAGATCAAAAAGCAATCACTACACCACGTTGTGGTTTTGCGTAGGTAAGAACGGTTCTTGCAAACCCGTAGCAGCCACGTAAAACTTGCAACAACAATGTAGAGGACGTCTAACTTGTTTTTGCAGGGTATGCTGGTGATGTGATATGGCCAAGACATGATGTGATATAAGTTGTTGTATGAGATGATCATGTTTTGTAAAGTTATCAGGCAACCGGCAGGAGCCTTATGGTTGTCTCTTTATTGTATGCAATGCCAACGCTATGTAATTGCTTTACTTTACCGCTATGAGTTAGCAGTAGTAGTAGTAGCAATAGCCGGCGAGACGACCACGACGCTGCGATGGAGATCAAGGTGTCACGACGTTACGATGGAGATCATGATGTCAATCTGGTGACGATGGAGATCATGACGGTGCTTTGCTGATGGAGATCAAAAGCACAAGACGATGATGGCCATATCATGTCACATATATTGAATTGCATGTGATGTTAATCCTTTTATGCATCTTATTTTGCTTAGGACGATGGTAGCATTATAAGATGATCCCTTCACTAAATTTCAAGATAAGTGTTCTCCCCTAGTATGCACCGTTGCGAAGGTTCGACGCTTCTAAACACCACGTGATGATCGGGTGTGATGGATTCTTTCGTTCGCATACAACGGGTGTAAGCCAGTTTTACACACGCAGAATACTTGGATTAAACTTGACGAGCCTAGCATATACAGATATGGCCTCGGAACACAAGAGACCGAAAGGTCAAACATGAGTCATATAGTAGATATGATCAACATGAAAGATGTTCACCATTGATGAACTGATCCACCTCACGTGATGATCGGACGTGGATTAGTTTGATGTGGATCATGTTACACTTAGACAATATGAGGGATGTTAATCTAAGTGGGAGTTCTTAAGTAATTTGATTAATTGAACTTCAATTATCATGGACATAGTCAATAGTGTCTTAGCAAGTTTATGTTGTAGAACGATAGACCACGCTGTTACTCCCCTGTATTTTAATGCGTTCCTAGAGAAAGTTAAGTTGAAAGTTGATGGAAGCAACTATGCGGACTGGGTCCGTATTCTGAGGATTGTCCTCACTGCTGCACAGAAGGCTTATGTCTTTGATGCACCGCTCGGTGAGCAACCCCTATGGCTTTGTCTGAAGACGTTATGAACATCTGGCAGACAAGAAAAGATGACTACTCGATAGTTCAGTGCGCCATGCTTTACGGCTTAGAACCGGGGCTCGAAAGATGTTTTGAGCACCATGGAGCATATGAGATGTTCCAAGAGCTGAAAGTTTGTTTTTCAAGCTCACACCCGGGTCGAGAGGTATGACACCTTCGACAAGTTCTATAGCTGCAAGATGGAGGAGAACAGCTCCGATAGTGAGCATGTACTCAGAACGTCTGAGTACTTCAATCACTTGAATTAAGTGGGAGTTAGACTTCCAAATAAAGTGGTGATTGATAGAGTTCTCTAGTCACTATCACTAAGCTACTGGATCTTCGTGATGAACTATAAACATGCAAGGGATAGAAGATCCTTAAGCTATTCGCGATGCTACAAGCTGCGGATGTAGAAATCAAAAAAGGGAGCATCAAGTGTTGATGGTTAATAAGATCACTAGTTTCAAGAAGGGCAAGGGAAAGAAAAGGGAACTTCAAGAAGAACGGTAAAACAGTTGCCGCTCACGCGAAGAAACCCAAGGCTGAACAAAACCCGAGACTTAGTGCTCCCATTGCAAAGGGAAATGTCACAAGGAGCGGAACTTCCCCAAAGTAACTGGCAGATAATAAGACTGGCAATGTCAACAAAGATATTTGATATACATGTTATTGATATGTACCTTACTAGTACTCGTAGGAGCACCTGGGTATTTGATACTTGTTCAGTTGCTTACAACTTGAAACATGGAGCTTCGGAATAAACGAGGGCTAGCTAAGAACGAGGTGACGATGTGCATTGGAAGTGTCTCCAAGGTTGATGTGATCACCATCGCCACGCTCTCTCTACCTTCAGGATTAGTGATGAACCTAAATAATTGTTATTTGGTGCTTGCGTTAAGCATGAACATTATATCTGATAGTGTTTATTGCAAGACGGTTATTCAATTTCAGAGAATAATTGTTATTCTATTTATTTGGATAATATCATTGATGATCATGCACTTAAGATGAAAGGTTTATTGAATCTTGATCGTAGTAATACATATGTTCATAACACGAATGCCAAAAGATAATGATAGTACCACATATTTGTGGCACTGCCGCTTAGGTCATATCAGTGTTAAACACATGAAGAAACTCCATGCAGATGGGTTTTTGGAATCTCTTGATTATGAATCATTTGAGACATGTGAACCGTGCCTTATTGGCAAGATGACTAAAACTCCGTTCTCCGGAACAATGGAGCGAGCAACCAACTTATTGGAAATAATACATACCGATGTATGCGGTCCGATGAGTGTTGAGGCGCGCGGTGGATATCGTTATGTTCTCACGTTCACTGATGATTTGAGTAGATATGATTATGTCTACTTGATGAAGCATAAATCTGAAACATTTGAAAAGTTCAAAGAATTTCAGAGTGAAGTAGAGAACCATCGTAACAAGAAAAATAAAGTTCTTACGATCTGATCGTGGAGGAGAATATTTGAGTTACGAGTTTGGCAATCACTTAAGACAATGTGGAATTGTTTCACAGCTCACGCCACATGGAACACCACAGCGTAATGGTGTGTCCGAACGTCGTAATCGTACTCTATTGGATATGGTGCGTTCTATGATGTCTCTTACCGATTTGCCACTATCATTTTGGGGTTATGCATTAATGACAGCTGCATTCACTTTAAATAGGGCACCGTCTAAATCCGTTGAGACGACACCGTATGAACTGTGGTTTGGCAAGAAACCTAAGCTGTCGTTTCTGAAAGTTTGGGGATGCAATGCTTATGTCAAAAGGCTTCAGCCAGATAAGCTCGAACCCAAAGCGGATAAGTGCGTCTTCATAGGATACCCAAAGGAGACCGTTGGGTACACCTTCTACCATAGATCCGAAGGCAAAGTATTCGTTGCTAAGAATGGATCCTTTCTAGAGAAGGAGTTTCTCTCGAAAGAAGTGAGTGGGAGGAAAGTAGAACTTGATGAGGTAATTGTACCTCCTCTGGATAGTAGTACGCCACAGAAAGAAATTTCTGTGACACCGACACAGACCAGAGAGGAAGTAGATGATGATGATCATGAAGCTTCGGATCAAAGTTGCTACAAAACCTCGTAGGTCAACCAGGACACGCTCCGCACCAGATTGGAGGTCATGTTGTTAGACAACAGTGAACCTACGAACTATGAAGAAACGATGGCGAGCCCGGATTCCAACAAATGGCTTGAGGCCATGAAATCCGAGATTAGATCCATGTATGAGAACAAAGTGTGGACTTTGGTAGACTTGCCCGATGAACGGCGAGCTATTAAAAATAAATGGATCTTTAAGAAGAAGACGAACGCTGATGGTAATGTCACCATCTATAAAGCACGACTTGTTGCTAAAGGTTATCGACAAGTTCAAGGAGTTGACTACGATGAGACTTTCTCACCCGTAGCGATGCTAAAGTCTGTCAGAATTATGTTAGCAATTGCCGCGTTTTATGATTATGAAATCTGGCAAATGGACGTCAAAACGGCATTCCTTTACGGATTCCTTAAGGAAGAATTGTATATGATACAGCCGGAAGGTTTTGTCGATCCTAAAGGTGCTAACAAAGTATGCAAGCTCCAGCGATCCATCTATGGACTGGTGCAAGCATCTCGGAGCTGGAATACTCGCTTTGATGAAGTGATCAAAGCGTTTGGGTTTATGCAAGTTTATGGAGAAACTTGTATTTACAACAAAGTGAGTGGGAGCTCTATAACATTTCTAATAAGTATATGTGATTGGAAATGATGTAGAATTTCTGGAAAGCATAAATAATTAATTGAAAGGAGTTTTTCAATAAAAACTTGTTTTTTGAGTTATCCACGGTTTGGGCATCGAGATCTATAGAGATAGATCAAGACACCTGATAAAAGATTTTCACACACCTTGATGAGATTTTGAAGAAGTTCAAAATGGATCAAGTCAAAAGAAATAAGTTCTTGGCTGGTGTGAAGTGGAGTAAGACTTGAAGATCTAGGTAAAGGTTGTTTACATGTTAGGCATCAAAATCTATAGAGATAGATTGAGACGCCTCATATGACTTTCACAAAACATATACCTTGACAAGATTTTGAAGAAGTTCAAAATGGATCAGTCAAAGAAGGAGTTCTTGACTGTGGTGAAAGGTGTGAAGTTGAGTAAGACTCAAATCTCGACCACGGCAAAATAAATAGAATGGATGAAGGTTATCCCCTATGCCTCGGCCGTAGGTTCTATAAAGTATGCCAAGCTGTGTGCCTTGCCATGTGTCTGGCAAAAGAGGTACCAAAGTGATCCAGGAGTAGATCACTGGACAGCGGTCAAATTATCCTTAAGATGACTAAGGAAGAATTTCTCAGAAATAGAGATGATAAAGAGTTCGTCGTAAGGGGTTACGTCGATACAAGCTTTAAACACTGATCCGAAAGACTATGAGTCTCAGACCGGATAAGTATAGTGGGGAAATCTTTTGGAGTAGCTCCAAACAGAGTGTGGTAGCAGCATCTACATATAACATAGAGATTTGCCAAGAACACACGGATCTGAATATTGCAGACCCGTTGACTAAAACCTCTCTCACAAGCAAAACATGATCAACTTTAGAACTGATTAAGTGTTAATTACATGGAGATGTAATCTAGATTATTGACTCTAGTGCAAGTGGGAGACTGTTGGAAATATGCCCTAGAGGCAATAATAAATTAGTTATTATCATATTTCCCCGTTCATGATAATAGTTTATTATTCATGCTAGAATTGTATTGACCGGAAACTAAATACATGTGTGGATAATAGACAAATACTATGTCCCTAGTATGCCTCTACTAGACTAGCTCGTTGATCAAAAGATGGTCAAGGTTTCCTGACCATGGACATGAGTTGTCATTTGATAATGGGATCACATCATTAGGAGAATGATGTGATGGACATGACCCAACCGTTAGCATAGCAAATGATCGTTCAGTTTATTGCTATTGCTTTCACTATGTCAAATACACGTTCCTCTGACCATGAGATAATGCAACTCCCGGATACCGTAGGAATACTTTGGGTGTATCAAACGTCACAACGTTACTGGGTGATTATAAAGGTGCACTATAGGTATCTCCGAAAGTGTTTGTTGAGTTGGCATGGATCGAGATTGGGATTTGTCACTCCGACTATCGGAGAGGTATTTCTGGGCCCTCTCGGTAATACAGCATCACAAAAGCCTTTCAAGCACCGTGACTAAAGAGTTAGTTGCAAGATGATGTATTATGGAACGAGTAAAGAGACTTGCCGGTAACGAGATTGAACTAGGTATTAGATACCGACGATCGAATCTCGGACAAGTAACATACCGCCAGACAAAGGGAACAACGTATGTTGACATATGAGGTTCACCGATAAAGATCTTCGTGGAATATGTAAGAACCAATATGAGCATCCAGGTTCCGCTGTTGGTTATTGACCGGAGAGTCGTCTCGGTCATGTCTACATCATTCCCGAACCCGTAGGGTCCTCACACTTAAGGTTCGATGACGATTTAGTATTATATGAGTTATGTGATTGGTGACCGAATTTTGTTCTGAGTCCCGGATGAGATCACGGACATGACGAGGAGTCTCGAAATGGTCGAGAGGTAAATATTCATATATTGGAAGGCTATATTCGGACGTCGGAAAGGTTCCGAGTGATTCGGGTATTTTTCGGAGTACCGGGGAGTTACGGGAATTCACCGGGGAAGTAATGGGCCTACATGGGCCATACGGGAAAGAAGAGGCAGCCCACAAGGGGTGGCTGCGCCCCTCCCCGTAGGGAGTCCGAATTGGACTAAGGGAAGGGGGCGCACCCCCCCCCCCCCCTTTCCTTCTCCTCTTCTCTCTCCCTTCCTTCCCCCTTCCAAGAGGGAATCCTACTAGGACTTGGAGTCCTAGTAGGACTCCTCTCTCTCCCTTGGCGCACCCCTAGCGGGCCGGCCAGCCTCCCTCCTTTATATACGGAGGAAGGGCACCCCTTGGAGACACACAATTGTCCCATAGCCGTGTGCGGTGCCCCGATCTCCGTTTTCCACCTCGGTCATATTTTCGGAGAGCTTAGGCGAAGCCCTGCCGGAATCACTTCACCGTCACCGTCGCCACGCCGTCGTGCTGACGGAACTCATCTACTACCTCGACGTCTTGCTGGATCAAGAAGGCGAGGAACGTCACCAAGATGCACGTGTGTAGAACTCGGAGGTGCCGTACGTTCGGTACTCGATCGGTGGAGCTCGAAGGATTGTTCGACTACATCAACCGCGTTGTGAGACGCTTCCGCTAAACGGTCTATGAGGGTACGTAGACACACTCTCCCCTCTCGTAGCGATGCATCTCCATGGATAGATCTTGCGTGAGCGTAGGAAATTTTTTGAAATTCATGCTCCGTTCCCCAACAGCCAGTACTACCGCGTAAGCGGTACTACCGCTTGTGTGAAGCGGTACTACCGCGCAAGCGGTACTACCGCTCATGAGCGGTACTACCGCTTGTACGCAATACTGCTGGAATCCGAGTTAGACTCTTTCCGTGCGGGCCAAACCGACCTTGTGCGGGCAAAACCGACCTTGTGGAGGCTTTCTCTCCAAGTTTAGACCCCAGGGCTCAACATATAAATAGAGGGGCAGGGCTAGCACACGGGATACATCAAGATTTCCCAAGCCATGTGCCGGCAACCCTAACCCTCTAGTTCCTCCCGTCATAATCTCCGTAGTGCTTGGCGAAGCCCTGCAGAGATTGTTCCTCACCACCATCACCACGCCGTCGTGCTGCCGGAACTCATCTGCTACTTCATCATCGCTCGCTGGATCGAGGAGGTGAAGGCGTCATCAAGCCGTACGTGTGTTGAACGCGGAGGTGCCGTCCGTTCGGCACTAGTTCGTGATCGGATCGAGGGACGACTTGCGATTTGGATCGCGGAGACGTTCGACTACATCAACCGCGTTTCTTAACGCTTCCGCTTAGCGATCTACAAGGGTATGTAGATTCACTCTCCCTCTCGTGGATGCTCATCACCATGGATAGATCTTGTGTGTGCGTAGGAAATTTTTTGTTTCCCATGTGACGTTCCCCAACAGTGGCATCTGAGCTAGGTCTATGCGTAGATGAGATCTCGAGTAGAACACAAAAGGGTTTTGTGGGCGTTGATATTCAGATTGCTTCCTCCCTTGGTCTTTTCTTGTTTCGGCGGTATTGTGGGATGAAGCGGCTCGGACCAACATTACTCGTACGCTTACGAGAGACCGGTTCCTTCAACTGACATGTAACTTCGTTGCATAAAGATGGCTAGCGGGTGTCTGTTTCTCCCACTTTAGTCGGATCGGATTTGACAAAGGCGGTCCTTGAGAAGGTTGAAAAGCAATTTTTATATCACCGTTGTGGTTTTTGCGTAGGTAAGAATCGTTCTTGCTAGATACCCGTAGCAGCCACGTAAAACTTGCAACAACAATTAGAGGACGTCTAACTTGTTTTTGCAGGGTATGTTGTGATGTGATATGGCTAATTACATGATGAGATATATGTGATGTATGAGATGATCATGTATTTTATAGAATATCAGGACTTGCATGTCGATGAGTACGGTAACTGGCAGGAGCCATAGAGTTGTCTTTAATTATTTTCGCCGTTTTTGCTTTACTTTATCGCTATGAGTTAGCTATAGTCGTGGAAGCAACAGTCGGCGCGACAACCTCATGGCGACACATTGATGGAGATCAAGATGATGGAGATCATGGTGTTATGCCGGTGACGATGGAGATCATGCCGGTGCTTTGAAGATTGAGATCAAAAGCACAAGTTCATGGCCATATCATGTCACTTATGATTTGCATGTGATGTTAATCCTTTTATGCATCTTATTTTGCTTAGGACGACGGTAGCATTATAAGGTGATCCCTCACTTAAATTTCAAGATAAAATTGTGTTCTCCCCGAGTGTGCACCGTTGCAAAAGTTCGTCGTTTCGAGACACCACGTGATGATCGGGTGTGATAGACTCTACGTTCACATACAACGGGTGCAAGCCAGTGTTGCACATGTGGAACACTCGGGTTAAACTTGACGAGCCTAGCATGTACAGACATGGCCTCGGAACACAAGAGACCGAAAGGTCGAACATGAGTCATATAGTAGATATGATCAACATGAAGATGTTCACCATTGAAACCACCTCAACTCACGTGATGATCGGACTTGAGTTGGTGGATTTGGATCATGTTACACTCGAATGACCGGAGGGATGTCAATTTGAGTGGGAGTTTTAAGTAATATGATTAACTAAACTCATTATCTTGAACAATAGTCTAAGTTGTCTTTGCTATATTTATGTTGTAGATCATGGCTCGCGCAGTAGCACCCCTGAATTTTAATGCGTTCCTAGAGAAAGCTAAGTTGAAAGATGATGGAAGTAACTTTGTGGACTGGGCCCGTAATCTAAGGATTATCCTTACGGCTTCCCAGAAGGCTTATATCCTTGATGCACCGCTTGGTGATCCACCCGCTCCAGTTGAGTCTCCAGACGTTGTGAACGCCTGGCAGGCTCGTTCTGATGATTACTCAATAGTTCAATGTGCAATGTTGTATGGCTTAGAACCGGGACTTCAAAGACGTTTTGAACGTCATGGAGCATATGAGATGTTCCAGGAGTTGAAGTTTATCTTTCAGAAGAATGCCCGGATCGAGAGGTATGAGATCTCCGATAAGTTCTATGCTTGCAAGATGGAGGAGAACGGGTCTATCAGTGATCACATACTCAGAATTTCTGGGTACTCCACCCGTCTGGCTGAATTGGGGATGCCCCTTCCGCCAGAGGCTATCACTGACAGAGTTCTTCAATCATTGCCACCTAGCTACAAGAGCTTCGTGTTGAACTATAACATGCACGGGATGAACAAGTCAGTCGCCGAGCTGTTTGCGATGCTGAAAGCCGCTGAGTCTGAAATTCAGAAGGAGCATCAAGTGTTGATGGTCAATAAAACCACTAGTTTCAAGAAAAATGGCAAGGGTAAGAAGGGTAACTCCAAAAAGAGTGGCAAAGCAGTTGCTCCTCCCGTGAAGAAACCCAAGGCTGGACCCAAACCAGAAACTGTGTGCTTTCATTGCAAGGGAACTGGACACTGGAAGCAGAACTGCCCCAAGTATTTGGCTGACAAGAAGGCGGCCAACAACAAACAAGGTATATATGATATACATGTTATTGATGTGTACCTTACCAACTCTCGTTGTAGTGCCTGGGTATTTGATACCGGTGCGGTTGCTCACATTTGCAACTCTAAACAGGAACTGCGGAATAGACGGAGGCTGGCAAAGGATGAAGTGATGATGCGCGTGGGAAATGGTTCCAAGGTTGATGTGATCGCCGTCGGCACGCTCGCTCTTCAATTACCATCGGGATTAGTGATGAACCTGAATAATTGTTATTTAGTGCCTGCGTTAAGCATGAACATTATATCTGGATCTTGTTTATTGCGAGACGGTTACTCATTTAAATCAGAGAATAATGGTTGTTATATTTATATGAGTAATATCTTTTATGGTCATGCACCCGAAGTGAGGGGTTTATTCTTATTAAATCTCGATAGTAATGATACACATGTTCATAGCATTGATGCCAAAAGATGTAGAATTGATAATGATAATACCACTTTCTTGTGGCACTGCCGTTTAGGTCATATTGGCGTAAAACGCATGAGGAAGCTCCATGCTGATGGACTTTTGGAGTCACTTGATTTTGAATCACTTGACACATGCGAGCCATGCCTCATGGGCAAGATGACTAAAACGCCGTTCTCTGAAACAATGGAATGGGCAAGTGACTTATTGGAAATCATACATACTGATGTGTGCGGTCCGATGAGCATTGAGGCGCGCGGTGGTTATCGTTACTTTCTCACCTTCACTGATGACTTAAGTAGATATGGGTATATTTACTTAATGAAACACAAGTCTGAAACGTTTGAAAAGTTCAAACAATTTCAGAGTGAAGTTGAGAATCATCGTAACAAGAAGATTAAACTCCTACGATCTGATCGAGGAGGAGAGTATCTGAGTTATGAGTTTGGCAGTCACTTAAGACAGTGTGGAATTGTTTCACATTTAACACCGCCTGGAACACCACAGCGTAATGGTGTGTCCGAATGTCGTAATCGAACCTTATTGGATATGGTGCGATCTATGATGTCTCTTGCCGATTTGCCACTATCGTTTTGGGGTTATGCATTAGAGACAGCTGCATTCACTTTAAATAGGGCACCATCGAAATCCGTTGAGACGACGCCATATGAACTTTGGTTTGGCAAGAAGCCAAAGCTGTCGTTTCTTAAAGTTTGGGGATGTGATGCTTATGTCAAAAAGCTTCAGCCTGAAAAGTTGGAACCCAAAGCAGAGAAATGCGTCTTCATAGAATACCCAAAAGAGACAGTTGGGTATACCTTCTACCTCAGATCCGAAGGCAAAGTGTTTGTCGCTAAAAACGGAACGTTTCTTGAGAAAGAGTTTCTCTCGAAAGAATTGAGTGGGAGGAAGATAGAACTTGATAAGGTTGTTGAACCTTTACTTCAACCTGAGAGTAGCGCAGCGCAGAAAGATGTTTCTGTAGAGCCTACATCAGCTGAAGAGGAAGTTGATGATGATCATAAAGCTTCGGATCAAGTTGCTATCGAACCTCGTAGGTCGACAAGGACGCGTACTGCTCATGAGTGGTACGACAACCCTGTCTTAGAGGTCATGTTGTTGGACAACGATGAACCTACGAGCTATGGAGAAGCGATGATGGGCCCGGATTCCGAGAAGTGGTTAGAGGCCATGAAATCCGAGATGGGATCCATGTATGAAAACAAAGTGTGGACTTTGGAAGTATTACCTGAAGGGCGTAAGGCCATTCAGAACAAATGGATCTTTAAGAGGAAGACGGACGCGGACGGTAATGTCACCGTCTATAAAGCTCGACTTGTGGCAAAGGGTTTTTCACAAGTTCAAGGAGTTGACTACGATGAGACCTTCTCACCCGTAGCGATGCTTAAGTCCGTCAGAATCATGTTAGCAATAGCTGCCTTTTTCGATTATGAAATTTGGCAGATGGATGTCAAAACAGCGTTCCTTAACGGTTTCCTTAAGGAAGAGTTGTATATGATGCAACCAGAAGGTTTTGTCGATCCAGAGAATGCTGACAAAGTTTGCAAACTCCAGCGATCAATTTATGGACTGGTGCAAGCATCTCGGAGTTGGAATCTTCGCTTTGATGAGGTGATCAAAGCATTCGAGTTTATACAAGTTTATGGAGAAGCTTGTATTTACAAGAAAGTGAGTGGGAGCTCTATAGCGTTTCTAATATTATATGTGGATGACATATTACTGATTGGAAACAATATAGAAATGTTGGAAAGCGTGAAGGAGTTTTTCAATGAAGGACCTAGGAGAAGCTGCTTTCATATTAGGCATCAAGATCTATAGAGATAGATCAAGACGTTTAATAGGACTTTCACAAAGCACATACCTTGATAAGATTTTGAAGAAGTTCAAAATGGATCAGTCCAAGAAGGGGTTCTTGCCTGTTTTGCAAGGTGTGAAGTTGAGTAAGACTCAATGCCCAGTGACTGCAGAAGATAGAGAAAAGATGAGTGTCATCCCCTATGCTTCAGCCATAGGCTCTATCATGTATGCAATGCTGTGCACAAGACCCGATGTCAGCCTTGCCATAAGTATGGTCGGAAGGTTTCAAAGTGATCCAGGAATGGAACACTGGACGGCGGTCAAGAATATCCTGAAGTACCTGAAAAGGACTAAGGACATGTTTCTCGTTTATGGAGGTGATCAAGAGCTCATCGTAAAGGGTTACGTCGATGCAAGCTTTGACACTGATCCGGATGACTCTAAGTCGCAAACCGGATACGTATTTATTCTTAATGGGGGTGCGGTTAGCTGGTGCAGTTCCAAGCAAAGCATGGTAGCTGATTCTACATGCGAAGCGGAGTACATCGCTGCCTCGGAGGCGGCGAAGGAAGGTGTCTGGATGAAGGAGTTCATGACAGATCTTGGAGTAGTGCCTAGTGCGCTTAACCCAATGACTCTGTTTTGTGATAATACTGGTGCCATTGATCTAGCCAAGGAACCAAGATTTCACAAGAGGACCAGACACATAAAGCGACGTTTCAATTCCATCGGCGATTACATCAAGGAGGACGACATAAATATTTGCAAAGTACACACGGATCTGAATGTTGCAGATCCGATGACTAAACCTCTTCCAAGGGCTAAACATGAACAACACCAGAACTGCATGGGTGTTTGATTCATTACAATGTAAATCACATAGTGATGTGAACTAGATTATTGACTCTAGTGCAAGTGGGAGACTGTTGGAAATATGCCCTAGAGGCAATAATAAATTAGTTATTATTATATTTCCTTGTTCATGATAATCGTTTATTATCCATGCTATAATTGTATTGATTGGAAACTCAAATACATGTGTGGGTACATAGACAACACTGTGTCCCTAGTAAGCCTCTAGTTAACTAGCTCGTTGATCAAAAGATGGTGAAGGTTTCCTAGCCATGGACATGAGATGTCATTTGATAACGGGATCACATCATTAGGAGAATGATGTGATGGACAAGACCCAAACTATAAACGTAGCATATGATCGTGTTGGTTTATTGCTATTGTTTTCTGCATGTCAAGTATCTGTTCCTATGACCATGAGATCATGCAACTCCCTGACATCGGAGGAGTACCTTGTGTGTATCAAACGTCGCAACGTAACTGGCTGACTATAAAGATGCTCTACAGATATCTCCGAGGATGTCTGTTGGGTTGGCATGGATCAAGACTGGGATTTGTTACTCCGTGTGACGGAGAGGTATCTCAGGGCCCACTCGGTAATACAACATCACAATGAGCCTTGCAAGCAATGTGACTAAAGTGTTAGCCACGAGATCTTGTATTACGGAACGAGTAAAGAGACTTGCCAGTAACGAGATTGAACTAGGTATAGAGATACCGACGATCGAATCTCGGGCAAGTAACATACCGAAGAACAAAGGGAACAGCATACGGGATTAACTGAATCCTTGACATAGAGGTTCGACCGATAAAGATCTTCGTAGAATATGTAGGAGCCATTATGGGCATCCAGGTCCCGCTATTGGTTATTGATCGTAGAGGTGTCTCGGTCATGTCTACATAGTTCTCGAACCCGCAGGGTCTACACACTTAACGTTTGGTGACGATTAGTATAGTTGAGTTATTTTGTTGGTGACCGAAGGTTGTTCGGAGTCCCGGATAAGATCCCGGACATGACGAGGATCTCCGGAAGAGTCCGGAGGTAAAGATTGATATATGTGATAATAGTGTTTTGATCTCCGGAAGGGTTCCGGAATTCACCGGAAGGGGTTCCGGATGTTTACCGAAGTGTTCGGGTGCAGCAACACTTTATATGAGCCAAAGGGATAAAGCCCACAAGGTATTGGAAAGTGCAAAAGGAAGTTTTGCTGCTGCCTTAAGCGGTACTACCGCTGGTAAGGCAGTACTACCGCGTAAGCGGTACTACCGCTTGTGTGAAGCGGTACTACCGCTCAAGCGGTACTACCGCTCGTGAGCGGTACTACCGCTTGTACGCAATACTGCTGGAATCCGAGTTAGAATCTTTCCGTGCGGGCCAAACCGACCTTGTGCGGGCAAAACCGACCTTGTGGAGGCTTTCTCTCCAAGTTTAGATCCCAGGGCTCAACATATAAATAGAGGGGCAGGGCTAGCACACGGGATACATCAAGATTTCCCAAGCCGTGTGCCGGCAACCCTAACCCTCTAGTTCCTCCCGTCATAATCTCCTTAGTGCTTGGCGAAGCCCTGCAGAGATTGTTCCTCACCACCATCACCACGCCGTCGTGCTGCCGGAACTCATCTGCTACTTCATCATCGCTCGCTGGATCGAGGAGGTGAAGGCGTCATCAAGCCGTACGTGTGTTGAACGCGGAGGTGCCGTCCGTTCGGCACTAGTTCGTGATCGGATCGAGGGACGACTTGCAATTTGGATCGCGGAGACGTTCGACTACATCAACCGCGTTTCTTAACGCTTCCGCTTAGCGATCTACAAGGGTATGTAGATTCACTCTCCCTCTCGTAGATGCTCATCACCATGGATAGATCTTGTGTGTGCGTAGGAAAATTTTTGTTTCCCATGCGACGTTCCTCAACAGGGTCGTGGTGGGAGATTTTAACGAAGCGATGTGGAGTTTTGAGCACTTCTCCGACACACCGCGTTCGGCAGGTCAGATGCTTGATTTTCGAGATGTCCTTGAAGTTTGTGGTTTGGGCGATCTGTTTTGCAGGCCTCCCTTATACCTTTGACAATCATTGAGGAGAAAGAGCTAACGTCAAGGTACGCCTTGACCGTGTTGTGGCTAACAATGCTTGGAGGGATGTCTTCGCCCATGCTACGGTGGAGCACTTGGTGGCGCCGAGCTCCGATCACCTGGCCATCCTTCTCAAGTGCGCGATAGAAGAGCCGTGCCAGCAGGAGGGAAGGAGGTGCAGGCAGTACGAGGTCATGTGGGAACGAGACCCTTCTCTACCTGAGGTAATTATGAACACTTGGACTGAGTTGGGTTCTATGTTGAATCTTGGTGATGTTGCTCCTGGGTTAGGGAATATGATGAAAAAACTACAAGAGTGGATCCGGAAAAAGTTTGGAAATGTCATTAAGGAAATTAACAAATCCTGCTCTCGTCCCGAGGAGCTTATGTCTATGAATGCAGATAGAAACGAGATACGGGCGGCGACTGGCCGGATGAATGAGCTGCTATACAGGGAAGAGATGTTGTGGATGCAGAGATCCCGTATTGCATGGCTGCGGGAAGGGGACCGCAATTGGCGTGCCCGCAAAAATCGCATTAAAGCACTCATTGATGAAGAGGGAGTCACGCATCAGGACCATGGATCCATGGCGGCCATGGCTACAGCCTATTTTGCCAATCTCTTTGCTGCTGACCCTCTCTTTGTGCAGATCCAGTAACTGATCTAATTAAACCCCGTGTGTCTGACAACATGAATAATGGACTGTGTGCAGATTTTTCAGAGAAGGAAATTGCCGATGCTCTGTTTGAGATTGGGCCCCTAAAGGCGCCCGGTCCGGATGGCTTCCCTGCCCGCTTCTTCCAGCGTAATTGGGGTGTGATGAGAGAACATGTTATTGCAGGGGTCAAGGAGTTCTTCCGGACAGGGGTTATGCCTGAGGGGGTGAACAACACGTCCATTGTTCTCATTCCGAAGGTGGATAACCCAGAGAGGCTCACGGAGTTCCACCCTATCAGCTTATGTAACGTCATCTACAAGGTTGTGGCAAAATGTCTGGTGAACCGGTTGAGACCTCTACTGGATGATATTATCTCCCTGAACAGAGCGCCTTTGTTCCTGGACGTATTTGAGAAAGATCCAAATAAAAGCTTCTGTGCACATAAGTTGGACCTCTCCAAAGCATACGATAGGGTGGACTGGATCTTCTTGGAGCGAGTGATGAAAAAGATGGGTTTTGCTCGCCGGTGGGTGGACTGGATTATGGCTTGCGTCACCTCGGTGAGATATACAGTTAAATTCAATCGAACCCTTTTGGAATCGTTCGCACCATCGCGTGGGCTGCGGCAAGGTGATCCTTTATCCCCGTTTTTATTCCTATTTGTGGCTGACAGTCTATCTGCTCTCTTGAAAGAAGGAGAGGAAAAAGGCGATTTTACCCCGCTAAAAGTGTGCCGCAGAGCTCCAGGTGTGTCCCATCTTTTGTTTGCAGATGATACTTTATTGTTTTTTAAAGCAGAGGAGGAAGAAGCCCAGAAGGTCCAGGAAGTGCTAAGCACCTATGCTAATGCCACCGGAAAATTTATTAATCCCGACAAATGTAGCGCTCTCTTTGGTTCAACTTGTGCTTTGGATAAACAGGAGGCGGTGAGAACAACACTAAATATAGGCACTGTCACGTTTGAGGAGAAGTATCTAGGGCTCCCAACGCTCGATGGACGCATGTCGCGAGGAAAATCCCAAAATATGCAATCTCGGTTAATGAAGAGGATTATCGCATGGGGTGACACCCTCTCTCTCGCCGGTAAGGAAACCATGATTAAGGCGGTTGCCCAGGCTATTCCCACTTATATTATGGGTGTTTTAAAGCTTCCTATGTCAGTCTGTGATGACCTAAATAGAATGGTTCGCAACTTCTAGTGGGGCGCCTCTGAGGGCAAGAGGAAGACGCACTGGCTGGCTTGGCCAAAGATCCAGGCTCAGAAAAGCAAGGGCGGTTTGGGGTTCAGAGATTTTCGCGTTTTTAACCAGGCTCTCCTAGCGAGACAGGCCTGGCGTTTGCTTACTAAGCCCACTAGTTTATGTTCGCAGGTTTTAAAGGCCCGATACTACCATGATGGACACCTTGAGGATACAGTGTTCTCGGGGAATGCCTCCCCAACATGGCAGGCCATTCAACATGGCCTCGAGCTCCTGAAAAAGGGCATCATTTGGCGTGTTGGGAACGGTCAGGACATTCGCATATGGCGGGACTGCTGGCTGCCAAGAGAGCCCTCGCGCCAGCCCATCACTCAGCAGGGCACCTGCCTCCTGCGGAGGGTGGCCGAGCTCCTAGACGGCGAGGGTTCTTGGCGCACGATCTACTACATCGCCACTTCCTGCCGATGGACGTGGCCATCATCACCAGCATCCGAACCTCGCCACAAGTCACCGATGATAGGCATCTTAGCCTCGACATGTTGCGCCTGCAGAAATAAAACAAAAGGAACACACTAGATGTTTTGTTTCAAGAAAGTGTACTCAGCAAGAACACAACTTCCGCGCCAAAAATTATGAGGAACAAAGCCTGAGAGCTTCTTCCTGAATATACTTTCGCCGTTAGATGGTGAAGTAATTCATCGTGCAGCGTGCAAAGCTTGCTTACACCTTACTATCGACTACGCCTAGAATTGGTATCGCGATGCAGCAGGCAAATTGAACTAGTAGCATGTTAATCTCTCCTATAGAATCCAGTCAAAAATTTCCAAGGATGCCTCCTCCTTCACTTCGAAGGTTTCGGCAAGAATATCTTCGGTTCTCTAGGCATCTTAGCCTAAACATGTTGCTCCTGCGGAAATAAAACAAAAGGAATGCATCATATGTCTTGTTTGAAGAAAGTGTACTCAGCAAGAACACAACTTCTGTGACAAAAAATTATTTCACAGACAAGACATATGGCCTCCCTGCAAAAAAAAAAAAATGGTTCTGGCACTTTCGTAACTGGTACAGCAGCGCCGTACTAGTGAAGGCTGGAAGTTGACACATAAACTGTAAGGATAAGAAAGAACTGCTCGATAGCAAGCAATAAGATAAAGGGAAACTAATCAAGAGAGAACATGATGGCAGAACAGAACAGGTGCAGAGTATACCCTGAGATGCTGAATGAACTGGGCAAACAGGTAGCCAGTTTATACATGGGTGAATGCTTACTGTTGAAAAATAAAGAAGAATCCTGATCAGTGGAGTAGCGCGTCTGACTTCGAATCAGAAGGTCATCGGTTCGACTCCCGTTCGTTCCGTTTCTTTTGTCCTTCTACCTTTTCTTCAGAGTCTGGCCGGCCGAAAATTCAGAAACTTGAGGACAACAATGCACACAGACATGACTTACATCTACTTAAACTACATCAGTGTTTCCTTTTAACAGTTTGACTGACGCCTTAGAGACAAAATCTATAAACAGAAGCAAGAGCAATTTTCTGAAGATCATTCCATTGAATTTCAGGCTCGGCCAAATCCCTTGCTATCAAGTTCAGACTTCAGAGTACACGGCTCGGCCAAACAGCTCCAGTGGTCTCCAAGCCCTACAGCGAAACAGCTCGCACAGTCCCCTCGGAAGTTGTGGAAGACCATCAGCTTGATGCTCGAACGGATGCACTCGATGGCGCCTGACTGCTCCAAGAGCTTGAGAGTGAACTTCTTGGTGACCCCGGTGGTTTCCTTGGACTGCTGCAAATTGGCTCAAACCTGACCTAGAGTTGGATGATGGGTCATGGAGCTAGCAGCGGCAATATATGAGTGAGTTGCCAGCCAAATGGACCTGGAGATGAATCCTCTCAACATTTGGAAAGCGTCTGAGGAAACAAGACAATTCGGTCACCACTATTCACTAACTGGAACTGCAGAAAAAAAACTTCACCAACGGAAATGGACATCACCGATCTTATTATACAGATACAATTTGCATGTACACACAGTACAGCAGTCTCGCCCCGGCTCACCTAGACTGTTCTTTGTGACCTTAATATGAGGTTGTACAAAATCCCAAAACAATGGTCATATTATCATGTTCATGCACCAATACATTATATATACAACCGGCAACACAGACGGTGGTAAATGCAATACATAGATGCATGAAGAAAACTGAATTATAACAAAATTCTTCATTGAGAAGTTGACTCAAAATGCAAGCATTTAATTTAATAGGTAGTGCTCCAAGGTATTCTACAAGTCAGTTGCCATTTTGCGGCGAGCTGTGTGGGCATGTGAGGTGGAACGAGATGCCGTTGGAGGAGAAGAAAGCACAGAGTGAAGTTGTGAGAAACTCACCAACGTTGTCGCACTGTAAACATTGCACAAGAGCATGAAATTGGGTAAAAATAAAAGAAAATAAGCGTTGTAACGTCGCACATGTATCGGATTTGGCATGAAGGGGGAAAGTCCAAGAGTAATGTGTGTAATCATCCAAAATAACAAGATAATATTTATAGCCCGAGAAACTAATGATGCCCAAACCCCCGGTGGTATAAGAAGTGGAGGTGGGGAAGGGGAGACCGGTGTTTTTGCCCAATTGGCAGGCGATACATAGCGGCGACTTGGAATTTTTATCACAACGGAGTGAACATCAAACCGGAATTAAATTAATGAGGGGGCATTGGGGTGCCCAAGACTCTTATGCCAATGACCCGAAGAAGAAACGATGAAGGCCAGCAGTGGAGTATCAGCACGGCCACCGGAGAAGCGGTAGAGATCGCCGGAACTATTGCACCTGAGGATGACCACCTTGGTTCGAAGATCCTTCACGGAAGAGCCAAGAGGGTCAAACTCCACGGAACACAAATTATCATGGGTAAATTGGCGTATGGAAATAAGATTTTGCACGATATTAGGTGACAACAAGATGTTGTTGAGGTAGTTCCTCCACCGGATGAAGTTGGCGCCGTCCAGCGACAGTTTGAAGTCAACCACGCCGGAGATGCTCGGAGGGAGGCCAGTGGGTGGGGCTGCGACGAGGGGCACGGAGAGGGGGCGTGCTGGAGAGGGTTGGGTGGGGGCAGTGGAGAGAGGTAGGCCACCGGATGAAGGAGGTGGGGCGGTGAGATCCGGTGTAGGTGTCGCGCGAGGGCGCTCAGAGGAGGCTGCGTCTGAGGCGGTGGCTGCGGCTAGCTCTTCGGCTGTGGCCGTCACCGGCATTGCCGGAGTCGGCAAGCGGCGGAGAGCGGGGGCTGTTCGACATGAGAGAAGGAACGTTGGAGCTCTGGTTACCAAGAAGAATGATGGAAAGATCTCACTCTACTCCATAGCCCACAGGCGTTACAAATACATGGCGTGATCCCTACATGCAGGGATGAGGGAGAGGAGGTGGCGTATGACGTTACATACAACTTGTCCACGCGTACACACACTTGTACATACATATGTCACGTTACATACAACTCAACAACAAGTCTCACAATGGTCATGGTCGTACAGAAAGCACATGGTTGGTATAGAAAGAATCATGTGAAAGAATTTTGAGGCAAAATGTGTGCGCCTGTTCAGTTGATATTTTTTGTTTATTCTTATATGCATTGCAATTCAGATTTGCAGAATAAATCTGTTTAGTTATCCTAAAATTTCACTTTGGGATCATAACGTAGGGTGTCTGTCGGTTTAATAGTTTCTTGCGTATTGTTGCATCCAAGTGCTGCGTGCAGATGCTATGTATTTACACTTCTGCTTCGGTACACCCTCCCTAAACACAAGGACGGCTCAGATTAGCCCATACCTCTTCATAAGAGAGGGCATGATTGTCAAATTTTATAAACTCTTTGCGCTTCATATAGTATACGCTATACATTAGTATGTATTTTGCACCCTTCATATACACTCTACATTTAGTATGTATTTTGCACCCTTCATATACACTCTACATTAGTATGTATTTTGCAAACAGGTGTACACACACCCGCCATGTTGGGCCGGCCCATGTACACCTTTTCTTCCTGTTTTTGAAAAGGCAAAAACATGCCGCTCACAGTGAATCGAACCAGAGACCTGCCGAATCGAGGTACCCTAGTGTAACCACCACGACACACATTGCTATCTGATACTATCTTACAACTTTTCTCTTTTATTCTTTCCTTTTTTCCTTTTTTTCCCTTTTCCCTTTTCCCTTTTCCCTTTTTCGTTTTCCTTTTTACCTTTTTCCTTTTTTTCCTTTTATCGTTCTTCTTTTCCTTTTTTTAATTTTCCCTTTTTCGTTTTCTTCTTCCTGGTTCGATGAATTTTTTCAAATAGGTGAACTTTTTCTTCAAACTAGTAAGTGTGCACATGCAACGCATGTCTCAACTGATATTACAATTCTTTGGCAAGGATGTATACAACTTCATCTTCCCAAGGTTATTTCAAGACCAACATGTTACAAATGATAAACTTGTTGCCCGAGCAAGCATGATGGGAAGCGCAAGCGGCAATAGTCAAAATACTTTCGGTCCCCCTACCAGCAGAATGCTGGACGCAAACGTGTGAAAAAAAGTACGTTAAAGTAAAACTTTTTTAAAAGGCATTTGTTTCCTAACAGTTGCAGTTAATTAACTCATTGTACGTAAATTGTTGTAGGTCTGTTTGGTCTACAGGATGTTCTTGTTAGTACCGACTACATTACTAAGGATCACATAGAGGCCACGAGGGTTTATATCGAGACGCTAACAAAGTCGGCGAAGCATCATAAACAGACGGTGGTTAGCATGGGGGAATAGATGGGGAAACATGTACGGCAAGAATGCTTCAAGCCATCACTGCGCATGAGTGGTTGAATGGCGTTGTAAGTAGTATTATTTTTTCTTCTTCTTCACTTGTGTTTTATTATGCGGATTTTTTAACAGTCATATTTGTGTTATGATATTTTCAGGTCATCAATTGTTATTGCAACCACATGCAGACCCGTGCTCCTCGTTCTGATCGTGACGTATTATCATTGTGGGTCTCCCACTAACTTCTACTACGCGCTTCAGGAACGGTTAAGAACTCCCAAGAAGAATTTTATGAACATTTCACAAACAAATCAAAAACTGTGTCAAGAGTAGCTGACTAGTATTTTGCAAAAGACATGGTATTGCATTTCAAACGACAATTCACAGTACGTAACGATCTTTATGTAGACCTACATAAGTTTACTGTTTCATCGGCTTATTTTCCTTCCAATGTGGACAATCATTATTGGATAATCGTTGTCATGCACAATACGAAGAAAGAGTTTCAAGTTCTAAATTCTACTAGTGGAATTAGCGCGAGAGTTCGTTCAAAGATTGCTACGCTGGTAAGTTTACAATTTTGCATAACATGAAATGCATTATTATTTTCAGAAGGTGTTCACTTTTTCGGCAAGGGTCGATAGAGCTTATTAATTAGATCGATTCGTGTTATGCAAAATTGTAAAAAGTGAACACCTTCTGAAAATAATAATGCATTTCGTGTTATGCAAAATTTTAAACTTACCAGAATACCAAACTTTGAACGAACTCTCGTGCTGATTCTAGCAGTAGAATTTAGAACTTCAAACTCTTTCTTCGTATTGTGCATGACAAAGGTTATCCAATGATGATTGTCCACATTGAAAGGAAAATAAGCCTACGAAACAGTAAACTTTTGTAGGTCTACATAAAGATCGTTACGTACTGTGAAGAGTCATTTGAAATGCAATACCTTGTCTTTTGCAAAACACTCGTCAGCTACTCTTGACACAGTTTTTGATTTGTTTGTGAAATGTTCTATAAAATTTTCTTAGAGTTCTTAACCTTTCCTAAAGCGCGTAGTAGAAGCCAGTGGGAGACCCACGATGATAATACGTGTCGATCAGAACGAGGGGCACAGGTCTGCATGTGGGCAATAACTATTGATGAACTGAAAATATCATGACACAAATATGACTGTTAGAAAATCCGCATAATACAACACTAGTGAAGAAGAAGAAAAAATAATACTCATACTTACAGCGCCATTCAACCACTCATGCGCAGTGATGGCTTGAAGCATTTCTGCGTACACGTTTCCCCACCTATTCCCCCCTGCTAACCACAGTCTGTTAACGATGCTTCGCCGACTTTGTTAGCGTCTCGATATAAACCCTCGCGGCCTTTATGTGATCCTTAGTAATGTAATCGGTACTAACAAGAACATCCTGTAGACCAAACAGACCTACAACAATTTATGTACAGCGAGTTAATTAACTGCAACTGTTAGGAAACAAATACCTTTAAAAAAGTTTTACCTTTAACTTACTTTTTCACATGTTTGCGTCAAGAGTTTTGTTGGTAGGGGGACCGAAAGTATTTTGACTGTTGCCGTTTGCACTTCCCATTATACTCCTTAGTCCCACTAGCGATGCGGCATCGGTGACTGCGGTGGTGGTGGTCACGGTGGTGCTGCGGTGGTGGACAGCTGCTACGGCCAGGGGGTGGTGTGTGTCTGGTGACAGTGGATCATGGGATCCCATGGCTAGAGTGAGGTCGGACTCGGCAGGTGGTGGTTGATGGGCGGCGGTTGGTGGCTGCAGGTGGTCATCTCCGGGAGAAATCCTTGCTCTGGTCTTCTTTGGAGCCGGCGACGGCGGCGCCCGCGGGTGTCGTGATCTTTCTTGGAAGCATCATCATGGAGGTGTGCTCCTCCTGCTCCCCACGGCTTTGGCTCCGAAGGGAAACCTCAGATCCGCTGGATCGGGTGATGGAGGAGTCTTCGCGTCTTTCTCCTCCTTGGGGGCATCGTCTCGGAGCCGGCTACGACTGGGAGACTGGGGGATGGCGGCATCTTCGCCGTGGATGGGCGGCATCTTCACTGCGTGGTTTGCTGAGGCGGGGCACTGGTTTCTGTTTGGCAACGATGATGGCGTCGAGAGGAGCTTGGGTCATGGCGTGGGCTTCAGTAGTCGGCTCTTCCCGGCGTGTCCGAGGTGCTCTTCCGTGGTTGCTTGGTTGTTTTGAAGTCGGAGCTGCGTTGGAGAGTCCAGGTGGTGACGATGACAGGCACTCGGTGTTCGTTTGCGGTGGGCACGTTCGGCGCAAGTCCTGCATATTTCCCTTGCGATGCTCGTCATCAAAGTCGGAGCTGTCGGTTGCTTGCGTGTGTGGCCATCTGTCGGCATGTGCCGCCGTGGTATCTACAGCTGTTTACA
This sequence comes from Elymus sibiricus, assembly GCA_039707655.1. Lineage (NCBI taxonomy): Eukaryota > Viridiplantae > Streptophyta > Magnoliopsida > Poales > Poaceae > Elymus > Elymus sibiricus. The sequence continues at coordinate 475,850,193 of CM077668.1, read as the reverse complement.
GGTTGGCTTCTATGATGGAGCTCTATGGTGAAGTCGGAGTCGCCCGTTCGAGCCAACCGGTGATGATGATGACGCTTTTGACTCCTCAGCTGATGTCTTTCTTCTTTGCAGATCTGTGTTCCATGTTTGTGGCCAGGTTGGCCGGTGGTACCCATGTCATATGGGTTGGGTTGTATCGGTTTTATCCTGGTTTTCCGTTAATTAACCGAGAAATTCTCTTCTTCTTAATCAATGAAAATGACAAGTCTTTTGCCTTGTTTAAAAAAAAAACTGTGCCATGTCATCTTGAAAAATTACAGCGATCCTGAAGGTAAAAAGTGGCAGGTCCACACAAAGAAAATTCAGCCACACACTGGAAATACTGATGGATACTCATGGACAGAAGTTCTCTAGTCTAGGACAGGACAATAAAATATCTAGACTATATTAGTCATTGACATATTAGAGCCTGGCATGATATTAGTCAATTATTAGCCATTGAATTTCAGGTTGTCTGCGTGGCAAAAGTATTAGCACCTAAAATTCCTCCCATATGCTAATGCCGGGCCATTGCTCTACTTGTTTACGGATTTTAGACAAACGCACACCATAGATGTTCCTGTTCTCAAAGACAGAGCTTCTCCAGGTTGTACGGATGCCTAAAAATGTAGAATAGCAGACAAGGCGTGCTCTATTCAAATAGCGTTGCCTAATAGGGCACTTCTCATGCGCATGACTGATCAAACTGACCATGACATAATAGGGAAAGCACGCACTGTACCGGACTAGGGTTTTCTCGTTCTTCAAGATCTGGCCGTTGTAGATCGATCAGACAATGCTGTGGCGGCCTTGCAGCTCTCGGCGACGACCGCCTTGAACATCCCGACGGTGGCACCCAGGCCGGCCACGGACTGCCACCGCGGGCTCGCCGCCAGCGTCGGTGTCGGCATCCCCTCTGGCCATTCCCTAGCCCCAGGGTTGATCCACCAGGGGGCTGCATCGCACTCTGATCCGGCTTTGGGTTTGCGTGGTTAAGATGACGACGGAGGGCGTATGTGGCTACAGAGCGATTGCGGCTGGGAGGAGTCGATGTGGGCTAAGGGTTGAGCGATGGAGGCGTCGGAGGAGGCATGGGGATGCGATGGAGTAATTATTAGCGGCAGGACGTGGATGCGGTCGCTCGTTTCGTGGTCCGCCGAGGGTAATTGCTAAACGCCTCTTTAGACGTGGGTTAGACTAATCTAGATAGTTAGATGTTGTAAGTGCGTCTGATCGTGTGGTGATTAGTTTTCTGTGTATGTTAAGCGGGGTGTACTTATAAGAAAGAAAATTGATGAACTTTTTATTTAATCTGATTTTTTTTTAAACTCGATGAACTATTTCGAAATCGGATGAAAATAATTTGGGCCATTTAAGGGATGTCGAGAAACGAGGTGCTTCCAAACAGACCCTTCTCGCCTACCCAAACACCCTCCGTTGAACATAATCTAGTTTTGGACATCCTTGAAATGAACCCAGCTTTTGCAAGAAGGTGAGCATGCCCCATGGTAGGAATCCAAGCCAGATTTGAACGATTTCCGACACCGTATGCAAGTTATGACACGCCCGGCAATTTATCAGCCTTTTTTCATCGGGAAAACTCGAGAAAATGCAAAACTTATTGAAAGCTCAAACAACTTGGCATGTGCCTTGAATTGGTCATACAAGGCCATGGAAAATATTAGGGCCATTTCAAGGATGTCGAGAAACAACGTGCTCTCAGACGGAGCCTTTATGCTACCCGAACACCCTCCGTTCAACATGATTTATTTGGACATCCTTAAATGACCTCAACTTTTACAAGTAGGTGGGCATGCCCATTTTAGGCATCCATGTCAAGTTTGAACGATTTTCGACACCGTATGCGAGTTGCGACACGTCCGACCATTTATTGGCCTTTTTTCACCGGGAAAACACCAAAAAATGTAAAAAAATTGTCAAAACCCCAAACAACTTGGCATGGAACCTTGAACTGGCCATACAAGGCCATGGAAAAAAAATTGGGACCATTTCTAGGATGTTGAGAAACAACGTGCTCTCAGACGGAGCCTTCTCGCCTACCCGAACACCCTCCATTCAACATGGTTTATTTGGACATCCTTGAAACCCCAACTTTTATAAGCAGGTGGGCATGCCCATTGTTGGCATACATGTCAAGTTTGAACGATTTCCGACACCGTATGTGAGTTGTGACATGTCCGGTCATTTATCGGTCTTTTTTCACCGAGAAAACTCAGAAAAAATGCAAAGATTGTCGAAAACCCAAACAACTTGGCATGGTGATTTGAATTGGTCATACAACGCAATGGAAAAAATTGGAGTCATTTCAAAAATGTTGAGAAACAACGTGCTCTTAGACAAAACCTTCTAGCCTACCCGAACACTCTCCGTTCAACATGTTCTACTTTTGAAAATCCTTGAAATGACTCCAACTTTTGCATACATGTGGGCATGCCCATGGTAGGAATCCGTGACAGGTTTAAACGATTTTTGACACCGTATGCAAGTTGCGACACGTCCGGCCCTTTATCAACCTTTTTTCACTGAAAAACTCCAGAAAGTGCAAAACTTATTGAAAACCTAAACAACTTGGCATGGTGCCTTGAATTGGTCATACAAGGCCATGGAGAAAAAATTAGAGCCATTTTAAGGATGTCGTGAAACAACGTGCTCTCACACGGAACCTTCTAGCCTACCCGAACACCTTCCATTCAACATGGTCTATTTTTGGACATCTTTGAAATGACTTCAACTTTTGCAAGCAGGTGGGCATGCCCATTGTAGGCATCCATGTTAGGTTTGAACGATTTTCGACACTGTATGCAAGTGATGACACGTCCGTCCAATTATCGGCCTTCTTTCACCGGGAAAACTTCAGAAAATGCAAAATTTACCGAAAACCAAACCAACTTGGCATGGTGCCTTCAATTGGTCAACAAGGCCATGGGAAAAATTTCGGGCCATTTGACGGATGTCGATAAATAACGTGCTCTCAAACGGAACCTTTTGACATACCCAGACACCCTACGTTGAACATGATGTTTTTTGAACATTCTTGAAATGACCCTAAATTTTGTAAGCAAGTGGGCACGCCGATGGTAGATATCAATGTCAGGTTTGAAGGAAAAAGTATTTAAAATCATAATTTAAACAGTAAATGATTTTTGAAAAGCATTTAATAAATATTTGAAGCAAAAAAGAATTTAAAACAATAATTTAAAACACTTACTTAATATTTTTATTTTGGTATTCCAAAAAATATTTCAAATTTTTGGACAGGATTCAAAAAGCATAATAAACTTCAAAAAGGAGAAAAATGAATTAACGAAAAAAGATAATAAAAGCGAAAAATAGAAGAAAAAACTTAAGCCTTGGCCCAACTATGCGACGACATCGCTCCCGTCGGGTGCTTGTTGGGCCGCCCAAGCGCTCGCGGATTTGAAAAAAGTTAACCGATTGAAAAAATGTCCCCGTTCTCAAAATTTGCTAAAAATTCATAAATGTAACTTTTTCAATACTTGTTCACATATTCAATAAATGTTCGGGGAGTATCAAATAATGTTCGCGCTTTCAAAAATTGTCTGGAATTTAAAGAAAAAACTCCTGTTTTCAAATCTATCCTACACAAATACAAAAAATGTTCAGGGAAATTGAAGAAAAATTGGTTTCAAATATTTTGTCGTATTTTTCTGATTTTTCGAAATTCCAAATTTGTTAGTTTTTTTCAAGAAATATTCGAAAATTTAAAAAAATATTTGTGATAAAAAAATTGATTCTCTCTTTTTCAAAATCTTCATGTTTTGTCATTGTTAGCAATATTTGAAGGCACGGACATGTTCTTTGAATTTATGCAAAATTAATGAAAATATGAATATTTATTTTTTGAACATAATTTATAAAATGAACATATTTTGAAATTTTGAACAACTTTTCAAAAGAGCGAGCATTTTTGGAAATGAAAAATGAAAAAAAATTGAAAAAGAAACAAAATACGAACAGAAGATAGAAAAAGATGCAGGTTTTATGAAAAATTATTCACGAATTCGAAAAATATCCGGATTTGAAAAAAGTTCACAGGTTTTGCAAAATAAAACTTTGCAAACAAACAAAAAAAGTTCGTGGATTTGAAGAAAGTTCACTAGAGTGTTAGCAAAAAACTGAAAGAAAAGTTCATGGATTTGGAAAAAGTTCATCAAATTTGAAGAAAAAGGTTGGAAGTTGAAAAAGATTCAAAATTTGAGAAAAGTTCACGAATTTGGAAAAAGGTTAGAATTTTCTGAAAATTCATGCATTTGAAAAAATCCGAAAAAAGAAAAAAGGACAAAGTAATAGGAAAAAAACAAAAGAAAAAAAAGAAAAATTAAAGAATATAAAAGCCCTAGTAGAACCCGAAGAAAAAACCGGCCAAAACAGCTTGATAGAAAAAGAAAACCAGAGTCTTTCTTTTTAGTGTTATATTTGACGCACTACAAAAGATGGAAAAAGAAGAACTTAGACATAGGAGGTGAGGTATCCCAGGTGGTTAACGCGTCTAGTTATGAGAAGAAGTCCGCTGTCCTAGTTGGTTATAGTGGGCGGAAGTAAACTACTCCCTTCGTCCCACAATGTAAGACGTTTTTTAACACTACACTAGTGTCAAAAACATCTTATATTTTGGGACGGAGGGAGTAGGAGGTTGGGAGTTTGAATCCTACCTCCCACACCTATTTTTTGATCTTTCTTTAAAGAAGAAAATAAAATGAGCCAGACCCAGGAAGGAGCGGTGTGATGGGCGGGTGGATTGGCTGTGTACGACTACGTATAGCTCGTACGTGCCACATACGGAGGTGGGTATACCTTATGGTCAAATGACCATACTGCCCTTATACTGGTTGTGAGGGGGGGGGGGGGGGGGGTCGAAGCAAGTCTCATTTATTTATTTAGTGCCTAACTAGCTAGGAGTCACACAACGCTGAAAATTGTCTCTGATAATGGTTAGTATCCTAGATTCGGTTTTGGGGGTATATCATCGGGTGATGGTTCAACGGTAGTTTTTTCGTGTGTCTTGATGTCCAAAATGTCCATCGATGTTTGTTTCTTGCATGCAATACAAATATATCTATGTTGTGTATCTTACCGTCGCGCCTCTAGATAGAACGGTTGCTGAAAATTTAGATCAACTTTGGAGTATATCATGGGGTGTTGGTTTGACCTCAGTGTGTGTGCGTGTACGTTGATGTGCGAAATATCCATTAATTTTTTTTATGAACATTGCGATGGTATGGTTCATTTTTTATATCCTGCAAGAACTGTATATATTACAAAAGATCTTGCCAATCTACTTCCATGGAAATAAAGGAAAAAAAAATACCCGGTGAATCAATAGAGTGAAGGCAGATCTGCTAACCTTCTCAGAGGCCGCAGTGCTAGACCTGCGGGAGATTGAGGCGACGGTGGGCAGGATCATGGCGCAATCCGACACTTCCAATGCAACCCCTCGTCCGCACCAGCCATGGTTTGGCTGCCCTTAATCAGATAAAAACATTATGTATATCCAAACGATAGCATAATCACAGATATCCAAATGATAGCACTCACACACACCACAACATTCACATAAATCACGCCACTGTTGCATACATTTTCATGGCATGATAGCATACATCAGGTTTCATGGCATACATCCAAATCATACCAACTCATACGGAACATGTCAGGGGTCTAGAACGAAACAGCAAACATAGATGTCCAACAATGGGATGAGTGGCAGTTAGCTAGACCAGTTACATAATGTTTGAGAATGGTCAGGAAGTATTCCATACTACAAATAGACTAGAGACATGTACATTTATTTACGGATATGTATTCACACAAAGAGCTGTACATATCAGCCTAGTTGACTAAACCATATAAACATACATATTGGTGTTTTGAAGATTCTGAACATTTGTTTCTTTGGTCTTGCATCCAATTCCCTGCACACGGAAGCAAAAACAGAGTAGTTACCATGAATAATAGAAATAAGGTACTTATGATAAGCAGCAGGTCCATGTTTGTTCACATGTATGGGCATGGGCATGGCATGTAATAGAAATAATTGTCTTGTTAAGTACTCCCTCCGGCCCGAATTAGTTGACTCAGATTTGTCTAGATACGGATGTATCTAGACGCATTTTAGTGTTAGATACATCCGTATCTAGATACATATAAGACAACTAATTTGGGACGGAGGTAATAGTATGCTTTGCTTAAGAGAGACTGGGAGACAGCTCTCATGACTAACCTATCTCTTTACCATGGATATGACATCTTTCTAAATAAATAAATAAAAAGGGCGTATAATATCACTGTATATGTAGGTAGGTCAACAACAGCCCGCATTCGAATAATGCATCAACACAAATCAGGCACATGACTACATGCTTGTCAAAGTACCACTACTAAAAAGGAAAGGAACAAAAGAAGAGAAGAGAAGAGAAGCGCACCAAGTCATTCATCCGCGTGGAGATGCGACTAAGCTCCCTCTGCACCCACCAACACCACATGCATCAGTATTAGTATTAGACCAACCAACATCGGAAAGGGGAAAATTTCATACATAACGCCGATCTATGGATCTCACCTTAACCTGCATGTCTGCGTCCTCGTCCCTTCCATCCCGGGCTTCGCCGGCGCTGATCTCGTCAGCGATGGGAGGATAGCGCTAGCAGAGGAAGACATGCGGGGGCTCGGAGGTTTGGGGGTAATAGATGGATCCGGGGAAGAAGGACTCGTCGAGTTGATGAATGACGCGGAGCGTCTCCTCGTCCAACTCCATGGAGAGTACTCGATCGGGGGAAGAAGAGGAGGAAGGCCCAGTTCTTTTGACAGTTTACTGAGGCATATGGCGTACTCCTACTAGGGAAGGCGCATAAAAAGTCTTCAGCGCGGACCCAAAAACACCCACAAACAATTGGACCGTGGTGTCCCGATGATATAAGCCATCCAACGCGGTGCCACATCGGCCCGTAGATGCGGCAGCGTCTCTGAATTCTCGCAAACTGAATGCAAACCAGGGGAGGTTTGTGCTAGTCCAGACACCTGTCACATACGCGTCTGACCGATCGGACCCACCCCAACCCTCTCCACGTGAAATGGCTGCCACACATTCATGCCGGTCAAGCAGCTCCACCAACAACATTGATGTCGGGTCAGAGCGACACGACCGGACGAGCAGGCGGCGCCGCTTCAATGACGACGCGGTGACCGATAAGCCTACTCCACCCGATGGGTCACATTGAAGCCGGTTGCCCATCCGCTCGACTGGCCGCGGCTATTTAAGCATGGCTCTAGCTTCGTCCACATCACATCTCCTATTCACCCTTCTCCGCTCACCGCCGTCCCTGCTTCTCTCATCTCCAGGAGGATGCCCAAGTCATGTTTCCTCGCGCCGGCGGTGGCTCCAGATTTCCTTCCGGATTCGGATCGTGGCGCCGCCGCTAGAGATCTCTAGTGCCATCGTCCTCCACAGCCGCCGGCTCCTCCACAAAGGAGGAGATCATCGTCTCCTCTGGCGACGAGGAGGACCAATAGCCGCCGCCCCTCCTTGTAGAGTCCGCCGCGATGGAGGAGGAGTACCAGACACACTTGGCGCTCCTCCTTGAGCAATCGCTTAAGGACCACGGTACGGTGCCACCCTTGCCACCTATCCACCAAGTCAAGGCGAAGCCGGCGTCAACACCTCTCCGGCGCGTCAAGCAGGAGCCTCCCTCCCCCTCGGCGTCGATGCGTGAGGAAGGATTCAGCGTCGCCGCCGCACAGCCGGTACGCCCGCATTGACCAGCCGGCGTCACTGCCATGCCACGTCTGGCGCGTCAAGGCTGTGAAGGAAGAGGTGCCCCGGGCGATCGCCAAGGTGTGTGTGCGCCTCCTCCACTACCTTAGCCGTGATGGCAGCGACTCGTCGTCCCAAAGCACTATGACGGCTGAGGAGAGGACAACCAGGGAGGCGAAGCGGATGGAGTGGCATGTCAGGCGGCGTTCGCAAAGTCCGACGTCACGCCGGCCTAGGTCTTCGTGGACGTCGAGCTCGCCTAGGCCTAGGCCCGAACGGTCGGTGACCACCGCGGAGACGTCCCCGCGCCGACTGTGCCGCCTCGACGGGGAGCTCGCTAAGATCAGGGAGGAATGGCCGCTCAGCGACACCACTGTCGCCACCGGCAAGGGAAATGGTAGGGCTCCCCGGACAGAATCGACGTAAGCCAACGGCGCCCGGTGCGCGGCACAGGAGGAAGCCCGACGGATCCTCCGCGAGTGCCAGGATATTTTCGTCCGGTTTATGTAAATTATTTCAAATTTATGTTCGTTTGCATGAATTCCGTTGTGTTTGCATGATATTTGTCTGTCTTGTTAAAATTTTGTTTGTATTGCTGGCGGTGGGGCGAGCGTAAGGACCTATTTTCCTGGATCTGCTAACCCACCTCCCACGCTATCTCGCTGTTTGTTATGATTCTGTTAGCTGATCCATGAGCTGTTGTAACTTGGATAAATTCTCTCGGCTGTGAATGAAAACTCTCTCCTATCGGTTATTCCATGGTATTAGACGCTCACTTACGATGAAATATTTGTTTGTTCAATAGCAAGGATGGTTGGCCGTATTTGAACTTTCCTAATATGGTTATTTCTAACTCCTCATTTGTATTAAGAAATTAGTAACTGCGAGCGCCACAAATAACACACGCACAACACTCGGATTGATTACATATACAAAAATTAACCAGAGAAACAACCCCTTGAGAATCATTATGAGTAACAAAAGTCCAAGAGCTTCTTCCTGAATATATTTTCGCCATAAGATGGTGAAGTAAATCACCGTCTCAGTGCAGCGTGTAAAGCCTTACTATCGACTGAGCTAAGAATTGGTAATGTGATGCAGCAGGCAAATCGACCAGTAACATGTTAATCTCTCCTACAGAATTCAGTAAAAATCTTCCAAGGTTGCCTCTTCCTTCACTTTGAGGGTTTCGGCAAGAATATCTTTGGTTCTCTAAGAGCAACTCTAACAGGTGATGTATAATAGGGTAGGTGATGTAAAAACTAACTTATACATCACATTGGGCAAAAAATGGATCTCCAACAGGTGATGTATACCTATTTGGTGATCTAAATTTTTTACATCGTGATGTATATTTCGGCCCAAGTGATGCAAATATACATCACCTGGGGAGGTGATGTATATCTTCCCCTGCCGCGTGCGAGGCACCAACCGCCACGCTGAAGCCGTTTCCCGCATTCCCCCCGGCAGCCGCCCGCCGCGCCGCCGCCAATTCCCGCCGCCCCGCCCCAAAACCGCCGGATCCGCCGCCGCCGAGCCCCGCCCCGCCGCCCCCCCCCCCCCCCCCCCCCCCCCGCCGAATCGAGGCCGAATCCCGCGTCCCTGCCGTCGCCGCTGCAAGGATGCCGCCGCGCCGCCGCCCACGCTCCTCTGCCGACTACCTCGGCGTCCGACTGCGGGACTCCGGCCACTACGCCGCGGAGCTCACCGCCGACCGCGGGCGCTAGTGACTCGGCACCTTCGACACGCCGGAGCTCGCCGCCGCGCTCACTCTGGCCGCGGCCATGGCGCTTGCGAGCGACGCCTTCGGCGGGCACGTTTGCGCGCGCCGTGCTCTACTGGCTGGCGCAGCTTCTCGGCGCCGTGCTCGCCGCCGCTCTCCTCAGGATCATCTCCAGCACCTTCGACACGCTGGAGCTCGCCGGCGAAGTGATCTATTATACATCATCTGGAAAAGCAGAAACTGAACAAGTGATGTAAAACAGCCATTTTGGTGATGTATAATTTTTACATCACCTGTTTTGGGTGCCCTATTTTGCATCATCTGTTAGAGATGCTCTAAGCATCTTACCTCAACATGTTGCTCCTGCGGAAATTAAACAAAAGGAACATATTAGCTCAGTGTACTCAGCAAGAACACAACTTCTGCCCAAAAAAAGTTACATCACAGACAAGACATATGACCTTCCTCCCCCAAAAAAAAAAGTTTCTGACGATTAAGCTAACTTGTACAGCAGCGCCGTACCAGTGAAGGCTGGAAGTTGCTACAGAAAATTGTAAGTATAAGAGAGAACTGCTGGATAAAGGGAGAAGATAAAGGGGAACAGATCAAGAGAGAACCTGATGGATGAATGCTTAATAATGTTGAAAAAGAAAGAAGAATCATGTTCAGTGGATTTTTTTTGGACAAAGGGAATATATTAATATCGTGAAGATATCAATTACACCCAGTCTCTGCACCAACAAGATGTCCAAAGACAGCTAGGATACACACAGCCAAGAAAAAAATTTAAAAAGAGAGAAAAAGAAAACAAAGACCCCGTCGCGGTGATGAAGATTGAAGCACTCGCAACAGCAACACTCTAACCACCATCGAAGACAACACCCGGACCGCAAAAGAGATTCTTCAAAAATGACGCCTTCAAGAAGGAAACAAAGCACAAGCGTTGTCGTGCCCGATCGAAGATCTTGAGTTTTCATCCTGAAGAAAGTCCGAGTTCCCAAAACAATGCCTTCGGCGAGGCCATTTCCAGGCACAACCAATGAAGGCCAGACCTTGGGTTTTCACCCTGGAAATCGCGACTTGGTACTCAAGGAGCACCACCAAAAATGAAGTCCACCTGTGCTGCCACCCCCTCTTTCCAAGGCCGCTGCCGCAAGTGACCAAAACCCGACACACAGGAAAAACCTGTGCCGCCATTCTTCATCGCCACCAGGACACCTCTCCACCATGACAAACCTTCGATCGCAGGCACCATGAATTTCTCCACCTCTGTCACTGCCATGGAAATCTATATTTAGACATGTCCCATGGCGTCGTCAAGAAAGCGAAGCTTCACGACAATCCGTCATGAAGCCTCACTGGCCGACTATAAGGGAACGCACGGCCGAATCAATTCCAATCTAGATATCCAGTGGCGCCATGCGCCAATCGGTGGGATCACCGAGTGGAAGACCAGAACTCGTCGGCGTCTCGATCAAGGTGGCTTGCATGAAGCAGATCGACGACATGGCGCTCAAAAAACAGCAGGGCCAGACCACCTTTATTCAGGCCGAGCCCGCTGCCCCCACGCCGCCGACCGAAAGCAGAGGAGAAGACGAACGCCGCAGACCCGCTCGTGTTCCGGCACAGAAGGGGCACACGGTCGAACCCAATGCGGGAAGCTTCACTCGTTGCGTCTGGATCGGAGCCAAACAGGACATGCCCCGCCGCCTCCAAGCGAAGCTGCGCCGCCTGGAGCAAGGCCCGACGCGTCAAATCCCTTCGCCAGATTCGCGCCGCCGTTAGCCTACATCGGGCCCAAAAGGGCCGGCATCCGCCGATGCACGCCATGGCAACAGATCGTGCCGCCGAAGGCCGGCCACGCCTGATCCGTCATCGCTAGTGCCGCTGCCCTCGTCTTCCAACCCCACTGGCCACCTCCGTGCGCGACCGTCGCCGTGCCTCTCCGCACAGGTACACCACGATTGCGCGCCTCCTCTGCCCTTGGCCTTCGGTGAGACGGGCGCCGCCGGCGGCGGCAACCAGGGGAATTGCCCTGAGGTGAAGACTAGGTTAGGGTTTCGGGGGCCTCCGGTGTGGCTGTGCGAAAGCGACCCGGGAGGCGCGTGTGCGTATCGTCTTGTTGGAAATATGCCCTAGAGGCAATAATAAATTGGTTATTATTATATTTCCTTGTTCATGATAATCGTTTATTATCCATGCTATAATTGTATTGATTGGAAACTCAAATGCATGTGTGGGTACATAGACAACACTGTGTCCCTAGTAAGCCTCTAGTTGACTAGCTCGTTGATCAAAGATGGTTAAGGTTTCCTAGCCATTGACATGAGATGTCATTTGATAACGGGATCACATCATTAGGAGAATGATGTGATGGACAAGACCCAAACTGTAAACGTAGCATTTGATCGTGTCAGTTTATTGCTATTGTTTTCTGCATGTCAAGTATCTGTTCCTTTGACCATGAGATCATGCAACTCACTGACACCGGAGGAATACCTTGTGTGTATCAAACGTCGCAACGTAACTGGGTGACTATAAAGGTGCTCTACAGGTATCTCCGAGGGTGTCTGTTGGGTTGGCATGGATCAAGACTGGGATTTGTTACTCCGTGTGACGGAGAGGTATCTCAGGGCCCACTCGGTAATACAACATCACAATGAGCCTTGCAAGCAATGTGACTAAAGTGTTAGCCACGAGATCTTGTATTACGGAACGAGTAAAGAGACTTGCCGGTAACGAGATTGAACTAGGTATAGTGATACCGACGATCGAATCTCGGGCAAGTAACATACCGAAGAACAAAGGGAACAGCATACGGGATTAACTGAATCCTTGACATAGAGGTTCGACCGATAAAGATCTTCGTAGAATATGTAGGAGCCAATATGGGCATCCAGGTCCCGCTATTGGTTATTGGCCGTAGAGGTGTCTCGGTCATGTCTACATAGTTCTCGAACCCGCAGGGTCTACACACTTAACGTTTGGTGACGATTAGTATAATTGAGTTGTTATGTTGGTGACCGAAAGTTGTTCGGAGTCCCGGATAAGATCCCGGACATGACGAGGATCTCCGGAATAGTCCGGAGGTAAAGATTGATATATGTTATAATAGTGTTTTGATCTCCGGAAGAGTTCCGAAGTTCACCGGAAGGGGTTCCGGATGTTTACCGAAGTGTTCGGGTGCAGCAACACTTTATATGAGCCAAAGGGATAAAGCCCACAAGGTATTGGAAAGTGCAAAAGTAGTTTTGCTGCCGCGTAAGCGGTACTACTGCTTGGTGAAGCGGTACTACCGCCCGAGCGGTACTACCGCTTGTGTGAAGCGGTACTACCGCTTGTGCGCGGCTGTGCACGGTTCGGCAGGGATCCGAGTTGGACTCTTTCCCTGCGGGCCAAACCGACCTTGTGCGGGCAAAACCGACCCGGAGGAGGCTTTTACTCCAAGTTTAGACCCCAAGGCTCAACATATAAATAGAGGGGCAGGGCTAGCACACGGGACACATCAGGATTTCCCAAGCCGTGTGCCGGCAACCCTAGCCCTCTAGTTCCTCCGTCATAATCTCCGTAGTGCTTGGCGAAGCCCTGCAGAGATTGTTCCTCACCACCATCACCACGCCGTCGTGCTGCTGGAACTCAACCACTACTTCACCATCGCTCGCTGGATCGAGGAGGTGAAGGCGTCATCAAGCCGTACGTGTGTTGAACGCGGAGGTGCCGTCCGTTCGGCACTAGATCGGAAGGATCGTGATTGGATCGCGGGACGCTCGGCGATTTGGATCGCGAAGACGTTCGACTACATCAACCGCGTTTATTAACGCTTCCGCTTAGCGATCTACAAGGGTATGTAGATTCACTCTCCCTCTCGTAGATGCTCATCACCATGGATAGATCTTGTGTGTGCGTAGGAAAATTTTTGTTTCCCATGCAACGTTCCCCAACAGTGGCATCAGAGCTAGGTCTATGCGTAGATGAGATCTCGAGTAGAACACAAACGAGTTGTGGGCGTGGGTGTATACATATTGCTTGCCGTTACTAGTTGATACTTGATTCCGCGGTATTGTGAGATGAAGCGGCCCGGACCGACATTACGCGTACGCTTACGCGAGACTGGTTTCACCGCTGCGTGCACTTGTTGCATAAAGGTGACTGGCGGGTGTCTGTCTCTCTCACTTTAGTTGAATCGGTTCAATGAAGAGGGTTCTTTTAGAAGATCAAAAAGCAATCACTACACCACGTTGTGGTTTTGCGTAGGTAAGAATCGTTCTTGCTAGATACCCGTAGCAGCCACGTAAAATTTGCAACAACAATTAGAGGACGTCTAACTTGTTTTTGCAGGGTATGTTGTGATGTGATATGGCCAATTACATGATGAGATATATGTGATGTATGAGATGATCATGTATTGTATAGAATATCACGACTTGCATGTCGATGAGTACGGCAACTGGCAGGAGCCATAGAGTTGTCTTTAATTATTGTATGACCTGCGTGTCAATCATTAAGCGCTATGTAATGCTTTACTTTATCGCTAAACGTTAGCTATAGTCGTGGAAGCAACAGTCGGCGCGACAACCTTATGGCGACACGTTGATGGAGATCAAGATGATGGAGATCATGGTGTCATGCCGGTGACGATGGAGATCATGCCGGTGCTTTGGAGATGGAGATCAAAAGCACAAGTTCATGGCCATATCATGTCACTTATGATTTGCATGTGATGTTAATCCTTTTATGCATCTTATTTTGCTTAGGACGACGGTAGCATTATAAGGTGATCCCTCACTTAAATTTCAAGATAAATTGTGTTCTCCCCAAGTGTGCACCGTTGCGAAAGTTCGTCGTTTCGAGACACGCCGTGATGATCGGGTGTGATAGACTCTACGTTCGCATACAACGGGTGTAAGCCATGTTACACGTGCGGAACACTCGGGTTAAACTTGACGAGCCTAGCATGTACAGACATGGCCTCGGAACACAAGAGACCGAAAGGTCGAACATGAGTCATATAGTAGATATGATCAACATGAAGATGTTCACCATTGAAACCACCTCAACTCACGTGATGATCGGACTTGAGTTGGTGGATTTGGATCATGTTACACTCGAATGATCGGAGGGATGTCAATTTGAGTGGGAGTTTTTTAAATATGATTAACTAAACTCATTATCTAAGAACAATAGTCTAAGTTGTCTTTGCTATATTTATGTTGTAGATCATGGCTCGCGCAGTAGCACCCCTGAATTTTAATGCGTTCCTAGAGAAAGCTAAGTTGAAAGATGATGGAAGTAACTTTGTGGACTGGGCCCGTAATCTAAGGATTATCCTTACGGCTTCCCAGAAGGCTTATGTCCTTGATGCACCGCTTGGTGATCCACCCGCTCCAGTTGAGTCTCTAGACGTTGTGAACGCCTGGCAGGCTCGTTCTGATGATTACTCAATAGTTCAATGTGCAATGTTGTATGGCTTAGAACCGGGACTTCAAAGACGTTTTGAACGTCATGGAGCATATGAGATGTTCCAGGAGTTGAAGTTTATCTTTCAGAAGAATGCCCGGATCGAGAGATATGAGATCTCCGATAAGTTCTATGCTTGCAAGATGGAGGAGAACGGGTCTATCAGTGATCACGTGCTCAGAATGTCTGGGTACTCCACCCGCCTGGCTGAGTTAGGGATGCCCCTTCCGCCAGAGGCTATCACTGACAGAGTTCTTCAATCATTGCCACCTAGCTACAAGAGCTTCGTGTTGAACTATAACATGCACGGGATGAACAAGTCAGTCGCCGAGCTGTTTGCGATGCTGAAAGCCGCTGAGTCTGAAATTCAGAAGGAGCATCAAGTGTTGATGGTCAATAAAACCACTAGTTTCAAGAAAAATGGCAAGGGTAAGAAGGGTAACTCCAAGCAGAGTGGCAAAGCAGTTGCTCCTCTCGTGAAGAAACCCAAGGCTGGACCCAAACCAGAAACTGTGTGTTTTCATTGCAAGGGAACTGGACACTGGAAGCGGAATTGCCCCAAGTATTTGGCTGACAAGAAGGCGGCCAACAACAAACAAGGTATATATGATATACATGTTATTGATGTGTACCTTACCAACTCTCGTTGTAGTGCCTGGGTATTTGATACCGGTGCGGTTGCTCATATTTGCAACTCAAAACAGGAACTGCGGAATAGACGGAGGCTGGCAAAGGACGAAGTGACGATGCGCGTGGGAAATGGTTCCAAGGTTGATGTGATCGCCGTCGGCACGCTCGCTCTTCGATTACCATCGGGATTAGTGATGAACCTGAATAATTGTTATTTAGTGCCTGCGTTAAGCATGAACATTATATCTGGATCTTGTTTATTGCGAGACGGTTACTCATTTAAATCAGAGAATAATGGTTGTTCTATTTATATGAGTGATATCTTTTATGGTCATGCACCCGATGTGAGAGGTTTATTCTTATTGAATCTCGATAGTAATGATACACATGTTCATAACATTGATGCCAAAAGATGTAGAATTGATAATGATAATACCACTTTCTTGTGGCACTGCCGTTTAGGTCATATTGGCATAAAACGCATGAGGAAGCTCCATGCTGATGGACTTTTGGAGTCACTTGATTTTGAATCACTTGACACATGTGAGCCATGCCTCATAGGCAAGATGACTAAAACGCCGTTCTCTGGAACAATGGAACGGGCAAGTGACTTATTGGAAATCATACAAACTGATGTGTGCGGTCCGATGAGCATTGAGGCGCGCGGTGGTTATCGTTACTTTCTCACCTTCACTGATGACTTAAGTAGATATGGGTATATTTACTTAATGAAACACAAGTCTGAAACATTTGAAAAGTTCAAACAATTTCAGAGTGAAGTTGAGAATCATCGTAACAAGAAGATTAAATTCCTACGATCTGATCGAGGAGGAGAATATCTGAGTTATGAGTTTGGCAGTCACTTAAGACAGTGTGGAATTGTTTCACAATTAACACCGCCTGGAACACCACAGCGTAATGGTGTGTCCGAACGTCGTAATCGAACCTTATTGGATATGGTGCGATCTATGATGTCTCTTGCCGATTTGCCACTATCGTTTTGGGGTTATGCATTAGAGACAGCTGCATTCACTTTAAATAGGGCACCATCGAAATCCGTTGAAACGACGCCATATGAACTTTGGTTTGGCAAGAAGCCAAAACTGTCGTTTCTTAAAGTTTGGGGATGTGATGCTTATGTCAAAAAGCTTCAGCCTGAAAAGCTGGAACCCAAAGCGGAGAAATGCGTCTTCATAGGATACCCAAAAGAGACAATTGGGTATACCTTCTACCTCAGATCCGAGGGCAAAGTGTTTGTCGCTAAAAACGGAACATTTCTTGAGAAAGAGTTTCTCTCGAAAGAATTGAGTGGGAGGAAGATAGAACTTGATGAGGTTGTTGAACCTTTACTTCAACCTGAGAGTAGCGCAGCGCAGAAAGTTGTTTCTGTGGAGCCTACATTAGCTGGAGAGGAAGTTAATGATGATGATCATGAAGCTTTGGATCAAGTTGCTATCGAACCTCGTAGGTCGACAAGGACGCGTACTGCTCCTGAGTGGTACGGCAACCCTGTCTTAGAGGTCATGTTGTTAGACAACGATGAACCTACGAGCTATGGAGAAGCGATGATGAGCCCGGATTCCGAGAAGTGGTTAGAGGCCATGAAATCCGAGATGGGATCCATGTATGAAAACAAAGTATGGACTTTGGAAGTATTACCTGAAGGGCGTAAGGCCATTCAGAACAAATGGATCTTTAAGAGGAAGACGGACGCGGACGGTAATGTCACCGTCTATAAAGCTCGACTTGTGGCAAAGGGTTTTTCACAAGTTCAAGGAGTTGACTACGATGAGACCTTCTCACCCGTAGCGATGCTTAAGTCCGTCAGAATCATGTTGGCAATAGCTGCCTTTTTCGATTATGAAATTTGGCAGATGGATGTCAAAACAGCGTTCCTTAACGGTTTCCTTAAGGAAGAGTTGTATATGATGCAACCAGAAGGTTTTGTCGATCCAGAGAATGCTGACAAAGTTTGCAAACTCCAGCGATCCATTTATGGACTGGTGCAAGCATCTCGGAGTTGGAATCTTCGTTTTGATGAGGTGATCAAAGCGTTCGAGTTTATACAAGTTTACGGAGAAGCTTGTATTTACAAGAAAGTGAGTGGGAGCTCTATAGCGTTTCTAATATTATATGTGGATGACATATTGCTGATTGGAAACAATATAGAAATGCTGGAAAGCGTAAAGGAATATTTGAACAAGAGTTTTTCAATGAAGGACCTAGGAGAAGCTGCTTTCATATTAGGCATCAAGATCTATAGAGATAGATCGAGACGCTTAATAGGACTTTCACAAAGCACATACCTTGATAAGATTTTGAAGAAGTTCAAAATGGATCAGTCCAAGAAGGGGTTCTTGCCTGTTTTGCAAGGTGTGAAGTTGAGTAAGACTCAATGCCCAGTGACTGCAGAAGATAGAGAAAAGATGAGTGTCATCCCCTATGCTTCAGCCATAGGCTCTATCATGTATGCAATGCTGTGCACAAGACCCGATGTCAGCCTTGCCATAAGTATGACCGGAAGGTTTCAAAGTGATCCAGGAATGGAACACTGGACGGCGGTCAAGAATATCCTGAAGTACCTGAAAAGGACTAAGGACATGTTTCTCGTTTATGGAGGTGATCAAGAGCTCGTCGTAAAGGGTTACGTCGATGCAAGCTTTGACACTGATCCGGATGACTCTAAGTCGCAAACCGGATACGTATTTATTCTTAATGGGGGTGCGGTTAGCTGGTGCAGTTCCAAGCAAAGCGTGGTAGCTGATTCTACATGCGAAGCGGAGTACATCGCAGCCTCGGAGGCGGCGAAGGAAGGTGTCTGGATGAAGGAGTTCATGACAGATCTTGGAGTAGTGCCTAGTGCGCTTAACCCAATGACTCTGTTTTGTGATAATACTGGTGCCATTGCTCTAGCCAAGGAACCAAGATTTCACAAGAGGACCAGACACATAAAACGACGTTTCAATTCCATCCGCGATTACATCAAGGAGGACGACATAAATATTTGCAAAGTACACACGGATCTAAATGTTGCAGATCCGTTGACTAAACCTCTTCCAAGGGCTAAACATGAACAACACCAGAACTGCATGGGTGTTCGATTCATTACAATGTAAATCACATAGTGATGTGAACTAGATTATTGACTCTAGTGCAAGTGGGAGACTGTTGGAAATATGCCCTAGAGGCAATAATAAATTGGTTATTATTATATTTCCTTGTTCATGATAATCGTTTATTATCCATGCTATAATTGTATTGATTGGAAACTCAAATGCATGTGTGGGTACATAGACAACACTGTGTCCCTAGTAAGCCTCTAGTTGACTAGCTCGTTGATCAAAGATGGTTAAGGTTTCCTAGCCATTGACATGAGATGTCATTTGATAACGGGATCACATCATTAGGAGAATGATGTGATGGACAAGACCCAAACTGTAAACGTAGCATTTGATCGTGTCAGTTTATTGCTATTGTTTTCTGCATGTCAAGTATCTGTTCCTTTGACCATGAGATCATGCAACTCACTGACACCGGAGGAATACCTTGTGTGTATCAAACGTCGCAACGTAACTGGGTGACTATAAAGGTGCTCTACAGGTATCTCCGAGGGTGTCTGTTGGGTTGGCATGGATCAAGACTGGGATTTGTTACTCCGTGTGACGGAGAGGTATCTCAGGGCCCACTCGGTAATACAACATCACAATGAGCCTTGCAAGCAATGTGACTAAAGTGTTAGCCACGAGATCTTGTATTACGGAACGAGTAAAGAGACTTGCCGGTAACGAGATTGAACTAGGTATAGTGATACCGACGATCGAATCTCGGGCAAGTAACATACCGAAGAACAAAGGGAACAGCATACGGGATTAACTGAATCCTTGACATAGAGGTTCGACCGATAAAGATCTTCGTAGAATATGTAGGAGCCAATATGGGCATCCAGGTCCCGCTATTGGTTATTGGCCGTAGAGGTGTCTCGGTCATGTCTACATAGTTCTCGAACCCGCAGGGTCTACACACTTAACGTTTGGTGACGATTAGTATAATTGAGTTGTTATGTTGGTGACCGAAAGTTGTTCGGAGTCCCGGATAAGATCCCGGACATGACGAGGATCTCCGGAATAGTCCGGAGGTAAAGATTGATATATGTGATAATAGTGTTTTGATCTCCGGAAGATTTCCGAAGTTCACCGGAAGGGGTTCCGGATGTTTACCGAAGTGTTCGGGTGCAGCAACACTTTATATGAGCCAAAGGGATAAAGCCCACAAGGTATTGGAAAGTGCAAAAGTAGTTTTGCTGCCGCGTAAGCGGTACTACCGCTTGGTGAAGCGGTACTACCGCCCGAGCGGTACTACCGCTTGTGTGAAGCGGTACTACCTCCCAAGCGGTACTACCGCTTGGTGAAGCGGTACTACCGCTTGTGCGCGGCTGTGCACGGTTCGGCAGGGATCCGAGTTGGACTCTTTCCCTGCGGGCCAAACCGACCTTGTGCGGGCAAAACCGACCCGGAGGAGGCTTTTACTCCAAGTTTAGACCCCAAGGCTCAACATATAAATAGAGGGGCAGGGCTAGCACACGGGACACATCAGGATTTCCCAAGCCGTGTGCCGGCAACCCTAGCCCTCTAGTTCCTCCGTCATAATCTCCGTAGTGCTTGGCGAAGCCCTGCAGAGATTGTTCCTCACCACCATCACCACGCCGTCGTGCTGCTGGAACTCAACCACTACTTCACCATCGCTCGCTGGATCGAGGAGGTGAAGGCGTCATCAAGCCGTACGTGTGTTGAACGCGGAGGTGCCGTCCGTTCGGCACTAGATCGGAAGGATCGTGATTGGATCGCGGGACGCTCGGCGATTTGGATCGCGAAGACGTTCGACTACATCAACCGCGTTTATTAACGCTTCCGCTTAGCGATCTACAAGGGTATGTAGATTCACTCTCCCTCTCGTAGATGCTCATCACCATGGATAGATCTTGTGTGTGCGTAGGAAAATTTTTGTTTCCCATGCAACGTTCCCCAACACGTCTCCTTCCTGTTCAGTGGATTAGTGCGTCTGACTTCGGATCAGAAGGCCGTGGGTTCCTTCGACTCCCTCCCACTATGGTCGTTCCTTTTATTTTTTTCCTTCTACCTTCTGTTCAGAGTCCTGCCGGCCAAAAATTCAGAAACTCGAGGACAACAATACACATAGACATGACTTATATCTACTTAAACTACAACATCGTTTCCTTTTAACAGTTTGACTGATGCCAGAGACAAAATCTACAAACAGAACCAAGAGCAACTGCTCACAGGATATCACAAGTAGATCGACTCATGCCTGCATCTACTACTATTACTCCACCAATCGACCGCTATCCAGCATGCATCTATGGTATTAAGTTCATAACAAACAGAGTAACGCCTTAAGCAAGATGACATGATGGAGACAAAGTAAACCCAATCAATATGAGTAAACCCCGTCGTTTTATCCTCAATGACAACAATACAAATATGTGTCTTGTCCCCTACTTTGTCACTGGGATATAGAGCACCGCACGATTGAACCCATTACAAATCACCTCTCCCGCTGAAGATAAATCAATCTAGTTGGTCAAACCAAACGGATAGATTGGAGAGAAATACAAAGTTTTAACAATCATGCATAATAAAGTTAAGAAAATACTCGATTACTTTCAATGAATAATCTGATCATAAACGCATAATTCATCGGATCCCAACAAACACACCGCAAAAGAACATTACATCGAATAGAACTCCAAGAAGATCGATGAGAACATGGTATTGAAGATCAAAGAGAGAGAAGAAGCCATCTAACTATTTAGCTATGGACCCGTAGGTCTGTGGTGAACTACTCACACATCATCGAAAGAGCAGCAATGTTGATGTAGAAGCCCTCTGTGATCGATTTCCCCTCCGGTAGATTATCGGAAAAGGCCTTCAGATGGAATCGCGGAAGAACAGAGGCTTACGGTGGTGCAAAAACTATATCGTCATGCGTTCTGTTGGTTTGGAAATATTTGAGAATTTATAGGCTTGAAATTAGGTTAAACGGAGCGGTGTGGAGCCCACAAGCACAGGGGGGCGCCTTGTTGGGGAACGTTGCATGGAAAACAAAAAAATTTCTACGCACACGCAAGATCTATCCATGGAGATGCATAGCTACGAGAGGGGGAGTGTGTCTACGTACCCTCGTAGACCGTAAGCGGAAGCGTTAGAACAACGCGGTTGATGTCGTCGAACAACTTCACGATCCAACCGACCGAGTACCGAACATACGGCACCTCCGCGTTCAGCACACGTTCAGCTCGGTGACGTCCTCGACTTCTTGATCCAGCAAGCCGGCGAGGTAGTGGATGAGTTCCGGCAGCACGACGGCGAGGTGACGGTTATGGTGATGCTATCTCCGCAGGGCTTCGCCCAAGCACTGCGAAAATATATGACCGAGGGACGGAACTGTGGAGGGGGGCGCCGCACACGGCTAAGACAATGTTGTGTCTACTTTGGGGCGCCCCCCTCTCCTCTATTTATATATGTGTAGGGGCTTGGAGTAGAAGGAATAGTGACACATGAACAGTAACCGTG
Organism: Elymus sibiricus; assembly: GCA_039707655.1. Taxonomy (NCBI): domain Eukaryota; kingdom Viridiplantae; phylum Streptophyta; class Magnoliopsida; order Poales; family Poaceae; genus Elymus; species Elymus sibiricus. The sequence continues at coordinate 475,827,983 of CM077668.1, read as the reverse complement.
AATAGTACACACGTGGACTTGGACTCTAAAGTCCAATCCTATTCCTACTAGGACTCTCCCTTTTTCCTTCCCTAGCTGCGTGGGCTTTTGAGGACTTGGTGCGCCTGGCCCAATAAGGCCAGGGCGCCTCCCCTTAGCCCATGCCAGCCCTTGGGACGTGGTGGACCCACTTGTGGACTTCTGGACCCCTCCGGAATCCTCCGGAACCTTCTGGAAGCTTCCCGGTACAATACCGAAAAAAACTGCACCTTTTTCCGGAACCCAAAATATGACTTCCCATATATAAATCTTTACCTCTCGACCATTCCGAGACTCCTCGTGACGTCTGGGATCTCATCTGGGACTACGGACAATATTCGGTTACCAATTCACATAACTCATATAACACTATATCGTCAACGAACGTTAAGCGTGCGGACCCTACGGGTTCGGGAATGATGTAGACATGACTGAGACGCATCTCCGGTCAATAACCAATAGCGGAACCTGGATGCTCATATTGGTTCCTACATATTCCACGAAGATCTTATCGGTCGAACCGCAATGACAACATACGTAATTCCCTTTGTCCGTCGGTATGTTACTTGCTCGAGATTCGATCGTCGGTATCTCCATACCTAGTTCAATCTCGTTACCGGCAAGTCTCTTTACTCGTTCTGTAATACATCATCCCGTAACTAACTCCTTAGTCACTTTTCTTGCAAGCTTCTTATGATGTGCATTACCGAGAGGGCCCAGAGATACCTCTCCGAAACACGGAGTGACAAATCTCAGTCTCGATCCATGCCAACTCAACGGACACCTTCGGAGATACCTGTAGAGCATCTTTATGATCACACAGTTACGTTGTGACGTTTGATAGCACACAAGGTATTCCTCCGGTATCCGGGAGTTGCATGATCTCATGGTCTGAGGAACATGTATTTGACATTCAAGAAAGCAGTAGCAATAAACAGAACGATCATATGCTAAGCTAACGGATGGGTCTTGTCCATCACATCATTCTCCTAATGATGTGATCCCGTTATCAAATAACAACTCATGTCTATGGTTAGGAAACCTTAACCATCTTTGATCAACAAGGTAGTCTAGTAGAGGCTCACTAGGGACACGGTATTTGTTTATGTATTCACACATGTATTTAAGTTTTCGGTCAATACAATTCTAGCATGAATAATAAACCTTTATCATGAATAAGGAAATATAAAATAATAACAACTTTATTATTGCCTCTAGGCATATTTCCATCACGCCTACACCCTGGGGCGCGCCCTGTGAGCTTGTGGCTCTCCTGTATCTCGTCTGGTCTCCTCCCGAAGCTTTTAGAGTCCTTTCTGATCCAGAAAAAATTAATCTAAAGAATTTTTCGTTTGGACTTTATTTGGTATTGATTTTCTGAAAAACCAAAAACAAACAAAAAACAGAAACTGGCACTGGGCACTGAATTAATAGGTTAGTCCCATAAAATGATATAAAATAGCATATAAAGCATCCAAGATTGATAATATAATAGCATGAAACAATAAAAAATTATAGATACGTTGGGGACGTATCAGCATCCCCAAGTTTAATCCTGCTCGTACACGAGTAGGTAAACGATAAAAACAGAATTTTTGATGTTGAATGTTACCTAACATGTGTATCATGTAATCTTTTTACGGTATAAATATTGAGAAACGATGAATTAACAATATCAACGTAATAATATCCATGAACATAAGAAGCATAATCATTAATATTTCAAAATATACGATCCTTAATGAATATTATTCCCCACTCATTTTATCATGTTAGCATGGCATGACTTCGCCTTCACCGCATAAATATAAATCATGAGCACATCCGCCACAGTTGCGGGGTGGAGAGTGTGGTGTTCGAGCGGGAGGGGATGGCGATCTGCTACTAGATGCGAGAGGCGTTGCTGCGGCAACAGCCCGCGTTTTAACAATGTTTTTTTCCACTTAGTTTTTTAGGGACCTACGGGGGATAGAGGAGAGGAGCTGGGGCGAAGCGTTTGACTATTGAAATAGCCCACATGACTCGGAATGGACGTCTCACATTGCAACGATCGAGCGTGTCGGTGGTCCCATGCTGAGCGTTGGCCAAAATTTAAGTGTCCATGCCACCTTAGTGCTATAGGAAAAAATAGTTTAGTTGTTTGTTGGAAGCAAATCTGTAATTTCTGAACAACATTAATCTTTTGTACAACCTCCGCTCCAAATTAGTTGATTTAGATTTGTTTAGATACGGATGTATCCAACTCTAAAACGTGTCTAAATACATCCGTATTTAGAAAAATCTGAGCCAACTAATTCGGGATCGATCTGAGCCGACGTGTCTAGATACATCCGTATTTCAAGCAATCACGACTTACCAAAAACAACAGAAATAAGAGTAAGAAATCACGATTTACCAAGGAAAAATATTTGAGTATGTTACGTAATTTCTGGAAGCATTAATTAAATTCTATATTGATTTGGTAGAAGGAAATCACGACTTCTGGAAGCATTAATTAAATTATATATATAGCTGTTACCGCAATTTCTGAAAGCAATTTTCTGCATGCACGTTTCCGTGGCTCAGTCAGACGCTTTAAAAGATTTCCATCATAGGCCAGGGCACTCAGCTTCTCTCTTTCTTTCTTTCTTTCTTTCTTTGTGTGAGCAAAAGCCCCTCGTTGTTCATTTAGAAATTCCCCAACCTCGCCGAAATCCTTGCCCCGCCATGTTGTTGTGCCGGGGCTGGGCAGACCTGCCGCCGGAGCTTGTCTGCCACATCGCCGACGGACTTGATGACCTCAAGTGCTACGCAAGTGCGCGGGGCACCTGCACAACATGGCGTTCCGCGCTCACACCGCCGTCGCCGTCGCTGCTCGTGGACCACGGCGACGACCCCGCCAGGCGCTACACCGCCACCGCCATCAAGCGTCGTACCACCACAACCTCGATTCTCGCGCGTCGCTCCTTCGGGCTCAACGCTATCCCTTCAGGCAAGCTCTGCCCTGCCGCGCGCCGGTCCTTCAAGCTCACCACTATCCCCTCGGCTAGGACCTGTCTTGGCTGCTGCAGCGGATGGCTCGGCCTCTCCGTCTGCATCGACAACGTCCATAGCCTGCTCAGCCTCTTCCACCCCGTCACGGCCGCCGAGATCCTCCTGCCCCCGCTCATCTACGACAGCCGCCTCATCTCCAAGATGGTCTTTGCGGCCAACCCCGCCACTGATGACTTCGTGGCCTCTGTGATATGTGACATCGATAGGCTTGCCTATGTCACTGCTGGGGCCAGGAGGTGGGCCGTCCTCGACCCCATCCGCCTCGCCGCTGGAGACCAGATCGCCGACCTCCTCTACCACGGAAATGGTAGGATCTACTACCTCACTCGGTTTGGAGATGTCCACGTGCTCCGCCTGCCGGAGCGCCGCCGCCGAGAACCTATCATCCTCGAGGGACACACATCAACATATCCTGTAGTGCATAACAAGAGGATCATCCAGATGCACGGGACAGGACCGGATCTAAACGCGCCGGCCACCGTAGACACATTGTTGTCGTCTGTGGGAAGCAACCTACTGTTCGACACCGCCACCAATTTCGCCCCGCCATACAACACAATCTCGACTTTCACTAGTGCCAATAACCTGGTGTTATGCGATGGTAACCTGTACCAAATCTGGAGGAATGCGGCATGCACGGTTAATTTGAAGCTGCCAGAAGGGGGTCGATGTCGTGTAGCACATGATGAAATATTTGTTCTGAGGTATGACCCCCAGCGCCGACCATGTTGGGACATTGTGGCTGACTTAAGGGGATAGTCGGTGTTTGTTGGGAGGAGCAATTCAGTGTCGATATATGCAGAAGGTGTTCCGGGACTCAAGGGTGATTGTGTGTATTGGATCGGCGGGAGGGGTAGAGATCAGGGCATGGTCTATGACATGAGGACTGGCAGGTCAACACCTTGCATTCCCCTCATGGATGGTGTCGTTCTGGGGTCTCCACAAAGCACAATCTGCTGGTACTTTCTGAGCGACAAATGAAAGAAGAGTTTACCGAACCCGAGCAAGGGCCAGGGCTGAATCCGGACAAAAGTGATGCGTCGCGCGCGAGGGCAGCTTGGCCACATAGTGGTGAGGACCACCAACCACATTGGTGGAAGTGATGTTGTAAGTTGGTAAAGGGTTTTGTTCGTGTTTTTGTATACTACATTCGGACTTTATTTAATTCATGTGGCATCGCCGGCCTGTCATTTTGATTCACTGTTCTGCATTTGTAGTAACGTATCTTGTTGATATTTAGGTGGTTGCTCATTCAGTTCATTTTGTTTTAGTTCTCTGAGATTCTTTCATGGTAGAGTTACATCATGCAACTGGTAATGGAGACTGTTTTCGAGCAGGGTAGACTGTTCTTTTGCATTTTCCACCATGTCATCCTGGCTAAGTGAATATGTGAGCGACTTCGATTATACTGTGTTCAAAAAAATAATAATACATGCACACACTGACTATTCATACACGGATTATACACATACACAACAATTAACAAGAGAAACAATCCCTTGAGAATCATTATGAGTAACCGAGTTTAAGAACTGCACCACACTGTACTGCCTATCCTTGATTTGTCCATGGGCGCCCGATCAAGACGAGCTCCATGGGATAACGATGGGCTCGTTCTTTTCGCGTGCTCTGTTTGAAAAAAAGAGGTCTGGGGTTCTTTTTTTTACGCAGAGAAAATACCATAGTATTGAAAAAACTGTAGTATTAATACCACAGTTTTGAGTGGTTGTCAAACAGCTCAAAGTAATTAAAACCATGGTAATTCTAAAAACTGTAGTATTTTTGAAATACTTAGAAAATGCTGAGCTATCAAACAGGGCCTGAATATACTTTCACCAAAATCATCGTCTCAGTGCAGTGTGCAAAGCTTGCTTACACCTTACTATCGACTGAGCTAAAAACTGGTAGTGCGACGCAGCAGGCAAATCGACCAGTAACATGTTAATCTCTCCTATAGAATCCAATAAAAATCTTCCAAGGTTGCCCCTTCCTTCACTTCGATGGTTTCGGCAAGAATATCTTTGGTTCTCAACATGTTGCTCCTGCGGAAATAAAACAAAAGGAACAAATCAGATGTCTTGTTTGAACAAAGTGTACTCAGCAAGAACACAACTTCTGCCCAAAAAGTTATATCACAGACAAGACATATGGCCCTCCCTCCAAAAAATAAAGGTTCGGATGATTTCGCTAACTGTTATAGCAGCGCCATACTAGTGAAGGCTGGAAGTTGCTACAGAAAATTGTGAGGATAAGAAAGAACTGCTGGATAGCAAGCAATAAGATAAAGGGAAACTTTTTTTAGCAATAAGATAAAAGGGAAATTGACCAAGAGAGAACCTGATGAATGCTTAATGTTAAAAAAGAAAGAAGAATCCTGTTCAGTCTGACTTCGCATCAGAAGGTCGTGGGTTCCTTCAACTCCCTCCCACTGTGGTCGTTCTTTTTCTTTTTTCCTTCTACATTCTGTTCAGAGTCTGGCCGGCCAAAAATTCAGAAACTTGATGACAACCATACACATAGACATGACTTATATCTACTTAAACTACAGCAGCGTTTCCTTTTAACAGTTTGACTGACGCCATAGAGACAAAATCTACAAACAGAACCAAGAGCAACTGCTCACAGGATATTACCAGAACATTGAATTTACCTGGCAGCTCCAGCAATTTTCTGAAGATCGGTCCATTAAATTTGGACCATGATGCTGCAAATTGGTTCAAACCTGATCTATAGTTGGATGATGGATCATGAAGCCAGCAGCAGCAATATATAGTGAGTTGCCAGCCAAATGGACCTGGATATGAATCCTCTCAACCTTTGGAAAGCATCTGCGGAAGGAAGACATTTCGGTCACCACTTTTCACTAGCTTGACCTGCAAAAAGGAAAAACTTCACTAACCAAAATGGACATCACAAATCTTAAATATACAGATAAAGTTTGGCCCCTGCTCACCTAGACTGCTCTTTGAGGTTGTAGCTGATTATATACAAATAGAGGGAGCCTGATAATTGCGTGCAGACTTGAGACCCTGAAATAACACTAGTGCCAGGAACTGCGCATGGCCGGAACCAATGATCTCCAGGAGATAATACGACCATTGTTTTCACTAGTGTTAACAATGTATGCATACTCTTAACAGGATATAGTAACTGTGAAGTACAACACCTAACCAGCCAGAAATATGTTAACTTCTGAATCTATCATACGCATCCAGAAACAACAAAAAGCAAATTCTGTCCCGAACTATTATAAGCACTGCAGAGCACAGCACAACTCAAGTTATTAACAGCACCTGTGCTACAAACATCGTATCAAGCATCTATTCAAAAGAGTTTTAACAGCTGGACTGAAACAACAGGAGATACTATAGTAATAATTGCAAACCGTGAAACGGAGAAATGCAAAGATATTAAAAGATTTTAAGGATCGCAGAACAGTATCATCCTGGTTGCAACCAGCAACACAGACAATCACCATTCATGGTGGTGGATGCATGCAACAGATAGATGCATGAAGAAAACTGAATTACAACAGAATAATTCATTGAGAAGTTGGCTATGATGCAACATGGAATCATCTAATTTAATAACTAGTGCTCCAAGTCCAAGGTATTCTACAAGTCAGGTGCAGCTTGCAAGCCAGCAAAGAGAAAAATCTGCATCTTCTCTACAGCAGGAAAGGGAAACACACTCAATTTTGACTATTAAGAAGACCACGAATCAAGCCGTCAAATCGATTCTCCAGTTAAACAAGTAGTGATGTGAGGCATAAAGATTGCTTAATATTCATGTACCGAGAAGACCACTTGATATATATGGAATAAAGCAGAGAACATGAGGCAGATCAGTTGGCAATTATTTCAAAAGCAAAGCAAAACGGCTTGGTAGTTTTCAGCATCAACACAAACAGTAGCCAAAAAAGGTTATCAAAACAAGCATAGCTTTCATGCAACCACATAATAGTCACCTCTGATCAACACAAAAAGAAGAAATCAGCAGGCTCATACTTGATCCAATTCGTACACATTGCAGCTCATGAGGATATGAAAACTAGGTAGTTAAGAAGCACCACCTCACTCAACAGCGTCAGATGAATGGTGAAGTGTCTACAGAACAACCTTCTGGTGTCGTGAGGAAATCATGCGGAACAAGAGTTTGTCTGAGCCAATGTTTACAGGCACAGATGCCTTCGAAGCTAGCAATCAGTTCGCCATCAATTTCAACGTAAAACAGCGAATGACCAATACCGACCAACAAGAGCTAGCATGTCCCCAACACCTGAAGCAACAGTGGCATCAAAATTGTTACATTGGTTTCACGAACCACCATCAAAACTAACATCGACCCGTGAAGGCGAACGGATCGCTCACGGAAAAGTCTGATCCTCTTTTGGAAGTCAGTATCTTCAGGCCTTCACCTTCAGCAAGCGAGCTCTGGACAAGACGCAGCGAACAGCAGTCACTGGCCCATGGCACGTCGAACAGAGGCTCCACCCTGGAGTGCGCCTCGGCCCGGGAGGCGAAGGTCCCTTTGCGGTACACGATCACCAGCTTCGTCAGCATCCGCGCGCTCTCCACGACAAACTTGAGGAAGGAAAGCCCGCACTCGTCCCCTCGGAAGTTGTGGAAGATCATTAGGTTGACGCTTGAACTGATGCACTCGGTGGCGCCGGACTCCTCCCAGAACTTGAGGGTGAGCTTGCTACTCATCTCAATGGTTTCCTTGGACTGCAACAAATTGGTTAAGTTTGAGCTATAGTTGGATGTATCATGAAGCTAGCAGCAGCAATATATATAGGGACTGCATAAGTGAGTTGCCACATGCTGCCAAACATAGCTTCCTTGGACTGTGAATTTATTAAACCATGCAAACGTACATGAGCTTAGAGTTCAATCACGACGCCGCCCGCAGCAATATATCATTAGTGTAGGGAAGATGCAAAATTTTGATACAATGAAGCAGCAGCAATATATTATGAGTGGGGGAGGAGAGCATCTCTCACCTCGATATGCAGCCTCTCAACATTTGGAAAGCATCTGAGGAAGCTGGACAGGATCTGGGCTTCATTGTGGACGCCAAAACGCACCTTCAAGGCAAGGATCTTCACGGTTGGTAGCGTGGTGAATGGAGTCCGGTTTGTCCAAGGCTGCAATGACATTGTACCCAATTGTTTCAACACAATTCATACATTGTAATCGATCATTTGCGAGTTAATAAACAACAAAAGAGAACTTGAGGGCACAGGATGGACCTAGACCTTGATGGTGGTGGCGCCGACCTGCAGAGTGTGAAATTCGGGCTCCAGGTAGCCAATTAAGCGCAGTGACTGGACATGGCCGATCTTGAGTGTCTTGCGCAAGCCTTTGCAGGTGGATGCCACCCAGACGATGAGGCGCTCCAGGTTGGGGGCTTCCTCCACGATGATCTCCAGATCGGAGGCGGCGACCACGTACACGCATCGGAGGCTGCGGCTGGCGACGGTGAGGCGTTCCATGAGCCTGTTCTCCTGGAGGCACAGGGTCTCCAGCACGGGGCTCCTGGCGAGCATCAAGTCCAAATGGCGGCTCTCGAGCGCGACGGAGCAGAGCCAGAGCTCCCGGAGGTTGGGGAAGGAGGCGGCGCGGGGGATGTCAGGGAGCCTCCAGCAGGCGAGGTGGAGGCGGATGAGCGTGCAGGCGATGCCGAAGAAGGCGGTGGGGAGCCGGAGGTCGAGTGACGGCGGGTGGTTGGTGAGCACGAGCTCCTCGGTGCCCTTGGCGGCGAGGTGGTCGAGCCAGAGCGCGAGCGGGCCCTGGTGCTCCGCCAGGCGGCTCGCGGAGAGGTGGACGAGGCGGAAGGGGCCCAGGTGCGCGGCGAGGGCGAGGGACACCGCGGCGGCGGGGATGAGGTCGCCGTCGGCGTCGTCGGCGAGGACGAGCGGGGCGGAGCGCCACACCCCGCGCCAGCGGCGGGAGAGCGCGGCCGTGCGCGCCGCGTCCTTGGCGGGGAGGCGGGAGACGACGTCGCGGAGGAGCGCGTCGGGCAGGCGGCTGACGCGGTCGACGGCGTCGTCGGCGTCATGGAGGGCGGAGAGGCGGGCGGAGGAGGAAACGGGCGGGTCTGGGAGGAAGGAGAGCCAGCGGGAGAGGAGCGCCTCCGCCTTGTCCGCGTCCTGGCGCTCGCGGCGACGGCGCTGGGCCGCCATCGCGAAGGAGATCATGACTGTCGCCGCCGGTGGGCACGAGGCGGCGGACGAGGGTTTGGTGAGGCGCTTGGTGTCCGTGGAGAGGAGGAGCGGCCCAATCCAAGGAAACGGGGGAAGTTTTGGGCCAAGAACTAAAAAGGCCCACTTTCATTTGTTCATTACATGAATAAAGACCACTATTTCACACACAAAAAAAACTTAATTTGTTCAGGTGTCAAAAAAGGCATTACTATTTATCATCATTTACGAGCATTATTAGCTCTCACAGTTAAAAAGGTGAAGGCTTCGATTTCCCCCTCCCGGAGGGAAGTATTCCGGCGGAATCGCTCCGCTGGAGAGCAAAATTGCTCCTGCCTGATTCCGCCGCGAGACGGCAGCGGAAAGTCCTGAATCTCTTCTCTTGATTTTTTTTTCCAGTACATAAAAAGTCCTAAAACGTTTTGAATAAACGGATGTACGAAAAAAGAAAAACTCCCCGGTTGCGACAAGTGGCGCGCATGTAGTGCGCCACATGTCCAACCTAAGGAGGTGGGAGTGATCTTTGGAAGGAGTACTCATCAATTAGTGATTTCGCGTTTAGTGGGGCGCCCCTATGTCTTGCTTTAAACGAGACAGGGGATGTGCTCGCGTCGGGGCGAGCCCCAGACGGGCCGGCCCAGCCGCACGGGAGCCACAACATTTTTTTTTTCTGTTTTCTGTTCTCATTTTTTATTATTTTTGTACTTTTCTTTTTACTTTAAAATATTCTTCATATATATATATATATATATATATATATATATATATATATATATATATATATGTATATGTATATGTATATTACAAAAAACATTCTTCAAAAACACATTTGAAAAGATGTTGAATAAGTATTAAAAAATGTTGAATCAGAATTTGAAAAATGTTGAACAAGTATTTGAAATTTTTTGAATAGGTATTAAAAAATGTTGAACGAGTATATTAAAAATGTTGAACAAGTATTTAAAAATGTTGAACAAGAATTTGGAAAATCTTGAACTAGTATTTGAAAATGTTGAATAGGTATTAAAAATGTTGAACAAGTATTTGAAAAATGTTGAAATAGGTATTAAAAAATGTTGCACGAGTATATGAAAAATGTTGAACAAGTATTTGAAAATGTTGAACAAGTATTAAAAATGTTGAACAAGTATTTGAAAAAAATGTAGAATAACTATTAAAATGTTGAACAATTATTTGAAAAATGTTGAAATAGGGCTGGGACAATGTTGAACGTGTATACAAAAAATGTTGATCACTTGTTACAAAAAATGTTTTTGATGTACGAAAATGTAGAGTGAAAACGAAAACAAACATAAGAAAACACAAAAGAAAAAAGAAAAAATGAAGAAGAAAAAAGAAAACCAAACAAAAAATGGAGAAAAAAAGAAAATGAAAACCGAAAAAGAAAAAAAAATAAACCAAAGGAAAAAGAAAATGAAAAAAACTGAAGAAACAAATGAAAAACCCGGAGGAAAAAAAAAAGGGAGAAAATCCGGCTCTTTTTTCTATAAGTAGGGTGCGCCCTAACATTTATCACGAACACTGTGCTAACCTAGTGGTTAACTTTGCTACTCCTCATCGAGGAGACCCAGGTTCGAATCCTAGGTTGACCCCTCTGCTTGCTCTCTTATTCTTGTTATGTCTTTTAAGTCCATTCTATTGGGCCGGCCCGTTACTTTGCATTCGACGCGAGGGTTTCTTTCTGCCTCGCTTAAAGTGAGAAATAGCGCTCGCGCGTTCAGTGGGAGGTGATATTTCCGTCGACTACAAAGACGTATGTGGCGACTTCGTCAATCTCAAGATGATGTGCCGGCTCAGTGTCTCGGAGGTGCTCAAGGGGGTAGGGTGTGTGTGCGTGTGTTCATAGGGATAAGTGTATGTGCGTATGTATGAGAGAAAAAATTTCCTTTGAAAAAATATTAAACTTAATTTTTTCATGACACGAATAACGACCACTATTTCATGCTAAAAAAAACTTAATTTGTTCAGGTGCCAAAAACGACATTACTATTTATCATTTACGAGCATTATTAGCTCTCACTGTTAAAAAAGATGAAGGCTTCGATTTCCCCCTTCCGGAGGGAAGTATCTCGGCGAAATCGCTCCGCCAAAGAGCAAAAGTGCTCCTGCTCTGGTTTCGTCTCGAGATGGCGGCGGAAAGTCCTGAATCTCTTTTCTTTATTTTTTTTCCTAGGGCAAATGGCAATATATGGCAGAAGGACGTCGGGAGGGGACCCACTAGGGCCCCACAAAACGGCGCCAGAAATTCTTCCTATTACTTGTAAACCGTGTTGGGATTTCTCCGGAGAGGAGGGGTGATGCAACACAGTAGAGATAAGTATTTCCCTCAGTGAGAACCAAGGTATCAATCCAGTAGGAGAACCACGCAAAACCTCGTGAGCAGCACCTACACACACAAAAGCAAATACTTGCACCCAACGCAGGCAAGAGGGTTGTCAATCCCCTTGAACTCGTTATTTGCAAGGATTAATTCTGATAGTGATAGATAGATAAAATAAATTATAAAATAAAATAAAGAAAATAAAATTGCAGCAAAGTATTTTTAGGTTTTTAATATGATTTAAGTACACCTGAGGGCCATAGTTTTTACTAGAGACTTCTCTCTCGAACGCATAGCATACGGTGGGTAAACAAATTACTGTTGGGCAATTGATAGAAAAACGCATAGTTATGGCGATATTCAAGGTAATGATCATGTATATAGGCATCACGTCCGAGACAAGTAGACCGACTCCTGCCAGCATCTACTACTATTACTCCACCCATCGACCGCTATCCAGCATACATTTAGAGTATTAAGTTAATGAAAATGGAATAATGCCTTAAGCAAGATGACATGATCTAGACAACGTAAACCCATTCAATATGAATAAACCCCGTCGTTTTACCCAACAATACAACTACGTGTCTTGTCCCCTACTTTGTCACTGAGATACATAACATCGCAAGATTGAACTCATCACAAAGCACCTCTCCCATTGCAAGATAAATCAATCTAGTTGGCCAAACCAAATGAATAGATCGAAGAGAAATACAAAACTATAACAATCATTCATAAAAGAATTTAAAAAAAAAACTCAAATATTTCTCATGAACAATCTGATCATAAACCCACAATTCATCGAATCACAACAAACACACCGCAAAAGAAGATTACATTGGATAGAACTCCAAGGAGATCGAGGAGAACATTGTATTGAAGATTAAAAAAAGAGAAGAAGCCATCTACCTACTAGCTATAGACCCGTAAGTCTGTGGTAAACTACTCACACATCATCGGAGGGGCAGCAAGGTTGATGTAGAAGCCTTCCGTGATTGATCCCCCCTCCAACAGAGTGCCGGAAAAGGCCTCCAGATGGGATCGCGGAAGAATAAAAGCTTGCGGCGTCGGAAAAGTTATTTCGTGGGGATCTCTGTTGGTTTCCTAATATTTGAGAATTTATAAAAATGGAATTAGGTCAAAAGGAGCCACAAGGGGTCCACAAGGCATCTTGGCGCGCCCCCCCGGGGGCGCGTGGGGTTGCCTTGTGGCTTTCTTGTGAGGCTTCTGGCCTCCTCCCGAAGCTTCTCGAGTCTCTTTTGTCCAAAAAATCGTCAAAAAGTTTCGTAGCGTTTGGACTCCGTTTGGTACTGATTTCCTGAAAAACCAAAAACAAACAGAAAATAGCAACTGACACTGGACATTAGGTTAATAGGTTAGCACCAAAAAATAATATAAAATAGCATATTATTGCATGTAAAACATCCAAGATTGATACTATAATAGCATGGAACAATCAAAAATTATAGATACGTTGGAGACGTATCAAGGTGCTGCTTATCTTGTTAGCTTGTAGATTTCTACTCGTTCGATTAAAACTTGATTCTTAACTGAGCGAAATACTTTCACTGTTGTGCTACATCACACTTTCTCTTCAATGAAATCCAACAACTCATACGGGAGAAGCAGGGTTCCCGGTGTAAAATCCCCACGAACGATGGGGCTAGTGCTCACACTGTGAAGAGCGACAGTAAGGAACTATGGGCCCAACGAATCCCTGGCCTGGCGCTCGGACGTAGTAGACAGATGGAATGTCCAGAGGCCCCATACCTGCATATACTCTCTCCATTCCATAATTTACTGCGCACAAGCTTTTTAAGATTTAAGTTTGACCATAAATTAGACCAATAATACATAAATCAAGTTACTGAAAAATTATACCATTGAAACCTCTTTCGAATACAAATTCAATGGTATCATTTTATGACACATAACCCGCATTTCATTGGTTAAATTTATGTTCAAACTTAAATCTCGAAAAGCGTGTGTGCACTACACTATGGAATGGAGAGAGTATAGTACAAATTATAACCAATGAAAAACAGCAAATTATAACTATGATCATTTATGGCATAATCTTGTTGCCCAATAGTAATTTGTGCAGTTGAATCTCATGACTATTGTTGCCCAATAGTCATGAGGTTGCCAAATCTCCTTTTCGAAGTAACCAACCCGCCTTCAGAGATGAAAAATGATATCCAAACAGGCAGGTAGATTATTTAGGAGTGAAGTGCACTGTAGGGCCTTGAATTATTTCAGGGGTGTCACGTAGATCCTTTGTCAAATAGTTGCACCGGGACACGTGGCTCATAGTCAGCAACAACACATGGATTCTTCATCCAATCTAAATCAGTTTTTCTTGTTCTTTTGCGAAAAAAATCTGAATCAGTTACCATCCTATTAATGAGGATAGTGGCATCCCTCTTTCTTAATCCTCGAGTTTCGCTTCTAGTTGGATACACAGTTCCCTCACAGTCGATCTCGATCTACCATCGGTAGGCTAGAACACCATGTTTGATCATCTTATATTTATTTATTGGAAGCACCAACAAAGCCTCCACGTTAATCGACATCATTAGAATTAATTAAGCTGTCAGATCTCGGATCTGCGGCTAGGATTAACTGAGCGATAGACTATACCAGGACGTGACCTACCCGACAATAAATCATACGTGCAAAAGCAAAAAATTGTACGTGCGAAGGCAAAAGGTGACGGTTGAGACCTGGACTCTTGAGTCCTAATCAAAAGACTAATCTAAAGATTTTACGTGCAAAGGCACTTTTCAAAGGGCAACGCTACGTGTCGGATGGCGGATATTTTTAAAAGATTCGCCGCCTCAATAGCAATTGGATTTACCGCGGGATGCCATCAGATTCAGCTGTCAGTTTTGCAACTAGGATGATGTTACGCTTAAAGTTTTGCAACAGAGTTCATGTTGCAGAACTTTTGCTACAGAGATATTGTTGCATAATTTTTTTGCAACAAAACTAATGTTGCAGAATTTTTACAAGTGTTATGGAAGAAAGTTTTGCAACATCAGTGATGTTGCAAAAAAAATTTTGCAACAGGGAGGATGTTGCAAGACAAAAATCACCATCGGTCGTTCGCAGCGAGCTCCCATCGGATGGTGATGAGGGAGGAGCAGCGCCGCCTGTCCTCATCATCACACCGCCGTCGACGAGCGACAGACCTCCAACCAAGTCGCCTTGCCGCCATCCTCCTCTCCGGCGAGGTGTGCGCACCGCGCGCTGCCGACGGTCGTGGTGGAGGCGGGCGGCAACGGCGGCCACCGCGCCTGACCCCGGCTGCAATCTCGCCGCCATCCTCCTCTCCGGCGAGGTGGGCGGTTGTCAGTGCTGCACCGAAGCACCAGGTGACGCGCCTCTCGTTCGGCCTTACGGGATCTGGATGCGCCGTCGTGCCTTCGTCTTCGTCGAACTGCAACAAACCAGTTGTTGCGGTGGTAAAATTGCAACAACGGGCCAGTTGCAAATCTAAATGGTGGTGGCCCATGGGCACGTGGCGTGCAAGGAAGACGGCGGACGCGGGAGCTGCGATCCGTCGGGTGATTAGAAGCATTTCCCCTTTTCAAAAGACTATGTCCCCGCTAAAAAAGACTATGGGAGGACGTAACCCACGTGGAAATAAATTGTACTCACGATGCAAAGGCAAAAGGGGACACGGTTGCAACCTGGACTCTTGATTCCTAATGGTATACTACCTTTTTTGTGGATAGAGTCCTGCTTATATAATATAAGGTTGGCTGAGTCATGGAAACCAAATAGAATTTCCTGTAGCCTCCTAGCTGGGTATCTGCATATGAAGATGCTATTTTTTTAACGACCGTGCAAGGGAAACTTGCTCGATGTCTACGGTGCTATCGTGCCTCGACATCTTGAGACAAAAAATACGCGAGCTCACTGATAGTATTGGTGTGGTACATACTGATTTTGCAACTATGGGGAAGATGGCGAATGATTATTTTCATAACATCTTTTCGGCTGACTCCTCACTAGATGCATCGCCTGTCCTAGATCTTCTTGATTCCATGGTGACGGAAGAGGATAATATCAGACTTTGTGCGCCATTTACTGATAAGGAGATATCAGATGCGTTGATCCAAATTGGACCGCTAAAGGCCCCTGGACCGGATGGTTTTCCGGCCCGGTTTTTTCAGCGTAATTGGAGTACCCTCAAGGAGGGTGTTTTGGCGGCAGTAAAGGATTTCTTTCATACGGGCATTATGCCGGAGGGAGTAAACTCTACTTCTATTGTCCTTATACCTAAAGTTTCAAATCCTACCAAGATGACTGATTATAGGCCTATAAGTCTTTGTAATGTGATTTATAAGGTTATTTCGAAGTGCTTGGTGAACAGGTTGCGGCCTCTCTTAGACGATCTTATTTCTCCGGAGCAGAGTGCTTTCATACCTGGGAGGATGATAACAGATAATGCACTTGTCGCCTTTGAGTGCATTCATTATATTAAGCAGGAAAAGGATCCAACAAGGAGCTTTTGTGCTTATAAGCTAGATCTCTCCAAGGCTTATGACAGGGTGGATTGGGTCTTCTTGAGGCAGGTGATGCAAAAGTTGGGTTTCTCTCAGCGATGGGTTGACTGGATAATGTCGTGTGTCACGTCGGTGAGGTACTCTGTTAAATTCAATGGAACCCTCTTGGATTCGTTTGCGCCGTCGCGTGGTCTTCGGCAAGGTGACCCCCTATCACCGTTCTTATTCTTGTTTGTGGTGGATGGATTGTCAGCGATACTGAAAAATAAAGTGGCGTCGGGAGAGATCACTCTAGTTAAAGTTTGTAGAAGAGGTCCGGGAATTTCACACTTATTGTTCGCTGACGACACATTGTTGTTTTTTAAGGCGTCTAGAACACAGGCAGAAAAGGTGAAAGCAGCGTTGGATCTATACGGTAGTGCCACTGGTCAAAGTCTCAACTATAACAACTGCTCAATGTTTTTTGGAGAGGCTTGCCCGGGTTCGGCCCAGGAAGAAGTACGGGATGCCTTACATGTTACTAGTTTACTCTTTGAGGAGAAGTACTTGGGTCTTCCAACCCCGGAGGGTCGTATGTCAAAAGGCCGTTTTCAGAATCTGCAAACAAGCCTCACTAAACGCTTAGTCCAGTGGGGTGATGGACACTTAGCATAGCCGGGACGTGAGGTTTTGATCAAGTCCGTAGCTCAGGCTTTGCCAACCTATATAATGGGTGTATTCAAATTACCTTTCTCGGTGTGTGATGATCTTACACGTATGGTAAGGAATTTTTATTGGGGTTCAGCTGCAGGCAAAAGAAAAGTTCACTGGAGGGGCTGGGATCATTTGTTACAGCCCAAGGATAAAGGAGGAGTGGGTTTCCGTGACTTCCGGATGTTTAATCAAGCATTATTGGCGCGTCAAGCATGGAGACTGTTAACCAAACCAGATAGTTTGTGTGCTCAAGTGTTAAAGGCGAGGTATTATCCAGCGGGTAAGTTGGAAGATACAGTATTTTCTGGGAATGCCTCATCGTCATGGCAAGCTATCTGTCATGGTTTGGAGCTATTGAAGAAGGGACTGGTGTGGAGAGTTGGTAATGGGAGAAGCATTCGAGTTTGGCGTGATAACTGGATTCCTAGACCTTTTTCGTACAAGCCAATATCCCCCCAGGGAAGGTGTCGGATCCGCTTTGTCTCTGACTTGTTAAATGAGAATGGTTCGTGGAACAATGGGCTACTCACAGAATATTTTGTTGACGCGGATGTGCAAGAAATTATGAAGATCAGAGCTTCCCCTAGTATGGAGGATGATGTGATCGCTTGGGGCCAGGCAAATACGGTATCTTTACTGTTAAATCAGCGTACACACTGGCTTTAGAGGAGGCCCACCGCGATGTTGCTGTTTCATCGAGCTCTTCACCGTCAGGACGTAGAACATGCTGGAACTATACTTGGAAGAGTTGGGCTCCTCCTACAGTACGTAACTTTGCATGGCGAATGGCTACTAACTCACTCCCTACCTGGCATAGGAAACATAGAATTGGACTCGAAGTTACAAGCAGGTGTCCGGTTTGTGGGGTTGAGGAAGAAGATAATTACCACCCTTTCGTTCGGTGCCAGTTTGGTCGCGATTTATATCTAGCCATGGCCAAGGTGTGGACGATTCCAGACTTAAACTCTATGGTGAATATTGGCAAGGAATGGCTTCTTCATGTCCTGGCGCCATTGAATGATGTTGGCCGGATGATGGTACTGATGATATTTTGGAGGAGCTGGTTTGTCCGGAATGAATTGGTTCACTGCAAACCTGCACCATCTATGGAGGTCTCTATCAGATTTCTTCAGAGCTACTTAGACTCCCTAATTGGCATTAAAGTAAATCCCCACGCTGATCCGGCCAAAGGTAAATCATGCATAGTTTATGAAGCGCCGGTTCCGGCTGAGAGATGCACTTCTGTGCTAGATATACAGGGATGGAGACCACCAATGTTGGGATGGAACAAACTGAATACGGATGGTTCCTTTGTTTCCGCGGAGGCAGCGGGTGCTGGGATGATTATGCGAAACCATCAAGGGGTCATCAATTTTTCAGCTTGTAGAGCACTGTTCTCCTGTAGAGATGCTTTGGAGGCGGAGCTTTGTGCATGCATGGAAGGGCTTTCCCTGGCAATTCAACGCAGTGACCTACCCGTTGTTGTGGAGCTAGATTCTCTTGAGGCAATATCTATGATTTCATGTGCGGACGTCGATCGCTCAGTTTATGCTTCCATTGTGAAGGAGATTAAGCACTTGTTGGCTCTTAGACAAACTTGTATTACTCATGCTTCTAGGTCTCAAAATAAAGCTAGTGATAGTTTAGCGAAGTTTGCTAGAACTCGAGGTAGAACCATGACCTGGCTTGGGGCTGGTCCAGTAGAGGTGATGGAGATTGCTTTTGATGATTGTAAGGACATTATGATTGAGTAATTCAAGTTTTCTCCCCGCGAAAAAAAAAGACATCTTGAGACAAAAATTGAAGCTCAGGGGCACCACAGAATGTCTAACAACTCCTCCTTATTTATGTCACCAGGAGCAGGCGGCGAGTCTCCAGATGGGATGCGGTGCGTGGCTACACCGACTATTGTCCCGCAATCTCTATGTATGTATGGTGCTGTTTTTCTCTTTCAGTTTATTTACTCTGGCTTTATAAACGCACGATGGTGAATTACATATTGTCTTTTAGAGCATGAGTTCATCAAATTGCTTCAAGTGCGATATGTTGCTGAGAGCCAAAATGAATATTCGATTCTTCTGTGCATACACAGTATATGTAGGTGTATAAACTTCAAATGTGTTATTCCACATTTACGTCTGGACTCCATACTGTGTTCCAAATTCATATTTTTTTACAATTGATATTTAATATAGAAGGCCGTATGTTTCGGCGTAAATTTTGGTTAGGATATTTTCTCAGAAATTATCATAATGTTCTTCATGAAACAATGTAGAAAAAAGGTTGTACGTAGATGAACTATTCTACTTGATGAAGTAGAATATATAGTGCTGCATATATGTCAATATCTTTAATTTGGCCTAATAGACATTAAATAGAGAAATATTCAGACACATTCTTTTGCGAGTGAAGTTGTCTCAAAAGTGTCTTTCTAATCTATAGCTCAAATGCTCTGACATTGCAAAGTAAATTCTGAGAAAATAGCAACCAAATTCAAAATATTCTGAATTGTCGATGAAGACCACGTTGATTAAGACCTTGGCGATGAAGTGTCGGCAATGGCGTCGCAGCGGCATGTCGATGATAATGTGTCGCTTGAAGGCGTCCCTCGCGACGACCAAGTGTCGATGCTGTGTCGCGCCGGAGAAGTGTCGATAAAGAATTGCATCGCTTTCCACACCGGCCTGGCGTGTGAATGGTGCATGTCGTAATAGCTTCTCGTAGATGTGCTCGACGAAGAATTTTTTTGTTTTAGGCGTGTCGTGGGGTCAGGGCAGATCGCTCGGTGAAGATGCAGAATGGTGGCTCGATGGTGGACGGTGTGCCGGCGCGCAAGAGGTCGATGGAGTCGGCTTGGTGAAGATCGCGTCCGTGCGCGTGCCTGAAGGACGAAGACCTGCAGGCCCTCCTGGTGTCCCACACTGCGAGCCGGCTCGGTGGAGAAGTCGACGCACGGCTAGGTGTCGATGCAGCTCGGCTCGGGAGGTGTCGGTGTAGATACAGGTCGTTGACGTAGATGCATGCCGATGGCTTGGCGTAGATGCGCGAGCCCGGAGCGGATGATGTGCACGGGTCGCCAATATGTCGTCGCCCTGTCTGCCGTCAGTACGCGGCTCACGGTGAACACACCGTGTGTCGTCGCTGAAGCTTGCATGCACTGGCTGGAACCATGTGTGTACTCCCTCCGTTTCTTTTTAGTTTGTAAATAAGTTTTGTATGAAGTCAAAGTATCTCTAGTTTGACCAAATTTATAGAAAAAAGTATGAACATTCACAATATCAAATCAATTTCATTAGATTTATTACAGAATGTAGTTTCATATTATATATTTTTGGTATTGTGTATGTTGATATTTTTTAATATAAATTTAATCAAACTTTGCAAAGTTTGACTTGACACAAATCTTATACGCGGAGTAAAAAGGAACGGTGGGAGTACGTACGGGAGTACATGTCTATAACACATGCATGTCCATACCTTGCGCCCGTTGGTGTTGGAGTAGATGTGCCGCTGGATGGCAGGAGCGACTGATGCTTGACGGCTCATGTGTACAAAGTTGTCGCTGACGATCATGCGGGTCGTCGGGGCGATGAAGTTTGCGCCTACACACGTGCTGGCCGGCTGGGATGATGTAGGACAAACCACCAAATCCTATCTCTAACTTAAACATAATTATACTTCTAACAACCCCAACTTGTTGTGTGCTCTGCGCAGTGACTCACCCTAAAAAACAAAACAAAAAAACTGTACAATACGCCAGCGGCCAGCCAGCCACAAAGCATCGGTGCAGGGCTACCACCGAATAATGCAACACACTCTTAGTGTTCAGCATAGCCTGTACTTGAAGGGAGTAAGGAACACTCCATACAGGCTAGCTTGATCACAACCTCTCTGGAGTGGTGCGCATCGTGTGAGACCGGCTGTTTCCATGGTACAGTGGTACCGATCGCCGTCATGGCCGCCGTAGGCCTTAGGTCATGGACACCACCTCGACATTCGACATGCCTTGCACCATTGTTGATGGATGGATCTTGCATACGTAGGTAGGAGATGTACGTAGATAGGAGATGGATGATGGTAGGAATGGCACGCCATTTTCCCTCCAAACCGGGATTGCCTCTCTTTCACTGCTCATACACACCAAGACTTGTGCTGGTTTGTTTCACTCCAACATCACATATAGAATGAACGCACGTGACTAGTAATCGATCAATCGAGAAATGGTTTTGACGCTAGTAATAAATACTGGAATATGTAGCTAGTACTCCAGGACTACTTGCCTCCATCGAAACCTATGCCCAGCTGACTTGCTACTACTATTCGTCACTGGAGGAAAAGAATTGACTGTATATATACCAGCCAAGCCAGATGCATGCCTAGATAAATCATCTGATAGCCATGTATGTATGTAGTCGTTTTTCTTCACATGAAGAATGCATGCATGCAAAACATGTTTGACTGTTTCACATGAAGAGTGTGTGGTTTGTGAACAACAACCAACATGAGAGTGTGCAAGAGGCAAACGGCAACAAAGATAGTGATCAAGAAGATGCTGTGCCAGAAGAGATGATGATCAACAATTGGCCTCCAAAATAACCTGTACTTAAACTGAACAATCTAAAGATTCTAACTAAAAATACATTGCTGGAGACCCTGGTCTAGGCCGCTGCCGCCACCGTTGCATCCACAATCAGTCCATCATCCTCTCTCTCAACGCATCCGGCCTCTACATCTCCAACCCCAAATCTTATATGGCGCCTTATGAGCCGGTTACAGTTCATTCTGCAAACCGGCGCACACCACTTGTTCGTCCTTGGGCTCAGCCCAGTTAACTCTCTTTTTTTTCCCTCACAGTACGCGCACGTCCTGTACGCTTGTTTGGTCGGTGTATGGAATTTTTCCTCACAGACTTTGGGAACATTCTAGAAGTTTGCAGCGGTTTTTTGGGGACCGTTTTTCTGGTTTTTTCAAGGACAAGTTTTGATAGTGTTTTTTTCTTTTTCTTTTTTCTTTTTAAAAATTTGGTGAACTTTTTAAAAAAATAATGAACTTTTCTTAAATTCGTGAACTTTTTAAATTGACGACCATTTATTTCAAATCGACGAACCTTTTTTTAAAATTCATGATTTTTTTTCAAATTCGTGGGAATTTTTTCAACTTATGAACTTTAAAAAAAAATATTAAACTCTTTATTTTCAAATTCGTTTTTTAAAATTGTGTACATTTCTTAAATTTTTAAAAACTTCTAAAATATATGAATTTTCGTCAAATTTGTGAACTTTCATCAAATTCATGAACATTTTTAAAAATTGTGAACTTTTTTCTCAAATGCGCGAATGTTTTTATTTTGCGATTTTTTTTATAAAATTAAAGGTCAATGGTTAGGGGTTTGAAGTCAATGGTCAACATGTGTGTTGTCAGACAGTCAATGCATCACTAGTTTAGTGGTCAAATCAACCGAGCTGGACGCGAGTGAATCTGAAACGAACTCGAGCAAGTTTTATTGGGACGGTCCATATAGTGAGCCCCTGTGCAGGGCTTGCTGAGTCGCCGTGGTCTTGTGGGGGCGTGGACCAGTACTCTTTCCTCTAGGGTCCAGCAGTTCGGCGAGGCGACAAACCGGCTGGCGACCTCCTGGAACAGCCTCCCTCGGTCGTTCCTGGTCCTGCACAACGGCGTGCCGGAGTGGGGCACTGGGCGCTGACTCCTTCCTTGCTCCGCAGTTCCGCGAGGAATGGCGGCCAACCGGTAGGATTCCAGCCTCCTCCTAGACGGCTAGGAGCGTCCCCGCAACGACGAATGGCTAGACAACAACGTCGCTCACTTGCTCGAATGATGCGTGAAAAATATTTCCCCGATTTTGCAGGGCAAGCTCGAGTCTATCGAAGCCTGCCTGGTGGATTCGCCGTTGGTTGCGTCCTAGGCCCATGGACGCTGCCTACATAGTCTTGGTATGCCGCACCATTGTCGATGGACAGATTCGATGATACGAATGGAACAACACTCTTCCACCATAACCGAATCCACTCTTTCACACTGCCCACATCTGAAATCACTTTACCTTGCTTGTTTCACTCCAACATCTCATAGCAATTAATTTTTTTTTTTTGAAACCGAGGCAAAAGATTTGCCTCATTCATTAATTAAGAGAGAGAAAGAGTGTAATACATCATAGTGATTACACATCATATCCCAACAGGGATAAAAGATACATCACGGACTACTCTCGCGGCATGATGTTGCTCAAGTGTCTAGCTCCCGCCGTGATCCAAAGTCGCGCCTCTTCTTGTATGAGCTTTAGAATGTAGAAGGGGGGTGTGGACTTCTTTCGGAAGACTCGCGCATTTCTTTCGTTCCATATGACCCAAGACACAAGCATCGTCAGGGATGCCATGGCTTTCCTGTTTGCAGTATTTGCCTTCGACATGTTGGTCCACCATGTCTTTGTGTTACGCTCAGTCGCCCAACTATTAATCTCGAGTGCATGCATCCCCAACCACGCCTTGACCATTCGCCATACCCTCATCGTGAAACGGCATTTGTAGAACAGATGATCGGCGGATTCGTTGGCCCGTCTGCAGAGGGTGCAAAGGCCACAATTCTCCCAACCCCTTTTCGCCAATCTGTCGGCCGTCCAAATCCTGTTTTGCACCGCCAACCAGGAGAAGAACTTGACCTTGGGTGGAGCCCAGACCTTCCAGATGGTCTGGTTCATGGTAGTCGATGTGGACCCAAGGAATTGGGCCCTATATGCAGAAGCAGCCGTGTATTCCCCATTGGCCTCAAACTTCCACTTTATAGCATCATCAACATCGTCCTGGAGAGAAATTTGCCCAAGTCTGATCCAAAGATCCACGAACTGAACAATATGGTTGGCTGTGAGGTTTGTGGACGAGTTGATCCTGCGCACCCAAGCAAGGTCCCGAAGGGCATCCCGCACCGTCCACTTCTTGCGCTGGGAGGCGGCGTAAATTAGCGGGGCAATATCCTTCGGCTTTTTCCCATGTAACCAGGGAGCCTCCCAAAAAGGCGTCTTGCCACCATTACCAACGGAAATGACCGTGGAAGCGTAGAAAAGGTCCATGTCCATCTCAGTGCACGGGTTACCAAGGCCTACCCACAGCTTGGTGGGGTCCTTCCATTCAAGCCAAGGCCATCGCAGTCGAAGAGCCCTCGCAAATTTGCCCAAATGCAGAATCCCGAGGCCACCGAGGTCGGTAGGGCGGCAAACTGTCTCCCAATTAACCTTGCACTTCGCACCAGTGGTCATCTCACTGGCCGACCATAGAAAGGCCCGTTCAATCTTGTTCACACTCTGTAAAATGGAAGGAGGGACCACGAGGGGTGTAATGTGGAAAACGACTTGAGAGGTGAGCACAGATTTCACCAGTGCCGAACGCCCAACAGTGGTAATATTCCTGCCCTGCCAAGGAGGCAGCCTTGCGGCGACCTTGTCCACGAGATGTTGGAAGTCCACTCTCTTTAGCTGCCAGACGGAGAGCGGGAGCCCAAGATATTTGAGCGGGAAGGACGTCCGAACTGCAGGGATGCTGTGAAGGATTTCATCAAGGTTTAGCTGACCGCAGTGGATGGCAACCACAGAGCTCTTCTGGAAGTTGGTGACCAGCCCGGTGACCTCGCCAAAGGATTTCAGAATGGCGGCAAGGTTGTGGACATCCTCTCTTGTTGGCGTGATGAAGATCGCCGCATCATCCGCATACAGGGACGTACGCACCAAAGGTCGCCGCCCCCTGATCTTATGCAAAAGGTCGTGTCTCGTGGCGGCGTCCAGGACCCCTTGGAGAGGGTCGATTGCCAGGACAAAGAGGAGGGGGAAAGGGGATCCCCCTGTCTAAGCCCGCACCCATGGAAAATGGGCGGCCCGGCAACTCCATTCAGAAGGACGCGTGAAGAGGAAGTGCAAAGGAGAGCCGCCACCCAGTCCCGGAAGCGGTGAGGGAAGCCCAAACGGCGTAGCAAGTCAAGTATGTATTCCCATCGCACCGAGTCGAAGGCCTTCCGGATGTCCAACTTGAATAGAAGAGACGGAGTCTTATTTCGGTGAAGTCGCCTCGCGAGATTTCTGACATACATGAAGTTGTCGTGAATGCTTCTTTTCTTAATGAAAGCACTTTGCGCATTGGAAACCAGATTGTTCATGAAGGGAGAGAGCCTGGTGGCCAGCACCTTGGCGATGATCTTTGCAATAGCGTGAATCAAACTGATTGGCCGGAAATCGCCAATCTCCTCTGCCCCATCCTTCTTTGGCAATAGGACAATGTTGGCTGAGTTTAGCCAGTGAAGGTTCGTCGTTTGCAGGTTACCGAACTGGTGGATAACCGCCATGACGTCGTCTTTGATGATGTGCCAGCATTTCTTGAAAAAGCTTCCGGTGAAGCCATCCGGCCCCGGGGCCTTGTCACTAGGCATAGCGTCGATGGCCACCTTTACTTCTTCCTCGGTGATGTCAGAATCGATGCCCTGGAGATCAACCGCTCCCAAGTTGAGGTTGTCCCAGTTGAGATCAGCCCTCCTTGGTGCGCCTCGATCCAAGGTGCTAGTGAAATGATCATGGATGATTTCCTCTTTGGACTTATGGTCTGTGACCCATCCAGTGCTCCTCTTGAGCCTAAATATGTGGTTTTTTCTGCGTCTTGCATTGACCCTCAGGTGAAAGAATTTTGTGTTGGCATCCCCCTCCTTCACGTTCGCAATCCGGGCGCACTGCTTCTTTCTTGCCCTCTCAATTGCCGCAAGACTGACAACTCGTCGTTTGAGACGCGACCGTAGATCTCTTTCGCCCGCAGACAGGGGTCTGGACTCTTGAGCCATGTCCAGATGAAGAATGACAAAAAGGGCTGCATGTAGATGTAACTTAGCCTTGGAGAATAATCCCCTACTCCATCTCGCGAGGCACTCACCGGTCTGCCGGAGTTTGGCAAAAAGTCGCTGACAGGGCTCCAGGTGCTGGCAAGGCCCTTCCCATGCCTGCCGAACGATGTCCTGGAAGCCCGGGATACAAGACCAGAAATTTTCAAATTTGAAGCACCTCGGACGTTTGGGCCCTTGGGCATCCGCCAGGAGCAGAGGGCAGTGATCGGACAACGAAGATGAGATCGCATGGAGCACATGGGAATCAAACTGTAAGTCCCAGTCGGCGTTGCAAAAAGTGGAGTCAAGCTTGCATAAGGTGGGGTTCTGGCGCTCATTACTCCAGGTGAAGCGGCGGTTCTGCAAGTGGATCTCTTTGAGCTCACAGGAATCAAGAGCAGCACGGAAGCGATTGATGCGGCCGCGATTCACGTTTCTCTTGTTCTTATCCCGTGCTCTGTAAATCTGATTAAAATCTCCCATCACGACCCATTTGGCCCCGGGAGGGGGCTTCTGCGCAATCAGCTCGTTGAAGAAGTCGTCCTTTCTATTGGCGGCCGTGGGCCCGTACACACTGGTTATGCGGAAGGAGACGTCGGAATGCAAAACAATGACCGTCGCCGAGAGGCAGAATTCCGTGGCGAGTATGTCCTCGACGCTGACCATGTTGTCATCCCACAGCATGAGCAGCCCTCCTCTGGTTCCATTGGCCGGACGCTGAGCGAAACTTCGCAAGCGATAACCTCCCAGAAAGGCCGCCGTGAATTGATCGATGATCTCCATCTTCGTCTCCTGGAGACACACGATGTGGCAGTTGCAAGAGGCAATAGTCTCATGGACAGTGGCGCGCCTGTCCGGGTCATTGAGTCCACGCACGTTCCAGCTCAGGAAATCAATCTTTTGCTCTATCATTAGGAAACTTTGGGCATCTGATCTCATCAGCGAATTGCAAATGACAAACCATAGCAGCCATTTTAAACAGCCGGGTCTTGTTATTCAACTGGGACTGGGGAGGAAATGAACCAGGCAAACATCCTTCAATACATAGCGTTGGTACATCAGTGCTACATCCAAACTTGCACAGGAGCAAGCAATGAGCAGTGAAGCAGTACAAAGGTGTGGCTGAATTTGAAATGGACACAGTAGCTAATATAGGAATACTACAACTAAGCATCTTCTTCTGTTGGGAGACAACCAACACAGCAAGTTCAGGCACCATCAGATGCAGCAACTTCCAACTCCGCATGGTCCAGGGCCGCCTGCCTGCCCCGGCTGATCAGTGCATCTTCGATCTCTGTCGCAGCCTCGTCATCAAGCTTGAATAAGGCCCTGAGAGCCATCAGCACGGATGGCGACAGCTCATGCTGGAAACGGCGTCCCAGCTCCTCTAATGCCTCCTTGGTGACGTCTCTGCCTTCCTGCACAATGCCAAAGTTCCTGCAAACGAGCTTCTCAGCCTCGACAGCCACCGGGACAGCAGCGCGTCGACCCTTGGCCTGGGCAGTAGTACGGCGCAGAGAGAAGCCCACGCTGGCATCGATGGTAACCCCAGCCATGGTCTTCCTCCTGCCGGCACGGCGCGGAGGTGGCTCCGTCAGCAGGGCCGCGGCTGGCGGCACGAAGAGGGCATCAAGGCCATCGCCACCCACGACAGTTGAGGCGTTGGGGACGAACGGCGGCGTCCGCTGCACTGGAGACGCCTCAAAGCCGGGAGGACGTGGCGGCGTAGCGGAGTGGATAGTGACCTGGAGCTGGTCCGCGTCGTCATTCGCACCCTCCGGCATGCTCACCGGAGACGGCAGCGAGGGGAGGACAGAAGTGGGCGAGGAAGACCGCGCGGCGTGGAGGGGGTGCGTGCACCTGGACGAACCGCCGCGGGGGCTCCGAGCCGGACTAGGAGAGGAGTCAACCCCGGCCGCTCTGCGCCTTTGGCCGTCGCGCCTGTCGCGGTCGTCACGCCCGCCGCGGCGCTGCTCATCCCGTGGCTGGTCACGGGTCGCACGGGAGCGGCTGCGTCCGAACCACCTGGACGCCCGGCCCTCGCGTCCCTGCTCGCGGTCACGGCCACGCCGCGCCTCATCCTCGTCATCATCGTGACGGTCACGGCCGGCGTCGTCACGCGGCGCCTCCAGCAGGTTCGCGGGGATGCGCTCGCCATCTTCCACCCCATGGTGCCAGAAGAACTCGTTGATTTCTGCATTTGCTCTTGGGTCGTCGTCGCTTGCCCGGGAGAAGTCTTCATGCAGCCCAAGGTGGACCAGCACGCGGTAGCGAAGGCGACGCCTCCCCCGGACCGGCGCACACCGTGGCGCACGCCTCGCCGGCAGCGACAGCTGCATCACCCGCGGGATGCAGTTCGGGCTCGTGGTCCAAGCCCAAATGTCCAGCGTCCTGGCGTCTTCCTTGCGGGTGGAGCGGGGTAGGATGTAGTCGAGCTCGCTATCGACTCCGATGACGCGGCTGATGGTGTCTTCATTCCAAGCATGCAGGGGTATGCCCTCCAGGCTGAGCTGAACGTGGTGGCGCATCTCCTGGTGTTCAGCATGAGCCTCCATGATCCAAGGCTTGGGGCAGAGGTCGATGCCGTTGCGCCGAAAGTTGCCGCGGGCGATGACGGTGTCGCGGTGGTGCGGATGGGTGAACCTGGCGAGGAAGTCCTCCGGGAAGTGCCGCACCACGTTGATCATCGCGAGCGGCACGTTGAACTCGAGGTGCAGCGCCTCGGCGACCGCAGAGGACGATGTCGAGCGGCGGGCTCCCCCCAGAGAGATGAGCACGTAGTTGCTGGAGAGGGCGTCCGCCAGTGCCTCCATGTCGGGCGTGAGCGGAGCCACCACTCTGCCCATGGCCGGCCTTGAGCGCGGGTCTCCGAGCTGCGGCATCAGCGCGTCACGGTAGGAGCGGGTCGGGGGAGCAGGCGATGCCGCGGACGGGTCGATGCAGGCGGCCGGACGCAGCGGAGGCGCCGCAGTACGGCGAGCAGAGGCGGGCAGTCGCGGACGCACCCGGTTTGGGCAAGCACGCGCACGGTGCCCCGGCTTGGAGCAGGCGTTGCAATGCACTTCCTCAGTGCACTCCCTGATCCGATGCAGCTTCGAAAAACAACGGAAACACTTGCCTATAAGGTGGGGGGGGATCTGAGGACGCCTGCGAGCTTGAGGAGCAGAGGGGGGCAGTTCAGGCCGCGGGGAGCCGCGCGCCGGGCCAACCCGCGTCCAGCCTGGCTCCAGCTCCATCTGCTGGTCAGGGACCTGAAGACGGGCGGCGGGGGCAGCGGGCGACCCGGAGGAAAGGCGGAGCAGCGCCGTCGCGTCGCCGTCCGGGCTGCCTCCCGCATCGAATGCGGAGGCCTCATGAGTGCGGCCACCAGGGGAGACGACGATGGAAGGGACGTGCACGCCCCCGCGTTGAAGACCAGGCGGCGTGTCCAGTACCACCCCAGCCGCCAACGCAGCCTGGATGCGAGCGCAGGAGGACGGCGAGGAGGCGCCCTGACCAGATCCACGCGGCGCTCGATCTGGATCTTGTGCAGGCGCGGGTGCAGAGACCACCACCGGGACGAATCCGCGCGGCAGCTGGGGCGGCGGAGGCGGCAGCTGGAAGGGCCTCAGCGAGATGGAGTTGGGGGTGGCCGGCGCGACCGGAATGGCCCGCGCCGGGAGGGGCTGGTGGCGGGGCGGGCTCGGCGGAGGCTGGTCGCCAGGGAGCGGCATCACAACCGCAAAAATTCCATAGCAATTAATTGTACGTATGCATCTAATAATAATCGATCGAAGAATGGTTCTGAGACAAGTAATAGTTACTGGAGTATCTAGCTACTAGCCCATGATCGACCACATGCTTCCACCCAGTAAAGCTATATCTAGCTGACTTGCTACTACTGATTGTTAGTGGAGGAAGGAAGATGTACACTTTGCGATGGCCTTTATATAAACCAGCCAAATACGCCTAGCTAGATCATCTGATAGCTATGCATGAGTACATCCGTACACACCTAGCTGCATGCAGCTTAGTTCACGTTGTATAATGTTTTCTCTTTCTCATCACATGAAGAACGCATCCTGGAAACGGCCGGGCTGCTGCACAACATGTGTGACTCTTCCTGCAAGAAGCTGGGGCTCCCCTAGTTACCAAACTCATCATCTTTATTAGGGTTTGTGACCGTGCAGTGCTGGAACCTATATTTTTTTTTCCTCGTTGGCCACGCTTTGTGTCTTTCATGGATTTTTCCTAAATTTTATTCATATTCTGAGCATTCTTAACCTTGTTTCCTAATAGGCTGGGTGGTCATGAGACCACTTTGATAACCGCCTAGTTAAGCCCTTGCGCTATGGTGTTTTCATGTGGTGTTAGCGATGACCTTGACTAAATATGTTGCATCTTTGCGTTTCATGGAGAGATGCAGATCAAGCACATGGAGAATGATCAACCGCAAAAAAAAAAAAAAAAAAAAAAAAAGAGGAAGAAGAAGAAAGAAACAAACAAACTCATGGAGAATGATGATCGGAAATCCAGATCAGTTATGGTAGACGCGTGAGGATGTCCAGCCCAGCCAGATCATTCTTTTTTATTTCTCTTTACTTTATTGTTTGCAAGCAGGCAATCACCCAACTTTGATTTATATCCAACAAACAAGATAAGATGCACGTGAGGAAAAATAGTTTATGGTATGGTGGGTAATTTCTTTCGTATCTAATGTCAATAGGTAATTATTGAGATCTAACAGTTGTGGTTTTTTAAGATACTAAATCGAGGACCAGATTCTGATTAACGTGAGACTTTCTAGCTTATTTTCTTATTTTTATCTGTGTTTTGCTTTTAATACATAATAGATCTCTATTATTAAAGGGGGATCTGCCATCGTCGTCGTCGTCGTGATGGTTCAACCAGGCCTCTCTCGTGCGATCGCACCCCTCACCCCATCCACGCTCGAAAAGAGAAAAATAGAGAAGAGGAAACGGTCACGACCCACGAACACACCTCCCACGTCTCCATCTCCCCCAACGGCCCAACCCCGTCGCTCTCAACGATCTCGTTTCTGTCGCCTGTGCTGCCCCCAACGACGCAACCCCATCGCTCCCAATCTCGTTTCTCTCTGGAGAAAATGTCGCCGTCGCCTGCGCTTCGACGTCCCTCCCCCACACTCCTCTGGACACCACCTCGCCGGCCCAACTCTCTGTCCGCCGCCGCGTTCCCCACGTGGCTAATCCATGCACCTCGCCGCCGCTCGCCCGCTCCCGTGCTCGTCTGCCTCGTGGTTGCGGTGGCCGTGGACGACGCCGCCCCGCCTCGCCCACAACTCTCCTCTGCACGATGACCCACCACGGTTCATCTGATCATCTCCGTTTCCGTCGCGCCGCCCTCGTCTTCATCACCGTTGCTCCGCCCATGTACGTCGCTGCTCCTGTACGACCTGCTCACCAGAAAGAGGTTAGTTATTATCTTCGTCACCGTGTCAGCTCCAGTACCCTTACATCATACGATTCGTTAGTTAGAGGTTATGCAATATGCACTATGAACTACTCTCCAGAAAGTAGTAATCGTACTCTGATTTGTTGGAAATAAATGACGATTTGATTTTTAGATGTTTGCATCATGACTGCATCTACCAGTTATCAGTAATTATTATTTTCGTCATCAGTTAGCAGTATGTTGAGCTGAGGTGCTGAACTCACATTTTAGGGTCACTGGTTTGTCATAATGAATTAATGATTTCAGAGACATTGAATGTTGTCCTACAATCTCTTTTTCTGGTCTTCAACCTAGCAAATTATTATCCTTAGATAAAATTGAATGGACATGATAATATGGTCCTATTTTCTGTGTCAATCGTAAACAGGTTTGTTGAAATATGATGCCGGTGGAGAACTCTTCGAAAGAGTATGTACCGCATGGTGATATTCAGCCTACTTAACTTGCTATGTCATCAGGCTATCTTTATTCTGATCCATGTCTACCAACCATAGGTAATTCCTTTGGTATCCTTGTCAATACGCAAGTACTTCTTTGAGCAACTACTTTCAAGGGTCAGCTACTGACACTCCAAGGTACCTTTTGCTTTTTTAAAATATTTAGAGGAAACAAATGCAAAACTCAATTGTGCATGCACTAATGCTGCAAATGCAGGAAATCTGTCATTGTGATATTAAACTGGAAAGCACCCTGGGAATCCAACATCTGTGAATGAAAATTTACGACTTTGGTTACTCAAAAGGGGTTAATAGTTATGTGTCCTGGATTGCTAGAATTGCCCTGACTTTGATGTGATTTCAGTCCGCTTTGCTGCATTAGAAACCAAAATCAAGAGTTGGTACTCCAGCATACATAGCGCCGGAAGTTTTTCGAGAAAAGAATAGCAAGGTAAGTTCTACTTTGTAAAATATGCATTTATTAACTCTGAATTTTCATCAACCTCTTTATCCGAGGAGAGAACAAGGCAATGAATGTGTAGTAGTAATGTATCACTTAGTAATTTTTTTTATGGGATTTAGAATTGAGTTAAAGGAGCTTTTCAATTTTACGCTTTAAATTCAGATATGATTATTTAGCTTGCTTGCCAAATAGGCCATATACTCCTTTATCAGAAGAACATCATCATTCACTGGACGAGAGAGCAGCATTCACTGGACGATGCACAACTCAAAAAGGAAAAGTAGCGAGTACACTAACTATTATGAAAATAAATAGCTTCATTCATTGCGCTCTTGGGAATTGGGATATAATTAATGCTTATAATTTTATTTTCGTCGCGATGACACCTGAACATGTAAGTCATGTTTGTTTAGAAGTAGTAGTTTCTCTGAAGATAACCAAATGCATTCAAATGTTCATAAGCGCATGCCAACTAAGTAGCATTTTGTATTTTCTAACGAGAAAAGAAGGCTAACCTTGGTTATTCAAATTTACTCATTGACTTTCATTTCGTGTTTTTACTTTGTTTAGCCTTCTCAATTAATGCCTTCTATGATGACTTTTCTAGGTTATGTATGTGAACTGTTGTAATCATCATCGGTCCTAAGGACTTGGGGCACGCAGTGGGATAAATAATCCATTGGCGAGCCGGGGCTGGTGGCTTTATTTCTTTCCCGTGTGGCGAGCTCCTTGCGTCGCATCGCTCATGGTTGCGGCATCATGGCAGACGAGGAGTTTACTGTTCTGGGCCAGGCTCTGCCTCAAAGTTGAGGGTGCCGCACACCGATGACGCTCTTCGAGCACCAGAAAGAGCTAAGGATCTATATAGATGGGTATATGTTGATCTTCCAAATCAATGTGAGCTAAGACATGCATATTCTTATTATTTCACCTAGCTTCTAGGGTACATAATTTGCAATGACGTTCTTGCTTATATGGATTCTACAGTTGCCTGTTTATTATTCATTCATGTTGCGCAATACCAACTGTGTTTCTACAGAAGGAAAGGAAAGCTGACATTTATGCAAATGTTCTACATGAACAGGCGTTGAGCACATCTCGGGTGAATAGCAGGATGCCTAGATGCAGCACAGTTAGGTATCCCAAACAAAAAAAAAGTATTTTCTTTGGTACAACAAGGTATTGCGCAACATGAACTGTGAGTTCTCAAGAAATAAAAAAAATGTTGCAACCATTTATGCATGTACAAGCACATTCTTTGTAAACCAAGGTAAGTGCATCAAACATTGAGTAGTACTATGATTTAATGCGTAAAATTGATTTTCTTTTGCTCCGTGGCAACGCACGGGCATCCAGCTAGTAATAATATAAATACAAATAAAAATAATACTCTCTCCGTTTCTAATTATAAGATGTTTTAGATATTGTAATGTGGACTACATACGGATTAAAATGAGTGAATATACACACTAAAATGCCTAGATGCATATGAATCTGAGAAAATAGAGAAAAGCTAAAACATCTTAGATTTAGGAACGGAGAGAGTATAATATAATATAATAATGTATTATAATAGATAGAATAGACAGAATAGATATAATACAATAGAATAGATAGATAGAAGACCTTATCTTAGCCCCTAGTTTTTCTTCTTCAGTATTTTGTCTAATCTCGGGTAGGGAGGGGGGCACCGCCCCCAATACCGCAAATATCTCCTCCGTTCAAGCTCACGTCGGTGACCTTCGCCTCCACCTTGACCAATCTCACCCCGGCCATCAGCTTCGTCCTTGCCGTTCTCTTCCTCTATGAGCGCCTCACAGAAACCTTCGCCTCAGCCATGACGAAGCTCATCCTGGCCACCACCTTAGTCCTCATTGTGCTCTTCTGATACGAGCGCCTCGCCATCCACAGCCTCCAGGCCAAGGTCACCTGCACAGCGCCACCATGCTCCGCGTCGGCGACGCAATGCTTTTCACCTTCTACAAGGCGGCCAGGTCACCCCTCCACCCGTCTCCAACACGTGTCGACAGCGATAACCATGCCATGTGCTCCGTGCTCTACACTGACAGTTGCTTCTTCTGCGTGCTCTCTGTCTTCCAGTAGTCAGGATCAGTCGAGAGTACCTGTTCCACTACTCCATGGCGCTCATGTCCGCCATGAGCGCGCAACTTTGCGCCGCCTTCGCGATATGCTTCGATCAAGACCTCTGTAGAAAATATGAATCCCTAACGCATGGATGCCTTGAATCGGTGCAGCGGTGAGGCGTAAGGCGCGCGCGGCTGCAGCTTTCCTACGCATGAGTACATTCGCCTGCAGAAGCTGCTGGTTCGAGGCATTGATGTGCGCTGCTTGGTGTCAAGGCCGTGGCGCACAGGGAGCACGTAGAGCTCCGCTGCATC
The DNA here is from genome assembly GCA_039707655.1 of Elymus sibiricus. Classification (NCBI taxonomy): domain Eukaryota; kingdom Viridiplantae; phylum Streptophyta; class Magnoliopsida; order Poales; family Poaceae; genus Elymus; species Elymus sibiricus. The sequence continues at coordinate 475,793,543 of CM077668.1, read as the reverse complement.
GAGGGAGTCGTCCGGGGTGCAGGTCGACGCTGGAGTCGTGCTGCCCGTGAAGTTGATGATGTGAGCTCGGCGATGTGTCGTTCGTCGAGGTGGGACATGGTGGCGGCGCTCAGCAACCGTTCGATGCATCAATCTACTAAATTTTTCTTCACCGGATATTGGAGTGGATCAAAATTTATTTGGTGGCTAAAGAAAAATTAATTTATGAAAATTTCGGAAATTAGAATGGGAAACGTTACCTTTCAACCGGCGGATGACTCGCGCGTATCTGTCACCTCCAAGGCCATCCAATTTGATTTTAATCATATGTTACGTAGCGCTATACGAGACGGGCCAAAAAGTTTGCAACATTGCAAACACAAGTTCGTAACATACAAAGCCCCAACAAGTAGCCAGTGTGTTCATTTTTTCATTGAATTTTTTTCTGCAACATCATCCTTGTTGCAAAAAAAATTCCGCAATGCCCGAGCCATCCTGTCAAGAGGTAAATCCTTTTTTACTTCGGATGTCAAGGCTTCTTTCCTGCTTGATGCTATTCTCGGCGATCTGACATTCATGTTTTCCCTGCCTCTTCTGCAATGATCTGTATGCCGAGAATGGTTCGGACAGCGAAGTCCCGACGGCCGAAGTTCATACTCCGCCAGTGTTCGGGTTGGGAACGGTCTTGCTACCAAGGTGGGAGCGGAAGATAGAAACGGTATCAAATAGCGCCTCCGTCCCCAATGGACGATGGTTAGCCAAAAGAGAGATTTGAATGTCATCTCATCAAGGTTGATTATACGATCGAGGGCAAAACCTCACTACGGCCATGCTAGGCAGGAGTGTGGCGACAACGAGGAAAAGTGAGCAATTGCGTCAGTTACCCCTTCATGAAGAGAGAGAAGGAAAACCATCCATTTTTGTGAAAGAAATTAGTGGGACTTAATGTAATTGAAGAAGGCGAAGAGGGAGATGGGCTGTCGTGGAGAAGATTGAGCTTGTGTGTGTGTGTGTGTGTGTGGGGGGGGGGGGGGGGGGGGGGGGGGGGTTGTGAGATGAGACCTCAGCTGCCTTGGCGAATGCAGAGGGGGAGAACGTATCCTATGCACCGAGCGAGCTGGTGCACCAGATGCTCCAACAGCTCATGGGCCACTAGATACGGAAGGAAGGGACATGATCCATCTACAAGGGAGCCTGCTGGTACATTTGGAAACAAGACCCTGAGATGTAGCTAAATCTAGCGAATCGACTCCCCCAATCCAGTTCATCTCTCTCCCTCCGCCTTCTCCTGTACGATCATACCGGACCGGCTGAGCTAGGGTTACAGAAAATGGGGAATCACCTATCTCTCTCTCTCTCTCTCTCTCCCTCTGTCTCTCTATCTCCTGGTGTTGAAGCACTAGCGTCCAGGATCCAAATCTGTGGTCCACCGGCTGCTCGATGCGATTAGTTGTGTCTGCATAGCGGCGCAGCGGTGTACCTGCGAAGATATCGACGCTACTATTGAATAGGAGTTGGCCATCATCCTTTACAGCTCGTGATCCGAGGTATGAGCATAAATTTGATTCTTCTATTTTTCATGTGCATTCATATTTAGTTTTTCCGTCATCAGTTACCCAAATTCGTTTGAAATCAGCGGCATTTGGGAATATGAATGTCTGGAAGGGGAATTGCTAAGCGTAGGTTCACATAGATTTTTAGATTTGGTTTCTCTTATGTGTTACTGTCGTTTGTAGCCAATCTGCATGCTCATGTGACAATTTTCCCAATTAGTGCAACCTTATTTGTACTGAGTGAGCACCATTCAGTTTTTCCTCTCTGTTTTGTTGCTCTGTACTTTAGCGTCATCATCTGAAATTTTCAAGGTAAGTGAGAACATGCTTATCCGTAATATATATATTTTTCGCAGCAGCATCAGAAATTCCTGCTCTGTACTATAGCAAGTTAATAAAAAATTCTTGCGCCATACTTTAGCAGTGACAACATCTGCAGCAGCTCTTGAGTCTTGCACAAAGTTGACTGGAGAAAAGGATTTTAGGAGTAAGAAGTCAGAGACAAGATCTATGAAACATATTGTTACGTTTTTTTTTTTACAAATACTACTGAAAGTTTCAGCAATACAGAGATTAATCTAGTCCGACATACCGTTTTGTTTATATTTTTGTATGTATATCTGAAACCTGATGTTGGTTCATGTTATTGGGGTCCTCTCTGAATGTTCAGCTACATGCTCATCTCTAGAAAAAAAATTGCTTGTTGCCCAAGCTAGTGTTTGAGTTGAAAGTTTCTCTCTTTTTGCATGTTGTGGTATCTCTGTTTTAGCTGATCAGAAGAGCTCCATGGTGGTTTAGTTATTGCACTCTGAATGCTTCGCTACACAATGGGACCTATTCAAATAGATGTATGTGTGCAGGAACAATTGCAGATACAGGAGTTCGACAATGTCAACGTGAAGCAAGAACACTTCTGTTTAATCAGATGGATTTTTTGGAACAAAAATTTCCTTGTGAATTCAATTACCATGTGGATGCAGACACCAGATTCTGAACCCTTGTGTATATGAGAGTAGTATAATGTACAGAAAACTCCATTATGGTGTTTTTGTATCCCTGGTTAACAGTGGGCATCCTTTTTATGTGAAAACTTTCCATTTTACAGAAAGTCGTGCTCAAATTTTTCTCTATAACACAACTAATATGTGTGGAACCACATGCTTTTCTCCAGTCAACTTTGTAGTGACAGTGTAGATCTGTGTCGTTCACTTGTGATGTTCTTTTTGCATTCTGATATTTGAAAAGCTTTTATATGAATAAGGTAAGAAAATCAACAGTATTTTTGTGGAACTCATATATAGAATTGTCTATGTTGTTGTCCTTGCTTTCCATGAAATTTGCTCGTGGATTGAAAACCTGGTAGAATAATTAGTCCTGAACTCTCGTAAACATGATTTTTTCTGACGCGTTGAGTGGTAGAGGAAAGGTAGAGAAGCGACTGGCACAAAAATTATTGAAACCTAGCTCGTTGGAACCGTTGGTACTATGGTACAGTCGTACAGAACCGGCCAAGGAAGAGTAATGAGTTGGGTTCAGGAGAATGCATCACTGATTTCATGAAACGACAAGGGTTATTTTCTAAATGTACCACCAGGCTTCCTCGTGGATGGATCCTGTCCCTTCCTTCCACATCTAGTGGCCCACGAGCTGTTGGAGCATCTGGTGCACCAGATCGCTGGGTGCACAAGATACATTCTGTGCAGAGGGGAGCTAGCCTAAGGGGTGTGAGACGGAATCCTGGGCCAATCCTATTTGCCGCCCGTGGCCGGCAAATAGTTGCGGCTTCCTTCAAGGAGAACACCCGGTTTGGCCCAGTTTGGGCCGGACCACAGTCGAGGTTCACTGTTTCTACCTTTTTTTTCTTTTTTCTTTTTTCTTTTCTGTTTACTTTTTCTTATTTTCAATTTCTTTTTTTCTTTTCTTTTTCCTTTTTCTTTTAATTTGTTTTTTATATTTTTGTTATTATACAAAAGTTCAGTATGTACAAAAATGTTCAGTATTTATTACAAAAATGTTCATCATATATTAAGAAAATGTTTATCGTATATTAAAAAAAAGTTAACCATGCATTATAAAAATTGTTCATCGTATATAAAGAATTTTTTCAACGAAATAATACAAATGTTCATTATATATTTGGTTTTTGTTCATCATATATTACACAAAATGTTCAATGTGTATTCGCTGATTGTTCAACGTATATTACACAAATATTCAATGCATATTCAGAAATTGTTCAACATACATTACAAAATATTTAATCTGTATTTGAAAATTGTTCATCGTATATATTCATATATTAAAAAATTGAAACGAAGAAAAAAGCGGGATGTTAGAGGAAACCGGATGCTCTGGCACCACGTTTTCTACCGTGTCAATTCTGTCATTCGAAGTAAAAAAACGATTGGGGGTATAGTGGGCCAGCTAAGCGCCCAGGCTTCAGTGAAGCTAGCTCCTTTTGACGCACACGTGCGGCGTATAGGGACTCTCGGTATCCTGGGCGGTGCGCCGGAGTGTACAAAGGGAAGGGAGGCGATGGGTTGGGCTGAATTAGGGAAAGAGACGTCTGTGGGCAGCCTCTCATGGGTCCTGCTACTAGCAAGCAAAAACTAATGTGGATGTTTTGTACTGTGGTGGGTCCCTCACATAAGTCTCTAACAAAACGCTAATGTGGCACAGTTGTTGATCTGGATAAGCTGAATGTCAACAGAAATAAGATAGTGGGGATGAACTTCTTAGTTATAGGATTTGCTATGTGTAAGTCGCCTGAAAATTTATTTTGGGTAAGTCGTTTTGATTGGGCATGGGATTGAGATCAAATAATTGTCCTTATTTCTTCTTCCTCTAATTTTCTTTCTCCTGTAGTGTTTTTTTATTCTATAACAAATAACAATCTTTTTTTTTTTCAAAAAACTACATATATTTGAAAATTAAACAATCCTAAAAACATTTACATTGTTATTTAGTGTAATTAAAACCTTCAAGGTTTTTGAAAATATTTGAACAATGTACGTATGGAACTCTGGATTAGATGCCAATTATAATGCAAAAAACTATGACAATTCTCTTTTGCACAAAAAAAGAATGAAATAATATATAATTCTACAAGGGCCTGAAATAATTGATGTATCTCTGGTCACAATTGAACATGGTGCACATAAAAAAGACTAAAATAATTTTGCGGCTGAGAATCTCATAGCATTCATTACAGCTAAGATATTTTTTCCACTTTTGTTCGAAAATCTCCTTGTTGAAAATCCCAATCTAAAATCGGATAATGGTTCAGTTCAATGGTGCATGTTTATTTTTATAATATTTGATATAGGTAGTTTCGGTGTTTAAGACATAACTTGGATCAAACACACTATGGTCTATGGTTCAAACTTACTTCTTTCCTTGCATATATAATGTAGTGTATTTTCTATACCATAAAAAAAAGATTCTATACAATCAATACGGAACATCATACAAGAATTGGTCCAATAGATGACAAAGCCCTCCTTCAGTTACTCAGACACTAATTAACCTCTCATTTTCCTTGAAGCTATTAAATAATTAGCACCTTATCAATTTCTATATTCCTATGTTACTTTTGAAAAAATAATAACTCTTACGTTCCATCCAAGTTTCAAACTTTATGTTCCTTTTGCAGCTTGGTGAACTTCTGATGGTCCCCCCTTTGTCCTCTTCTGTGGGTTGCATATATCAGTTCATATTTCATGTTATATATGTGGTGTATGCTTTTGCATTTTGTCAAAACAATTTGTCTTTTGGATTAATTTCAGCAATAGGCAAGCATGCCCGAGTTGTTATTATGACTTCATTCTAGGGTTAATCTTTGTTACCAGCTTTGTTTTTTCAGGGGCGTCTTCCCCTGGGTTTCCTGTTCAGCGCACGGGCCTTGGATAGTGGCCACATGCGTACCTCTAGCCTGCTCGTGCGACATATATGGGTCGGCCCATTTTGTTGTGTTTTGATTTCCACCAGTTTTGGGAAGGTTCTAGAACCATCATCGATTGGTTTTTCTTTTTTATGTTTTCTAATTCTGTTTTCTTATTGTTGCTTTTTTCTTTGCTATTTTTTTATCTTTTACTTTTTTATATTTTATTTATTACTTTTATTATTTTAAATATTCTGGACCAAAGTTTAAAATCTGAAAAATATTTTTTGAATTAACGAACTTTTTTTCATATTCAGAAATATCTTTTGAAATTACAAAAAAAATTGAAATCTGAATTTTTTTATTCATGAATATTTTTTGGTATAAAAAACATATTTCAAATTGGCCAACATTTCTAGAATTTGCAAAAGGTACATAAATTTGTGATTTTTTGTCTGAATTTTTGAGTGTTTTCAAATCACAAGTATTTTTAAATTCGCAAACATTTTCTGAATTTTTTTATATGCACATTTCCAAATCAATTTTTTTTTTATTTGTGAGAATTTATTTATGTCACGAACATTTTTTCAATTTATGAATACTATTTGAATACGTGATGATTTTTTCAAACTCGTGGACATTTGTTTTTCAAATTTATGAGCATTTTATTAATTTGCTAATATTTTCATTAATTTCAAGGACATTTTAAATTCTGAACATGTTTGTAGAAAATAAAAACAACTGAAAACCACAAGATGGTGTGGCAGAATGGCGGCCACACTAGTTCCACCCGGCTTTGATACCTGATGGCAGGCAGCGCTTCTAGAAGATGAAGTGGTCCACTGCAGTGGTGTCGCTGGACCAAGTGATTAGTCCCGGCGCCGACGAAGATTGGTCCCATGGGCAAGCAACTAGCAAGTAGAGTAAGACAAGACAACCTTGGTTAAGAGCATCTCCTCAAACGCGTGGACGGACGGCTCGGTCAGTGATCGGTCAAAAAAATATGATCCAGACGGGTGCCTCAAACTGGTCTCAAACGCGGGGCTGACCGGCACCTCCCATATCCAGCCTAAATCTCGTGCGGATATGGGGTGGTCCGAACACGACCGGGCGCGTCCGCCACGTCAGAGCCAGCCCACGCTGGCCCAACCTGACCCCACATATATTCGTCCCGATCTGCTCCCCGGACCAAACCATAGCCACTCCACTCCACTCCTCTCCAGTCCACTCCGCCACCCAAGCTCCCGTCCGGCGATCTTCGGTCTTCTAGCATGGGGAGCAGCGGATCTGACTCCGACCAGTTCGGGTCCTTCGACTAGGGTGTCGTCCCGTGCGGGTTGGAGAAGGCTATGGCCGTCCGCATTGCCCCTTGCCAATCCCGGGAGGGTTGCGCCCGACCGACAGGGGGATCTGTCTGGCGTGAATCCATTGCGTCAGCGCAATGGGCTCTCAGATCCGCCGGGGCTGGATCGTTGCAGTCCAGTAGTCTCCCCATCTCCGGTTTGCCAGAGCATGAGTGCTACAGGGACCAGTGCGCCTATCGTGGGAAGGAGAGGATCATCCACGATCTGTGTTGCATCGTTTAAGTACGTTGTATGTGTTTTGTTTGGATTTGAGGTTTGCTAACTGAATTGTTCGGTTGTGCAAAGGAAAATTTGCGGTGTGACCCGCGGTTGCGTCCGTCCACGGGCGTTTGAGGGTCTGGATTTGCTGTTCGTGGCTGTAGATGCTCTAACATGAGTAAAATTCTAAATCATTCCGCTGCATGCATTCACCGTACACAATCACCTAGTATCAAGCACGGATCCGTCGTCGGTGTTCCTCTAGAAAGACCACTAGAGTAAACTACTGAGAGAGGAACACTGTGGGCAGCTACTATCATGCATAGCTGACGCATCAAACTGTTGATGGATGAACGTTGCTGCGGATGTATTAGTGCCAGCCGCACCATGCATCACGCTGGTTGATGGAAATCGCACATTAACTCGGGTAGTTGTACTGGACCAACAAGTGTCCCATCAGAGACACGTGCTAGCATCACTAGCAGGAGTATTAATCCAACTACCAGCAACGCCATTCCATCCGCCAGATCGATCCCCATATACGACACGACGTTGACACAGGTCGATGGAGTGTCATGCCTCATGTTCAGACCTTTGCTTTCTCACCCTCTTGCTCCCAAGAACAGTAGTAGAATTTCTCAGATAGTTCCTATAAATCCAACCTCCCGATCAGCAATCCCGGCATCCCACCACATCAATCAAAAAGCCCCCTGCAGCTCCCGAGCATCGAGTTGAGCCAGAGTTTACTTCGAGACATTAAATTTAAATCCACCAAGATGGCGTTGCAGGCCATCGAGCTGAACAGGGAGGGCGCGGAGGTGTACCACGGCGCGGCGCTGTGCGCAGAGAAGGCGACGGAGCTTCTGGCCGAGACCAACATGCCGCTGGGCCTGCTGCCGCTGGCGGACATCGAGGAGGTCGGCTACAACCGCTCCACGGGCTTCGTGTGGCTGCGCCGGAAGAAGGCGCTCACGCACACCTTCAAGCAGATCGGGAGGCCGGTCTCGTACGCCACGGAGGTGACGGCCTTCGTCGAGGACCGCAAGATGAAGCGCATCACCGGGGTCAAGAGCAAGGAGCTCCTCATCTGGGTCACCATCTGCGACATGTACATCGACAAGAACGACCACTCAAAGATCACGTTCAAGACGCCCACCGGACTCGGAAGGACATTCCCCGTCTCCGCCTATGGAAAGGAGGACGACAGCAAGCCCAAGGAGCCCGCTGTCGCCACCGGCATACCAAGTTTGAACGATACAATGAAGAGTTTTTAAGTTCAATGTTAACTACGATGAATACTACACGTACTTATTTGCTATGATCTGTTTTAATAAAGTGTGATTACAGAGTTGTACTACTCTGCTCCGGTGTTTTGCCAAGGGTGGATCCATCTTATATATATATTTACTAATTGGAAGCACCATACGAGCCTTCACGTTAATCCTTAACAGGGGATGGCTATTCCGCGCGCACTCGTTCCAACGCCCGATTTCGGACAGCAACCTAAACAAAGTCAAGTTTCCTTAAACAAATCTGGGTGAGGGTTAATTAAATGACGCAGCGACCCCCCACCGGTTGAAATCACGGGGCCAGAGAGATTTATGGTAGGAGACACTGGCCCCATCAACTGAATTCACGGAGGCAGACTTTTGACTTGGCTCATCAATCCCACATGGTGGGTCCTACTTCCTACGCTGATGTTGCCGGAAAAAAGGATTCGCTCGCTGGAGCGATCGACCGCGAAAGAGTCTTTTCCTCCTTAACAACTGCTTACAATTAACCATTAGATCTTAAATTTACGTCTAGGATTAAATGAGATATGATTCTCATGCTTACCGGTACGTATGTTTAAAAGGAGATCCCATCCCAAGAGTCCATACGTGGTAAGATAGGAAGGAAGCGTGCAAAAAAAAACATCTAACAAACTAAAAATCATTTTTCCTGGAAACATATACCAATGAAGTTACCCATGCGGGCTTGACTAAAAAAACAAGCACAGATCAACGTTGCTCCCCAATTTTCGCGAATAAAAAAACACAGATCAACGTTGGTCCCCTAGCTAGCTGAAAATCAGCGTTAAATGCTTCAGTGTGTTGCGTACATCCATATGTAGGTAGGTACATGGATTAATAAACTTCATCCAGAAATCACGACACGCACACAACCACAACGCATGTATGCATGTACTATACCAATCCCGTCTATAAATCACACTTAATTAAATATATACTCTCGAATTCAGGTGTGACAATACATATATTTTTCCGAAAAAATAAAGGAATTAATGTCGAAAAAAGTTATAAATGTATATCAAAAATATAATTAATGAATAAATCCTAGAATAAATTTAAAAATATTTTTTTGCTAAACCGTGCAAGTGCATCGGAAACCCACGCTGATTCAGAAGTCAGGGAATGAAGTGCATTAATTTTTTACGAAAAGGCATCAATTTCATATGTAAGATATTTAAGGAATAAGCGCACAATTAATTAATAAAAAATTGTAAATTAGTAGTAGCCAAAATGGGAGATGTGAGTCCAGATAATTGTAATGTAATGGCATAGGTGTCGGCTGATTAATGCTATATATCATGCGCTAGGATAGCGGGCTAGCATTCATCACTCAAGGAAACACAACGTCAGTGCTTTTCCCGATGGCTCAGTTTGGATGTCAAAAGGATCATTTCAAAAGTGTACAAACTAACTTTAAAATTCTTATAGGCGGGGATCCATTAATTTAGGGGAATTTTCAGACATCAGAAGCGTGAGCTTCTAGGGAATTACAGGCCAACTTAAAAATATTAAAGCAAATTTCTAAAGTTTAATGTTATATTTTTTAACATATGATGGCTTCTAGAACAATACAGTCTAAGAAAAAATAATGATTCACTGAGAATTCCAGAAATAGTGAGAATTGTAGAATATTCAAAAAGAAAAGAAATCTTCATATGTATTTACTCATTGCTAAAGAAGGGAATATAATATTGATACGCTATGAAAATAGTCAAGAAAAGATATTGATAAATATTTTGCACATCTATTTTCTATAAGATTTAAAGAAAATAATACTTATATAAACTTTCTATGTACAATATTATAAACTTCCAGTCATTTCTAGACCGTGCAGGAGCACGGGTTGACGACTAGTCTACACTACTATTAAAAGAGCAAACATAAATTCTTCTAAATCCACACAGCAAACTGTACACGGGGTAATCAGGACCCTCCGATCAAGTCAACTTAAACACATCCTACTGCCCATATTACGTCAATGGTGTACCAACCAGATCAACGTCTCAGATTAAATGTTCTGCTTGGCAGACCCGTGGTCTGCGAACCGCCTTAGCGCTCTGCCTCCCCTGATCCCCGCGGCCCCGCCCGCAACATGTGGATCAATTCCATCCGAATCGGTGCCTCCTCGCCCTTAAAAAAAAATTCGGTGCCTCACCGACCCTTCTTTCGCTGGGCGCAGCAACCATGGCGACGGATCCGCAGCATCCGCGGCCGCTCCACCTCGGGTTCCCTTGATCCTTCTTTCTCTAGGTTGGGCGCAGAAACCACGGCGGCAGATCCGCAGCGTCCACGGCCGCTCCACCTCGGGCAGCGCGGATCACGGCCAGCAGCCCGATGGAGGCGTAGCGGGTACCGGCGTGGTCTGCTGTTCTGCCCTGCTCTCCCTCCATGTCTCCTCCTGCGCCTCCGGTGGCCAGACGCCTCTTCCACTCCGGCCTAGGTAAGCCCCTCTGCTCTGCTCTCTCTCATGCGCGTGCCTGTACCTGCGCCCGTGTGGCCGTGTGCCATGGCCATCGAGCCGCGGTGATCATCGCTGATCTTCCAAACTGCAGGGGCACCCTCATCGTTGGCGGATTTTATATTTCCCAGGTCAGACGGTGTGCAGCCACACCTGGTCAAGATCCAGTTTCAGAAGAATGTACAGCTGCAGGTTACCACGACGAGTCAACGATCTTCTGCTGCCTTCCGCTCAATTTTGTTTGGATGGCGCGTGATTCCTTTCATTGAGTCTTCAATAAAACCAAAGAGTCACCAGAGTAGTTAATTAGGCGCCTAATCATGTGTATACTATTGTGCATCGAATCTTCAATACACCAGAGCAGTTTCTACATGCAAGACGTATCGAATAGTATTTGCTAATACTTGAATACCTTGTGACTGGATCGATTTGCAAGCAGACTCGATCGAATCTAATCGTATACGGTGCGCTTGTTCCATGGAGTAGCGACGGAGAGCGAGCGAGATAGGGAGAGAGAGAGAGAGAGAGGGAGAGACCGAGAGAGAGAGGGAGGGAGGGAGGGAGGGGGAGGGAGGTTTGCAGGTTATTATACAGTGCGCTTGTTTCTCACAATGCGCTTTTACCTGTGATTATATGCCGCCCATTGATTAGTTCGGTTGAATCTGGGCATGCTTTTAGACATAAAATCGATCTTGATTTCCTCCTGCCACCTGTATATGTGCATGTGCAGCGCAGGCAAAGTCGGACGACAAGAGCCAGCTAGATGAGGGCATCCATTCGAAACACATATCTAATCTTCTATGTGTGGGATCCTTTTTCTGTTCTGAATTTGTTGTTGGGGCGAGCTTGTTACTATCTACTCCGGCCGTCAAACCCGGCGGCGGCGGGACCTCTTCTTCCCGTGTCGTCTCTCGCGAGGGGGAGCTCGCAGCGGAGGGCGATGGATGGCGGACGTCGTGCGGTGCTGGTGTCGGCTGCGGGCGGCGGATGGGACGCTGGGGCGGCGGCCTCGGTCCGGGCTCCGGTGTGTCTTGGGCGTGGACGGCGTGCGTGCGCGTGGCGGCGCTCGGTTCCAGATGCGTGCATGGGGCGCGGTTTGACGGCCGGAGTAGATAGTAACAAGCTCGCCCCAACAACAAATTCAGAACAGAAAAAGGATCCCACACATAGAAGATTAGATATGTGTTTCGAATGGATGCCCTCATCTAGCTGGCTCTTGTCGTCCGACTTTGCCTGCGCTGCACATACACATATACAGGTGGCAGGAGGAAATCAAGATCGATTTTAAGTCTAAAAGCATGCCCAGATTCAACCGAACTAATCAATGGGCGACATATAATCACAGGTAAAAGCGCATTGTGAGAAACAAGCGCACTGTATAATAACCTGCAAACCTCCCTCCCCCTCCCTCCCTCCCTCTCTCTCTCGGTCTCTCTCCCTCTCTCTCTCTGTCTCTCCCTATCTCACTCGCTCTCCGTCGCTACTCCATGGAACAAGCGCACCGTATACGATTAGATTCGATCGAGTCTGCTTGCAAATCGATCCAGTCCCAAGGTATTCAAGTATTAGCAAATACTATTCGATACGTCTTGCATGTAGAAACTGCTCTGGTTTATTGAAGATTCGATGCACAATAGTTTACACATGATTAGGCTCCTAATTAACTACTCTGGCGACTCTTTGGTTTATTGAAGACTCAATGAAAGGAATCACGCACCATCCAAACAAAATTGAGCGGAAGGCAGCAGAAGATCGTTGACTCGTCGTGGTTACCTGCAGCTGTACATTCTTCTGAAACTGGATCTTGACCAGGTGTGGCTGCACACCGTCTGACCTGGGAAATATAAAATCTGCCAACGATGAGGGTGCCCCTGTAGTTTGGAAGATCAGCGATGATCACCGTGGCTCGATGGCCATGGCACACGGCCACACGGGCGCAGGTACTGGCGCGCGCATGAGAGAGAGCAGAGCGGAGGGGCTTACCTAGGCCGGAGTGGAAGAGGCGTCTGGCCATCGGAGGCGCAGGAGGAGACATGGAGGGAGAGCAGGGCAGAACAGCAGACCGCGCCGGTACCCGCTACGCCTCCATCGGGCTGCTGGCCGTGATCCGCGCTGCCCGAGGTGGAGCGGCCGTGGATGCTGCGGTTCCACCGCCATGGTTTCTGCGCCCAACCTAGAGAAAGAAGGATCAGGGGAACCCGAGGTGGAGCGGCCGCGGATGCTGCGGATCCGTCGCCATGGTTGCTGCGCCCAGCGAAAGAAGGGTCGGGGAGGCACCGATTTTTTTTTAAGGGCGAGGAGGCACCGATTCGGATGGAATTGATCCACATGTTGCGGGCGGGGCCGCGGGGATCAGGGGACACAGAGCGCTAAGGCGGTTCGCAGACCACGGGGGTCTGCCAGGCAGAACATTTAATCTGAGACGTTGATCTGGTTGGTACACCATTGACGTAATATGGGCAGTAGGATGTGTTTTAGTTGACTTGATCGGAGGGTCCTGATTACCCCGTGTACAGTTTGCTGTGTGGATTTAGAAGAGTTTATGTTTGCTCTTTTAATAGTAGTGTAGAAATTTGTAAAGTCCCTTATGTTTGATTTATTGTATAAATCATTTGAGACATGCCCTGCATGCATGATTACTCACTATATTTATGTTCATCTGATATTATGTTCTTGAATCATTTACATCATTTACGAGTTGATGTTTAAAACGCATATTGTTGTGCATCGATTTTTTCTTTCTCACACCTTGTTCTATTTTTCAGAATTTATAGAATACAAATTTAAACTTTATACTCACACAAATTTTATGTGTATTGGTGAAGACGTGCGTTGCACGTGCACGCTTACTAGTGATTTTAAATCACCGACGAAAAAGCTGCTATTGGGGCGTTATCGCCGATCAGAAATGGCCCCGCGACTTGCATTGTTCCCGAAATAGCGGGAGATCACGCCATTCATGCCTGAACTATCGCTGCAAAATTGTCTAACACGATTTCCTTTCTCCAACAATTTTAATGAGTCGTTGTATCTTTCCTGAGGACTCATTCTGCCTCTCGCCGTGTAACAGCTTGAGGCCGATTCTTTCCGTATTGTAACACCCCAAAATATTTTCTTTGGATTTTCAAAATCTTTTCCTCAAAATAAAATACTTTGAATTATTATGACCTTTTTCTTCTTCTTCTTCTTTTGTTCTGAAAATCATTTTTAATTTTTAATTGGGTTTCAAAATTTTAAATGGTTCTGATTAGGAAGGTTTATTAATTGGAAAATTATTTTTGGAGGATCACAAACAATTTTCATTTAGAAAAGTTTCTAGATAATTAAAATTATTCCATGGTAATGGCCTTTTCATTTCTTTCAAGCCCTTCTAAATTCTTCCAATAATTTTTCTGTCACTTCTAAATTATCCCTCAAGTCATTCACACATTCTAGGACAGTGTCCAATACTTTTCCTCTCCACAAAAATATTTCTCCTATTTTAAATAAATTCCAAAGTTGGAATTTATATTTATCCTAGTTTCTTTGGTTTACAAAGGAACCATATTTTCTCTAATTCTTCTGCACCCACAAAAATTATCCTAGCTACTAGACAGTACCCACAACTCATTTCACCAAAACCTTTGGGTTCCACAGTTCAAAATTTTCAAATTCTATCCATTTCAAATTTGGACCAGATTCAAACTTCCTGACGAAAACCTATTTTAAATAGCTCCAAAAATTCTGAAACTTTGCCAGACCCTCTTTTATGCATCAACACCTCACCACAAAAATTCCCACAAATTCCTAAAATCCCTAGAGCTCTCTGTCATTTCATCAAACATGTGGTGGGCACACTGTTCATCACTGTCGAAATTCAGTTATCTGAATCTAGTTCAGAGAGAGGAGGAGCGGCGCCGTGCACTCCAATCCATCGCCCTCCCCTTCTCCTCCATGCCTCCTCTGGCCATTAATGGGTCGCCGGGGACCCTCCTCGTCAGTGCCTCGCCACCGACAGCACAGGAGGTGGCCGGTGCAACGGCCACCGTCCTCGGCTGCGGCGGACCGAGCGGATGGGCACGACACCGCCGCCTTCACTGCTGCCTCTGCTGCTCTCCGCCTACCTGCTCCACGCGGCATCTCCTCCGCAACATCACCTCGCCGTCCAAGCCACTGGAGCCCGCTGTCAGTCGCCAGAGACGGACACCGTCGGCCACACCCGTATGGAGGCCTCGCCGTGGATAAGGCCGAAGAGCTCGAGCTCGTCCACGCCGACTCTTCCAGAGGCCTCCACTGACCTCTCTTATCACACACCGAACCTCGCTGCCATCTCTAACCACCTCGTCGACCGGAGTAACTCCGACGTGATCCGACCCTCACTCGACCTCCTCGGATCGCCTATAAAAGGCCCTCCCGAGCTCCATTCACTTCAGGCACCACCCACACACACTCCGAATCGAGCTCCCGTGCACTCACTCGACCTCGAGAAGGTCGTCTCCCTCCTCTCCGGTCACCGATCCGCCGCCACTACCCACGATCAGCACGACGCCAACACTCCACCTCCACTGCTCAAATTTGGCCAGTAGCTCTCTAGTGCACCCACTCATCGATCCCCCGCTTCAATTTGATGCAAGTAGCCCTCTCCGACGAGATCAAACTCCACTCGACGCTGCCGTCCGCCGGAGACGACCTCGCCGTCATTCTGGTGCTCGCCGGCGACCACCACCGCCACCCACCGACGCGGAGTTCCACCCTGATACGTTTCCAACGTATCTATAATTTATGAAGTATTCATGCCATGTTTATAATAATTCTATATGGTTTTGGTATGATTTGATTAGAACTAACCCGGACTGACGCTGTTTTCAGCAGAACTACCGTGGTGTTGTTTTTTGTGCAGAAATGAAATTTTTCCAAATAAGCTGAAACTTTTTAGAGATTTTTTATTGGGCAAATAAAAAATATTGGCACCAAGACCCACTGGAGGGGGGCCACCCAGTGCCCACGAGGCACCAGGGCGCGCCACCCCCCAGGCGCGCCCTGGTACCTCGTGGGGCCCACGTGGCTCCGTTTCGCGTGATTCCAACGCTGAAAAATCCTATATATTCAGAAACCCCCGAAAGTTAACCTAGATGAGTTTTTACGCCGCCGCACGCCTCTGTACCTCCACGATCTCATCTACAACCCTTTTCCGACACCCTGCCGGAGGGGGGAAGGCATCACCGGAGGCCATCTTCATCATCCTGGCGGTCTCCATGATGAGGAGGGAGTAGTTCACCCTCGGGGCTGAGGGTTTGTACCAGTAGCTATGTGTTTGATCTATCTCTCTCTCTCTCTCTCGTGTTCTTGAGATGGCACGATCTTGATGTATCGCGAGCTTTGTTGATATAGATGAATCATATGGAGTTTTCCCCTCTCTATCTTCTTGTGATGAATTGAGTTTTCCCTTTGAAGTTTTCTTATCGGATTGATTCTTTAAGGATTTGAGAACACTTTATGTATGTCTTGCATATGGATATCTGTGGTGACAATGGGATATTCACTTGAGTCACTTGATGTATGTTTTGGTGATCAACTTGCGGGTTCCGTGACCTAGGGGATTTATGCATAAGGGTTGGCACACGTTTTCGTCTTGACTTTCCGGTAGAAACTTTGGGGCACTCTTTGAAGTTCTTTGTGTTGGTTTGAATAGATGAATCTGAGATTGTGTGATGCATATCGTATAATCAAACCCGTGGGTACTCGTGGTGACATTGGAGTGCCTAGGTGACATTAGGGTTTTGGTTGATGTGTATCTTAAGGTGTTATTCTAGTACGAACTCTAGGGCTGTTCGTGACAATTAATGGGGATGGCTCATAAGATTGATCGGGAAGGATAACTTTGAGGTGGTTTCGTACCCTACAACAATTTCTTCGTTTGTTCTCCGCTATTTGTGACTTTGGAGTGAACTCTTTGTCGCACGTGAGGGATTTACATATGATTCAACTATGTCAACAATGTTGGGAGATCGCACTAGTGAAAGTATGAACCCTAGGCCTTTTCTCTAAGCATTGCAATACCGTTTTTATGCCCGTTTACTTTTCGTTACCTTGCTGTTTTTATATTTTCAGATTACAAAAACCTATATCTACTATCCATACTACACTTTTATCACCATCTCTTCGCCGAACTAGTGCACCTATACAATTTACCATTGTATTGGGTGTGTTGGGGACACAAGAGATTTCTTGTATTTGGTTGCAGGGTTGTTTGAGAGATACCATCTTCAACCTACGCCTCCCACGGATTGATAAACCTTAGGTCATCCACTTGAGGGAAAATTGCTACTGTCCTACAAAACTCTGCGCTTGGAGGCCCAACACGAGTCTACAAGAATAAGTTGTGTAGTAGACATCAAGCTCTTTTCTGGCGCCGTTGCCAGGGAGGTGAGTGCTTGAAGGTATATCTTTAGATCTTGCAATCGAATCTTTTAGTTTCTTGTTTTATCACTAGTTTGGTTTATAAAAGAAAAATACAAAAAAATGGAATTGAGGTTGCCTCATATTATTCGTCTTTATCATGTCTTTCGTGAAAATGATGGAAAGGAAAATTGTGCTCAATTGATAGAAGAAGAATTCAATGAAATGTTTGGCATAAAATCTTTAAATGATGAGCATGATTGCAATGTTGTTAATATTAATTCTTTGAATACCCATGATGCTAATGATATGCAAAGCTACAAGCTTGGGGATGTTATGTGTGATGAAGATGATATTTTTAGTCCCCCAAGTTTTGATGAGAAAATTTATTATGATGATAACATGCCTCCTATTTATGATGATCATTGTGATGACTTGTATGCTATAAAGAATAATGATAACCATGAAACTTGTCCTCATGATTTTAATGTTCAATTTTATTATGCCAATCAAGTATCTCATGATAATTATTTTGTTGAGTTTGCTCCCACTATTATGAATGAGAAGAAAATTGCTTATGTGGAGAGTAGTAAGATTTCTATGCTTATGTATCATGACAAGAATGCTTTGTGTGATGGATATATTGTTGAATTTCTTCATGATGCTACTGAAAATTATTTTGAGAGAGGAATATATGTTTCTACATATTTTAATAATATCAAGTTTCCTCTCTATGCGTTGAAAGTTTTGAAGTCATATGCTTCATGATGCCCTCTTTGTGTTTCAATTCTTTACTTTTATGCGAGCATCATTAAAATCATCATGCCTAGCTAAAAAAAGGCATTAAAGAAAAGCGCTTGTTGGGAGACAACCCAATATATATCCTTTCTGTTTTAGTGTGTTCACATATTAAGCTACTGTAGTAATCATGTTTTATATGTTTTCTTTCAATAAAGTGCCAAGTAAAACCTTTAGGATAGTGTGGATACTTGTTGATTCAATTCTGTGCAAAAACAGAAACTTTTGCCTCCAGTGTTTAATTTCCCAGATTTTACTGGAGCGTCAAAAAATTCTGAAATTTTTATACAGAATTGATATGCAAATTGTTGACGTTTTCCTAATTTTTAAGAATTTTTAGAGTTCAGAAGTATGGTAGTTGTTCAGATCATTACAGAGTGTTCTGTTTTTGACAGATTCTGTTTTCAATGCATAGTTTGCTTGTTTTAAAGTTTCCATAGCTTATATTATGAGATATAAATTGTGGAAATGATAGAATACAGTAGGCATTATATGGGAACAATTGTGAATCTTGTCTTGGACAGTACCTAAGTGATGGTTTATTCTTTATCATACTAACCGTTCTCACGAAGTTTCGTTAAGTTTTGTGTGATTGAGGTTTTCAAGTTTTGAGTGAGATATCGATATGAGGAGAATAAGGAGCGGCAAGACCCTAATCTTGGGGATGCACAAGGCACCCCAAGGTAATATTCAAGGAAGACCCAAGCAACTAAGCTTGGGGATGCCCCGGAAGGCATCCCCTCTTTCGTCTTCAACATTATCGGTAACCTCACTTGGAGCTATATTTTTATTCGTCACATAATATGAGTTTTGCTTGGAGAGTCATTTTCTTCTGTCTATATTTGTTTTCTGCTATCAATAATCATGTTTTGTGTCTTTTAGTTCAATAAAATGCCAATTATAGCCTTTACCATGCTCATTTTGCAAGTTCATGAGTTGCTGTTTCAAAACAGAAAGTTTGCTGCTATTGATTAAATTGCCCAGAAATGTCAGAATGTGATAAAATTTTGAAATTTTGATACAGTCAACTTTGATAAATTATTTCCAGTGTGGTAAATTTTCAGAATTTTTGAGTTATCTAAGTATGGATTCTTAATTATCCTTTACGGACTGTCCTGTTTAGGCAGATTGCTGTTATGTTTGCATTGTTTGCATATGTTGGCTTGTTTAATGATTCTATTTGAGGATAGGAGTATTAAATATGCAGAGGCATTTAGTATTCAATGTTTAATTATAATTTTAGTGATTTACTACAGTAGATAATGTCGAGGTTTTGAGTGGATTTATACTAACATATCTCACAAGTTCTTGTCAAGTTTTGTGTGGATGAAGTTTTTGAAACTTAGGGAAACTACTATATGAGAAGAATTAATGAGACACAAGAGTTCAAGCTTGGGGATTCCCAAGGCTCCCCAAGTTAATATTCCAAGAAGTATCAAGCATTCAAGCTTGGGGATGCCCCGGTAGGCATCCCATCACTTTTCTTCATCAACTATCGGTTAGTTTTGGTTGAGCCTAAGTTTTTGCTTCTTCACATGATATGTGCTATCCTTGGAATGTCATTTCATTTTGTTTTCTTTGCTATTTGAATAAAATATCAAGATCTGAAAGTTTTTAATTAAGAGAGAGTCCTTACATAGCTACTTAATTGTTTCACTACTCATTGATCTTCGCTTATATATTTTGGAGTAGTTTGTCATTAATTCTCATGCTTCACTTATATCTTTTTGAGAGTGAATAATAGTAATGGTAATTTGCACAAGATATGAATTTGGTCCCAAGATGATGAATATTTGAGAGGGATATAATAAAAGCTTTCATATCGATCATTGGATATGATAAGTGTGATTCCTTGCAATGAAAATAATGGAAGAGATCATATGCTAATCTTATGGAAAGTAATGACATTACATAAAGAAAAGTATAAGTGGTAAAATTTATTGGAGGTTAACAAGCATAGCATTAGTCAATGATGCAATTCATGAAAAAGTTAATAAGGGAAGAGAAGATTCACATGCAAATATACTATCTTGGACATCTTTTATGATTGTGAGCCCCCATTAAGTATTTTATGTCAAAGCGTTGACGTTGGACAAGGAAGACAACGTAATGAATTATGTTTGTTCATATTCACATAGAAGTTATATTGTTATAGATCCTCCAACATGTGGTGCTTGCCCAATATCTTTGCTAGCCAAAAATCCGCACCAAGTAGAGATACTACTTGTGCATCCAAAACACTTAAACCTAGTTTCTTCCCATGAGTGTCCACCATATCTACCTATGGATTGAATAAGATCCTTCAAGTAAGTTGTCATCGGTGCAAAAAGCAATAAAAATTGCTCCTAAAATATGTATGATCTTTTATTGTAAGGGAAATAAGCGTTGTACGAACTTGTGATGGTAAAGAAATAAAAGCGACGGACTGCATAATAAAGGTTGCTATCACAAGGGGCATTATAACGTGACGTTCCTTTGCATTAAGGGCTTGTGCATCCAAAAATAAAAAGCGCATGACAACCTCTGCTTCCCTCTGCGAAGGGCCTATCTTTTACTTTTATGAATTTACTTTTATGCATTTACTTTTATGTATTTACTTTTCATGCAAGAGTCAATAGTGTTCTCCTCTACTTCCTTTTTATTTTTCTCTTTTGCAAGCATCATGTGGTGGGGAAAGATCTAGGCACATATATCCAGTTGGATATGAGTGATCATGAGTTATTATTGTTGACATCACCCTTGAGGTCAATAAGTTGGGAGGCGAAATCACAAGCCCCTATCTTTCTATGTGTCTGGCTGAAACTTTTGCTCCATATATATGTCGTGAGTGTTAGCAATCATAGAAGACTAAATGATGGTTGAGTATGTGGACTTGCTAAAAAGCTCCTACATGAGACCCTTCCTGAAAATATGATGAATTGCAATTGCATTGTTGACTAGAATAGTTTGTTAGTTTCCAAGAAAGTTTATGCCTTATACTTCATTGTTGTGATGAATTGTTACTTGCTAATGAGAAGTTTTATGATAATAAATATTGCTGTTATAATAATGATCTTGCTTTGAATCATTCAAGTCCAATGTCCATGCTATAAAACAAAAGAATATATGATGATTATGATAGGTAGCATTCCACATCAAAATTTTTGTTTTTAATTGCTACTTTATCATGATGACTTTTATGAGAGAAAGTTGCTGTTATGATGCTAGGAAAAGTGATTGAAATTATCATTGATCAAACTTATGCACTATGCTAGCATTCACACTTCATAAATTATTTCTTTTATCATTTACCTACTCGAGGACGAGTAGGAATTAAGCTTGGGGATGCTGATACGTCTCCAACGTATCTATAATTTATGAAGTATTCATGCCATGTTTATAACAATTCTATATGGTTTTGGTATGATTTGATTAGAACTAACCCGGACTGACGCTGTTTTCAGCAGAACTACCGTGGTGTTGTTTTTTGTGCAGAAATGAAAGTTTTCCAAATGAGTTGAAACTTTTTGGAGATTTTTTATTGGACAAATAAAAAATATTGGCACCAAGACCCACTGGAGGGGGGCCACCCAGTGCCCACGAGGCACCAGGGCGCGCCACCCCCCAGGCGCGCCGTGGTACCACGTGGGGCCCACGTGGCTCCGTTTCGCGTGATTCCAACGCTGAAAAATCCTATATATTTAGAAACCCCCGAAAGTTAACCTAGATGAGTTTTTACGCCGCCGCATGCCTTTGTACCTCCACGATGTCATCTACAACCCTTTTTCGGCACCCTGCCGGAGGGGGGAAGGCATCACCGGAGGCCATCTTCATCATCCCGGCGGTCTCCATGACGAGGAGGGAGTAGTTCACCCTCGGGGCTGAGGGTTTGTACCAATAGCTATGTGATTGATCTCTCTCTCTCTCTCATGTTCTTGAGATGGCACGATCTTGATGTATCGCGAGCTTTGTTGATATAGATGAATCATATGGAGTTTTCCCCTCTCTATCTTCTTATGATGAATTGAGTTTTCCCTTTGAAGTTTCCTTATCGGATTGATTCTTTAAGGATTTGAGAACACTTGATGTATGTCTTGCATATGGATATCTGTGGTGACAATGGGATATTCACGTGAGTCACTTGATGTATGTTTTGGTTATCAACTTGCGGGTTCCGTGACCTAGGGGATTTATGCATAAGGGTTGGCACACGTTTTCGTCTTGACTTTCCGGTAGAAACTTTGGGGCACTCTTTGAAGTTCTTTGTGTTGGTTTGAATAGATGACTCTGAGATTGTGTGATGCATATCGTATAATCAAACCCGTGGGTACTCGTGGTGACATTGGAGTGCCTAGGTGACATTAGGGTTTTGGTTGATGTGTATCTTAAGGTGTTATTCTAGTATGAACTCTAGGGCTATTCGTGACAATTAATGGGGATGGCTCATAAGATTGATCGGGAAGGATAACTTTGAGGTGGTTTCGTACCCTACAACAATTTCTTCGTTTGTTCTCCGCTATTTGTGACTTTGGAGTGAACTCTTTGTCGCACGTGAGGGATTTACATATGATTCAACTATGTCAACAATGTTGGGAGATCGCACTAGTGAAAGTATGAACCCTAGGCCTTGTTTCTAAGCATTGCAATACCGTTTTTATGCCCGTTTACTTTTCGTTTTCTTGCTGTTTTTATATTTTCAGATTACAAAAACCTATATCTACTATCCATACTACACTTTTATCACCATCTCTTCGCCGAACTAGTGCACCTATACAATTTACCATTGTATTGGGTGTGTTGGGGACACAAGAGATTTCTTGTATTTGGTTGCAGGGTTGTTTGAGAGATACCATCTTCAACCTACGCCTCTCACGGATTGATAAACCTTAGGTCATCCACTTGAGGGAAAATTGCTACTGTCCTACAAAACTCTGCGCTTGGAGGCCCAACACGAGTCTACAAGAATAAGTTGTGTAGTAGACATCACACCCCGAGCACGATCCAATCATCGCCGCCTCCTAAAACCCCGGCGATCGTCGCCGGTGATCACCGC
This sequence comes from Elymus sibiricus, assembly GCA_039707655.1. Taxonomy (NCBI): domain Eukaryota; kingdom Viridiplantae; phylum Streptophyta; class Magnoliopsida; order Poales; family Poaceae; genus Elymus; species Elymus sibiricus. The sequence continues at coordinate 475,770,611 of CM077668.1, read as the reverse complement.
CACCCCTCTGTTCTCGCGCGTGAGCGGATTCAAATTTAATCCTAACGGGTGGACCCCACCCGTCAGAGTTTTATTCTTTTCGCCGTTTAAATCGAAAGCGTACTCTGGCGCTTTACGCTTTCCGCACTGGGAAGCATATTTTTCCCTGAAGCGTTTTCTTTTTCTGTTTTTAAACAGGAAGCGTATTTTACCCTTTCCGTTTTCTGCGCTAGAAGGTGTATTTCTCCCCGAACCGTTTTCTGTTTAAACAGTACAGGGAATACAGAGGGATCTCTTTCTGACTACTTTGATCAAGGCAAGCATTTTTGAACTTGGGATATGGTGATTGCATTTGCATTGCATGGTTGCATCGGTTTGGAGTTGCACCATATATGTAGTATATCACAAGTGCATGCATGCATGGTCATATCATATTTGCACTTGCTTGCACTTCACTCAAGTGACTTTCTACCGTGAATAAAAGTTGTGAGACAACCAGGAGTATATCTCCTGCCTTGGGCGTGCCGGTGGGCACGGGCTGTGCTATGACACGACGGTGTCACCGTGGCATGTGGGACATGCCAGTCATAATAACAACACCTCCTGAGTCGACCTAGATCGAGTCTTGTTCCGTCACACCTAGCTAAACACTGTGCTGCCACGGGTCTTTCCACGAGGGAAGTATGGTGTAGTAAGTTGCTAACCCCTGTCCATGTGCACACCACATAGAGGGCCATGATGAGGGTTTCCACGGCCATGGATTAATGCCAGTCATCAGGTCAGGGGGCATGGGTGTATCCGGCTGGGCCGAGAGGGGGGCACCCCTTGTAATCCATGTGTATGAATAGTGATCCCATGCTAATCGAGACGATGGTCTCCCAGACTTAGAGTTTTTCTTGAACGATGCTTTGGGTGATTCCTGGCATCCGAAAAGTTAATCTGGTGTGTGCGGGTCAGGTGTGTTTTCAACCCAAAGACCGTAATGGGAATTAGCCAGCGTCACGGTGCTGACTAAAGAAATCTCATACACGTGGGTAAAGAGTACACCCTCTGCAGAATTATACCTATTCGAATAGCCATGTCCGCGGTCAAGGACGTTAGCTGGGCAGGGTCAAGTGTCGGTCGTGGTATCGGTCTTCGGAGGAAATAATTAAATTGAGCATGAATTATTTTGCAGGATAATTATTGCCACTATTTTTATTATCATGAATATTACTGCTATCATAAATATTATTGTGGACTAACCCGTTTATCTTATATGCATTCACTGAGTGTCTCATGGGCTGGCTAGACTACCCGGGCACTCAGTTTTATTTTCTTTTCGGAGTGTCTCGTGGTCTGGCTAGACTACCCGGGCACTCAGTTTTATTTTCTTTTCTGGGTATCATATGGATGGCTAGACCACCTGGATACTCAGTTTTATTTTCTGAATATCTCTTGGGATGGCTGGACTACCCGAGATATTCATTTATTTTCAAGACCTCTCGTGGCGTCGCTTTTAGACACCCGTTTGGCATTTCTTTTCAAGACCTATCGAGGCGTCGCTTTAGACACCCGTTTCACATTTCTTTTGGGATTCTCGGGCGGTCCTGTCTCGCCCAATTCTCCACGTTATACTTTTTTTTTGGATTCTCGGGCTGTCCTGTCTCGCCCGATTCTCCATTAACTTTCTTTGTTTGTCTCTAAAATTTTATATGCTTATTCTTCTGCACATGCTAATATTTATCATGCCATATCTTAATTTCAGTAAACATATGCATATCATTTAATCCAGCATGAGCATATGCTTTCAATATATCTTTTGTTCATAATGTTTGCGAGTACATTCCAACGTACTCACAGGCTTGTCCCTGGCTTGTTAATTTGGCCAGACCTGGAGGAAGACGAGCTTGTGGAGGAAGATTGCGCTAGCGAGCCCGACGCTTAGAGGTGTCCCAGTCAGTCAACCTATGATCTTGGAGTCTACCACGTGTATCATCCGCTGTGCTTCCGCTACACCAATAAAATAGTCAAGCCTCACACTGACACTTGACTTTATTTTATTGTACCAGTGTTGTACCTATAGGAGATATGCCCTAGAGGCAATAATAAATGTTATTATTTATCTCCATGTTCGTAATTATGTTTATGTTCCATGCTATAACTGCTATGGTTCTCGAGCCTACAATAACCACGAGGCTCGGAGGAAGACTCATATGCACGTGTGGAATAATAAACGGTAAAATGTATTCCTAGTCATGCCTCCAAGACTAGCTCAAGTTTTGCATGATGATCCTGTTTTCCTGATCATGGGCATGGCTATGCCGACAATTTTTGAGGGCACAATGTTAGCAGAACACTTGTGTTGAATCGACCCGAATTGATGTTATGCTATGAGATACATTCGTCACAAGTTAATGGTTAATAACACAGAGAAAGTTTACGTTTGCATAATTCCATAGACCATGAGAGTATCGAGTTTCTTCATGCTTGATTCATGAACTTTGGGGTTTGTTAAACGTCATCCGTAACTGGGTGGCTATTACGGCAGCTTACGGGTTCATGGGAAAGTATGTCAAGGGATTTGATAGCTCAAGATTGGGAATTGCTCCTCCGACGATGGAGAGATATCTCTGGGCCCTCTCAGTGTTACGGTATCCATCATCGTCTGGCCAGACACAATGTGATTTGATCACAGGGATGCTGGAACACGGAAACGAGAAAAGAGAACAAAACCGGTAACGAGGTAACTGGCATTGTGGACAAGTGTTGATCCACGGGGATGCCGATGATTGTCACTCGAAAATTTATTCGTGTGGGTATAGGGGTCAATATGGGTGTCCACGGCTCCGATGTTGATCATTGATCGGAAAGTGTTCCGGTCATGTCTATACTTCACCGAACCTATAGGGTCACACACTTAATGGTCATCTATTTGCTGAATACTAGACAGGGTGTCTGAGAGAAAGTCACCGAAAAAGTTCCAGAGAGAGAACACCGGAACAATTTTGGTAAAACTGAAAAGTTGTTTCAGGGTATACCATTAAGTTAAATTGGTTTCGGCACACGCCTGGAAATTCTTGGAGGGTGCCAGAATTGTTCTGGGAACTTCTGGGATTTTTTGGAGAAAAAACCCGGAAATGTTCCGGAGCTGCCGGGACCGCTTTGTTTGCTTTTGGCAGATGAAAATCACTAATCTGGAATTGTTTCGGAACGCGTCCAAAATTATTATAGTGGGTACTGGAAATGTTCTAAGACCTACAGAATTATTTTTGGATTTAACGGTCGCGGAAAAATGTTTCCGTGAATAGTGAAAGTGCTTTTTGGGTTACTTTATGGAAAGCCACCTTTTAGGGCTTTTTCCAAAAGGCTTCTAGAAGGACTTAGGGACTAAGGAACCCCTTTTGGGGGGTCCCACCAAGGGATGGTAGCCATGTGGAGCTACTCCAGTTGCCTTCCTTTTATGCCCTTTATGTGTGACATAAAGTGTGGGTATTTTGGTATTTTTTGTGTACCATTCGTACCCCTTGGTTTTCTTATAAATAGAGGTGGATAGGAGCTCTCCACACTCACTCCTTTCTCACATACAAGTGCCATGCATGATCTGGCTTCTTCTCTCCCTCCCACGAAAAGAGTTTCGTAGAGCCGAAAGGCTGTCTGGGTTCCGGTGGGAACTAGTTCTAGACGGCGAAGCCATGCCGGATAGATGACACCGTACGTGTGTAACCCCGTAGAGAGGTCGTAGGTTCGATCTTTTTGCCCGAGGGGCTGTTCGAGAGTGCATCCCGAAGGGCTGTCCAAGTGACCGTCCGAGTTTCGAGTGTCCTCCCGAAGGGCTGTCCGAGTGACCGTCCGAGTTTCGAGCGTCCTCCGGAAGGGCTGCCCGCGACACGGTCCAAGGGACTGTCCGGCTGCCTCCCGGAGAGCTGTCCGAGGGGCAGATGAGGGAGAACATCCTCGCGGTTGGGAGGTTGTAAATCCTAGTTGCGGGGATCTGCACCAACGATCGTCATCGACTCTACTTCCGCTGCGCTACGAGTCGGTAACGAAAAGATCAAACCTTGTACGCAGTCTCCATAGTGGTCCTGGGCTAGTGCGTATGTCAGAATTTTTTGTTTTCTGCTGCGTTCCCCTACAGTGGCATCATGAGCCGTGCTATGCGTAGATGCAGGTTGCGATCTAGAATACATAGAGATGTATGGGTGTTGCACAATATAATTTGTAATAGATGAGTTTTATTACTGAAAATTATTTGTGCAGGTAGCAGATGAAATCTGTTACCCGATGTTCATGTTGCTTCCCTGGAATTTGCATATTTCTGATCTTGATAACGGCATGGTGGAGTTTCAAAGTTCTGGCAATCTGCGATCCCGATTGATCAACGAAGTGCTAACAGTTCATTGAACTCCACCATAGTTAAAAAGAAAGATGAAATTTTGCAGATGAAAGGGCAATGCAGATATGATCTGCACGGGGGTCATGCGTATGAAGAAGTTCAGTATGGGGCTCGAGATTTTATTATCTCGTGTTTCATACACCCCGCAAAGTTAATCTAGCGACTTGAATAATCATACTTGATGATGGACGTAGGTAGCTTCGGTTTGTTTCGAAACCTTAGAAGCCACGTAAAATGAAATTTTGTATGATCCGATTAGAGGCGTCTAACTTGGTTTTGTAGGATGACATAAGATGTGCATATGATGTGGTATAGCAGTGCTCATTATAATTTGATTATGTATGAGATGACTATATAATGTTAATTAACATTACCTGCGTGTCATGATTCGGCATGATGGCTGGAGCCATATGATTGTCACTTTAATGACCTGCGTGTCAACCTTAAGTAATGCACTTATTTTATTAGCTATAGAGAGAGCAATATTATCTGGTGCATCGACAAGGTGGTGGCAATCTTCGCGAAGGTGAACACCGACGCGAATGCCGAAGACGAAGAAATTCTAGACTTCTCCGTCAGAAAGGGCTATACCATATCATGGTATTATGAATTGCCTGAGATGTTTATCCCTCTTGATGCACCCTTCTTGATTATGCGGTAGTCTCTTTTTATTAGGGTGATCTCTCACTTAAAAATATCAAGTAGTTAGTGTTCTCCGAAGTGTAGCACCGTCACGACACCTATCTCTTCGGGGTATCACAGGATCTCCCTGGGTACGAACGATTAGAGAAGTGTGAGGCGGGTAAGTTGAGACTTCGCAGTGAGATCACTTGGTTGTCTTGACGTTCTGGAAGGATCTCCCTGAGCTCAGAACATGCCCATCGAAAGATGAACAAGAGTCACATAGAGATGTGACCGGCAAGTTTGCCTACCGATTGAAGTTCGCACCATCAGTGTTCATCTCGTTCAATGGCGTTGAATGGAAATGCGGGTCTTGAATCACTCACAGTCAATTATGAGAGATATTGATTTGAGTGGGAGCGCACTATAGAATTAACTTCTTTTAATTCTCAGTGCAATTAATTATGAACTTTGTCTAAAGTGAAAATTGCAAAATAGTTGTTGAATAATGGCTCGCGTTTCCACCTTCCCTATTAAAATTGAATAGCTATTATATATCTGGTTAAAACTTTACGGTTGGTAACGTAATGTGAGGATTGTCCTCAAAAGTGCTGAGAAGGACTTTGTCCTTTCTCATGCTTTTGGTATTCTCCCGCTAATGCTATGGATAATGTGACTCTCGTCCTTCGATCCAAAAGCTAGAATTTCGTTACGGTCAAGTGCAATATGTTTGCTTCCATGAGACCCGAACTTCAAAAATTTGGGATCACTCTGTGATATTCATGGAACTGAAAATTAGTTTCAGATACAAACAAAGGCTAAAAAATATGTGATGTCCAAAGCAATATTTGTTTTGCAAATTGTTAGTAGTGTTTACTATGCATTTAACTGATAAGAGAGGGATCCAGGAGAACGCCTGTCATATGATGAAAGGTGAATAAAACAACAACTTAAGAGAAAGGAAATGTCCAAAGGGTGTTAGTATGACTTACACACCTAAGAAGTCCGGGGCTGACGCCAGTCTTCAAGTTGGTGCTTCTTCTGAGAGTAGGAGAATTATTGGAAGTAAAACTGTTAGAAGTATAAAGGCAAAAAGAGACAAGACTGGAATATCCAGCTCATGTATGAAAGTCATACAAGTTATTGATGTATAGAAGGCTGGTTAAAGAAATTGTTCTTGAGAATTATGATTAAACATGTTAATCACTGATTCTTGGGTATTGTGCGTTGATCACAGAGATACCCGCTCGATTGCATTCTGTTGCGACTCGATGCAAGAACTACTGCGGCCTAAAAGACTTGCTGGAGTGAGGTTTAGATACGCGCTGGGAACATAGTAAATGTTACTATACCTTCCATCGGTGTATTACCTATGTATTTATTTTCATGATTCATTTTTAGAGTTTCATACACTCTAGCCCATTGCATAAGGTATCTTGCAAGAAGGTTGTTCATAAGAGAACTTTTGATGTTCGGTGTTATGAATAACATAAGGGCCATACTTTCATTGTGAATGAGACGTATGTTATGAATATTGATAATAAAACATTACCTCTGTATTTACTTTCATAATTCATTTTAGAGTTTTATACACTCTAGCCCATTTGCATAATGTTTGTTGCAAGAGTGTTGCTCATAAAAGAACAATTGTTGTTCAATATTATGAATAACATAAGGGCCATACTTCCATCATGGATGGGACGTATGTTATGAATATTGATGGTAATATGATACATCCATAACACTGACACTAAATGTCGCAAGACTAAAAGAATACCACACATGTGTGGCACTGAATTTGGTCACATTGGAGAAATCCGCATGGAGAAATTCCATAATGATGGATTTTGAAGTCGTTTGATTATGAATCATCTGACACTTGCAACTTTCCTCCGAAAAGTGAAGTGACTAAAATACTGTTCACAGGCCATAAGGAACGAGCAACGAACTTATTGGTGATCATACATTTTGATGTATGTAGTCCGATAAATGTTATTGCTAGCAGTGGATTTATCTATCTTCAAAAATGACTTAAGTGGATATATGGATATTTACTTGATGAGACACAAGTCTGGATCTTTTGAAGTCATTCAAAAGGTTTTCAAAATGAAGTAGAAATTATTGTAACAAGAAAATTATGTTTCTGCAATTTGATTGTGGAAATGAATATTTTGAGTTACAAGTTTAGCGAATGTCTGATGAGTTGTGAAAAAGGTTTCATAACTTACACCTCCCGGAACACCACTGTGAGTGGAATGTCCGTGAAGATGTAATCAAACCATTTATGACATGGTAAGATCAAAGATGACATAAATCAATTTGCCATTATCCCTTTTAAAAGTAATGCTTTAGAGACTGCGGCTTTTACACTGAAAAGAGCACCATCAGGTCTGTTGAAATGATGCCATGGTATGGTACGCCCAACCATGCTTTGTCTTTTCTTAACATTTGGAATATGGGGCTTGTGTAAAATATTTACAAACCTATTGCAAATCAGACAAGTACTACTTTGTAGGTTATCCGAAGTAATTGGGAATTCCTCCACCACTATACCGAGGCAAAATGTTTGCCACCAAGAACGGTATGCTTTTAAAGAGAATGGTTCTTGCAAAAAGGTGAGTGGGAGAACAGTGCAACTCAACGAGATTGCAGTATCTTCGTCATCAGATCAAAGGAAAGAAACCTTGGAAGTAATTCCAGAGTTTCCTACTGCGACTGATATGGAAGCCTGTACATGAGATGTATGGACTTTGGTCGAACTTGCAACTGAACCACGTAGGCAAAATTCGTGCAAACCTCTCAGGTGCGCAAGCGAGATATTGTTGTTAGACAACAGTATACCTACAATACACAAGGAAGCATTGATGGGCCCTGAATCCGGAATTGGCTAAATGCCAATACAATCCGAGATAGTTTCCATATAAATGATTCAAGATCATATCTTGATGAACCCTTCGGAAGACTTAGAGTCTAACGAACATTTATGGATCTATAAACTGATGTGGATCAAAATGTTTTATCCATAAAGCTTGACTTGTTGCAATAACAAATTCAAGGAGTTGACTACGATGAGATTGTCTCACCGTAGCGATGCTTAAAGTCAGATCGGGTTAAACTAGCAATTAATACATATTTCAATCTTGAGATATGATACATGGATGCCAAAAGGATTTCCATGAAATGGAAATACAAACTAGGACTTGTATGTGATACAGTCCGAAGTGTTTTGTCGATCCAGAGGATGCTAGTAAGTATGCAAAATTCAAAGTTCCAGCAATGGACAGAAGAGAGCAAAAAGGAGTTGGAATCTTCGTTTTTGATGAAATAGTCAAAAGAGTTTGTTTTCATCAATGAATAACAAAGATGCTTGCGGTTTCAAGAAAGTAAGTGGGAGCATAATAATATTTCTAAAAACCTTGTGTGCTTGACACATTGTTGATTGGAAATAATATAAATTTCTTGACACGAATTAGGACTTCATTGAAAATAGTTTTCGATGAAGTGCTTAGGCTAGGTAGCCTCGGATTTAGGCATAATTATTTACGAGATAAAATTGCCTGATAGAGCTCAAGCCAGAAATGCATATTGACAAGATGCTAAAACAGTTTAGCATTAAAACGCCAAAGAGTGATTCTTGCCGAAGTCACATGGAAAGGGTTTTTGCAAGACTCGGTGTCCCAAAACACTGATGAGCAAAATACATGATGGAGATTCCACACACTCTTGTGTTTGGATTAATCATGTATTCCATGGTATGTAAAACAACCAGATATGTCTGATACTCCCAAAGCTGTTACGAGTATAGATACCAAAGTGATCAAAGTACTGATCATGGGACAACACTGAAAAATGTCATTGAGTACTGAAGTAGCACCGATGACATGTTTTCTCACAAGCAGAGTTTATGAAGTGCTCGTTGTAAGTAATTACATTGAGACGGTCTTCATCAATGCTCCTTGCGATTTTTGATTTAAGTTAAGGGTTTTGTGTAACACACAATACGGTGGCACGGTAGTTGTAAATTGTTCCAAACAGGATACTGTGGCGAATTCTATAACAAAGGCTAAATATGTTGACGTTTTGGAAGCGACAAAGAAGATGTTGAATCAAGGTTTGACCTGTGATTCACATATATACAAAGCCAAGTCCACGCAAAATATGAATTTTATGAAAGCGTGAAAACGCGAGGACATGCAAAGATACACACGGAACTGAAGTTGTCAGATCCGTTGGACATCAGGCTATACCACATGCGAAGCATTTTTACACAGGTATGCCATAGGTGTAATGTGCATTAGCATTGACTAGATTATTGACTCTAGTGCAAGTGGGAGTCTATAGGAGATATGCCCTAGAGGCAATAATAAATGTTATTATTTATCTCCATGTTCATAATTATGTTTATGTTCCATGCTATAACTGCTATGGTTCTCGAGTCTACAATAACCACGAGGCTCGGAGGAAGACTCATACGCTCGTGTGGAATAATATACAGTAAAATGTATTCCTAGTCATGCCTCCAAGACTGGCTCAAGTATTGCATGATGATCCTGTTTTCCTGATCATGGGCATGGCTATGCCGGCAAATTTTGAGGGCACAATGTTAGCAGAACACTTGTGTCGAATCGATCCGAATTGATGTTATGCTATGAGATACATTCGTGACAAGTTAATGGTTAATAACACAGAGAAAGTTTACGTTTGCATAATTCCTTAGACCATGAGAGTATCGAGTTTCTTCATGCTTGATTCTTGAACTTTGGGGTTTGTTGAACGTCATCCGTAACTGGTTGGCTATTACGGCAGCTTACGGGTTCATGGGAAAGTATGTCAAGGGATTTGATAGCTCAAGATTGGGAATTGCTCCTCCGACGATGGAGAGATATCTCTGGGGCCTCTCGGTGTTACGGTATATATCCATCATCGTCTGGCCAGACACAATGTGATTTGATCACAGGGATGCCGGAACTCGGAAACAAGAAAAGAGAACAAAACCGGTAACGAGGTAACTGGCATTGTGGACAAGTGTTGATCCACAAGGATGCCGATGATTGTCACCTCGGGTATTTGTAACATATCGCCTATGCAACAGGAATAGCACACGGCAACTGGAGGTCCACTCGAATATTTATTCGTGTGGGTATAGGGGTCAATATGGGTGTCCACGGCTCCGATGTTGATCATTGATCGGAAAGTGTTCCGGTCATGTCTATACTTCACCGAACCTATAGGGTCACACGCTTAAGGGTCATCTATCTACTGAATACTAGACAGGGAGTCTGAGAGAAAGTCTCCGGAAAAGTTTCGGAGACAGCGGAAAAGTTCCAGAGAGAGAACACCGGAACAGTTTCGATAAAACTGAAAAGTTGTTTCAGGGTATACCATTAAGTCAAATTGGTTTCGGCACACGCCATGTGGAGCTACTCCACTTGCCTTCCTTTTATGCCCTTTATGTGTGACATAAAGTGTGGGTATTTTGGTATTTTTTGTGTACCATTCGTACCCCTTGGCTTTCCTATAAATAGAGGTGGAGAGGAGCTCTCCACACTCACTCCTTTCTGACATACAAGTGCCATGCATGATCTGGCTTCTTCTCTCCCTCCCACGAAAAGAGTTTCGTAGAGCCGAAAGGCTGTCTGGGTTCCGGTGGCAACTAGTTCTAGACGGCGAAGCCATGCCGGATAGATGACACCGTACGTGTGCAACCCCGTAGAGAGGTCGTAGGTTCGATCTTTTTGCCCGAGGGGCTGTTCGAGAGTGCATCCCGAAGGGCTGTCCAAGTGACCGTCCGAGTTTCGAGTGTCCTCCCGAAGGGCTGTCCGAGTGACCGTCCGAGTTTCGAGCGTCCTCCCGAAGGGCTGCCCGCGACACCGTCTGAGGGACTATCCGGCTGCCTCCCAGAGGGCTGTCTGAGGGGCAGACAAGGGAGAACATCCTCGCGGTTGGGAGGTTGTAAATCCTAGCTGCAGGGATCTGCACCAACAATCGTCATCGACTCTACATCCGCTGCGCTACGAGTTAGTAACGAAAAGATCAAACCTTGTATGCAGTCTCCATAGTGGTCCTGGGCTGGTGCGTAGGTCGGAATTTTTTGTTTTCTGCCACGTTCCCCTATAGTACCACCATCACACCATTGTGTTATTCCACCACCGTAGTATATTGGCAAGCTTGTAATAATTGTTGAGCACTCTGACTCAACCCTGTGTAATATTATGTATGTACTGGTTCTCTATATCAAGGAAGTCCACCAGTTGTTCTGATCTTGGGGCTGGTGTGTGATAACCCACAAGTATAGGGGATCAATTGTAGCTTTTTCGATAAATAAGAGTGTCGAACCCAACGAGGTGCTAAAGGTAGAATTAATATTCCCTTCAAGTTCTATCGACCACCGATACAACTCTACGCACGCTTAACGTTCGCTTTACCTAGAACAAGTATGAAACTATTTTGTAGATGATAGGATAGGTTTGCAAGAATAAAATTAGAAGTACTTTGCAAGAATAAAACTATGAGTAATTTGCAAGATAATAAAAGTTAGTTGTTTAGTAGAAAGCTTTTGTAACACAAGAAAGTTATTTGTCCCTAGGCAATCGATAACTAGACCGGTAATCATTATTGCAATTTTATATGAGGGAGAGGCATGAGCTAACATACTTTCCGTACTTGGATCATATGCACTTATGATTGGAACTCTAGCAAGCATCCGCAACTACCAAAGATCATTAAGGTAAAACCTAACCATAGCATTAAGTATCAAGTCCCCTTTACTCCCATACGCAACAATCCCCTTACTCGGGTGTAAGCTTCAGTCACTCTAGCCGCCCACTATAAGAGAATTATAAACATATTGCAAACCCTACAGCGGGAATCCCTCACGCTTGCGCGACATGGAGGGCACCATAGGATAGCACCAAAATAAAACATGCAACTCAAACCAATCACGACCATCAATTAACCCATAGGACAAAAAGAATCTACTCAAACATCATAGGATGGCCACAAATCATTGGATAATAATATGTAGCATTAAGCACCATATTTAAGTAGAGATTACAGCGGGGAGAAGAGGTGTTACACCGCTGCACTCCGGCGCCACCGGGAGAGAGTGTAGGAGATATGCCCTAGAGGCAGTAATAATAGTTATTTTGTATCTCCGAGTTTGTAATGAATGTTTATGTTCCATACTATAACTGCAATGATTCTCGAGTCTGCAATATCCACATGGCTCGGAGGGAACTCATGTGCACGTGTGGTATAATAAATGGTAAAATGTATTCCTAGTCTTGCCTCTAAGACTGGCTCAAGTATTGCATGATGATCCTGTTTTCCTTATCATGGGCATAACTATGCCGGCAATTTTGAGGGCACAATGTTAGTAGAACACTTGTGTTGAATAGACCCGAATTGATGTTATGCTATGAGATACATTCGTCACAAGTTAATGGTTAATAACACAGAGATTGTTAATGTTTGCATAATTCCTTAGACCATGAGAGTATCGAGTTCCTTCGTACTTGCTTCGTGAACTTTGGGGTTTGTTAAACGTCATCCGTAATTGGGTGGCTATTACGGCGGCTTACGGGTTCACGGAAAAGTATGACAAGTAACAAGATAGCTCAAGATTGGGATTTGCTCCTCCGACGATGGAGAGATATTCTCGGGCCCTCTCGGTGTTATGGTATCCATCATCGTCTGGCTAGACACATTGTGATTTGATCACTGGGATGCCGGAACACGGATACGAGAAAAGAGAACAAAACCGGTAACGAGGTAACTTGCATAGTGGACAAATTGTTGATCCACGGGGATGCAGAAAATCTCACCTAAGGTGTTTGTAATATATCGTGAAGCAACAGGCAACTGGAGGTTCACTCGAATATTCATTCGTGTGGGTATAGGGGTCAATATGGGTGTCCACGGCTCCAATGCTGATCATTGATCCGAAAGTGTTCCGGTTCATGTCTATACTTCACTGAACCTATAGGGTCACACACTTAAGGGTTATCTATCTGCTGAATACTAGACGGGGAGTCTGAGAGAAAATCACCGAAAAAGTTTCGGACGAAACGGAAACGTTCCGGAGAGAACACCGGAATAGTTCCGGTAAAACTGAAAAGTTGTTTCAGGGTATTCCATTAAGTCAAATTGGATTCGGCACATGCCTGGAAATTCTTGGAGGATGCCAGAAGTGTTCTTGAAACTTCTGGGAATTTTCCGGGATAAAAACCGGAAATGTTCCGGAGCTGCCGGAACCAATTTGGTAGCTTTTCGCTGAGGAAACATTGTTCCGAAATTGTTTCGGAATGCGTTCAAAATTATTTTAGTGGGTACTAGAATTATTCTAGGCACACAGAAATAATTTGGGTTTTAACGGACACAGAAAAATGTATTCATGAATAGTGAAATCACTTTATGGATATTTTTTGGAAAGCCACTTTTGGGATATTTCCAAAAAGGCTTCTAGAAGAGCTTGGGGGCCAAGGAAGCCCCTCATGGGGTGGGGCCCATGGAGTGGCCGGCCAAGGATGGTGGGGCTCCTTGGAGCTCCACATGGCCTCCCATTTTGCCCTTCACACTCTCATGTGTGATCTAATGCATGGGAGTTTTTGGTAATTTGTGGAGGCATCCTACCCCTTGGTTTTCCTATAAATAGGAGGTGAGGGGGCTGCCTAAAACTCATCCTTGCTCTCATACCCATGCCATGCTCGTCTGGCTCTCTCTCTCTCCCTCACACGAAATAGTTTTGTAGAGCCGAAAGGCTGTCTGGGTTCCGGCAGGAACTTGCTCTGGACGGCGAAACCCTGCCGGATAGCTGACACCGTATGTGTGCAACCCCGTAGAGAGATTGTAGTTTCGATCTTTTGCCCGAGGGGCTGTTCGGGTGTCCTCCCAAAGGGCTGTCCTTGTTACCGTTCAGTTTTCGGGTGTCGTCCCGAAGGGCTGTCCGAGTTATCATTCGGGTTTCGAGGGTCCTCCCGAAGGGCTGTCCGCGACATCGTCTGAGGGACTGTCCAACTGCCTCCCGAAGGTCTGTCCGACGAGAGAGTACATCCTCGCGGTTGGGAGGTTGTAAATCCTAGCTGCGGGGATCTACACCGACGATCTACACCGACTCTTCTTCCGCTGCGCTACGAGTCGGTACGGATCAGATCAAACCCTGTATGCAGTCTCCATAGTGATCCTGGGCGTGCTCGCTGTACCGATTTTTTTTATGTCGCGTTCCTCATCAGTGGCATCATGAGCCGTGCTATGCGTAGATGCAGGTTACGATCTAGAATACATGGAGATGTATGGGTATTGCATAATATAGTTTTGGAGTAGATGAGATCTATTGCTGGAAATTATTTATGCGGGTAGCAGATGAAATCTATTACCCGATGTTCTTGTTGCTTCCCTAGAATTTGCGTATTTATGATCTCGAGACAGCATGGTGGAATTTCAGAAAGTTCTGGCAATCCGCGATCCTGATTGATCAACGAAGTGCTATCAGTTCTTTGGGTTCCGCCATAGTCAAAAGAAAGATGAAATTCGTAGATGAAAGGGCAATGCAGATATGATCTGCATGGGGGTCATCCGTATGACGAAGTTTAGTATGGGGCTCGAGATTTAATTATCTCGTGTTTCATACACCCCGAGATGTTAATCTAGCGACTTGAATAATCATACTTGATGATAAAACGTTGGTAGCTGCGGTTTAAGTCAAAACCTTAGAAGCCACGTAAAATAAAATTTTGCATAAACCGATTAGAGGCGTCGAACTTGTTTTTGCAGGATGTGCATATGATGTGGTATAGCAATGCTCATATTAATTTGATTATGTATGAGATGACTATATGATGTAAATTTATTAACATGACCTGCGTGTCATGATTCGGCATGATGGCTGGAGCCATATGATTGTCACTTTAATGACCTGCGTGTCAACCTTAAGTAATGCACTTATTTTATTAGCTATAGAGATAGCAATATTATCTAGTGCATCGACAAGGTGGTGGCAATCTTCGCGAAGGTGAACACCGACGCAAATGCCGAAGACGAAGAAATTAATGACTTCTCCGTCAGAAAGGGCTATACTATATCATGCTATTATGAATTGCCTGAGATGTTTACCCCTTATGATGCACCCTTTTGATTGCGCGGTAGTCGCTTTTTATTAGGGTGATCTCTCACTTAAAAATATCAAGTAGATAGTGTTCTCCCAAGTGTAGCACCGTCACGGCACCTATCTTTTCGGGGTGCGCCGTGTCACACGGGTACGAACGATTAGAGAAGTGTGAGGCTGGTGAGTTGAGACCTCGCAGTGAGATCACTTGGTTGTCTTGACATTCAGGCATGACCGTCATGAGCTCGGAACAAACACATCGAAAGATGAACAAGAATCACATAGAGATGTGATTGGCATGTTGACCTACCGGTTTAGATTTTCGTCATCAGTGGTGTTACAACAATGGCGAACAATCAAGACGCGGATCTTGAATCACTCATAATTAATTTTGTGAGATATTGATTTGAGTGGGAGTGCACTTTAAAATAAAATTGTTTATTCACTAGTGCACAAAATCATTATGAACAAAGTCTAAGTGAAACTTGTGTTTACCGTTGTAGATCAAATGGCTCGCAACGCCGCGTTCTTCTTAGCCCCGATGTTAGAGAGAGTGAAGTTAGCTGCGACTGGAAACAACTATGCGGACTGGGTCCGTACCCTGAGGATTGTCCTCAGGAGCGCTAAGAAAGACTATGTTCTTGATCAACCTCTAGGTGATTCTCCCACACCAGAAATGGCTCAGAATATCGTCAACGTGTTTGACACGCGAAAGGATGATTTCAGTGCTGTCAAAAACCTTATGTTATCTTGCATGGATCCTGTGTTACAGAACCGTTTTGAATGACTTAGTCCCTTCGAGATCATCGAGGCACTAGATGTTCTGTATCACAAACAGGATTCGGGTAAAGTTCATGAGATGACTGAGGCCATGAAAGAATGCAATATAAATAAGGAATCTCTAGTTAATGAGCATAGTGTCAGACTAGCAAACTGTTATGATGGTTATGCTGAAAAGGGAATTAATTTTCCAAAGACACCTGGTATGGATTTGATCCTTACTTCACTTTATGAAGCGATACTCAAAACTAATGGGATAGGACTGCAGAATCAGCAAAAGTTGCTGGTGAAGAAGACCACCAGTTTCAAAAAGAAAAAGGGCAAGTCCAAAAAGAATGGCAAGGGCGCCGGTGAGACCGGCTCCCAAAGCAAATCTAAGGGCGGAGCCAAACCTAAAACTGTGTGTTTTTACTGCATGGGCACGGGACACTGGAAAATGAACTGCAAGAAGTATCTGGAAGATAAGAAGTCCGGGAAAACCGGAAAAGGTATAATTGTTATACAAGTTAATGTCATTGACGTTTTGCTTGCTAGCGAAAATTCTAACTCTTGGGTATTTGATACCGGATCGGTTGCTCACATTTGCAACTCGATACAGGGGCTTCAGAAGGTGCGCAAACTAGCAAAGAATGAGGTCGTGATGCGCGTCGGGAACGGCGCTGGGATCGCCGCTCAAGCCGTCGGCATTATGCCTCTATGTCTCCCTTCAGGATTTACCTTAGAACTAAATAACTGTTATTTTGTTCCGGCATTGTGTAGAAACATTATCTCCGGATCATGTTTAGTACACGATGGGTATTCGTACAAGTCTGAGAACAATGGTTGTTCACTCTATTGTAAGGATATGTTTTATGGATTTGCACCCATTGTTGGGGGCCTTTTCATTCTAAATCTTGAATGTGGAAATGATGTATTTAACGTGAATGCTAAACGCCTTAAGAAGGCTGATACCACCACCACTTTCATGTGGCACTGTCGGCTTGGCCACATCGGAAAGAAACGCATGCAACGACTCCATAAAGATGGAGTTTTACCGTCCTTTGATTTTGAATCATTTGACACATGTGAAGCTTGCTTGATGGGAAAAATGACCAAGACGCCGTTCACGGGTCATCCTGAACGGGCGAGTGAATTGTTGGAAATAATACATAGTGATGTATGTGGTCCAGTGAGCACAATCGCAAGGGGTGGGTATTTCTACTTCGTGACTTTTACTGATGATTTAAGTCGGTATGGCTATATCTACTTAATGAAGCATAAGTCGGAAACCTTTGAAAAGTTCAAGGAATTTTAGAATGAGGTAGAAAATCATCGTGACAAAAAGATTAAGTTTCTGCAGTCTGATCGCGGAGGCGAATACCTTAGTCATGAGTTTGGCCAACATCTGAGTGACCGTGGAATCTTTTCACAGCTTACGCCTCCCGGAACTCCACAGAGAAAAGGAGTGTCGGAACGACGTAACCGAACCTTGTTAGACATGGTAAGGTCGATGATGTCTCTTACAGATCTACCGATATCTTTTTGGGGTCACGCACTAGAAACTGCCGCTCACACACTAAACAAAGCACCGTCTAAGTCTGTTGAGAGGACGCCATATGAGATATGGCACGGGAAGAAACCCGACCTGTCGTTTCTCAAAATTTGGGGTTGTGAGGCATACGTAAAGTGTTTACAGCCAAGCAAACTTGACCCCAGATCAGACAAATGTTACTTTGTAGGTTATCCCAAGGAGACAGTTGGGTATTCTTTCTACCATGCCTCCGAGAACAAAGTGTTTGTTGCAAAACACGGAGTCTTTCTCGAGAAAGAGTTTCTCGCTAAAGAAGTGAGTGGGAGGACAGTACAACTTAATGAGATTAGTGAATCTTCGGCAACCATTGATATGGCTAAGGAACCGGAAGAAATTCCGCTAATTATCCCTACAACCGAGCCAGAAGTTGTTGCATGTGATGCGGAAACTTCAGACAATGTTGTAACTGAACCGCGCAGATCAGGTAGGGCTATCCAGCCACTTGAATAGTTTCATAACGAAATCTTCATTCTTGAAGACGATGAACCTGCGCACTACAAGGAAGCGATGGCGGGGACCAGCTCAAAGGAATGGCACAAAGCCATGAAATCCGAGATGGAATCCATGTACGAAAACCAAGTTTGGAACTTGGAAGAACTTCCATAAGGTGTAAAGTCCATTGGTTGTAAATGGATTTTCAAGAGAAAGACGGACGCGGATGGTAACATCACTATCCACAAAGCTAGACTTGTCGCGAAAGGGTTCACGCAAGTTCCAGGAGTGGACTACGACGAGGCTTTCTCGCCCATAGCTATGCTTAGGTCTGTTCGGATATTACTAGCAATTGCTGCTTATTTTGATTATGAAATATGGCAGATGGACGTCAAAACGGCTTTCCTAAATGGAAACCTCAAAGAGGATGTATACATGATACAGCCAGAAGGTTTTGTCATTCATAAGGATGCTGGAAAGGTATGCAAACTTCAGAAAGCCATTTATGGTCTGAAGCAAGCGTCAAGGAGCTGGAACATTCGTTTTGATGAAGTAGTCAAACAGTTTGGCTTCATCAGGAATGACAAAGAATGTTGTGTTTACAAGAAGTTCAGTGGGAGCGCAAAAGCATTTCTAATCTTGTATGTGGATGACATATTGTTGATTGGAAATGACGTGAATTTCCTTAGCGAAATAAAAGACTCATTGAAAAAGAGTTTTTCAATGAAAGACTTAGGCGAAGCAGCATATGTATTGGGCATCAGAATCTATAGAGATAGATCAAGACGCCTGATAGCGCTTAGCCAAAGCACGTACATTGACAAGGTGTTGAAAAGGTTCAACATGGAGAACTCCAAGAAAGGCCTACTCCCCATGTCACCTGGCACAGTGCTTTGCAAGAATCAGTGTCCTCGGACTCTCGATGAGCGAGTACAGATGAATGATGTTCCATATGCTTCGGCAGTTGGTTCTATTATGTATGCCATGCTATGTACAAGACCGGACGTTTCCTATGCGCTAAGTGTTAGCAGCCGGCACCAAAGTGATCCAGAATTGGAACACTGGGCCGCAGTCAAGGGTATTCTTAAGTACCTCAGAAGGACCAAGGATTTACTCCTTGTGTACGGAGGTGATGAAGAGCTCATTGTAAGTGGTTACACTGATGCAGCCTTCATGACTGACCCAGATGACTTCAAATCTCAATCAGGCTATGTTTTCATATTGAACGGCGGTGCAGTTGATTGGAAAAGTTCCAAACAAAAGACTATGGCGGATTCTACGACGGAGGTGGAATATGTTGCTGCTTCAGAAGCCTCCAAGGAGGTGGTATGGATCAAGCAATTTCTTGAAGACCTTGGTTTGGTTCCAAGTGCTCTGGACCCGGTGGAGATCTATTGTGATAATAGTGGCGCCGTGGCTCAGGCAAGGGAGCCAAGTTTGCACCATAAGACAAGACATATTGAACGCAAATATAAACTCATTCGACATCATGTCGAAGCGGGTTTAGTGAAAGTATGCAAAGTTCACACGGATCTGAACGTGTCAGATCCGATGACAAAGCCTCTACCACGAGCAAAGCATGAGCAGCACCGGATTGCCATTGGTGTTAGGGAAGCCATGTAATTGGATTATGACTCTAGTGCAAGTGGGAGTCTGTAGGAGATATGCCCTAAAGGCAGTAATAACCGTTATTTTGTATCTCCGAGTTTGTAATGAATGTTTATGTTCCATGCTATAACTGCAATGATTCTCGAGTCTGCAATATCCATGAGGCTCGGAGGGAAACTCATGTGCACGTGTGGTATAATAAACGGTAAAATGTATTCCTAGTCTTGCCTCTAAGACTCGCCCAAGTATTGCATGATGATCCTGTTTTCCTGATCAAGGGCATAACTATGCTGGCAATTTTGAGGGCACAATGTTAGTAGAACACTTGTGTTGAATCGACCCGAATTGATGTTATGCTATGAGATACATTCGTCACAAGTTAATGGTTAATAACATAGAGATAGTTAATGTTTGCATAATTTCTTAGACCATGAGAGTATCAAGTTCCTTCGTACTTGCTTCGTGAATTTTGGGGTTTGTTAAACGTCATCCGTAACTGGGTGGCTATTACGGCGGCTTACGGGTTCACGGAAAAGTATGAAAAGTAACGAGATAGCTCAAGATTGGGATTTGCTCCTCCGACGATGCAGAGATATTCTCGGGCCCTCTCGGTGTTACGGTATCCATCATCGTCTGGCCAGACACATTGTGATTTGATCACTGGGATGCCAGAACACGGATACGAGAAAAGAGAACAAAACCGGTAACGAGGTAACTTGCATAGTGGACAAGTTGTTGATCCACGGGGATGCAGAAAATCTCACCTCGGGTGTTTGTAATATATCGTGAAGCAACAGGAATAGCACACGGCAACTGGAGGTTCACTCGAATATTCATTCGTGTGGGTATAGGGGTCAATATGGGTGTCCACGGGTCCGATGTTGATCATTGATCCGAAAGTGTTATGGTTCATGTCTATACTTCACCGAACCTATAGGGTCACATGCTTAAGGGTCATCTATCTACTGAATACTAGACGGGGAGTCTGAGAGAAAATCACCGAAAAAGTTTCGGACGAAACGGAAACGTTCCGGAGAGAACACCGGAATAGTTCCGGTAAAACTGAAAAGTTGTTTCAGGGTATTCCATTAAGTCAAATTGGTTTCGGCACACGCCTGGAAATTCTTGGAGGATGTCAGAAGTGTTCTGGAAACTTCTGGGAATTTTCCGGGATAAAAACTAGAAATGTTCCGGAGCTGCCGGAACCGATTTGGTTGATTTTCGCTGAGGAAACATTGTTCCGAAATTGTTTCGGAATGCGTTCAAAATTATTATAGTGGGTACTGGAATTATTCTAGGCACACAGAAATAATTTGGGTTTTAACGGACGTAGAAAATTGTCTTTGTGAATAGTGAAATCACTTTATGGATATTTTTTGGAAAGCCACTTGTGGGATATTTCCAAAAGGGCTTCTAGAAGAGCTTGGGTGCCAAGGAAGTCCCTCATGGGGGGCCCCATGGAGTGGCCGGCCAAGGATGGTGGGGCTCCTTGGAGCTCCACATGGCCTCCCATTTTGCCCATAACACCCTCATGTGTGACCTAATGCATGGGAGTTTTTTGTAATTTGTGGAGGCATCCTACCCCTTGGTTTTCCTATAAATAGGAGGTGAGGGGGCTGCCTAAAACTCATCCTTGCTCTCATACACATGCCATGCTCGTCTGGATCTCTCTCTCTCCCTCACACGAAATAGTTTCGTAGGGCCGAAAGGCTGTGTGGGTTCCGGCAGGAACTAGCTCTGGACAGCGAAGCCCTGCCGGATAGCTGACACCGTATGTGTGCAACCCCGTAGAGAGATTGTAGTTTCGATCTTTTGCCCGAGGGGCTATTCGGGTGTCCTCCCGAAGGGCTGTCCGAGTTACCATTCGGTTTTCGGGTGTCCTCCCGAAGGGCTGTCCGAGTTACCATTCGGGTTTCGAGGGTCCTCCCGAAGGGCTGTCCGCGACATCGTCTGAGGGACTGTCCGACCGCCTCCCGAAGGGCTGTCCGACGAGGGAGTACATCGTCGCGGTTGGGAGGTTGTAAATCCTAGCTGCGGGGATCTGCACCGACGATCTACACCGACTGTTCTTCCGCTGCGCTACGAGTCGGTACGGATCAGATCAAACCCTGTATGCAGTCTCCATAGTGATCCTGGGCGTGCTCGCTGTACCGAAATTTTTTGTTTTCTGTCGCGTTCCCATCAGAGAGGGGGAGAGAGCCCCCCTCCTTCTTCTTCCTTGGCTTCCTCCCTAGATGGGAGAAGAGTTCCCCCTCTGGTCCATGGCCGCCATGGCAGCGGAGGGGCAGGAGCCCTTCCTAGATTGGATCTCTGTCTCTGTTCTCTTCTGTTTCGCGTTCCTGTTTTCTGGCCCTTCACTGTTTCTTCAATTCCCTGAGATCCGTAACTCCGATCGGGCTGAAATTTTAACACGATTTTTTTCCAGATAATAGCTTCCTTGCGCCCGAAGAAGAGCACCAACCAACCAACGAGGGCCTCACGAGGCACCACGGCGCACCGGGCCCCCCTGGCGCGCCCTGGTGCCT
The DNA here is from genome assembly GCA_039707655.1 of Elymus sibiricus. Lineage (NCBI taxonomy): Eukaryota > Viridiplantae > Streptophyta > Magnoliopsida > Poales > Poaceae > Elymus > Elymus sibiricus. The sequence continues at coordinate 475,748,619 of CM077668.1, read as the reverse complement.
CGTGGGGCCCACGAGCACCGCCTTGCGTTGATTCCACCTCCCAAAAATCACATATATTCCAAAATAATTCTCAGTAAAATTTTATTGCATTTGGACTTCGTTTGATATGGATATTCTGTGAAACAAAAAACATGCAAAAAACAGGAACTGGCACTGGGCACTGGATCAATATGTTAGTCCCAAAAATAATATAAAATGTTGCCAAAAGTATGTGGAAATTGTAGGATATTGGCATGAAACAATCAAAAATTATAGATACGACGGAGACATATCAGCATCCCCAAGCTTAATTCCTGCTCGTCCTCGAGTAGGTAAATGATAAAAAAGATAATTTTTGATGTGGAATGCCACCAAGCATAATCTTGAACATTAAATTTAATCATGGCATGAATATTAAGACACGAGTGATTCAAAGCAATAGTATATAATTTGATATAAAGACATCAATACTTAGGCATACCAACAAATAATCATGTCTTTCAAAATATTAACGCTAAAGAAAGTTATCCCTAGCCCGTCATGCTCAATCATTGATCCATTCATGAAACACACTCAATATTAGCTACATCCAATGCACAAGTATGACAATAGTGCTCTCTATTTGGTGCTTTATAAGAGAAGATGGAGACTCAAATAAAAATAAAAATTGCATAAAAGTAAATAGATAGGCCCTTCGCAGAGGGAAGCAAAGATTTGCTAATGTGCCAGAGCTCAAAGCTTAAATTAGAGAGATAAAATATTTTGAGAGGCATGCTTTTCCTGTCAATGAAAACGAACGAGAATTTCCAATATCTTCCATGCTAGACACGTTATAGGCGGTTCCCAAACAGAAAATAAAGTTTCTTTCCTTTCCACCATTCTTTCACAATCCATGGCTAGCTGTATCCACGGGTGCCCTCCATACGAACACTTTCCAAGGATTTTTGTTGTTATTAATTTTTGATTCATTGTGGGACTGGGCATCCCTATTACCTGCCACTCTCTCGTGCAATGACAAGTGAATAAACACTCATCGTGAGAATAACCCGCCTAGCATGGAAAATATTGGCTACCCCCTTCTACCTCATGAGCGGTACGGACACACAAAACGGAAAATTATTTTGAAAGTTAGAGTTGGCACACGCAAATTTACTTGGAACGGCATGGAAATACCGCATATAGGTAGGTATGGTGGACTCATTTGGCACAACTTTAGGTTTGAGGAGTTGGATTCACAAGCAGCATTCCCGCTTAGTACAAATGAAGGCTAGCAAATAGATTGAGAAGTGACCAACAAAAAAGCAAAAACGGTCATAAACATGCATTGAACATAACTAACACTGAATAATGCGCCATAAGTAGGATATAATTTCGTTGCATAACTATTGACTTTATGAGCATGCATAGGGAATCACAAACCTTAACACCAATATTCTTACTAAACCACAATCATTCACTAGTACCTCCCACATATTACCATCTCAATATCGCAAAACTATTGCAAGGAATCGAACATATCATATTCAGTGATCTTACAAGTTTTATGTAGGATTTTCCGACTAACCATGTGAATGACCAATTCCTGTTGACTCTCTAAATAGATATAAGTGAAGCAAGAGAGTTTAATTCTTTCTACAAAAGACCACACTCTAATAAATATAAGTGAAGCAAATGAGCATTCTACAAATAACGGTTTTCTATATGAAGAGAAACAGGCTTCCAAACTTCAAATGATATAAGTGAAGCACATGAAGCATTCTATAAAGCCATACTCAAAAGATATAAGTGAAGTGCAATGAGAATTCTTTAAATCAACCAAGGACTATCTCATACCAGCATGGTGCATTTATTAAAATAAAAATAAAAAGCACACGACGCTCCAAGAATTTACGCATATCATGTGAAGAAAACAAAAACCGAGATATACCGATAATTGTCGAATAAAGATGGGATGCCTTCCGGGGCATCCCGAAGCTTAGACACTTGAGTCTCCTTGAATATTCACATGGGGTGCCTTGGGCATCCCCAAGGTTGAGCTCTTGCCTCTCCTCATTCTTCTCATATCAATACCTCCTCGATCTTCGAACACTTCATCCTCACAAAACTTAACAAAACCTTTGTGCGATCCGTTAGTATAATAAACCAAATCACTACTTTAAGTACTGTTGCAAACCCATTCATATTTTATTTTTGCATTATACCTACAGTATTATAACTACTCCATGGCTTATACCCACCGATACAATCCATAGTTTCATCAAAACAAGCAAAACAATGCATCAAAAACAGAATCTGTCAAAAACAGAACAGTCTATAGAAATCTGAACATTGACAATACTTCTGTAACTCAAAAAATTCTGAAAAATTAGGAAAAATAAAAAATTTGCGTAGTAGAACTGTGTAAAAATTTCAGAATTTTTTCACATTCCAGTAAAAAATGTAAATTCACGCACTACAGCAAAAGTTTCTGTTTTCGGACCGCACATACCAAACAAGCAATTTAAACATCCTAAAGGTAAATCTTGGCACATTTTTTTATAATATAATGGATTTGTACAAGGGGATAATTATTTTTGTTGAAAAGTTTCTGTAATTCAAGATTTGCAAAGTTTCCATGGGCATGAACAAAGTTCAAGGAGCTCCCCCACTTCAACGGTGGTCGTCTTTCTTACTTTCACTTTCCTTTTTGAAAAGTATCAGGTTCCGCTCTATATATTTTTTTTGTTTTTAAACTTTTGAAAAGCACTCAACAGAATAAAATGACTCTCTAAAACTTCCGGGTTGTCTCCCTGGCAGCACTTTCTTTAAAGCCATTAAGCTAAGCATAAAGTGCTCAAGTAATTGATCCACCCGGATCCCAAGGTATATCAAAGCCAATTTTAATTAACAATGATTTGTAATTTAGTAGTGAGCACAAAGCAACATATATCATGCAATGCCGAAGTCTAACTCTCTTCCTATGCATCGGCATGTCATAGAAGAACAATTCATGCACATCAAGTAAAGGCCAATGCATAGTATAAACAGTTTCTTTCAATTTTATCGCATTGGAAACATAGAGAGGCGGAGATGTAGTTCCTCTCTCATAATAATTGCAAGTAGGAGCAGCAAACACATGCATATTATATTCTTCAAAATCATCATGTGTAATAGTAAAACGCAACCCATCAATATAATCCTTAATAAGAGCAAACTTCTCCGATATAGTGTAGTTGGGAGAATTCAAAAAGATAATAGGACTATCATGTGTGGGTGCAATAGCAACAATTTCTTGTTTAACATAAGGAACTATAGCAAGTTCATCTCCATAAGCATAATTCATATTGGCATCTTGGCCACAAGCATAGCAAGCATCAATTTCATCAAAAAGGGATATTTCAAATGAATCAAAGGGATCATAGCAATTATCATAGCATTCATCCTTCGGTAAGCACGAAGGGAAATTAAACAATGTATGATATAAAGAGTTACTCTCATCAGAAGGTGGGCATGGGTGATCAATCCGCTCTTTCTCCTTTTGTTCTTCACTCTCCTCATCATCTTTTTCATCTAATGAGCTCACAGTGTTATCAATTTCTTCTTCCATAGATTCCAGCAAAATATTAGTCTCTTCTTGGACAGCGGAGACTTTCTCAATAAATTCATCAATATCGGCATTGTATTTATAATTCTCATGGCAATATTTATGTATAACAAAATTTTCAGATTTGTAAACGGCATCATCACAATGTTCATACTTTTCAAACAAAGATTCAATTTCATAAGCACCCTTAAAAGCAACAAATTCTTCTATTTGTTCCACATCATAGTAATCATATATACCATTAGCATAAGAAGCCAAGGTTTCATTATCATTAAATTTACATGAAAAGGGAAGGTGTGGAGCCTTCATCTTAGAGCCACAAGTGTAATCATATCTTAAGCATAAATTCCGAGCATACCAATGCAAATAATAAATTTGATCCCATAAGAGTTTCCCTTTTTGAGAGAAGCGATAATCCCTAAAGTATTCCCGTTGATCCAAAGTGTATCCCATTATCAAGTTGAATGGAGATTCATCATGATTATCAAAGTAGTGTTTAATGTCATCCACATAACGAGCATCGAGGGTTTTAGGAGGTTCCCCATCTCCATGAGTAGCATGTACAACTATTTTTTTTGGTGTTTCGTGTTCCATATCCATTGCTAAAGATATAAAACAACTTAGAACAGAAAATAAAAACTACTTAGTGATAAAGCAAACAAGCACACACGAGAATATCAACCCCACGCAATTGCTCCCCGGCAATGGCGCCAGAAAAAGGTCTTGATAACCCACAAGGATAGGGGATCAATTGTAGCTTTTTCGATAAATAAGAGTGTCGAACCCAACGAGGAGCTAAAGGTTGAATTAATATTCCCTTCAAGTTCTATCGACCACCGATACAACTCCACGCATGCTTAACGTTCGCTTTACCTAGAACAAGTATGAAACTATTTTGTAGATGATAGGATAGGTTTGCAAGAATAAAACTAGAAGTACTTTGCGAGAATAAAACTACGAGAAATTTGCAAGATAATAAAAGTTAGTTGTTTAGTAGAAAGCTTTTGTAACACAAGAAAGTTATTTGTTCCTAGGCAATCGATAACTAGACCGGTAATCATTATTGCAATTTTATATGTTGGAGAGGCATGAGCTAACATACTTTCTGTACTTGGATCATATGCACTTATGATTGGAACTCTAGCAAGCATCCGCAACTACCAAAGATCATTAAGGTAAAACCTAACCATAGCATTAAGTATCAAGTCCCCTTTACTCCCATACGCAACAACCCCCTTACTCGGGTGTAAGCTTCTGTCACTCTAGCCGCCCACTATAAGAGAATTATAAATGTATTGCAAAACCTACAGCGGGAATCCCTCACGCTTGCGCGACACGGAGGGCACCATAGGATAGCACCAAAATAAAACATGCAACTCAAACCAATCACGATCATCAATCAACCCATATGACAAAAAGAATCTACTCAAACATCATAGGATGGCCACAAATCGTTGGATAATAATATGTAGCATTAAGCACCATATTTAAGTTGAGATTACATCGGGGAGAAGAGGTGTTACACCGCTGCATAGAGTGGGAGAAAGTTGGTGTTGACGGTAGCGAGGTTGTTGAGGTAGATCGCCGTCACGATCGTTGCCCCGGCGACACTCCGGCGCCACCGGGAGAGAGGGGGAGAGAGCCCCCCTCCTTCTTCTTCCTTGGCTTCCTCCCTAGATGGGAAAAGAGTTCCCCCTCTAGTCCATGGCCGCCATGGCAGCGGAGGGGCAGGAGCCCCTCCTAGATTCGATCTCTCTCTCTCTGTTCTCTTCTGTTTCGCGTTCCTGTTTTCTGGCCCTTCACCGTTTCTTAAATTCCCTGAGATCCGTTACTCCGATCGGGCTGAAATTTTAACACAATCTTTTTCCGGATATTAGCTTCCTTGCCCCCGTAGAAGAGCACCAACCAACCTATGAGGGCCTCACGAGGCACCACGGCACGCCGGCCCCCCTGGCGCACCCTGGTGCCTTGTGGGGCCCACGAGCACCGCCTTGCATTGATTCCACCTCCCCAAAATCACATATATTGCAAAATAATTGTCCGTAAAATTTTATTGCATTTGGACTTCGTTCGATATGGATATTCTACGAAACAAAAAAATGCAAAAAACAGGAACAGACACTGGGCACTGGATCAATATGTTAGTCCCAAAAATAATATAAAATGTTGCCAAAAGTATGTGGAAATTGTAGGATATTGGCATGAAACAATGAAAAATTATAGATATGACGGAGACGTATCAGTGTGACTTGAGGCTATTCTGTGATTTATTGCAGAAATGGGCCTGACACGTATTTATTATTATATTGTTTGCTCTATTTTATTTTTGCATTGCATCATCTCATCATGCCATTAAATTTTGCAACCCAAATTAAAACTCAAATAAATAAATTTTATGGATCTCCGATCCATTTAAATTGAGCGAAATGCACATGGTGATTTCTCTTTAAAACATATACAATATTCTCCCCATATTTTAGGGAGCTAAAATATTATTCCATTAGTTTGGAATCACCCATAAACACAGTTGCTATTAAATTCCCATGCCTTTTCTACTTCAAGTCGTGCCCCAAAACTCTGCCCTTAATTCTTTTATGTTTTCCCAAGCTCCACCTCAATCTCAACATTTTTTTAACCTTCCTAGTACCTATTTCCTATTCAAATGAGTTAAATTAAACTCTTCCAATTCTGGTGAAGCTAAGTGTAAATCTTAGGCTTTACATAAAAAATTTCAGCATTTTCCATAACCCCTAGCTATTTCTTTTCTTCCCTTTTCCTTTTTTTGGCAAGTGAATGAGCTTCTAAATTAGTGATGGGTAACGAAGCATGAAAATCCAAAAATTTTCTACGAAGACTCAAGATCTAATCTAGGAGATGCATAGCAATGAGAGGGGAGTGTGTCTACATACCCTTGTAGACCGAAAGCGGAAGCGTATAAAACGCGGTTGATGTAGTCGTACTCTTCGCGATCCAATCACCATCAAACCGATCTAGTGCCTGCTTCTTGTAGCTTGCGTTGGTATTTTCCCTGAAGAGGAGGGGATGATGCAGTATAGTAGAGATAAGTATTTCCCTCAGTTATGAAACCAAGGTTATCGAACCAGTAGGAGAATCACACAACACCTCGTTAGCAGTACCTCCACACAAACAACAAACCCTTGCAACCAACGCAAACGAGGGGTTGTCAATCCCTCGGCGGTAAATCGCAAGATTAAATTGTATGTGATAGATTGATAGATTGAAACAAAAATACAAAATAAAATAAATAAAGAAAAAGTGCAGCAAGTATTTTTAGGGTTTTAGTAAATGATAAAGTAGACCCCGGGGGCCATAGTTTTCACTAGAGGCTTCTCTCAAGAAAATAGCATACGGTTGGTAGACAAATTACTGTTGGGCAATTGATAGAAAAGCAAATAATCATGACGATATCCAAGGCAATGATCATGTATATAGGCATCACGTCCGAGACAACTAGACCGAATCCTGCTTGCATCTACTACTATTACTCCACACATCGACCGCTATCCAGCATGCACCTAGTGTATTAAGTCCAGAGAAGAACGGAGTAACGCCTTAAGAATGATGACATGATGTAGACAAGATAAACTCACGTATGAATAAACCCCATCTTTTTACCCTTAATAGCAACGATACATACGTGTCATGTCCCTTTCTGTCACTGGGATTGAGCACCGCAAGATCGAACCCATTACAAAGCACCTCTTCCCATGGCAAGATAAATCAACTTAGTTGGCCAACCCAAATCAATCGATCGGAGAAGAAATACGAGGCTATAATAATCATGCATAAAAGAGTGCAGCAAAGACTCAAATAATATTCATGGATAATCTGATCATAAACTCACAATTCGTCGGATCCCAACAAACACACCGCAAAAAGGGATTACATCGGATAGAACTCCAAGAACATCGAGGAGAACATTGTATTGAAGATCAGAAAGAGAGAAGAAGCCATCTAGCTACTAACTATGGACCCATAGGTCTATGGTAAACTACTCACGCATCATCGGAAGGGCGGCAAGGTTGATGTAGAACCCCTCCGTGATCGATTCCCCCTCCGGCACATTACCGGAGAAGGACCCCAGATGGGATCTCTCTGGAACAAAAGCTTGCGGCGGCGGAAAAAGTATTTCATGGACTCCCCTGAGGGTTTCTGATTTTTTGGGAATTTATAGTGCTGGAATTAGGTCAAACGGAGCAGAGGGGGCCCATGAGGCACCAGGGCGCGCCTGCCCCCCTCCCCCCCCAGGCGCGCCCTGGTACCTCGTGGGGCTCCCATTTTCTGGTATATAAGCACATTTGCCCTAAAAAAATAGGGAGAATACTTTTGGGACGGTGCGCCACCGTCTCGAGGCGGAACTTGGGCAGGAGCACTTTTGCTCTCCGACGGAGAGATTCTGCTGGGGATACTTCCCTCCGGGAGGGGGAAATCGTCGCCATCGACATCACCAACAACCCTCTCATCGTGGGAGGGTCAATCTTCATCAACATATTCACCAGCACCATCTCATATCAAACCCTAGTTCATCTCTTGTATTCAATCTTTGTCTCAAAACCTCAGATTGGTACCTGTGGGTTGCTAGTAGTGTTGATTACATCTTGTAGTTGATGATAGTTGGTTTATTTGGTGGAAGATTATATGCTCAAATCCAATATGCTATTTAATTCCCCTCTGATCTTAGGCATGATGATGATTTGTGAGTAGTTACTTTTGTTCTTGAGGACATGGGAGAAGTCTTGTCATAAGTAATCATGTGAATTTAGTATTCGTTCGATATTTTGATGATATATATGTTGTTGATTCTCTTAGTGGTGTTATGTGAACGTCGACTACATGACACTTCACCATCTTTGGGCCTAAGGGAATGCATTGTGGAGTAGTAATTAGATGATGAGTTGCTAGAGTGACAAAAGCTTAAACCCTTGTTTATGCGCTATTCCGTAAGGGGCTGATTTGGATCCATATGTTTAATGCTATGGTTAGAGTTATCTTAATTCTTCTTTCGTAGTTGCGGATGCTTGCGAGAGGGGGAAATCATAAGTGGGAGGCTTGTTCAAGTAAGAACAGCACCCAAGCACTGGTCCACCCACATATCAAATTATCAAAGTAGCGAACACGAATCAAACTAACATGATGAAAGTGACTAGATGAAATTCCCATGTGTCCTCGAGAAGGTGTTGCTTATTATAAGAGATCGTTCCGGCTTGCCTTTTGTTATAAAAAGGATTAGGCCACCTTGCTGGACTCTTTGTTACAATTGATACTTATCACTTGTTACAAATTATCTTGCTATCAAACTACTCGTTACCTATAATTTCAGTGCTTGCAGAAAATACCTTGCTGAAAACTGCTTGTCATTTCCTTCTGCTCCTCATTGGGTTCGACACTCTTACTTATCGAAAGGACTTCGATTGATCCCGTATACTTGTGGGTCATCAAGGAGCTAGCTAGGGGATGCGCACGAGCTCAGAGAGAGAGAGAGGAAGATGCGGAGCTCATCGGGGAGGCTCACGATGGCCCGTTGGTAGTTTAGGAGCAGTAGGCGTAGCGAATCGACGGCGAACGTCGGCGAGTCCGAGGAGGAAGACGAGGACGTTGCAGTCGCTACGTTGTTCCCCGGCTCGAATGGCTGGCACCAGGCGACGGAGTAGACGACGGCGAAGCGCTACGACATGGCGGCGAGGCGAGAGACGGACGGTGGCCGCAGAATCGACGGCGACGGCGACGGATGCGTTCGGGCGAGGGTGAGAGAGAGCAAGCGAACGAGGACGAGAGTGGGAAAAGTGGATGAGGACGACGAGGGGAGGCTGCGGTGGAGGCCTTATCCACCCGTGGCGCTGTAGCGTCGCCGTGTCGGCTGGTCGCCGGAGCGCGCGCGCGCGTCCAGGGGCGCGGCGACACGCGACACAGAGAGAGGTGGGAGGTGGGAGAGAGAGAGGTGGGCTGGGCCGGTGCACTGTGCACTTAGGCCCAGTCCACAGTAAGTTTTCTTCTTTTCTCCTTTTTCCCTCCTGTTTTTCTTTTTACTGAATTGTTTTGCAAAATTTTGAGCTGCCAAATGACTTTTGTAAAATATGTGACTTGGCCACATAATTACAATATACTGCACTGCCACAAAAAGTTTGGAAGGCATTTGAATTCATTTGAATTTTTCACAAATGAAATGGCATTTAAAATGCTGTTTTAGCACTGTTTCAATTGCCCAAATCCACATTTAGCTTGATGGTGATGTTGTTTTCCTGAACAAATATTAGTTTTGGAATATTTGCTAAATGATGAACTATTTTTCAGCAATCTTTGTGCAACTACAAATTTCACTTGCAATTTGAATGTGAATTCAGTGGTGGAATTTGAAATGAGATATTAATCCAATATGATCAAGCATTGCAAATCAAGGTGACTTAGCATAATCACATGGATCACTGTTGCTCATTACACAGGGATGTTACAATTCTCCTCCTCTAAAAGAAATTCTCGTCCCGAGAATTTAGGAGGTAGAAGAGAAAAGATCGGGGTATTCCTCGCGAAGACGATCCTCGCGTTCCCAAGTGGCTTCATCTTCAGTATGATTCGACCACTGCACTTTAAGAAACTTGGTTGTCTTCTGACGGGTCCAACGTTCAGCTTGATCGAGAATGCGGATTGGATGCTCCTTATAAGATAGGTCATCTTGCAATTCGAGCAATTCATGATCCCCTGCTCGGTGCGGATCCTTGAAGCAACGACGAAGTTGCGACACATGGAAGACATCGTGGATGTGAGAGAACTGCGGCGGCAATTCCAATTTATAAGCCACATGTCCACGCCTGGCAATTCCAATTTATAAGCCACATGCCCTCTCCGACGAGATCAAACTCCACTCGACGCTGCCGTCCGCCGGAGACGACCTCGCCGTCGTTCTGGTGCTCGCCGGCGACCACCACCGCCACCCACCGACGCGGAGTTCCACCCTGATACGTCTCCAACGTATCTATAATTTATGAAGTATTCATGCCATGTTTATAATAATTCTATATGGTTTTGGTATGATTTGATTAGAACTAACCCGGACTGACGCTGTTTTCAGCAGAACTACCGTGGTGTTGTTTTTTGTGCAGAAATGAAATTTTTCCAAATAAGCTGAAACTTTTTAGAGATTTTTTATTGGACAAATAAAAAATATTGGCACCAAGACCCACTGGAGGGGGGCCACCCAGTGCCCACGAGGCACCAGGGCGCGCCACCCCCCCAGGCGTGCCCTGGTACCTCGTGGGGCCCACGTGGCTCCGTTTCGCGTGATTCCAACGCTGAAAAATCCTATATATTCAGAAACCCCCGAAAGTTAACCTAGATGAGTTTTTACGCCGCCGCACGCCTCTGTACCTCCACGATCTCATCTACAGCCCTTTTCCGACACCCTGCCGGAGGGGGGAAGGCATCACCGGAGGCCATCTTCATCATCCCGGCGGTCTCCATGACGAGGAGGGAGTAGTTCACCCTCGGGGCTGAGGGTTTGTACCAGTAGCTATGTGTTTGATCTCTCTCTCTCTCTCTGTCGTGTTCTTGAGATGGCACGATCTTGATGTATCGCGAGCTTTGTTGATATAGATGAATCATATGGAGTTTTCCCCTCTCTATCTTCTTGTGATGAATTGAGTTTTCCCTTTGAAGTTTTCTTATCGGATTGATTCTTTAAGGATTTGAGAACACTTTATGTATGTCTTGCATATGGATATCTGTGGTGACAATGGGATATTCACTTGAGTCACTTGATGTATGTTTTGGTGATCAACTTGCGGGTTCCGTGACCTAGGGGATTTATGCATAAGGGTTGGCACACGTTTTCATCTTGACTTTCCGGTAGAAACTTTGGGGCACTCTTTGAAGTTCTTTGTGTTGGTTTGAATAGATGAATCTGAGATTGTGTGATGCATATCGTATAATCAAACCCGTGGGTACTCGTGGTGACATTGGAGTGCCTAGGTGACATTAGGGTTTTGGTTGATGTGTATCTTAAGGTGTTATTCTAGTACGAACTCTAGGGCTGTTCGTCACAATTAATGGGGATGGCTCATAAGATTGATCGGGAAGGATAACTTTGAGGTGGTTTCGTACCCTACAACAATTTCTTCGTTTGTTCTCCGCTATTTCTGACTTTGGAGTGAACTCTTTGTCGCACGTGAGGGATTTACATATGATTCAACTATGTCAACAATGTTGGGAGATCGCACTAGTGAAAGTATGAACCCTAGGCCTTGTTTCTAAGCATTGCAATACCGTTTTTATGCCCGTTTACTTTTCGTTACCTTGCTGTTTTTATATTTTCAGATTACAAAAACCTATATCTACTATCCATACTACACTTTTATCACCATCTCTTCGCCGAACTAGTGCACCTATACAATTTACCATTGTATTGGGTGTGTTGGGGACACAAGAGATTTCTTGTATTTGGTTGCAGGGTTGTTTGAGAGATACCATCTTCAACCTATGCCTCCCATGGATTGATAAACCTTAGGTCATCCACTTGAGGGAAAATTGCTACTGTCCTACAAAACTCTGCGCTTGGAGGCCCAACACGAGTCTACAAGAATAAGTTGTGTAGTAGACATCAAGCTCTTTTCTGGCGCCGTTGCCGGGGAGGTGAGTGCTTGAAGGTATATCTTTAGATCTTGCAATCGAATCTTTTAGTTTCTTGTTTTATCACTAGTTTGGTTTATAAAAGAAAAATACAAAAAAATGGAATTGAGGTTGCCTCATATTATTCGTCTTTATCATGTCTTTCGTGAAAATGATGGAAAGGAAAATTGTGCTCAATTGATAGAAGAAGAATTCAATGAAATGTTTGGCATAAAATCTTTGAATGATGAGCATGATTGCAATGTTGTTAATATTAATTCTTTGAATACCCATGATGCTAATGATATGCAAAGCTACAAGCTTGGGGATGTTATGTGTGATGAAGATGATATTTTTAGTCCCCCAAGTTTTGATGAGAAAATTTATTATGATGATAACATGCCTCCTATTTATGATGATCATTGTGATGACTTGTATGCTATAAAGAATAATGATAACCATGAAACTTGTCCTCATGATTTTAATGTTCAATTTGATTATGCCAATCAAGTATCTCATGATAATTATTTTGTTGAGTTTGCTCCCACTAGTATGAATGAGAAGAAAATTGCTTATGTGGAGAGTAGTAAGATTTCTATGCTTATGTATCATGAGAAGAATGCTTTGTGTGATGGATATATTGTTGAATTTCTTCATGATGCTACTGAAAATTATTTTGAGAGAGGAATATATGTTTCTACATATTTTAATAATATCAAGTTTCCTCTCTATGCGTTGAAAGTTTTGAAGTCATGCTTGTTTTGCCTTCCTATGCTAGTTGATTCTTGCTCCCATAAACTATTTGCTCACAAAATTCCTATGCATAGGAAGTGGGTGAGGCTTAAATGTGCTAGTCATATGCTTCATGATGCCCTCTTTGTGTTTCAATTCTTTACTTTTATGCGAGCATCATTAAAATCATCATGCCTAGCTAAAAAAAGGCATTAAAGAAAAGTGCTTGTTGGGAGACAACCCAATATATATCCTTTCTGTTTTAGTGTGTTCACATGATTAAGATACTGTATTAATCATGTTTTATATGTTTTCTTTCAATAAAGTGCCAAGTAAAACCTTTAGGATAGTGTGGATACTTGTTGATTCAATTCTGTGCAAAAACAGAAACTTTTGCCTCCAGTGTTTAATTTCCCAGATTTTACTGGAGTGTCAAAAAATTCTGAAATTTTTATACAGAATTGATATGCAAAGTTTTGACGTTTTCCTAATTTTTAAGAATTTTTAGAGTTCCAGAAGTATGGTAGTTGTTCAGATCATTACAGACTGTTCTGTTTTTGACAGATTCTGTTTTCAATGCATAGTTTGCTTGTTTTAAAGTTTCCATAGCTTATATTATGAGATATAAATTGTGGAAATGATAGAATACAGTAGGCATTATATGGGAACAATTGTGAATCTTGTCTTGGAAAGTACCTAAGTGATGGTTTATTCTTTATCATACTAACCGTTCTCACGAAGTTTCGTTAAGTTTTGTGTGATTGAGGTTTTCAAGTTTTGAGTGAGATATCGATATGAGGAGAATAAGGAGCGGCAAGACCCTAATCTTGGGGATGCACAAGGCACCCCAAGGTAATATTCAAGGAAGACCCAAGCAACTAAGCTTGGGGATGCCCCGGAAGGCATCCCCTCTTTCGTCTTCAACATTATCGGTAACCTCACTTGGAGCTATATTTTTATTCGTCACATAATATGAGTTTTGCTTGGAGAGTCATTTTCTTCTGTCTATATTTGTTTGCTGCTATCAATAATCATGTTTTGTTTCTTTTAGTTCAATAAAATGCCAATTATAGCCTTTACCATGCTCATTTTGCAAGTTCATGAGTTGCTGTTTCAAAACAGAAAGTTTGCTGCTATTGATTAAATTGCCCAGAAATGTCAGAATGTGATAAAATTTTCAAATTTTGATACAGTCAACTTTGATAAATTATTTCCAGTGTGGTAAATTTTCAGAATTTTTGAGTTATCTAAGTATGGATTCTTAATTATCCTTTACGGACTGTCCTGTTTAGGCAGATTGCTGTTATGTTTGCATTGTTTGCATATGTTGGCTTGTTTAATGATTCTATTTGAGGATAGGAGTATTAAATATGCAGAGGCATTTAGTATTCAATGTTTAATTATAATTTTAGTGATTTGCTACAGTAGATAATGTCGAGGTTTTGAGTGGATTTATACTAACATATCTCACAAGTTCTTGTCAAGTTTTGTGTGGATGAAGTTTTTGAAACTTAGGGAAACTACTATATGTGAAGAATTAATGAGACACAAGAGTTCAAGCTTGGGGATGCCCAAGGCTCCCCAAGTTAATATTCCAAGAAGTATCAAGCATTCAAGCTTGGGGATGCCCCGGTAGGCATCCCATCACTTTTCTTCATCAACTATCGGTTAGTTTTGGTTGAGCCTAAGTTTTTGCTTCTTCACATGATATGTGCTATCCTTGGAATGTCATTTCATTTTGTTTTCTTTGCTATTTGAATAAAATATCAAGATCTGAAAGTTTTTAATTAAGAGAGAGTCCTTACATAGCTACTTAATTGTTTCACTACTCATTGATCTTCGCTTATATATTTTGGAGTAGTTTGTCATTAATTCTCATGCTTCACTTATATCTTTTTGAGAGTGAATAATAGTAATGGTAATTTGCACAAGATATGAATTTGGTCCCAAGATGATGAATATTTGAGAGGGATATAATAAAAGCTTTCATATCGATCATTGGATATGATAAGTGTGATTCCTTGCAATGAAAATAATGGAAGAGATCATATGCTAATCTTATGGAAAGTAATGACATTACATAAAGAAAAGTATAAGTGGTAAAATTTATTGGAGGTTAACAAGCATAGCATTAGTCAATGATGCAATTCATGAAAAAGTTAATAAGGGAAGAGAAGATTCACATGCAAATATACTATCTTGGACATCTTTTATGATTGTGAGCCCCCATTAAGTATTTTATGTCAAAGCGTTGACGTTGGACAAGGAAGACAACGTAATGAATTATGTTTGTTCATATTCACATAGAAGTTATATTGTTATAGATCCTCCAACATGTGGTGATTGCCCAATATCTTTGCTAGCCAAAAATCCGCACCAAGTAGAGATACTACTTGTGCATCCAAAACACTTAAACCTAGTTTCTTCCCATGAGTGTCCACCATATCTACCTATGGATTGAATAAGATCCTTCAAGTAAGTTGTCATCGGTGCAAAAAGCAATAAAAATTGCTCCTAAAATATGTATGATCTTTTATTGTAAGGGAAATAAGCGTTGTACGAACTTGTGATGGTAAAGAAATAAAAGCGACGGACTGCATAATAAAGGTTGCTATCACAAGGGGCATTATAACGTGACGTTCCTTTGCATTAAGGGCTTGTGCATCCAAAAATAAAAAGCGCATGACAACCTCTGCTTCCCTTTGCGAAGGGCCTATCTTTTACTTTTATGCATTTACTTTATGCATTTACTTTTATGTATTTACTTTTCATGCAAGAGTCAATAGTGTTCTCCTCTACTTCCTTTTTATTTTTCTCTTTTGCAAGCATCATGTGGTGGGGAAAGATCTAGGCACATATATCCAGTTGGATATGAGTGATCATGAGTTATTATTGTTGACATCACCCTTGAGGTCAATAAGTTGGGAGGCGAAATCACGAGCCCCTATCTTTCTATGTGTCTGGCTGAAACTTTTGCTCCATATATATGTCGTGAGTGTTAGCAATCATAGAAGACTAAATGATGGTTGAGTATGTGGACTTGCTAAAAAGCTCCTACATGAGACCCTTCCTGAAAATATGATGAATTGCAATTGCATTGTTGACTAGAATAGTTTGTTAGTTTCCAAGAAAGTTTATGCCTTATACTTCATTGTTGTGATGAATTGTTACTTGCTAATGAGAAGTTTTATGATAATAAATATTGCTGTTATAATAATGATCTTGCTTTGAATCATTCAAGTCCAATGTCCATGCTATAAAAGAAAAGAATATATGATGATTATGATAGGTAGCATTCCACATCAAAATTTTTGTTTTTAATTGCTACTTTATCATGATGACTTTTATGGGAGAAAGTTGCTGTTATGATGCTAGGAAAAGTGATTGAAATTATCATTGATCAAACTTATGCACTATGCTAGCATTCACACTTCATAAATTATTTCTTTTATCATTTACCTACTCGAGGACGAGTAGGAATTAAGCTTGGGGATGCTGATACGTCTCCAATGTATCTATAATTTATGAAGTATTCATGCCATGTTTATAACAATTCTATATGGTTTTGGTATGATTTGATTAGAACTAACCCGGACTGACGCTGTTTTCAGCAGAACTACCGTGGTGTTGTTTTTTGTGCAGAAATGAAAGTTTTCCAAATAAGCTGAAACTTTTTGGAGATTTTTTATTGGACAAATAAAAAATATTGGCACCAAGACCCACTGGAGGGGGGCCACCCAGTGCCCACGAGGCACCAGGGCGCGCCACCCCCCCAGGCGCGCCGTGGTACCACGTGGGGCCCACGTGGCTCCGTTTCGCGTGATTCCAACGCTGAAAAATCCTATATATTCAGAAACCCCCGAAAGTTAACCTAGATGAGTTTTTACGCCGCCGCATGCCTCTGTACCTCCACGATCTCATCTACAGCCCTTTTCCAGCACCCTGGCGGAGGGGGGAAGGCATCACCGGAGGCCATCTTCATCATCCCGACGGTCTCCATGACGAGGAGGGAGTAGTTCACCCTCGGGGCAGAGGGTTTGTACCAGTAGCTATGTGATTGATCTCTCTGTCTCTCTCATGTTCTTGAGATGGCACGATCTTGATGTATCGCGAGCTTTGTTGATATAGATGAATCATATGGAGTTTTCCCCTCTCTATCTTCTTATGATGAATTGAGTTTTCCCTTTGAAGTTTCCTTATCGGATTGATTCTTTAAGGATTTGAGAACACTTGATGTATGTCTTGCATATGGATATCTGTGGTGACAATGGGATATTCACTTGAGTCACTTGATGTATGTTTTGGTGATCAACTTGCGGGTTCCGTGACCTAGGGGATTTATGCATAAGGGTTGGCACACGTTTTCGTCTTGACTTTCCGGTAGAAACTTTGGGGCACTCTTTGAAGTTCTTTGTGTTGGTTTGAATAGATGAATCTGAGATTGTGTGATGCATATCGTATAATCAAACCCGTGGGTACTCGTGGTGACATTGGAGTGCCTAGGTGACATTAGGGTTTTGGTTGATGTGTATCTTACGGTGTTATTCTAGTATGAACTCTAGGGCTGTTCGTGACCATTAATGGGGATGGCTCATAAGATTGATCGGGAAGGATAACTTTGAGGTGGTTTCGTACCCTACAACAATTTCTTCGTTTGTTCTCCGCTATTTGTGACTTTGGAGTGAACTCTTTGTCGCACGCGAGGGATTTACATATGATTCAACTATGTCAACAATGTTGGGAGATCGCACTAGTGAAAGTATGAACCCTAGGCCTTGTTTCTAAGCATTGCAATACCGTTTTTATGCCCGTTTACTTTTCGTTTTCTTGCTGTTTTTATATTTTCAGATTACAAAAACCTATATCTACTATCCATACTACACTTTTATCACCATCTCTTCGCCGAACTAGTGCACCTATACAATTTACCATTGTATTGGGTGTGTTGGGGACACAAGAGATTTCTTGTATTTGGTTGCAGGGTTGTTTGAGAGATACCATCTTCAACCTACGCCTCTCACGGATTGATAAACCTTAGGTCATCCACTTGAGGGAAAATTGCTACTGTCCTACAAAACTCTGCACTTGGAGGCCCAACACGAGTCTACAAGAATAAGTTGTGTAGTAGACATCACACCCCGAGCACGATCCAATCATCGCCGCCTCCTAAAACCCCGGCGATCGTTGCCGGTGATCACCGCCACCCCTCTGTTCTCGCGCGCGAGCGGATTCAAATTTAATCCTAACGGGTGGACCCCACCCGTCAGCGTTTTATTCTTTTCGCCGTTTAAATCGAAAGCGTACTCTGGCGCTTTACGCTTTCCGCACTGGGAAGCGTATTTTTCCCTGAAGCGTTTTCTTTTTCTGTTTTTAAACAGGAAGCGTATTTTACCCTTTCCGTTTTCTGCGCTAGAAGGTGTATTTCTCCCCGAACCGTTTTCTGTTTAAACAGTACAGGGACCTGGATTTTTGCAGAAAGGCCCCTGGATTTGAAACTTTAATAACTTTTAAACCACAACTCTGTTTGAGTTGATTCTTTTTTTGAAATTCTTATTTTTCTCTCTAGTTTTTTTGGTATTTATTTGAAAATATTTTGAGACAACTTTTTGGCACTGTTGTAAAATTTTTAATTTGAAATTTGAATTTGATTTTTCAGAAAAAGAAGAGGGGGACTTTGCCGGAAATACAGAGGGATCTCTTTCTGACTACTTTGATCAAGGCAAGCATTTTTGAACTTGGGATATGGTGATTGCATTTGCATTGCATGGTTGCATTGGTTTGGAGTTGCACCATATATGTAGTATATCACAAGTGCATGCATGCATGGTCATATCATATTTGCACTTGCTTGCACTTCACTCAAGTGACTTTCTACCGTGAATAAAAGTTGTGAGACAACCAGGAGTATATCTCCTGCCTTGGGCGTGCCGGTGGGCACGGGCTGTGCTATGACACGACGGTGTCACCGTGGCATGTGAGACATGCCAGTCATAATAACAACACCTCCTGAGTCGACCTAGATCGAGTCTTGTTCCATCACACCTAGCTAAACACCGTGCTGCCACGGGTCTTTCCACGAGGGAAGTATGGTGTAGTAAGTTGCTAACCCCTGTCCGTGTGCACACCACATAGAGGGCCATGATGAGGGTTTCCACGGCCATGGACTAATGCCAGTCATCAGGTCAGGGGGCATGGGTGTATCCGGCTGGGCCGAGAGGGGGGCACCCCTTGTAATCCATGTGTATGAATAGTGATCCCATGCTAATCGAGACGATGGTCTCCCAGACTTAGAGTTTTTCTTGAACGATGCTTTGGGTGATTCCTGGCATCCGAAAAGTTAATCTGGTGTGTGCGGGTCAGGTGTGTTTTCAACCCAAAGACCGTAATGGGAATTAGCCAGCGTCACGGTGCCGACTAAAGAAATCTCATACACGTGGGTAAAGAGTAGACCCTCTGCAGAATTATACCTATTCGAATAGCCGTGTCCGCGGTCAAGGACGTTAGCTGGGCAGGGTCAAGTGTCGGTCGCGGTGTCGGTCTTCGGAGGAAATAATTAAATTGAGCATGAATTATTTTGCAGGATAATTATTGCCACTATTTTTATTATCATGAATATTACTGCTATCATAAATATTATTGTGGACTAACCCGTTTATCTTATATGCATTCACTGAGTTTCTCATGGGCTGGCTAGACTACCCGGGCACTCAGTTATATTTTCTTTTCGGAGTGTCTCGTGGTCTGGCTAGACTACCAGGGCACTCAGTTTTATTTTCTTTTCTAGGTATCATATGGATGGCTAGACCACCTGGATACTCAGTTTTATTTTCTGAATATCTCTTGGGATGGCTGAACTACCCGAGATATTCATTTATTTTCAAGACCTCTCGTGGCGTCGCTTTTAGACACCCGTTTGGCATTTCTTTTCAAGACCTCTCGAGGCGTCGCTTTAGACACCCGTTTCACATTTCTTTTGGGATTCTCGGGCGGTCCTGTCTCGCCCAATTCTCCACGTTATACTTTTCTTTTGGATTCTCGGGCTGTCCTGTCTCGCCCGATTCTCCATTAACTTTCTTTGTTTGTCTCTAAAATTTTATATGCTTATTCTTCTGCACATGCTAATATTTATCATGCCATATCTTAATTTCAGTAAACATATGCATATCATTTAATCCAGCATGAGCATATGCTTTCAGTATATCTTTTGTTCATAATGTTTGCGAGTACATTCCAACGTACTCACAGGCTTGTCCCTGGCTTGTTAATTTGGCCAGACCTGGAGGAAGATGAGCTTGTGGAGGAAGATTGCGCTAGCGAGCTCGACGCTTAGAGGTGTCCCAGTCAGTCAACCTATGATCTTGGAGTCTACCACGTGTATCATCCGCTGTGCTTCCGCTACACCAATAAAATAGTCAAGCCTCACACTGACGCTTGACTTTATTTTATTGTACCAGTGTTGTACCTATAGGAGATATGCCCTAGAGGCAATAATAAATGTTATTATTTATCTCCATGTTCGTAATTATGTTTATGTTCCATGCTATAACTGCTATGGTTCTCGAGCCTACAATAACCACGAGGCTCGGAGGAAGACTCATATGCACGTGTGGAATAATAAACGGTAAAATGTATTCCTAGTCATGCCTCCAAGACTAGCTCAAGTTTTGCATGATGATCCTGTTTTCCTGATCATGGGCATGGCTATGCCGACAATTTTTGAGGGCACAATGTTAGCAGAACACTTGTGTTGAATCGACCCGAATTGATGTTATGCTATGAGATACATTCGTCACAAGTTAATGGTTAATAACACAGAGAAAGTTTACGTTTGCATAATTCCATAGACCATGAGAGTATCGAGTTTCTTCATGCTTGATTCATGAACTTTGGGGTTTGTTAAACGTCATCCGTAACTGGGTGGCTATTACGGCAGCTTACGGGTTCATGGGAAAGTATGTCAAGGGATTTGATAGCTCAAGATTGGGAATTGCTCCTCCGACGATGGAGAGATATCTCTGGGCCCTCTTAGTGTTACGGTATCCATCATTGTCTGGCCAGACACAATGTGATTTGATCACAGGGATGCCGGAACACGGAAACGAGAAAAGAGAACAAAACCGGTAACGAGGTAACTGGCATTGTGGACAAGTGTTGATCCACGGGGATGCCGATGATTGTCACTCGAATATTTATTCGTGTGGGTATAGGGGTCAATATGGGTGTCCACGGCTCCGATGTTGATCATTGATCGGAAAGTGTTTCCGGTCATGTCTATACTTCACCGAACCTATAGGGTCACACACTGAATGGTCATCTATTTGCTGAATACTAGACAGGGAGTCTGAGAGAAAGTCACCGAAAAAGTTCCGGAGAGAGAACACCGGAACAATTTTGGTAAAACTAAAAAGTTGTTTCAGGGTATACCATTAAGTTAAATTGGTTTCGGCACACGCCTGGAAATTCTTGGAGGGTGCCAGAATTGTTCAGGGAACTTCTGGGATTTTTTGGAGAAAAAAACCAGAAATGTTCCGGAGCTGCCGGAACCACTTTGTTTGCTTTTCGCAGATGAAAATCACTAATCTGGAATTGTTTCGGAAAGCGTCCAAAATTATTATAGTGGGTACTGGAATTGTTCTAAGACCTACAGAAATATTTTCGGATTTAACGGTCGCGGAAAAATGTTTCCGTGAATAGTGAAAGTGCTTTTTGGGTTACTTTATGGAAAGCCACCTTTTAGGGCTTTTTCCAAAAGGCTTCTAGAAGGACTTAGGGACTAAGGAACCCCTTTTGGGGGGTCCCACCAAGGGATGGTAGCCATGTGGAGCTACTCCAGTTGCCTTCCTTTTATGCCCTTTATGTGTGACATAAAGTGTGGGTATTTTGGTATTTTTTGTGTACCATTCGTACCCCTTGGTTTTCTTATAAATAGAGGTGGATAGGAGCTCTCCACACTCACTCCTTTCTCACATACAAGTGCCATGCATGATCTGGATTCTTCTCTCCCTCCCACGAAAAGAGTTTCGTAGAGCTGAAAGGCTGTCTGGGTTCCGGTGGGAACTAGTTCTAGACGGCGAAGCCATGTCGGATAGATGACACCGTACGTGTGCAACCCCGTAGAGAGGTCGTAGGTTCGATCTTTTTGCCCGAGGGGCTGTTCGAGAGTGCATCCCGAAGGGCTGTCCAAGTGACCGTCCGAGTTTCGAGTGTCCTCCCGAAGGGCTGTCCGAGTGACCGTCCGAGTTTCGAGCGTCCTCCGGAAGGGCTGCCCGCGACACGGTCCAAGGTACTGTCCGGCTGCCTCCCGGAGAGCTGTCCGAGGGGCAGATGAGGGAGAACATCCTCGCGGTTGGGAGGTTGTAAATCCTAGCTGCGGGGATCTGCACCAACGATCGTCATCGACTCTACTTCCGCTGCGCTACGAGTCGGTAACGAAAAGATCAAACCTTGTACGCAGTCTCCATAGTGGTCCTGGGCTAGTGCGTAGGTCGGAATTTTTTGTTTTCTGCTGCGTTCCCCTACAGTGGCATCATGAGCCGTGCTATGCGTAGATGCAGGTTGCGATCTAGAATACATAGAGATGTATGGGTGTTGCACAATATAATTTGTAATAGATGAATTTTATTACTGAAAATTATTTGTGCAGGTAGCAGATGAAATCTGTTACCCGATGTTCATGTTGCTTCCCTGGAATTTGCATATTTCTGATCTTGATAACGGCATGGTGGAGTTTCAAAGTTCTGGCAATCTGCGATCCTGATTGATCAACGAAGTGCTAACAGTTCATTGAACTCCACCATAGTTAAAAAGAAAGATGAAATTTTGCAGATGAAAGGGCAATGCAGATATGATCTGCACGGGGGTCATGCATATGAAGAAGTTCAGTATGGGGCTCGAGATTTTATTATCTCGTGTTTCATACACCCCGCAAAGTTAATCTAGCGACTTGAATAATCATACTTGATGATGGACGTAGGTAGCTTCGGTTTGTTTCGAAACCTTAGAAGCCATGTAAAATGAAATTTTGTATGAACCGATTAGAGGCGTCTAACTTGGTTTTGCAGGATGACATAAGATGTGCATATGATGTGGTATAGCAGTGCTCATAATAATTTGATTATGTATGAGATGACTATATAATGTTAATTAACATTACCTGCGTGTCATGATTCGGCATGATGGCTGGAGCCATATGATTGTCACTTTAATGACCTGCGTGTCAACCTTAAGTAATGCACTTATTTTATTAGCTATAGAGATAGCAATATTATCTGGTGCATCAACAAGGTGGTGGCAATCTTCGCGAAGGTGAACACCGACGCAAATGCCAAAGACGAAGAAATTAAAGACTTCTCCGTCAGAAAGGGCTATACCATATCATGCTATTATGAATTGCCTGAGATGTTTATCCCTTATGATGCACCCTTTTGATTGCGCGGTAGTCGCTTTTTATTAGGGTGATCTCTCACTTAAAAATATCAAGTAGATAGTGTTCTCCCAAGTGTAGCACCGTCACTGCACCTATCTTTTCGAGGTGCGCCGTGTCACACGGGTACGAACGATTAGAGAAGTGTGAGGCTGGTGAGTTGAGACCTCGCAGTGAGATCACTTGGTTGTCTTGACATTCAGGCATGACCGTCATGAGCTCGGAACAAACGCATCGAAAGATGAACAAGAATCACATAGAGATGTGATTGGCATGTTGACCTACCGGTTTAGATTTTCGTCATCAGTGGTGTTACAACAATGGCGAACAATCAAGACGCGGATCTTGAATCACTCATAATTAATTTTGTGAGATATTGATTTGAGTGGGAGTGCACTTTAAAATAAAATTGTTTATTCACTAGTGCACAAAATCATTATGAACAAAGTCTAAGTGAAACTTGTGTTTACCGTTGTAGATCAAATGGCTCGCAACGCCGCGTTCTTCTTAGCCCCTATGTTAGAGAGAGTGAAGTTAGCTGCGACTGGAAACAACTATGCGGACTGGGTCCGTACCCTGAGGATTGTCCTCAGGAGCGCAAAGAAAGACTATGTGCTTGATCAACCTCTAGGTGATTCCCCCACGCCAGAAATGGCTCAGAATATCGTCAACGTGTTTGACACGCGAAAGGATGATTTCAGTGCTGTCAAAAACCTTATGTTATCTTGCATGGATCCTGTGTTACAGAACCATTTTGAATGACTTAGTCCCTTCGAGATCATCGAGGCACTAGATGTTCTGTATCACAAACATGATTCGGGTAAAGTTCATGAGATGACTGAGGCCATGAAAGAATGCAATATAAATAAGGAATCTCTAGTTAATGAGCATAGTGTCAGACTAGCAAACTGTTACGATGGTTATGCTGAAAAGGGAATTAATTTTCCAAAGACACCTGGTATGGATTTGATCCTTACTTCACTTTATGAAGCGATACTCAAAACTAATGGGATAGGACTGCAGAATCAACAAAAGTTGCTGGTGAAGAAGACCACCAGTTTCAAAAAGAAAAAGGGCAAGTCCAAAAAGAATGGCAAGGGCACCGGTGAGACCGGCTCCCAAAGCAAATCTAAGGGCGGAGCCAAACCTAAAACTGTGTGTTTTTACTGCATGGGCACAGGACACTGGAAAATGAACTGCAAGAAGTATCTGGAAGATAAGAAGTCCGGGAAAACCGGAAAAGGTATAATTGTTATACAAGTTAATGTCATTGACGTTTTGCTTGCTAGCGAAAATTCTAACTCTTGGGTATTTGATACCGGATCGGTTGCTCACATTTGCAACTCGATACAGGGGCTTCAGAAGGTGCGCAAACTAGCAAAGAATGAGGTCGTGATGCGCGTCGGGAACGGCGCTGGGATCGCCGCTCAAGCCGTCGGCATTAGGCCTCTACGTCTCCCTTCAGGATTTACCTTAGAACTAAATAACTGTTATTTTGTTCCGGCATTGTGTAGAAACATTATCTCCGGATCATGTTTAGTACACGATGGGTATTCGTAAAAGTCTGAGAACAATGGTTGTTCACTCTATTGTAAGGATATGTTTTATGGATTTGCACCCATTGTTGGGGGCCTTTTCATTCTAAATCTTGAATGTGGAAATGATGTATTTAAAGTGAATGCTAAACGCCTTAAGAAGGCTGATACCACCACCACTTTCATGTGGCACTGTCGGCTTGGCCACATCGGAAAGAAACGCATGCAACGACTCCATAAAGATGGAGTTTTACCGTCCTTTGATTTTGAATCATTTGACACATGTGAAGCTTGCTTGATGGGAAAAATGACCAAGACGCCGTTCACGGGTCATCCTGAACGGGCGAGTGAATTGTTGGAAATAATACATAGTGATGTATGTGGTCCAATGAGCACAATCACAAGGGGTGGGTATTTCTACTTCGTGACTTTTACTGATGATTTAAGTCGGTATGGCTATATCTACTTAATGAAGCATAAGTCGGAAACCTTTGAAAAGTTCAAGGAATTTCAAAATGAGGTAGAAAATCATCGTGACAAAAAGATTAAGTTTCTGCGGTCTGATCGCGGAGGCGAATACCTTAGTCATGAGTTTGGCCAACATCTGAGTGACCGTGGAATCGTTTCACAGCTTACGCCTCCCGGAACTCCACAGAGAAAAGGAGTGTCGGAACGACGTAACCGAACCTTGTTAGACATGGTAAGGTCGATGATGTCTCTTACAGATCTACCGATATCTTTTTGGGGGCACGCACTAGAAACTGCCGCTCACACACTAAACAAAGCACCGTCTAAGTCTGTTGAGAGGACGCCATATGAGATATGGCACGGGAAGAAACCCGACCTGTCGTTTCTCAAAATTTGGGGTTGTGAGGCATACGTAAAGTGTTTACAACCAAGCAAACTTGACCCCAGATCAGACAAATGTTACTTTGTAGGTTATCCCAAGGAGACAGTTGGGTATTCTTTCTACCACGCCTTCGAGAACAAAGTGTTTGTTGCAAAACACGGAGTCTTTCTCGAGAAAGAGTTTCTCGCTAAAGAAGTGAGTGGGAGGACAGTACAACTTAATGAGATTAGTGAATCTTCGGCAACCATTGATATGGCTAAGGAACCGGAAGAAATTCCGCTAATTATCCCTACAACCGAGCCAGAAGTTGTTGCATGTGATGCGGAAACTTCAGACAATGTTGTAACTGAACCGCGCAGATCAGGTAGGGCTATCCAGCCACTTGAATAGTTTCATAACGAAATCTTCATTCTTGAAGACGATGAACCTGCGCACTACAAGGAAGCGATGGCGGGGACCAGCTCAAAGGAATGGCACAAAGCCATGAAATCCGAGATGGAATCCATGTACGAAAACCAAGTTTGGAACTTGGAAGAACTTCCATAAGGTGTAAATCCCATTGGTTGTAAATGGATTTTCAAGAGAAAGACGGACGCGGATGGTAACATCACTATCCACAAAGCTAGACTTGTCGCGAAAGGGTTCACGCAAGTTCCAGGAGTGGACTACGACGAGGCTTTCTCGCCCATAGCTATGCTTAGGTCTGTTCGGATATTACTAGCAATTGCTGCTTATTTCGATTATGAAATATGGAAGATGGACGTCAAAACGGCTTTCCTAAATGGAAACCTCAAAGAGGATGTATACATGATACAGCCAGAAGGTTTTGTCGTTCATAAGGATGCTGGAAAGGTATGCAAACTTCAGAAAGCCATTTATGGTCTGAAGCAAGCGTCAAGGAGCTGGAACATTCGTTTTGATGAAGTAGTCAAACAGTTTGGCTTCATCAGGAATGACAAAGAATGTTGTGTTTACAAGAAGTTCAGTGGGAGCGCAAAAGCATTTCTAATCTTGTATGTGGATGACATATTGTTGATTGGAAATGACGTGAATTTCCTTAGCGAAATAAAAGACTCATTGAAAAAGAGTTTTTCAATGAAAGACTTAGGCGAAGCGGCATATGTATTGGGCATCAGAATCTATAGAGATAGATCAAGACGCCTGATAGCGCTTAGCCAAAGCACGTACATTGACAAGGTGTTGAAAAGGTTCAACATGGAGAACTCCAAGAAAGGCCTACTCCCCATGTCACCTGGCACAGTGCTTTGCAAGAATCAGTGTCCTCGGACTCTCGATGAGCGAGTACAGATGAATGATGTTCCATATGCTTCGGCAGTTGGCTCTATTATGTATGCCATGCTATGTACAAGACCGGACGTTTCCTATGCGCTAAGTGTTAGCAGCCGGTACCAAAGTGATCCAGAATTGGAACACTGGGCCGCAGTCAAGGGTATTCTTAAGTACCTCAGAAGGACCAAGGATTTACTCCTTGTGTACGGAGGTGATGAAGAGCTCATTGTAAGTGGTTACACTGATGCAGCCTTCATGACTGACCCAGATGACTTCAAATCTCAATCAGGCTATGTTTTCATATTGAACGGCGGTGCAGTTGATTGGAAAAGTTCCAAACAAAAGACTATGGCGGATTCTACGACGGAGGTGGAATATGTTGCTGCTTCAGAAGCCTCCAAGGAGGTGGTATGGATCAAGCAATTTCTTGAAGACCTTGGTTTGGTTCCAAGTGCTCTGGACCCGGTGGAGATCTATTGTGATAATAGTGGCGCCGTGGCTCAGGCAAGGGAGCCAAGTTCGCACCATAAGGCAAGACATATTGAACACAAATATAAACTCATTCGACATCATGTCGAAGCGGGTTTAGTGAAAGTACGCAAAGTTCACACGGATCTGAACGTGTCAGATCCGATGACAAAGCCTCTACCACGAGCAAAGCATGAGCAGCACCGGATTGCCATTGGTGTTAGGGAAGCCATGTAATTGGATTATGACTCTAGTGCAAGTGGGAGTCTGTAGGAGATATGCCCTAAAGGCAGTAATAACAGTTATTTTGTATCTCCGAGTTTGTAATGAATGTTTATGTTCCATGCTATAACTGCAATGATTCTCGAGTCTGCAATATCCATGAGGCTCGGAGGGAAACTCATGTGCACGTGTGGTATAATAAACGGTAAAATGTATTCCTAGTCTTGCCTCTAAGACTCGCTCAAGTATTGCATGATGATCCTGTTTTCCTGATCATGGGCATAACTATGCTGGCAATTTTGAGGGCACGATGTTAGTAGAACACTTGTGTTGAATCGACCCGAATTGATGTTATGCTATGAGATACATTCGTCACAAGTTAATGGTTAATAACATAGAGATAGTTAATGTTTGCATAATTCCTTAGACCATGAGAGTATCAAGTTCCTTCGTACTTGCTTCGTGAACTTTGGGGTTTGTTAAACGTCATCCGTAACTGGGTGGCTATTACGGCGGCTTATGGGTTCACGGAAAAGTATGACAAGTAACGACATAGCTCAAGATTGGGATTTGCTCCTCATAAGATGGAGAGATATTCTCGGGCCCTCTCGGTGTTACGGTATCCATCATCGTCTGGCCAGACACATTGTGATTTGATCACTGGGATGCCAGAACACGGATACGAGAGAAGAGAACAAAACCGGTAACGAGGTAACATGCATAGTGGACAAGTTGTTGATCCACGGGGATGCAGAAAATCTCACCTCGGGTGTTTGTAATATATCGTGAAGCAACAGGAATAGCACACGGCAACTAGAGGTTCACTCGAATATTCATTCGTGTGGGTATAGGGGTCAATATGGGTGTCCACGGGTCCGATGTTGATCATTGATCCGAAAGTGTTCCGGTTCATGTCTATACTTCACCGAACCTATAGGGTCACATGCTTAAGGGTCATCTATCTACTGAATACTAGACGGGGAGTCTGAGAGAAAATCACCGAAAAAGTTTCGGACGAAACGGAAACGTTCCGGAGAGAACACCGGAATAGTTCCGGTAAAACTGAAAAGTTGTTTCAGGGTATTCCATTAAGTCAAATTGGTTTCGGCACACGCCTGGAAATTCTTGGAGGATGTCAGAAGTGTTCTGGAAACTTCTGGGAATTTTCCGGGATAAAAACTAGAAATGTTCCGGAGCTGCCGGAACCGATTTGGTTGCTTTTCGCTGAGGAAACATTGTTCCGAAATTGTTTCGGAATGCGTTCAAAATTATTATAGTGGGTACTGGAATTATTCTAGGCACACAGAAATAATTAGGGTTTTAACGGACGTAGAAAAATGTCTTTGTGAATAGTGAAATCACTTTATGGATATTTTTTGGAAAGCCACTTTTGGGATATTTCCAAAAGGGCTTCTAGAAGAGCTTGGGTGCCAAGGAAGTCCCTCATGGGGGGCCCCATGGAGTGGCCGGCCAAGGATGGTGGGGCTCCTTGGAGCTCCACATGGCCTCCCATTTTGCCCATAACACCCTCATGTGTGACCTAATGCATGGGAGTTTTTTGTAATTTGTGGAGGCATCCTACCCCTTGGTTTTCCTATAAATAGAAGGTTAGGGGGCTGCCTAAATCTCATCCTTGCTCTCATACACATGCCATGCTCGTCTGGCTCTCTCTCTCTCCCTCACACGAAATAGTTTCGTAGAGCCGAAAGGCTGTGTGGGTTCCGGCAGGAACTAGCTCTGGACGGCGAAGCCCTGCCGGATAGCTGACACCGTATGTGTGCAACCCCGTAGAGAGATTGTAGTTTCGATCTTTTGCCCGAGGGGCTGTTCGGGTGTCCTCCCGAAGGGCTGTCCGAGTTACCGTTCGGTTTTCGGGTGTCCTCCCGAAGGGCTGTCCGAGTTATCATTCGGGTTTCGAGGGTCCTCCCGAAGGGCTGTCCGCGACATCGTCCGAGGGACTGTCCGACCGCCTCCCGAAGGGCTGTCCGACGAGGGAGTACATCGTCGCGGTTGGGAGGTTGTAAATCCTAGCTGCGGGGATCTGCACCGACGATCTACACCGACTCTTCTTCCGCTGCGCTACGAGTCGGTACGGATCAGATCAAACCCTGTATGCAGTCTCCATAGTGATCCTGGGCGTGCTCGCTGTACCGAAATTTTTTGTTTTCTGTCGCGTTCCCATCAGAGAGGGGGAGAGAGCCCCCCTCCTTCTTCTTCCTTGGCTTCCTCCCTAGATGGGAGAAGAGTTCCCCCTCTGGTCCATGGCCGCCATGGCAGCGGAGGGGCAGGAGCCCTTCCTAGATTGGATCTCTGTCTCTGTTCTCTTCTGTTTCGCGCCTGTTTTCTGGCCCTTCACTGTTTCTTCAATTCCCTGAGATCCGTAACTCCGATCGGGCTGAAATTTTAACACGATTTTTTTCCAGATAATAGCTTCCTTGCGCCCGAAGAAGAGCACCAACCAACCAACGAGGGCCTCACGAGGCACCACGGCGCACCGGGCCCCCCTGGCGCGCCCTGGTGCCTCGTGGGGCCCACGAGCACCGCCTTGCGTTGATTCCACCTCCCAAAAATCACAAATATTCGAAAATAATTCTCAGTACAATTTTATTGCATTTGGACTTCGTTTGATATGGATATTCTGTGAAACAAAAAACATGCAAAAAACAGGAACTGGCACTGGGCACTGGATCAATATGTTAGTCCCAAAAATAATATAAAATGTTGCCAGAAGTATGTGGGAATTGTAGGATATTGGCATGAAACAATCAAAAATTATAGATACGACGGAGACATATCAGCATCCCCAAGCTTAATTCCTGCTCGTCCGCGAGTAGGTAAATGATAAAAAATATAATTTTTGATGTGGAATGCCACCAAGCATAATCTTGAACATTAAATTTAATCATGGCATGAATATTAAGACACGAGTGATTCAAAGCAATAGTATATAATTTGATATAAAGACATCAATACTTAGGCATACCAACAAATAATCATGTCTTTCAAAATATCAACGCTAAAGAAAGTTATCCCTAGCCCGTCATGCTCAATCATTGATCCATTCATGAAACACACTCAATATTAGCTACATCCAATGCACAAGTATGACAATAGTGCTCTCTAGTTGGTGCTTTATAAGAGAAGATGGAGACTCAAATAAAAATAAAAATTGCATAAAAGTAAAGAGATAGGACCTTCGCAGAGGGAAGCAGAGATTTGCTAATGTGCCAGAGCTCAAAGCTTAAATTAGAGAGATAAAATATTTTGAGAGGCATGCTTTTCCTGTCAATGAAAACGAACGAGAATTTCCAATATCTTCCATGCTAGACACGTTATAGGCGGTTCCCAAACAGTAAATAAAGTTTCTTTCCTTTCCACCATTCTTTCACAATCCATGGCTAGCTGTATCCACGGGTGCCCTCCATACGAACACTTTCCAAGGATTTTTGTTGTTATTAATTTTTGATTCATTGTGGGACTGGGCATCCCTATTACCTGCCACTCTCTCGTGCAATGACAAGTGAATAAACACTCATCGTGAGAATAACCCGCCTAGCATGGAAAATATTGGCTACCCCCTTCTACCTCATGAGTGGTACGGACACACAAAACGGAAAATTATTTTGAAAGTTAGAGTTGGCACACGCAAATTTACTTGGAACGGCATGGAAATACCGCATATAGGTAGGTATGGTGGACTCATTTGGCACAACTTTAGGTTTGAGGAGTTGGATTCACAAGCAGCATTCCCGCTTAGTACAAATGAAGGCTAGCAAATAGATTGAGAAGTGACCAACCAAAAAGCAAAAACGGTCATAAACATGCATTGAACATAACTAACACTGAATAATGCGCCATAAGTAGGATATAATTTCGTTGCATAACTATTGACTTTATGTGCATGCATAGGGAATCACAAACCTTAACACCAATATTCTTACTAAACCACAATCATTCACTAGTACCTCCCACATATTACCATCTCAATATCGCAAAACTATTGCAAGGAATCGAACATATCATATTCAGTGATCTTACAAGTTTTATGTAGGATTTTCTGACTAACCATGTGAATGACCAATTCCTGTTGACTCTCTAAATAGATATAAGTGAAGCAAGAGAGTTTAATTCTTTCTACAAAAGACCACACTCTAATAAATATAAGTGAAGCAAATGAGCATTCTACAAATAACGGTTTTCTATATGAAGAGAAACAGGCTTCCAAACTTCAAATGATATAAGTGAAGCACATGAAGCATTCTATAAAGCCATACTCAAAAGATATAAGTGAAGTGCAATGAGAATTCTTTAAATCAACCAAGGACTATCTCATACCAGCATGGTGCATTTATTAAAATAAAAATAAAAAGCACACGACGCTCCAAGAATTTACGCATATCATGTGAAGAAAACAAAAACCGAGATATACCGATAATTGTCGAATAAAGATGGGATGCCTTCCGGGGCATCCCGAAGCTTAGACTCTTGAGTCTCTTTGAATATTCACATTGGGTGCCTTGGGCATCCCCAAGCTTGAGCTCTTGCCTCTCCTCATTCTTCTCATATCAATACCTCCTCGATCTTCGAACATTTCATCCTCACAAAACTTAACAAAACCTTCGTGCGATCCGTTAGTATAATAAAGCAAATCACTACTTTAAGTACTGTTGCAAACCCATTCATATTTTATTTTTGCATTATACCTACAGTATTCTAACTACTCCATGGCTTATACCCACCGATACAATCCATAGTTTCATCAAAACAAGCAAAACAATGCATCAAAAACAGAATCTGTCAAAAACAGAACAGTCTATAGCAATCTGAACATTGACAATACTTCTGTAACTCAAAAAATTCTGAAAAATTAGGAAAAATAAAAAATTTGCATAGTAGTACTGTGTAAAAATTTCAGAATTTTTTCACATTCCAGTAAAAAATGTAAATTCACGCACTACAGCAAAAGTTTCTGTTTTCGGACCGCACATACCAAACAAGCAATTTAAACATCCTAAAGGTAAATCTTGGCACATTTTTTTTATAATATAATGGATTTGTACAAGGTGATAATTATTTTTGTTGAAAAGTTTCTGTAATTCAAGATTTACAAAGTTTCCATGGGCATGAACAAAGTTCAAGGAGCTCCCCCACTTCAACGGTGGTCGTCTTTCTTACTTTCACTTTCCTTTTTGAAAAGTTTTAGGTTCCGCTCTATATATTTTTTTTGTTTTTAAACTTTTTAAAAGCACACAACAGAATAAAATGACTCTCTAAAACTTCCGGGTTGTCTCCCTGGCAGCACTTTCTTTAAAGCCATTAAGCTAGGCATAAAGTGCTCAAGTAATTGATCCACCCGGATCCCAAGGTATATCAAAGCCAATTTTAATTAACAATGATTTGTAATTTAGTAGTGAGCACAAAGAAACATATATCATGCAATGCCGAAGTCTAACTCTCTTCCTATGCATCGGCATGTCATAGAAGAACAATTCATGCACATCAAGTAAAGGCCAATGCATAGTATAAACAGTTTCTTGCAATTTTATCGCATTGGAAACATAGAGAGGCGGAGATGTAGTTCCTCTGTCATAATAATTGCAAGTAGGAGCAGCAAACACATGCATATTTTATCAAAATCATCATGTGTAATAGTAAAACGCAACCCATCAATATAATCCTTAATAAGAGCAAACTTCTCCGATATAGTGTAGTTGGGAGAATTCAAAAAGATAATAGGACTATCATGTGTGGGTGCAATAGCAACAATTTCTTGTTTAACACAAGGAACTATAGCAAGTTCATCTCCATAAGCATAATTCATATTGGCATCTTGGCCACAAGCATAGCAAGCATCAATTTCATCAAAAAGGGATATTTCAAATGAATCAAAGGGATCATAGCAATTATCATAGCATTCATCCTTCGGTAAGCACGAAGGGAAATTAAACAATGTATGAGATAAAGAGTTACTCTCATCAGAAGGTGGGCATGGGTGATCAATCCGCTCTTTCTCCTTTTGTTCTTCGCTCTCCTCGTCATCTTTTTCATCTAATGAGCTCACAGTGTTATCAATTTCTTCTTCCATAGATTCCAGCAAAATATTAGTCTCTTCTTGGACAGCGGAGACTTTCTCAATAAATTCATCAATATCGGCATTGTATTTATAATTCTCATGGCAATATTTAAGTATAACAAAATTTTCAGATTTGTAAACGGCATCATCACAATGTTCATACTTTTCAAACAAAGATTCAATTTCATAAGCACCCTTAAAAGCAACAAATTCTTCTATTTGTTCCACATCATAGTAATCATATATACCATTAGCATAAGAAGCCAAGGTTTCATTATCATTAAATTTACATGAAAAGGGAAGGTGTGGAGCCTTCATCTTAGAGCCACAAGTGTAATCATATCTTAAGCATAAATTCCGAGCATACCAATGCAAATAATAAATTTGATCCCATAAGAGTTTCCCTTTTTGAGAGAAGCGATAATCCCTAAAGTATTCCCGTTGATCCAAAGTATATCCCATTATCAATTTGAATGGAGATTCATCAGGATTATCAAAGTAGTGTTTAATATCATCCACATAACGAGCATCGAGGGTTTTAGGAGGTTCCCCATCTCCATGAGTAGCATGTACAACTAATTTTTTTGGTGTTTCGTGTTCCATATCCATTGCTAAAGATATAAAACAACTTAGAACAGAAAATAAAAACTACTTAGTGATAAAGCAAACAAGCACACACGAGAATATCAACCCCACGCAATTGCTCCCCGGCAATGGCGCCAGAAAAAGGTCTTGATAACCCACAAGGATAGGGGATCAATTGTAGCTTTTTCGATAAATAAGAGTGTCGAACCCAACGAGGAGCTAAAGGTTGAATTAATATTCCCTTCAAGTTCTATCGACCACCGATACAACTCTACGCATGCTTAACGTTCGCTTTACCTAGAACAAGTATGAAACTATTTTGTAGATGATAGGATAGGTTTTCAAGAATAAAACTAGAAGTACTTTGCGAGAATAAAACAATGAGTAATTTGCAAGATAATAAAAGTTAGTTGTTTAGTAGAAAGCTTTTGTAACACAAGAAAGTTATTTGTCCCTAGGCAATCGATAACTAGACCGGTAATCATTATTGCAATTTTATATGTTGGAGAGGCATGAGCTAACATACTTTCCGTACTTGGATCATATGCACTTATGATTGGAACTCTAGCAAGCATCCACAACTACCAAAGATCATTAAGGTAAAACCTAACCATAGCATTAAGTATCAAGTCCCCTTTACTCCCATACGCAACAACCCCCTTACTCGGGTGTAAGCTTCTGTCACTCTAGCCGCCCACTATAAGAGAATTATAAACGTATTGCAAAACCTACAGCGGGAATCCCTCACGCTTGCACGACACGGAGGGCACCATAGGATAGCACCAAAATAAAACATGCAACTCAAACCAATCACGATCATCAATCAACCCATATGACAAAAAGAATCTACTCAAACATCATAGGATGGCCACAAATCGTTGGATAATAATATGTAGCATTAACCACCATATTTAAGTTTAGATTACATCGGGGAGAAGAGGTGTTACACCGCTGCATAGAGTGGGAGAAAGTTGGTGTTGATGGTAGCGAGGTTGTTGAGGTAGATCGCGGTCACGATCGTTGCCCCGGCGACACTCCGGCGCCACCGGGAGAGAGGGGGAGAGATCCCCCCTCCTTCTTCTTCCTTGGCTTCCTCCCTAGATGGGAAAAGAGTTCCCCCTCTAGTCCATGGCCGCCATGGCAGCGGAGGGGCAGGAGCCCCTCCTAGATTGGATCTCTCTCTCTGTTCTCTTCTGTTTCGCGTTCCTGTTTTCTGGCCCTTCACCGTTTCTTAAATTCCCTGAGATCCGTTACTCCGATCGGGCTGAAATTTTAACACAATCTTTTTCCGGATATTAGCTTCCTTGCCCCCGTAGAAGAGCACCAACCAACCTATGAGGGCCTCACGAGGCACCACGGCACGCCGGCCCCCCCTGGCGCACCCTGGTGCCTTGTGGGGCCCACGAGTACCGCCTTGCGTTGATTCGACCTCCCAAAAATCACATATATTCCAAAATAATTGTCCGTAAAATTTTATTGCATTTGGACTTCGTTCGATATGGATATTCTACGAAACAAAAAAAATGCAAAAAACAGGAACAGACACTGGGCACTGGATCAATATGTTAGTCCCAAAAATAATATAAAATGTTGCCAAAAGTATGTGGAAATTGTAGGATATTGGCATGAAACAAGGTAAAGTTATAGATATGACGGAGACGTATCAGTGTGACTTGAGGCTATTCTGTGATTTATTGCAGAAATGGGCCTGACACGTATTTATTATTATATTGTTTGCTCTATTTTATTTTTGCATTGCATCATCTCATCATGCCATTAAATTTTGCAACCCAAATTAAAACTCAAATAAATAAATTTTATGGATCTCCGATCCATTTAAATTGAGCGAAATGCACATAGTGATTTCTCTTTAAAACATATACAATATTCTCCCCATATTTTAGGGAGCTAAAATATTATTCCATTAGTTTGGAATCACCCATAAACACAGTTGCTATTAAATTCCCATGCCTTTTCTACTTCAAGTCGTGCCCCAAAACTCTGCCCTTAATTCTTTTATGTTTTCCCAAGCTCCACCTCAATCTCAACATTTTTTTAACCTTCCTAGTACCTATTTCCTATTCAAATGAGTTAAATTAAACTCTTCCAATTCTGGTGAAGCTAAGTGTAAATCTTAGGCTTTACATAAAAAATTTCAGCATTTTCCATAACCCCTAGCTATTTCTTTTCTTCCCTTTTCCTTTTTTTGGCAAGTGAATGAGCTTCTAAATTAGTGATGGGTAACGAAGCATGAAAATCCAAAAATTTCCTACGAACACTCAAGATCTAATCTAGGAGATGCATAGCAATGAGAGGGGAGTGTGTCTACATACCCTTGTAGACCGAAAGAGGAAGCGTATAAAACGCGGTTGATGTAGTCGTACTCTTCGCGATCCAATGACCATCAAACCGATCTAGTGCCTGCTTCTTGTAGCTTGCGTTGGTATTTTCCCCGAAGAGGAGGGGATGATGCAGTATAGTAGAGATAAGTATTTCCCTCAGTTATGAAACCAAGGTTATCGAACCAGTAGGAGAATCACACAACACCTCGTTAGCAGTACCTGCACACATACAACAAACCCTTGCAACCAACGCAAACGAGGGGTTGTCAATCCCTCGGCGGTAAATCGCAAGATTAAATTGTATGTGATAGATTGATAGATTGAAACAAAAATACAAAATAAAATAAATAAAGAAAAAGTGCAGCAAGTATTTTTAGGGTTTTAGTAAATGATAAAGTAGACCCCGGGGGCCATAGTTTTCACTAGAGGCTTCTCTCAAGAAAATAGCATACGGTTGGTAGACAAATTACTGTTGGGCAATTGATAGAAAAGCAAATAATCATGACGATATCCAAGGCAATGATCATGTATATAGGCATCACGTCCGAGACAAGTAGACCGACTCCTGCTTGCATCTACTACTATTACTCCACACATCGACCGCTATCCAGCATGCATCTAGTGTATTAAGTCCATAGAAGAATGGAGTAACGCCTTAAGAACGATGACATGATGTAGACAAGATAAACTCACGTATGAATAAACCCCATCTTTTTACCCTTAATAGCAACGATACATACGTGTCATGTCCCTTTCTGTCACTGGGATTGAGCACCGCAAGATCGAACCCATTACAAAGCACCTCTTCCCATGGCAAGATAAATCAACTTAGTTGGCCAACCCAAATCAATAGATCGGAGAAGAAATACGAGGCTATAATAATCATGCATAAAAGAGTGCAGCAAAGACTCAAATAATATTCATGGATAATCTGATCATAAACTCACAATTCGTCGGATCCCAACAAACACACCGCAAAAAGGGATTACATCGGATAGAACTCCAAGAACATCGAGGAGAACATTGTATTGAAGATCAGAAAGAGAGAAGAAGCCATCTAGCTACTAACTATGGACCCATAGGTCTATGGTAAACTACTCACGCATCATCGGAAGGGCGGCAAGGTTGATGTAGAACCCCTCCGTGATCGATTCCCCCTCCGGCACATTACCGGAGAAGGACCCCAGATGGGATCTCTCTGGAACAAAAGCTTGCGGCGGCGGAAAAAGTATTTCATGGACTCCCCTGAGGGTTTCTGATTTTTTGGGAATTTATAGTGCTGGAATTAGGTTAAACGGAGCAGAGGGGGCCCATGAGGCACCAGGGCGCGCCTGCCCCCCCTCCCCCCCAGGCGCGCCCTGGTACCTCGTGGGGCTCCCATTTTCTGGTATATAAGAACATTTGCCCTAAAAAATAGGGAGAAGGCTTTTGGGACGGTGCGCCACCGTCTCGAGGCGGAACTTGGGCAGGAGCACTTTTGCTCTCCGACGGAGAGATTCTGCCGGGGATACTTCCCTCCGGGAGGGGGAAATCGTCGCCATCGACATCACCAACAACCCTGTCATCGTGGGAGGGTCAATCTTCATCAACATCTTCACCAGCACCATCTCATCTCAAACCCTAGTTCATCTCTTGTATTCAATCTTTGTCTCAAAACCTCAGATTGGTACCTGTGGGTTGCTAGTAGTGTTGATTACATCTTGTAGTTGATGATAGTTGGTTTATTTGGTGGAAGATTATATGCTCAAATCCAATATTCTATTTAATTCCCCTCTGATCTTAGGCATGATGATGATTTGTGAGTAGTTACTTTTGTTCTTGAGGACATGGGAGAAGTCTTGTCATAAGTAATCATGTGAATTTAGTATTCGTTCGATATTTTGATGATATGTATGTTGTTGATTCTCTTATTGGTGTTATGTGAACGTCAACTACATGACACTTCACCATCTTTAGGCCTAAGGGAATGCATTGTGGAGTAGTAATTAGATGATGAGTTGCTAGAGTGACAAAAGCTTAAACCCTTGTTTATGCGCTATTCCGTAAGGGGCTGATTTGGATCCATATGTTTAATGCTATGGTTAGAGTTATCTTAATTCTTCTTTCGTAGTTGCGGATGCTTGCGAGAGGGGGTAATCATAAGTGGGAGGCTTGTTCAAGTAAGAACAGCACCCAAGGACTGGTCCACCCACATATCAAATTATCAAAGTAGCGAACGCGAATCAAACTAACATGATGAAAGTGACTAGATGAAATTCCCATGTGTCCTCGAGAACGTGTTGCTTATTATAAGAGATCGTTCCGGCTTGCCTTTTGCTATAAAAAGGATTAGGCCACCTTGCTGGACTCTTTGTTACAATTGCTACTTATCACTTGTTACTAATTATCTTGCTATCAAACTACTCGTTACCTATAATTTCAGTGCTTGCAGAAAATACCTTGCTGAAAACTGCTTGTCATTTCCTTCTGCTCCTCATTGGGTTCGACACTCTTACTTATCGAAAGGACTTCGATTGATCCCCTATACTTGTGGGTCATCAAGGAGCTAGCTAGGGGATGCGCACGAGCTCAGAGAGAGAGAGAGGAAGATGCGGAGCTCATCTGGGAGGCTCACGATGGCCCGTTGGTAGTTTAGGAGCAGCAGGCGTAGCGAATCGACGGCGAACGCCGGCGAGTCCGAGGAGGAAGACGAGGACGTTGCAGTCGCTACGTTGTTCCCCGGCTCGAATGGCTGGCACCAGGCGACGGAGTAGACGACGGCGAAGCGCTACGACATGGCGGCGAGGCGAGAGACGGACGGTGGCCGCAGAATCGACGGCGACGGCGACGGATGCGTTCGGGCGAGGGTGAGAGAGAGCGAGCGAGCGAGGACGAGAGTGGGAAAAGTGGATGAGGACGACGAGGGGAGGCTGCGGTGGAGGCCTTATCCACCCGTGGCGCTGTAGCGTCGCCGTGTCTGCTGGTCGCCGGAGCGCGCGCGCGCATCCAGGGGCGCGGCGACACGCGACAGAGAGAGAGGCGGGAGGTGGGAGAGAGAGAGAGGTGGGCTGGGCCGGTGCACTGTGCACTTAGGCCCAGTCCACAGTAAGTTTTCTTCTTTTCTCCTTTTTCCCTCCTGTTTTTCTTTTTACTGAATTGTTTTGCAAAATTTTGAGCTGCCAAATGACTTTTGTAAAATATGTGACTTGGCCACATAATTACAATATACTGCACTGCCACAAAAAGTTTGGAAGGCATTTGAATTTTTCACAAATGAAATGGCATTTAAAATGCTGTTTTAGCACTGTTTCAATTGCCCAAATCCACATTTAGCTTGATGGTGATGTTGTTTTCCTGAACAAATATTAGTTTTGGAATATTTGCTAAATGATGAACTATTTTTCAGCAATCTTTGTGCAAGCATTGCAAATCAAGGTGACTTAGCATAATCACATGGATCACTGTTGCTCATTACACAGGGATGTTACAATTCTCCTCCTCTAAAAGAAATTCTCGTCCCGAGAATTTAGGAGGTAGAAGAGAAAAGATCGGGGTATTCCTCGCGAAGACGATCCTCGCGTTCCCAAGTGGCTTCATCTTCAGTATGATTCGACCACTGCACATTAAGAAACTTGGTTGTCTTCTGATGGGTCCAACGTTCAGCTTGATCGAGAATGCGGATTGGATGCTCCTTATAAGATAGGTCATCTTGCAATTCGAGCAA
Organism: Elymus sibiricus; assembly: GCA_039707655.1. Taxonomy (NCBI): domain Eukaryota; kingdom Viridiplantae; phylum Streptophyta; class Magnoliopsida; order Poales; family Poaceae; genus Elymus; species Elymus sibiricus. The sequence continues at coordinate 475,708,215 of CM077668.1, read as the reverse complement.
TTCATGATCCCCTGCTCGGTGCGGATCCTTGAAGCAACAACGAAGTTGCGACATATGGAAGACATCGTGGATGTGAGAGAACTGCGGCGGCAATTCCAATTTATAAGCCACATGTCCATGCCTGGCGAGAATGCGGAAGGGACCAATGTAGCGAGGAGCTAACTTGCCCTTGATTCCAAAGCGATGGGTGCCCTTCATAGGAGTGACACGCAGATAAGCTTGCTCACCAGGTTGATAGATCGATCCCCAGTGTTTACGATCATAATTGCTCTTCTGGCGAGACTGGGCCGCCTTGAGATTTTCCCGGACGATACGGACTTGCTCTTCAGCGTGTTGGATAATATCCGGACCAATGAGCGGCCGTTCCCCAGTTTGTGACCAATTCAGAGGGGTTTGACACTTACGTCCATATAGTACCTCGAAGGGGGCCATCTTCAAGCTAGCTTGATAGCTGTTGTTTTACGAAAATTCAGCATACGAGAGAGATTCCTCCCACTTCTTGCCAAATGAGATGACACAAGCATGCAGCATATCCTCAAGCACTTGATTAACTCGTTCAACTTGGCCTTGGGACTGGGGGTGATAAGCTGAGCTCCAGGTTATATGAGTTCCCATAGCTTCTTGGAAACTTGCCTAGAACTTTGAGGTGAAGAGGCTGCCACGGTCTGAACTGATCTCCTTCGGAATACCATGGAGTGTTATAATTCTGGAGATATACAAGTCTGCTAACTAACTAGCAGTGATCGTCTCCTTGACTGGCAGAAAATGTGCAACTTTGGAGAGTTGATCCATGACGACAAGAATAGCATCATGACCCTTTTGTGACCTGGGAAGGCCAGTGATAAGATCCATTTGAACCTTGTCCCATTTCCACTCAGGGATAGGAAGCGGTTGCAGAATTTCGGCAGGCTTCTGATGTTCTGCTTTGACGCGACGGCAAACGTCACATTCAGCAATATAGCGAGCGATGTCTTGCTTCATTTTAGACCACCAGTACCTTTGACGGAGGTCACGATACATCTTGGTACTACCTGGATGAATAGACAGTGGTGTATCATGTGCCTCCTTCATAACTTTGTCGGTCATAAGTTTGAACCGGGGTACTACAATGCGAACTCTGAAGTACAAGGTTCCATCTTCGGTAGGCGAGAAATCTCTGGCCTTTTCAAGGACAAGATCCCTTTTCATCTGATCAACTTCAGTGTCCTTTGCTTGCACAGATTTAACAGCTTTCTCCAAATTTGGTTGCAAGACTAGAGTATTGAGAAAACCCTATGGAACAATATGAAGGGGTTGAGCTCGCTGAACCATGAGATTGTTGCAATAAGAGTTGCGGCTCAAAGCATCGGCCATAACATTAGCCTTTCCAGGGGTATATGTAATACCGCAGTCATAGTCTATAATTGTTTCCATCCATCTTTGCTGACGAAGATTCAAGTCTGGCTGGGTAAACAAATATTTCAGACTTTGATGATCCGTGTAGATCTCGCAACGGCTACCAAGAAGGTAATCTCGCCACAACTTCAGTACATAAATGACTGCAGCAAGTTCGAGATCATGCACTGGGTAGTTCTCTTCATGAGGGCGCAACTATCGCGAGGCATAAGCGATCACCTTGCGATCTTGCATTAGGATACAGCCTAATCCTTGACGAGAGGCGTCGCAATAGATGATGAATTCCTTGTGAGAATCCGGAGGAGCAAGCACTGGAGCAGAGGTTAGCTTGTCCTTGAGCGTTTGGAAACTTTCCTGACATTTATCTATCCACTCAAACTTAACGCCTTTGTGAAGCAGATTAGTCAGAGGCTTGGCAATCTTAGAAAAGTTCTTGACAAAACGGCGGCAATAGCTTGCGAGTCTGAGAAAACTTCTCACTTGCTTGACATTCTTCGGGGGAGTCTAGTCAAGAATAGCTTGAACTCGTTCTGGGTTGACAGCAATACCATACATGGAAATCACATGACCAAGATAGGTTACTTCGGATAACCAGAATTCACACTTGGAATATTTCGCATATAGCTGATGCTCTCGAAGCTTTTCCAGAACAAGACGAAGATGTTCAACATGTTCTTCCTTATTCTTTGAATAAACCAGGATATCATCCAGATAAACCACGATGAATTTGTCGAGGTAATCCATGAAGATATAATTCATCAGGCGGGAGAACGTTGCTGGAGCATTTGTTAAGCCAAAGGACATGACGGTGTACTCGTATGAACCATAGCGAGTAACGAAAGCGGTCTTCGGAATATCCTCTTCGTGGACTCGGATCTAGTAATAACCCAACCTCAAGTCAAGTTTAGAGAATACTGAGGATCCAGCAAGTTGATCATACAGATCATTGATCCGAGGAAGTGGATATCTGTTCTGAATTGTTGCTTGGTTGATAGGTCGGTAATCTTGGACCAACCGGTCCGTACCATCTTTCTTCTTAACAAAGAGAGAAGGTGCTCCCCAGGCAGAGGAACTTGGACGAATGAATCCTTTACGAAGTGACTTGTCGATTTCCTCCTTAAGCTCAAGGAGTTCCTGTAGTGGCATCTTATAAGGACGCTTCACAATGGGAGTAGTGCCTGGTTTCAAGTCGATGACAAATTTGACAGCTCTAACAGGGGGGTACTCCTGGACGTTCTTCTGGAAAGACATCTAGAAAGTCACAAACGACTGGAACGTTTTCTATCCCCTCAAGCGGAGAAGCATTCAATGCATTCAGGGCATAAATCTGAGCCTCCGCATTTTGAACGAGATGAACGTGGTAGTTTACTATCTCATCCGAGGGGTGCAGAAGTTGGACGGCTTTAGTGGCACAATTGATTAAGGCGGTATGAGCCTTCAACCAATCCATTCCCAGAATGAGGTCAACTTTGGAAGACTTCAAAATAATGGGAAAGGCATGGAATTCCAACCCTTCAATTTCAATGGTGACATTGGGGCTGAACATGGAGGCTTGGCATTGGCCCGCGGGAGTGTTTACCACTAACAGTTGGTGCAACATTTCATATTTAATGCCATGCATGAATGTAAAATCTTCTGATGTGAAACAATGCGATGCTCCTGAATCAAATAAAATAGAAGCTGGTACTGAATTAAAAAAAAGAGTACCCATCACAGTAGCTGGTTGATCTTGATCTTTAGTCATATTGACATGATAAGCCTGACCACGACCATAAGAAGGTCTGGCATTGTAGTTGCGAGGCTGATTGTTGCCACGGCCATTTTTTTAACGATCAAAGACAGTAGGAGAGGGTCCTATTGACATATATTCATCTCAACAGGACATGTTACAAGTTACATCTTTTCTGCCCATCCCAAGAATCGAGACCCCCCATCCCTGACCATCTTTGGGCAGGCAGTGTGAGGTACAATCCAGGGGGGGGGACAATATGTGGAAAGAGCAAGTATACTACACTGTTTCTAGAAAAGAAGTAATAAATCCCACCAGTGAGGGTTTAACCCTGTGGATTAGTAGAGCGACATCTGTTCTAAACCTCTCTTTCCATGAGGTGTATGAGTGTGGGATTCTTTGAAAGATCATTCCATTTCGCTCCTTCCAGATGCTCCACGCAGATAGCATGAAGATTTCCATGAACATGGGGGAGTGCCACCTTTGTTTTCCATCATGGATTAGCATCAGTCTATCCCCGTCGGCGGTCCAGGTGATGCCCAGAGTGTCCCAACATCTTTGGCTGAAGGGGCATCTAAAGAACAAGTGCTCCACTGTTTCCTCTTCCCTTTGGTTGCATAAGATGCAATTAACATTATCCCCCACATTGTAGTGCCTTCTTTTCAGCATGTTTCTGGTGTTGATTCTGTCTGCGAGGAGTAGCCACGTGAAGACTTTGATTTTCATAGTACTTTTGGACTTCCAGATCCAGCTGAAAGCCTCGTCCGCAGTCACGTTTCTGTAGTAAAATTTGTAATACTTGGCTGAGGTGTACTTTGGCCCCCAAGAGCATGTCCATACATCATGTGTGGCGTTGTCTGGTATTGTATCAGCAGTCAATTCCTGAAGGTTCCGTAATTCAGCTCTCGCTTGTGTTGACAGAGGAAGGTGGAAGCCAGTTTGTATGTTGCTCATTGCCAAAAAGGTTGCAACCGAAGCATCTTCCAGTTTGGAGAACGAGAACGCTCTCGGAAATTATTCTTCCAGGATTTGTTCCTTCCACAGGTCTTTCCAGAATAGTGTGGATGTCCCATCCCCAACTCTTACTGACGTGATTCCACGATAAATGTCACTGAGGTTCATGATGTCACGCCACCAAAAAGAGCTGCATACATCAGTGGCGTGAGGTACCTTGTTCTCGTAGTATGTGGACCAGACCAGGTTCACCCAGGGCACATCATGTTTGTTATAGAAGTTATGTAGGAATTTCATCAGGAGAGCCGTGTTCTGAATTTTGATGTTAAGGATGCCGAGCCCCCCACGGTTCTTTGGTCGACATACAATGTCCCAGGCCGCAAGTGAATTGTTGGTCTCCCCCTGTTCTATATTTTTATGCCATAGACATCTTCTGCGGATCTTGTCCAGGTGTTCAATCAGTTTAGGTGGGTACTTCAGTGTACAAATTGGATAGATCATCATGGACGTGATCAGCGAGTTTAAAAGTGTCAGTTTGCTGCCATGGTCAAGCATGCATAGGGAAGAAGATAGCTTGCGTTCTGTGCGTTCAACGATCGGCATCAGGCCAGTCACGGTCGGCCTGGTAGTCCCCATTGGCAATCCAAGGTACGTGAAAGGCATAGTGCCTACCGAGCATTGCCAGAGTTGTGCTAGTTGCACCACAACATCAGCTTCCATGTTAATTGGTACTAGGATGGATTTTTGGAAGTTTAGCTTAAGTCCAATGGAATCTGCAAAATCAATCAGCAATTACTTCATGTTTTGGACCTGTGTCAGGTAGGCGGGCATCAGTAGGATCATGTCATCGGCGTACTGCACGATTGGGTATTCTGCATTCCCTCTGGCCGGGATTGGTAGCTGTATCTTCTGTTGTCGGTGCGCATCATTGATCGCGGCTTGTAAAAGATCGGCGGCAAGAACAAATATCAGTGGCGAGAGCGGGTCTCCCTATTGTACCCCCCGACAACAATGAAACTGGCGGCCCGGAACCCCATTGAGCAAGACCGAGGAAGTGCCAGACTCAAAGATGCGCCTGATCCAGTTTAACCACCGGTCATCGAATCCCATGTGTTTCATGATCTCCAACATGGCTGAGTGTTCAATTGTGTCAAATGCTTTCGCGAAGTCCAGTTTGAGCAAGATAATTGGGTCCCCTGATTGTTTGCATTGGTATATATATTCGAACGCCCATGCGAGGCAATCTTGTATGGTTCTTGTGCGCAGGAATCCATACTGGTTTTTGTGAATGATTTTCAATACAACTTTTTGCAGCCGGTTTGCTAAGATCTTCGTTATGATTTTCAGGCAGCAATTGAGTAGTGTGATTGGTCTGAAGTCATTTGTAGTCTCTGGTGAGCCAATCTTCGGTATTAGAGTGATGAAACCTGAGTTGATACTTGTCAGATCCAGTGTGCCATTATAGAATTCATCGCATAATTTGTCAAAATCTGTTTTTCTGAGGTGCCAACATGTTTTTAGGAATTGTCCATTGAATCCATCAGGGCCAGGTGCTCTATCATTCGGCATTGTTCTGATCACATCATCGATCTCTTTGTGTGTGAATGGTGTTGATAGTACTTCCAGACCATCTATTCGCTTGATGATTGATGGGAGGTCAAACTTCATGGTGGGAGGGGAAGATTCACCTAGCCTTTGTTTGTATGCATTGAACAATATCGCTTCTTTGGAGTTGTGGTCACTGACATTTGTCCCATCAGGTAGTGTAAGTGTGGCTATGGAGTTTTTTCGGTACCGCTCTGTGGCGAGAGCATGAAACAACTTGGTATTTTCTGCACCAAATTTTATGTATCTAATGGTGCACCTTTTCCTCTAGTATAGGTTCTGATATTGTAAAAGGTTGAGGAGTTGGGCTTTAACAATACGTCGAAAGTTGGCTTCAGGGATGAAGTGGGGCCGTTGGTCCTCTAGCCCATCAAGTTGTTGCAAGGCCTGGTTACAGTTTTGGATGAGATTGGAGAGTCTGGAAATACCTTTGCTCCAAGACTTGAGATCATACCGCAGGTTTTTCAATTTTCTGCAAATGGTGGTAGCAGCATTATTGGCGTGGCAAGGCTTGTTCCATGAATTGGCCACCACATCTAAAAATTTTGGGTGATTAGTCCAGTAATTTTCGAAACGGAAGATCTTGCTCCTGGGTATACTAGTCTGTATATTAACGACACATAGAGTGTGGTCAGATATAGGCTTGCCTAGAGCGGTCACAATTGTGTTTGGGAATGTTTGAGTCCAGTGGCAAGACGAGAAGAACCAATCTAGTTGTTCTAGGAGTGGATCGTCTTGCATATTACTCCATGTATACGAGCGGCCTTTCAGTGGTAATTCAATCAGTGCTTGTGCTCTAATTATGTCATTGAACATAAGGATGTCATTTACATCCCCACCTACCTTATTTCTGTTATCTGAAGATCTGATAAAATTGTAGTCTCCCACTAGCAACCAATCTTCAGAGTCTGGAATGGCCAAATCATATAGCCAGTTAGTGAAGACCACACGATCATCTCCATGGCAGGGCCCATAGATATTATATAAAGACCAGACATTTCCAGAAATCTTGGAGGTGAAAGATAGCCCCAAAGCAAAGAAATCAGAAAAGAACACTGAGCCATCAAAAGTTGATCCATTCCAGATCGTGATGACTCCTCCGGAAGCACCACGGGAGGGAACATAAGCAAATTTGTCTAAACGTTTGGGGCAGAAAGTTTTAACAAAAGCCTTATCAAAGCTCACACGTTTTGTCTCTTGCAAACATACCACATCACACCCACTAGTCGCAATTGCATTTCTAATAGCTAGGAGTTTGTTATCAGAATTTATTCCTCGAACGTTCCAGACGAGCACGTTCCATTGCTGCTTGGGTGGCATGTGGTTGATCTTCAGGTAGAGGAGGAAGACGAGCCCTTCTGATCAGCCAGAAGCTTGTCATCGGAGAGATCTTCTGCCGGGATGCCACACTTGACAGTTCCCACCATCTGGAGCACAGGGATGGGTGTTGGGGGGGGGGGGCACCGTGCTTTGAACTGCAGATGTCGTGTTGGTCTGGTTTGTAGCCGCTGGAACATTGCGCGCCTTGACTTTGCTCTTGTTCACGCATACTTCAGCCATTGATGGTGCCTTGAAACCATCATACTTGTTGGCCCGAGTGCTACGACGCAGCAAGGTTTCGTCAATTTCCATCTTGGATTTCTTCTTTCTTTCCTTTCGGGCAGGTCCTGTGTTTAGCGAGTCATGGTCTGAAGAAATATTCTCTGAAGAAGCAGTGTCATCAGTGTTTGCTGTCTCAAGAATATTCAGCAAGGACGGTGGCGTCAAGCTCGCAGCAACAGAGGTGTTGGGGGAGTGGTCCTTTCTCATAAGCATAGCCTGGGGTGGCTCTGGAGCAGGAGCATCAAGAGCCTCAGCAGTATCAATGCTAGTTTTAGAAGAGAGAGCTGCATCAGTATTATTCTGCACAAAGTCAGTGTTGGGCTCAAAACTGTCCATAGCTTCAGTTTGAAGTTGACTGACAGTAATATCTATAGGCGCCAGTGCAATGCTTGCATCTGCCATCAGTGGCTCATTGTCAGATAGAGAGAAAGGGCCCAGTGTGTCTGATCTACTCATCATAGTAGTCAAGGTTGAGTTGACCGTGGCTCTTGGATATTCTGGCTGTGTGGAGATGTAGGCAGGCAGACTAGTTTCATAATGTTCGTTTATCTCTTCAATGACAACAGTGGACTGTCTGATAACCTGTGGTTCATCACTAGCATTGGGAAGCTGCATGAAAAGAAGCCCTTCGTTGCCATTAGAGATTTGAACATCAATCTGGATATTATCATTTCTGAGGCCATAACCATTGTTCCAAGGTCCATAGGTGGCCAGAATAGGGCGAATGGCAACAGTTATGAAATTGTTAAGCTGTCTGCGTGGAGAAGGAGTTGCAAGGAGGACATCCATCACCTCATTTCCTTGGGCCGACATACTGAAACGGAGTCCAGTGTTGTGAATCCCGATAGTAACCGTGATGGACTCTTGAGCTGCTGCAGTTGTGTTTGGGATTAGGTTCCGCACAGGGCGATCAATGGCAATCAGTGCAGAGTCCTCCTGATCCGTACTGGAGCTGTCAGAGATGGTGATTGAATCATTCCAGGCCTGTGCAGGGCTGTAAGAGATGTTGTTCTCCGGTACAATGCCATCTCGCACCGTGAGCCCTTGTGCGGCAAGCCAGGCCTGGTAATTGAGCAGGTATGGCGGCATTTGTGGTGCTGGAGGCGCAGGCCAAGCACGCCAACCTGCATCGATCTGCACCTCATCTTCTTCATCGACCTGGTTCGCAGCATGAGCTTCATTAGGTGGTGCACCATTTTGAACTAGCCAATTGTGGACTTGCTGCTGATAGAGCTGTTCTGCCATCATGTCCGGACCAAACTGCGGGTGCGGGTCTCCATTGGGCGGCGGTGGTTCTTCTCCAGCAGGCGGGACCTCAGGCAGTAGGGCGTTCCAGTCGTTGCCACGAAGGATTGTGACTTGTACAGTCCAGCAGTCACATGCACCACCCAGCTGACGGTCCACAAAACTCTTAGGAATCAGACGCATGTGGATCACCTGCACCTGAACCATAACATATCTCCTGTCTTGCCTAGGGTTGTACCATGAAAGCAGAGCACCAAAACCCCCAACTGATTTGTTGATGTAATACTCAGTTTGGTAATCATAGGGGAAACCGAAATATAGCAGCCAGAGTTGAGGACCAAAAGTAGTGGTGCGTCTATTGCGAGCGGCATTGTGCGGCACAAAAGTAATCAGCAAATCTTCATCTTCCATTTCTAAGGGAGTCGCTACAGCCGTATCTCGAGTGAAAGAATCAACAAAGCCAAAGATGCCGATACCGAAAGGATGGCCGCTCGCCTCTGTGGTGAAGAGCTGGGCCTCGTGCAGCATTCCTTCCACCGTGTCCCGGATGGCTGCACGGCGGTGCAATGGGACATAGTGGCTTGCTTCAGCGATGGCGAGGAAGTCATGATTGAGCGGTGGGATTGGGCTGACCACCATGCCGCTGCGGACGACACGATTAGCAGGTCCAGGCTCCACTGCCCCGCCCGGCGGGAGGAAAGGCACTGGGTTGTGGGGGTAGTTCGCCATGGCAGCGGCGGAGAGAGGCGAGGTGGGAGGTGGTGAAATGGCAGTGATAGGCAGCGGGGGTGGGGAAGCCGAGGTGGAAGGAGGACCGTGAGGGGTGGGAATGGAAACTGGGCGCCTCCTGGGTATCCACTGCCATTTTTGCTTCTGTCTCAATTTGAGACAGGATGACAACACGTGTCCGTAGAAACCACAGCCCTCGCATCGGACGGTGGGGCGAGCTTTTCCCCTAGGATTTTTTTTTGGCATAGACTTGATAGGGGCAGAAGATCCGGTAGCATTAAAAATATGCCCAGAAGTAGTTGATCTGATTGCACAGTCTTGTTTCTGCGGGCAAACAATTGCCTTATGTCCTGGGGCTGAACAGTTAATACAGATGATGCGAGTCGGGCAAGATATCTTCGGGTGGCCCCATTGTAGGCATTTTGCACAAAGGACGCCCCAATTAGTGGATAAATCCTCAATTTCCTGCCTGCTATATTGGGCCTGGGCCAGGTCAAGTTTGTGTTTATCTGTTAGAGTGGGCGGCCAGACTGAATGCGGGGGTGCGTATTTGTACGCCGATTTCATGTAGCACTGCGGAGGAGAGGGATATGGTATATTAACCAAGGATTTGAAAGAGCCCAATAAAAGATAGTTATCGCACTCTGACTCCTGTAAATCCGCCTGGCTAACAGATAATTCCCTTAGAGTGGAGGCAGCAGTAATCGTTTGCATTAATTGATGATTAGCCGTGTCTTTCGTGACAGTAATGGCCTCATTTGAAATTGGAAACTCCTGTGAGGTCGCATGCATGCTGTCCATCGATGTTGAAGAAGAAGCCTCAGCTGCATGCTTGTTAGAGAACACCATATGATCAATAGGAGAGAGTCCAAATTTGCTAAGTTCTTTGGCCGTAGATGAATCAGGAGTAGCGTTCTTCTTTAGTAGAGAAGTGTTGATCCGAACAGCCACAGGGCTACGGGCAGCAATCGCGTCAATATTTTCATCCGCATGCCATTGGGAATCGAAATGCTTAAAACCATTGAACCGGCCATTGAACAAATGGAAATGACAGATGAAATCCGGCCAAATGCGGTCTTTGGCATGCGGATGGAAGTGCCAACTGATTCTGATTCTGACGGCAGTCTTTGGCACGATGACCTGGACGACCACATGTGAAACACAACCCATCATCGGGACGTGGAGCAGGTGCTCGAAGTAGTGGAGCCTGAGGTCTTGGCTGCCTTTGAGGTGGAGGAGGCAGACGTGGTGCAGCATAGGACGGCCTCGGAACAGGTGCAGTCGGGCGATACACGCTATGAGGAATCCATATGTGGCGCTTCTGTGAAGACGAGCGCGAAGATGAGCCCGCTTCACGGGTGCGCTTGAATGCGTCTTCGTGATCCTTCAGACCAGTCTCGACCTGTATGGCCTTGGTCACCAAGGTGGCGAAGTAGGTGAAGTCTTGAACTAGGAGTGTGAGCTAGATATCAGGGTTGAGCCCTTCACGGAACTTCTCCTGTCTGCGGGCATCAGTAGCAATATCCTCTTCAGCATAGCGAGATAGTTCAAGAAACTCCTGCTGGTAAACTTCCACAGTTTTGCTGCCCTGAGAGAGATTGCGAAACTCACGTTTCTTCCGGTCCATGACTCCTTGAGGAATGTAGCGGGCACGGAAAGCAGCTTGGAACTCCACCAAAGTGATGATAGTTCCAACAGCTAGGGTACGCCTGTGACTATCCCACCATTGAGCAGCGGGACCCTTCAGGAAGTAGGATGCGAAAGTGACATAGCTGGCAGGGGCAACATTGGCCGACTCCATCTCATAAGTGATATCACGGAGCCAGTCATCAGCATCAAGAGGCTGAACTGAGTTGCGGAAGATTGTTAGGTTGAGACGCACAAAGTCTTGCAAAGTTATTGGGGCTGGCTGCTGGTTAGCATTAGGACGAGGAAACTGATCCATAAGCCCTTGCATGAATTGTCGGTTCAGCTCAAACTGTTGCATCATTCCGGCCATATAGTCGGGTGGTGGTGGATTGTTGGCACCACGGCCATGACCTCCGGGTCTAACCATCCTGCTAAAATTTAACAGGGGATAGTTTAGTAATGAGCAATTGCAGAAGTATAGAATCATTCATGAAGTAACACGCACAACAAAGAAAGTGTAATAGATACAACATCATAGTCAAACATGACATACAGATCCATACATAGATTTGGTTACAAGCCAGCGGTACAAGTTCGGAAAGGAAAAGCTAGACACACTAGGCGGCACACAGGCACGCGGTGGAGGGACACAACAACGGGACATAGCGATAGCTACATCAACGTCGGAGAAAACCACTGAAGCCAGGCAACTGCAAGTGACGATGCAGGGTACCCTCGACACGAGGATCCTATGCTCCGTGAACACTCTGGTGCAGAACTTGGTCCCGAACTGGAAGAAGAGGACCACGTGAAGGAGTACAACCTCCAACAGCAGGCCACTCAAGACCTGGTGGCATCTCTGTCCTGCGCGGGTAAAGGATGTACTGAGGATGTATCCCTGCACTGACTGCTGGCAGAAACTGTGTCAGAGCGTCGTAAAGACGAGCACGAGTGGCATACAACTCGACAACAAGAGCTTGGGCAGTGCGATTCAAAGCCTCAGTGTATTGTACCAAAACCTACGGGGCATAACGACGTTGCACGTAAGGGGTACAAACAGCAGTGTAGTATCCACTCTCATCCCCAGCGGGGGCATAAGGGATATATCTGAAAGCAGTCTCCTCCAAGCGACTGTGCTCTCCACGGAGACGGGCAATAGCAGTATAGGCAGCATCATGGACTGCCATGTCAACAGTCACTCCAACACCATGAAAGGTGTCCAACTCAGTGATGGAGTTGTTCTACCGATCAAAGATACGAACCACAGCGTGGTACTGCTCCTGGTTGAACTCGCGGTAGTCCTCGTAAACAGTGTACTCGGGGTACCAGCGATATCCCAGCCTGGTCAAGAGGTCGACCAGAATGGCAGGGAATCCAGTCTCATCAACAGCCATGGTCTGGCATACAAGCTGCCTTGCGGGACGCATCTGAAACAAAGAGTGCAAGATGTCAAACGACAGTGTGAGAAGCATATGATAGCATTGGAAAGAAATGTTTGTAAAAGATCTAGCTCTCCGGGGGAATGTGATCACGAGATCCTAATGTTAGAGTTAGCAAAACTTTAACCCGAATAGAAGAGAGATCAGAGTCCCAGAGTAAGGAAGAGGAATAAAAGATCCTAAACCCATCCATTGGCGATGTGGGCCCGTAAGCCACACAGCCATGTTAGTAAAACAATCTTCAAAGACTAGACTCAACTTCGGCCAAGGAGTTGGAAAGGGGGTTTCCTACAGGCAGTCGGCTCTGATACCAACTTGTGACGCCCCTGACTCAATCGTGCACTAATCATACACGGAAATGCGCACGATCAAGACCAGAGACTCACGGGAAGATATCACAGCACAACTCTAGACACAAATAAAAGTCATACAAGCTTTATATTACAAGCCAGGGGCCTCGAGGGCTCAAATACATAAGCTTGAGTCATTCAAGCATCAGCGGAAGCATTAGCATTTGAGTAGAGACATAAAGGTTAAACAAGTCTGCCTTAAGAAGGCTGAGCAAAACAACGACTCTAGATCGAACAGGCGCAGGCCTCCTGCCTGGAAGGTTCCTATCTACTCCTGGTCGTCGGTCTCCACGTAGTAGTAGGCTCCACCGGAGGGGTAGTAGCAGTCGTCGACGGGGGCACCTGGCTCCGGGGCTCCGTCATCTGGTCGCAGCAATCAGGTAGTGGGAAAAAGGGGAAGCAAAGCAACCATGAGTACTCATCCAAAGTACTCGCAAGACTTACATCAGATCTACACTAATTATGCATCGGTATCAAAAGAGGGGCTGTATCTGTGGACTAGACTGCAGAAATGCCAGAATAGAGAGAAAGACCTAGCCTATCAAAGACTAGCATCTTCAACGTCTTGCTGCATTAGAAGAGTGCAGATTAGCATAATATATAGTAATAAGTAATTGTAGTACTGCCTAGAGATCCTTCCTCGACTCCCTACGAGAAAGCGATCCCGGAGCCATAATATCCATTTGGCATCACAAGTATCCAGTTCTAGTTGTAGTAGATCGGGATACTCTCCGAGCGTCCTGTTACCGTGGACACGCCTATTCGAATAGATATACTTCCCTGCAGGGGTGCAGCAACTTACCCAACACGCACGATTAACTCTGGCTGGACACACTTACTCGGGTCATGCCCGGCCTCCGCTGATCGACACGCCGTAGCCCTACCTAGGCTCAGCAGAGAGGCCAGCACACCGGTCCACACCCTAAGCGCTCAGGGGTCTTGGGCCCAACGCCCTTTTCACTCCTGCGCGTTGCGAACGCGGCTGGGACCAGACCTAGACCCTGTATACACACGTAGGCTGTCGCGGTCCACCCGGGCGCGCGCCGCTCAACTGCTGACATTTGAAGAGCTTCGGCTGATACATACAACGCCGAGTGCCCATAGTATTCCCACGTGGTGGTTAGTGCGAAAAGGCCAGAGGCCTACTCAGATCACATATCCTAACCCATTAGTGTGTTGGGAGCTCGCGGAAACGAACAGAGACTCACGATCATGTGACCCCGTCACCCCGTCTCGTGGACTTACGGCAAGGGCCAGGAATGCCCGGCCGTGCCACATAATTATGTCGCGGGTACCCTCACGGTCAACCCGACTCCACATCTCTCGCGGGTACCCCTCAGGGTCAACCCGACTTCCACAAGTTTCTGAAGTAAAGTCAAAGTATCCGTGTGTCCATAACATCAAGGAAGAATCCAAGGAATCACCCTTGTTGGATTCCCACTCGATGTATCCGTCAAGGTGAAATCGGAGGAATCACCCTTGTTGGTTTCACACTTGAGGGGTTGCACGATAGAGGCGTCATCGGAGGTGGTGAAAGACGAATCACCCTCGGTAACTGTCGTGGTTTTGTCATGGCAGATGTCCTCGTGAAAGGACTTAGTCATGAGGCCATCGCAGCTAGGTGATAACTCGAACGGGGTCGAGAGACAAGGGTTTACCCAGGTTCAGCCCCTCACAGTGGAGGTAATGGCCTACGTCCTGCTTGATTGTTATTGATGACGATGATCTCGATTACAAGGGTGCAACTTGGCTAACCTAGTACTCGAGAGCTTGTAACTTGGTCTTTCTGCCTTGGGGGGCTCGCCTTTATATACAGGTTGAGGCCCCAGGCTTACAACAGAGTCCGAGTCGCAACATGACCCGTGGTCTAGTCTATCTCCTACTCATCATCTTAGGTAAGCCGCCGCCTTAGGTAAGCCGCCGCCTCAGGTACTGGACTGCCCAGCCGGCCCGTTTATGAGTCGCCCTAATGGACCTTGGAGTCTTGATAGCCGCAGCTCTCTTTGAGCCGCCACTGGATAACCCAGCCCTGAATGGGCGGGTCATACCGTGGGGTTATATCCCCAACATTAGCCCCCAGAGTGATGTGGATTCATTCACGTCAATCTTCAGTCTTGTTGTACTTCCGGGTCATATGAATTTGCCGGCTTATAAAACCTCTTTACCTTAGCATTCCTCGCTCCCTTGTGTTAGGACGTCATCTTCCTTAAGTGTGACGTCATAGCAAATCTGGATGTATATCTGTTAGGCGCGGGAATCGAGGAGCCTCTTCGCCAAAAGTTACTGTGCCTCCTCTGTTTTCGCACCTGCCTTTTCCCCTTCTTATCACATTATAAATATCCTCAAGGGCCGCAGTCTTCTTTTTTTACCGCTTTGTCTTCTTCCTCGCGCCCAGGCCATCCGTGACCCGAGCTCTCCGCGCCGTGCGACCTCGGTGTCTCCGACGATGCCAACCGCTTCAACAGCTCCACGCACGCCGCCGTCGACACCGTGAAGAGCCTCTTGAAGCTTCCGCCGCATCCAGGTACGCCCCATTTCTTCCTAGATCCATATCAGTTCCTTATACATTTACCTAGTTCATCGGCGTTCATCTTGTTCATCCTTCACTGCTGTTTTTAGATCCAGATTCTAACGAACTCGCCGTAGAAATACTCTGATGTTGGCTGTAGTACCATTTCTGCATCTAGGAACTTCATATCTTCACTAAACACTGCGAATAAATCAAACCATGCTTCCACTGTATGAGTTCGGAATAGTAAATATTTTTCCTTTTCGCGTATTTTGTAGATCCATAATTTTAGCCACTTTGTTTGAAATATGTTCCTGCAATACTTAGCAAAAAATTAGAATCTTCAACTTTAAGATGAGCCGCCGTATAAATCATGACCCGCCCTTCTTAGGAAACATAGTTGAATCTCTGTTCTGGCGGCTTGTAATTTTGGTAACTGAATAACTATGTTGGCTCGCCTCGTAATTTTAACCACCTTGTCATACTGGCTTCTCTTCAAATTGCCACGGCGACTTTAGAGATCGTAAAATGACCCGCCATTCATATTTTATACGCAGTCGTTAATCTTTTAGGTGACTTACCATGGCAAAGACCACAGTCTGCAATTGGGTGAGTTCCCAAGTTTCACAACTCGTGCTCAATGATTATAAAGAACAAGGTTTTCTGCCTGCTCAAGAGGTGATTGGCTGGCGGGCTCCTCAAGGAGAAACTGTTCCCCAACCCGGCGAAGGAGAAGTCGTGGTGTTTACAGACCATCTTCTTAGGGGCTTCTCTCCACCCGGGTCAAATTTTTTTCGGGATGCCTTAAGTTTCTTCAACCTTCATCCTCAAGACCTTGGTCCAAATTCTATATCCAAGCTATGCCAATTTCAAGTCCTCTGTGAAGCATATCTGCAAATGGAAGCCACCGTTCCCCTCTTTAGGGAGTTTTTCGATATCAACCGCCAAACTGAATGTGCTGATGGCCCCAGTCTAGAACTTGGCGGGGTCTCGATCCAGAGGCGAAGAGACGTTGCTTTTCCTTCAGTCACTCTGCCGAGTCATCCAAAAGGATGGAACAAGACCTGCTTCTATTGTAAGAACACAGCTCCTACTGATGAGAACCCGTTGCCGGGTTACAGACCGGACCGTCTTGACTCCACCGTTGAACTACCTGGCTAGGATCCACAAGAAGAGCACGCTCAAGTCGCCCACATATATCCAAAGCTGAGGGCTTTATTAGCCAATGGTTTGACCGGGATTGATCAGCCAACAGTTCAATAAAAAGTCACCGGGCGAATTTAATATGCAATTACTCAGGCAACTCAAATGATGTGCAAAGGTTCAGTCCCATTGAACGGTCAGCTGACGAAATAAACAAGTTTGTGAAGAAACTGCTTGGGGAGTCACAAGAAAACTGTAACAAGATGGGGCTGAGACCGTTCTATGCCCTTAACCTGGCTCCTCCAGTAAGCATTCCTGTGATCATTTGTCCAGCTTATCAATTCTTTAAACCTACTTGTTGACCTTGTTTAAAATTGTGCAGGCCGACTCTTCCTTCTGTAACAAGAAGAAAAAGAAAATACCAGCGACCAAGCCTAGGGCGGCTAAAGCTGTTGCGGCTCAAAAGAAGAATAAACTAGCAATTGAAAATGAGGCGATAGCTAGAGGTGGGTCACCAGCAGCTGATGATGAGTCAGAGGTAGAACTTGGCTCCCTTGGCCGTCTTTTTATTGAACTGGCTAACACCTTGTATTCTCAGGGCGATGCTGAAAATAGCCGGGCTGATGATGTTGAGGTAATTTCCATCTCTTCCGACTCAGAAAACTTTGTTCCCCAAAGAGCTAGAAAAACTGTCAGAAAAGTGCCATTTTCTCATCCACTTGCTTATTTAGACCCACAATTTTTTTTAAAGAAATCGCAGCATGCCGGCTCTGCAAGACGCCAGACTTGAAGTGGTTCTGGAGAACTCTTGACCGGCTTACCTGATGCGTCAGCCACCCGTAAGCGACGCAATGAGGTGCCTCACAGTCCAACCCCATCTCTTCCACGAGCCGGCCTTTTTAAGCATCTTCTTAACTCGTCTGATTTAAATTACCAGGAGTCGTCACCATCATCTGGCGACTCATCGGCTACTCAAATACCACCCTTGGTCATTAAGCAAGGGTAAGTGCTTCTCAATAAACTGTACTTCGTCGTAACCATTATCTCGCTTATTTGAGTCTGCTTATGAATTCATAGTGGAAAGGCTAAGAAGAGGAAAACTGGTGAGTCATCTTCGACCCCAGAGAACTTTGAATCAGAAGACCCGAACTTGGAAATCCCTGAAGGTCAACACGAGACGGCAAAGAATCAGCCTGGTGAAAATGTTGATCCACCCAAGCAAAACGAGTCACCAACTACTGAAAAGGTGGATACTCAAGTCGGCGCGGGTGACGTGGTGGAGAATCTTAGCCCGCCAAGTCCAATTCGCCCTTATAGTCTGATGAAGGCGACTGAAGATACGGTCTTATCATCTCCCCAAGCTGATGATGATGTTGGCATCACAGGGGCATCTTTCAAGACTCCAGAGACGTCAAGCGTTCTAACCGAGCTTGTATCAAAAGATGAGCCGGTCGTGTCTGAGAAAGGAAAAGGGAAACTTGAGCTCCCAAACTTTGAAAATCTCAGCACGGCCGATCTCCATGAGGCGTACTTGACCCGACAATTTGTAAGCCGGGAAATGGAAGTGAACCTGGTCAATATGCTGAAGAGGAAATATGAGGTTAGAAATGTCCCTTCTCTCCATACTGTACATATCTTGTGTAGCCGCCAAGTCTTAGATATAGGTCAGAATGAATATGTGTAAGACTTTCAGTATGATATACTCGCTTTTGGACTGTAGCCCCCAAGGGCCGGGTTGTTATGTATATAACAAACCGGTTCTTTAACCTCTGTCTCTTAAAAACAACGTGTAGCCCCCAAGGACCGGGTAGTTATGTATATAACCAACCGGTTCTTTAACAAGTGTCCTTTAGAAGTGACGTGTAGCCCCCAAGGGCCGACTCATTTTGATAAGATGAGCCGGGTCATAGTCCCATAGTGATCATCAGAAGAGAAAAATGACCTGCATTAGCCCCCAAGGGCCGACTCATGTTGATAAGATGAGCCGGATCTTATTCTCGTAGGGATCATCAAAAGAGAAAAATGACCTGCATTAGCCCCCAAGTGCCATGTAGATTGCTAGCAAACTGCTTGGGACTTTAGGTGAGAAAGTTTAGCCATCTCATAGCCCCCATGGGCCGGGTTGTGCAATTTTGTGGGCTCAATGGCATATAGCATTCCACTGACAAGATCTATTTATGACAGGATATGCTCAACGACGCCGAGTCGAAGGTGGCCGGCTTACGAGAGCAACTCAAAACTGAGAAGAAGCTTCGTATAGACGCCGAGTCATCTGTCGCAGCCTTGCAAGAATCCGTATCGACAGCTGCTGAAAACTTGAAATCTATGAAGGCCTCTCACGAGGAAGAAAAAACAGCGCTGTTGAAACGTGCTGAAGAGGCAGAGAACCGACTCAAGCACATTACGGATGAAGTAAACGGCTTGACGCGCTATATTACCGATATGACCCAAGCCATCTTTGGTAAGTGACCCGCCAATCAGTCAGGAATAACTCGCCCAAAGTCTGTGATATTTGTATGGGAATGCTGTAATCGAATGCGTTCAAATATTGCAGGTAGCAGAAGCAGCAATCTGCGTCAGGACCCCCGTGTCAAGCTCAAGGCGGTTTACACTTTCTTGGAGCAACTTTATGCAGGGAGTTTTTTCACAATTATGTCTGTGATGGGTCACAAAGAGCCTCCACGTTTCATAAGGGACGTGTTGAAGCAACTTTCAACCATTCCGAGACAAATTGAAGAGTTGAAGAAATCAGCCGCCCGAGCAGGTGCCATGATGTCCTTAAGCCGGGCCAAAGCTTATATGCCGGATATGGATCCTTACGAGATGACCGGCGGGTTTCCAGAGTTCAACACTAATGGCAGCGAATTCTCTGCAGCAGATTATGCCCGGTGTTTGAAGGAGACTCGTGTGTTGGCGAGTCAACTTGTTGAAGAGTTGGACTTGAACAGGTACCAGCCGGCTTATAACGAAGAGAATGTGCTGGTCACCCCGCCATCTTATACGCCCATCGACCTAACTCCGGCACGGCGTAAGCATGTGTTTGCTCCTGATGTTGACCCATCAATTATCATGAAAGAGGATGCCGTCTTTCAAGCCTTGAGAACTATCGATTGGGATCTGGACAATCTTCAGATCGGAAGAAGAGCGGAGTCAGAGCAGGATGACCCGGAGGCCAAAGCCGCCGATGAACACCAGGAAGGGGCTAACGCAGGAACTGATGACCCGGCGGGCACAGAAGCTGGTGGCCAGGATTAGAAGTCGCCAAATAACTTTGATATCATGGAGCCCAGCTGAGGCGTTGTAATAGGATAGTTGGAAACACTTGGTTGCTGAGCGTGCCTTCGCGCACTTGAATATTTGGTAGTATTTTGGATGAAACAGATGCACTGGTGTAGATGTATGTTAACTCGCCCAATCTTCTGGAAAAAAATCTACGCTTCGTTGAGTAATAGTGTGGCGAGTCATATTTGTATGAACCATCAAGAGCGTATCCTTTGCTACAGAAAACAGACTTAGAATAACTCGGGGCGCTTAATAGCTATCCGGGTTGTTGTTAGCACCACTCTGAAATAAACTGCAATGATCTTTGTGTGACTCAAGGTCAATTGGCATCTGTCTTTTGTGTGAAGCCGGTTTGTCCATGATCCGGCGGCTCATGGCCAAAAGGAAACAAAGATAACCCCGGTAAAAAATTAAACAGAAATCGTGAATAGATATCAATGTTAAGTTGGCTTTCGAGGCACGACGATATAGACCGGCTTTCGAGGCTCGAGTCTTGCTTTAATGAAGCTGACGTGATAGCCCATGGTTTATCCTCGCTCTCTGTAAGCCGGCTCTCACCTGACATAGCCGATGTTTTAACCAAGACAAGGTCAGGGTCATAAAGATGATTGTCTTGTCAAGAGTACACCGGGTCACCTAATCGGAGTAGCATCAAGCAGATAGGCAGGTTGAACCAAGATAATGTGGCGTCATTTGCCGGGTCAAGAGGGTGAGATAGCTAAACTCGGTGAGTTGGAAGCCCCCAAGTGACCAATGATCAAAAACGAAAAGACTCATGCACAATATTTGAGATGAAACGATAGAGGCCCCGAGTTTCAGGGATGCCGGCTTATGTATATTGATCATAATATATACAAAGGTATGTACAAGCAAACTTGAGCCAGTGGCCCTAAGTATAGTAAGGACGGAGATGAGCGATATTCCAAGGCCTGTTGGTCTCTTCCTCCGACGTACGTGACTTATTGTGTTCACGTATATCCATCAGGTAATATGACCCGTTGTTGAGATTTTTGCTGATGACAAAAGGCCCTTCCTAGGGAGGGGAAAGCTTGTGCATACCTGTCTGTTCATGTATCAGACGGAGCACTAAATCGCCCTCCTGGAAAGTATGGCTGCGGACTCTACGGCTGTGATAGCGACGTAGGTCTTGCTGATAGATCGCAGATCGTACTGCGGCTAAGTCACGTTCCTCTTCCAAGGCATCCAGAGAGTCTTGACGAGCTTGTTCATTGTCTGCTTCGACGTAGGCGGTAACTCTTGGGGAATCATGACGGATATCACTGGGCAAAACAACTTCTGCACCATAGACCATAAAGAAAGGCGTATAGCCTATTGATCTATTAGGAGTTGTCCGGATGCTCCAAAGGACAGAAGGGAGCTCTTCGACCCAACAACCCGGCGTGCGCTCGAGTGGGACCATAAGCCTAGGCTTAATGCCTCGTAAAATCTCCTGGTTAGTGCATTCTGCTTGGCCATTGGACTGAGGGTGTGCAACTGAGGCAACATCAAGCCGGATATGCTCTCTTTGACAAAACTGCTTCATAGCTCCCTTGGACAAATTTGTGCCATTATCAGTGATGATGCTATGTGGATAACCAAAGCGAAAAATCAACTTTTTCAAGAATTTGACTGCTGTGGCTGCATCACAATTGCTGATTGGCTCGGCTTCAACCCACTTGGTAAATTTATCGACAGCAACCAAAAGATGGGTCTTTTTGTCTTTGGATGGCTTAAACGGACCAACCATATCAAGCCCCCAGACGGCAAAGGGCCAAGTTATTGGGATCATCAGGAGCTCTTGAGCCAGAACATGAGCCTGGCGAGCAAACTTCTGACAACCATCACACTTTTGTACGATATCCTCAGCATCTGCGTGAGCCGTAAGCCAGTAAAAACCATGCCGAAAAGCTTTTGCCACTAAGGACCTTGAGCTGGCATGATGAGCACAATCTCCAGAATGAATCTCATTGAGGATCTATCGCCCTTCATCAGGGGAAACACAACGCTGGAAAACTCCTGTAATGCTCCTCCTATGTAACTCGCCGTTGACGATGGTCATAAACTTAGAGCGGCGGACGATCTGACGAGCCATGAGTTCATCTCCAGGGAGCTCGCCTCGAGTCAGATAATCCAGATAAGGAACTGTCCAGTCCGGAATAGCGTGAAGAGCCGCCACCAACAGTGCCTCCGGGTCAGGGATAGCGAGAGTCGTGACAATGCATCAGCCGCCTCGTTGAGTCGCCGGTCGATGTGATCAACTTGATATCCTTTGAAGTGTCCAGCCACATTGGTTACTACTTGCCGATAAGCCGCCATAAGCGGGTCCTTGGAATCCCACTTTCCTGAAACTTGTTGAGCGACCAAATCTGAGTCGCCTAAACACCTGACCCGGCTGAGATTCATCTCTTTAGCCATCCGAAGACCGTGGAGGAGAGCCTCGTATTCAGTTACATTGTTAGTACAGGTAAACATAATCCTCAGGACATAACAAAATTTATCACCTCGAGGGGAAGATATGACCACTCCAGCCCCCGAGCCTTCTAGCTGTCTGGAACCATCAAAATGTATAGTCCAATATGTATTATTGGGCTTCTCCTCTGGAGTTTGAGTTCCGTCCATTCATTGGTGAAATCCACGAGTGCCTGGGATTTGATAGCTGTGCGAGGGACATATTAAGATGGTGTGGACCAAGCTCAATTGCCCACTTGGCAACCCGGCCTGTAGCTTCCCTGTTCTAGATGATGTCTCCCAAGGGTGCTGAACTAACCACAGTAATGGGGTGCTCCAAGAAATAATGCCTGAGCTTGCGACTAGCCATGAAGACGCCAAACACCAGTTTCTGCCAATGTGGGTACCTCTGCTTGGACTCAGATAGAACTATGCTGACATAATAGACTGGCCGCTGCACTGGATATTCTTTCCCTGCCTCTTTCCTCTCGACAACAACTGCAACACTTACCGCTTTGTTATTGGTGGCAATGTATAGGAGCATAGCCTCTTTGGCGATGGGAGCAGCGAGAACAGGCGGCTCGGCCAATTGCTTCTTGAGGGCTTCGAAAGATGCATCAGCAGCGTCACTCCAGACAAAAGTGTCAGTCTTTTTCAGCATCTGATAAAGGGGAATTGCCTTTTCGCCAAGGCGGCTTATGAACCGGCTCAAAGCCGCGATCCGACCCGCCATCCGTTGAACGTCATTGATGTTCTCTGGTTTCGCAAGCGAGGTTATTGCCTTAATCTTGTCTGGGTTGGCCTCGATGCCGCGCTCCGATACTAGGAAACCCAGCAACTTGCCTGCAGGAACGCCAAAAACACACTTATCCGGGTTAAGCTTCATCTAGTAAGTCCGAAGATTAGCGAAAGTTTCCTTGAGATCATCCAGCAAGGTCTCCTTCTTCAATGACTTGACCATGATATCATCCACATAAGCATGAACGTTGCGCCCAATCTGCTTGTGGAAGCAATTCTGGACACACCGCTGATAAGTCGCTCCTGCACTTTTGAGCCCGAAGGGCATGGAAACATAGCAAAAGGCCCAAAAGGTGTGATGAAAGCCGTCTTCTCCTGATCCTCGATGGCCATATTTATCTGATGATAACCGGAGTAAGGATCCAGGAAACACAAACTCTCACAACTCGCCGTGGCATCGATGATCTGATCAATGCGAGGGAGGGCAAACGGGTCTATGGGACAAGCCTTGTTGAGATCTGTGTAATCAACACACATGCGCCAAGTGTCGTTTTTCTTTAGAACAAGCACTGGATTAGCTAACTAATGAGGGTGAAAAACTTCAACGATGAACCCGGCGGCTAGGAGCCGGGCTACCTCTTCTCCAATAGCTTTGCGTCTCTCTTCGTTAAAGCGATGAAGGAATTGTCTGACAGGCTTCATTTGTGGATCCACATTGAGGCGATGCTCAGCGAGTTCTCTCGGTACACCCGGCTTGTTAGAAGGTTTCCATGCGAAGATGTCCCGATTCTCACGGATGAACTCGATGAGCGCGCTTTCCAATTTGGGATCCATACCAGTCCCAATAGTGAACTTCTTCGACGGGTCACCAGGGACAAACTCAACCTGCTTGGTGTCCTCGGCCGACTTAAACTTTAGGGGCGGGTCGGATTCTGTAGTGGGCTTCTTCAAGGGGGTCATATCGGCCGGGTCAACATTTGCAGTG
The DNA here is from genome assembly GCA_039707655.1 of Elymus sibiricus. Classification (NCBI taxonomy): domain Eukaryota; kingdom Viridiplantae; phylum Streptophyta; class Magnoliopsida; order Poales; family Poaceae; genus Elymus; species Elymus sibiricus. Next base: position 475,684,433 of record CM077668.1, on the reverse strand, counting down.
TAAAATTTCAACTCGTCCGCAGTGCAAGCCGACTCAGCATAGGCTGCATCCCCTTCCTCGCACTCAAGGGCGATCTTTCGATGTCCATTAACTGTGATAGTGCCTTCTGGTCCAGGCATCTTGAGTTTGAGGTAGACCTAGCAAGGTCGAGCCATAAAGCGAGCATAAGTCGGCCGCCCGAACAGGGCGTGATACGGGCTCTTGATTTTGACCACCTCAAAGGTCAAGGACTCACACCTGTAGTTATCATCAGTGCCAAACGCGACATCCAGCTTGATCCGCCCGATAGGATATGCAGACTTTCCAGGAACAATCCCGTGAAACACAGTGGAAGACGACTGGAGCTGTTTTTCAGACAGATTCATCCATCGGAAAGTGTCATAGTACAAGATGTTTATGCTGCTTCCTCCGTCCATGAGCACCTTTGTGAGTGAATAGCCGCCGACTTGAGGCGCCACCAGCAAAGCCAAGCAACCTAGACTGTCGACCCGGGGAGGGTGGTCCTCTCTGCTCCATGTAATGGGATGTTCCGACCAACATAGTTATTCCGGGGCTGCCGGCTCGACAACACTGACGGCTCTTTTCCGGAGTTTGCGATCTCGCTTGTCAGTATGAGTCGTGAACACGTGATACTGCCCACTCAACTGTTTGGGATTGCTCTGAAAACCAGACTGATTGCCCTGTTGTTGATTGCCCTGCTGTTGATTTCCTTGCCCCGGATGCTGATTGCCTCCGTTGTTGCCAGAGCCCTGGTAACCTGCTCCTGAGCCGCCCGGGCCGTGGAAACCCGGGATGTGGAAGCCACCAGACGAGTCGGCTATAGGCTTCCCTGGGTTGCCTCCTCCGCCGCCCTGACGGTTCTGAAAGAATTGCTCTCCGAAAGCTTGCATTATGTGACAGTTCTCCCAAGAGTGGGTTGACGGCTTATTAGGAAGGCTGTGCTTTGGGCATGGGCCTTTGAGGGCTTCCTCAAAATTACGGGGCTTGTTGCCACTGTAGGATCTTCCCGAATTATTCCCCCTCGGGTATTTGTAACCAGTGTTGGTATTAGCAACCAAGTCTGATCCTCCTTCCTAATTCTTACGATTCCCTCCATTGCCTTGATTACCATGGTTTCCATTGTTCCCTGAACTGTTCTGCTGATTACCCTTGCCACCATTGTTTTTCTTTCCTTTGCCAGTTTGGTCATCGTCTGGGCTAGGATCCTTCGTGGTGTCTGACTCGGCATACCTAGTGAGGACGTCCATGAGCTCGCCCATATACTGAACCTTCTGCTTAAGCCGGCCAAGCTTCTGCACGAGGGGCTCAAAGTGACAGTTCTTCTCCAGGATCAGAACCGCCTGAGCCGCCGTGATGCTGTTAGAGGCGTGAATGATGTCTGCGACCCGGCGTGTCCAGTGATGGGCCGACTCACCCTCACGTTGGATGCAGTGCTGATCGACGATCGTCATTGGGCGCTTGCAGGTTCCCTGGAAGTTCTAGATGAAACGGTCCTTCAACTCCGCCCAGGTGTTAATAGAGTCAGGGGGCAAGTTTTTCAACCACGTACGAGCCGGCCCCTCCAACATCATCGTCAGGTACTTGGCGCAAACAGCGTCGCTGACATCCAGCATGTCCATGGCTATCTCGTAGCTCTCAATCCAGGCGGCCGGCTCAAGGTCAGCCATCTAATTTGGAACCTTGCGAGGGCCTTTGAAATCTTTGGGCATGCGCTCGTTGCGTAAAGCTGGCACCAAACACGGTATCCCAATGGTCCTGCTACCGGAGGTCAATTGGGTTGTGACAAGCGCCGCTTGAGCTGCCGTATTTGCCGCCTCCGCCGCTCGCTGAGCCCGAGCCGTATCAACAATCTCCTGGGCGTTAAGGTCCCAAGGCGTGGCGGGTCACGAGGCTGCTCACGATGTCGATGAGTGCTGCTAGAGACGGCCGGTGACTTATCGTGGTGGCTCCTGCTACGGCTTGGAAGCGGGGTAGAGTGGAGTCGCTGCCGACTATAGGAATAGTTCACCTGCTGGGCGACCGCAGTTTTTAACATCTCAATAGAATTCCGGGCTTCGATCTCAACCGGCGAGTTTCCCGTGATTGGGAGCGCGGCCAGGTTGGTCGCTGCTGCCACCAAGTTGTCCAAAGGGTTGGTGAAGTGACCCACCGGTGTAAGGAAACGATGCGGAGGCGTCTGAACCGGCGGGAGTCGCTGGGCCGGCTCGTCCTGGCGCTGCTGAGCCGGCTGGTTGGGTTGACCCGGCAACGGCTGCCTGCCTCCGCTTGGGGGCACAAACGGTGCTTCCGGGGTGCCTGCCCCAGCCCCCTGAACAGGCGCATCCTGCGGCGTGTTAAACAGACGAATGGGCTCGTAGTTGGGCGGTAGACGGCTCATATGGCGCCTCTGATGAACCGCCTCTGAGGCATTCTGACGGAGCCCCATGTGCCAGGCTTCTGCCTTCAGGCGCTCTACCTCGGCTTGGACTTGAGACTGCAACTCCGCCATGCGAGTGTTTTCGGCATTGATATCTGCCTGTACCTTAGCCATCTGCTCGCGGAGCTTGGTTACTTCCGTGTTGCGTTCCGCCTGGTTTTCTGCGGTCACCGGTGTCGCAAGGAGCGTCCCCAGGGCGGTTGCTAATTCTGTCAAGGCCTGAGCCGGCGGTACGGCTGAGCCGGCCCCTGAGGTACCGGTTCCCGTCGCGGCGCCGGCCATCGTGGAATTAAGAGCCGGGGCCGAACCTGCCATATAGACAGCAGCCCGGGGGGGTGTGTTGAAGGAGTCCTGAGCCGGCTGGTCGTCGGAGTAGCCCCCAAGCCCGCCACCGTAAAGCAGGAGGATCGACTCGGCCTCACCTACCGAGGATTCGCCATCAGAGTAGACGAGGGTATCGCCGCCGGACGCAGAGTTATCTGCAAGGTCTACCCCCTGAGTGAAACCGACGAAGATGTGCTTCCGGCCGGCCTGAGCCTGGGCAGGTTGCGCGCGCCGAGCCGGCTCGACAATGTCGGTGCAGACGTCCGGCTCGGGTTCAGATCCGCCGGCTTTGCCGATGAAGACGTGGATTTTGCCGAAGGGGACCCGGTACCCGTACTCGATTGAGTCGGCCTCGGGGCCCCAGCCTGAATCGTCGATGTAGAGCTTGCCGCGGCGACTCTTGGTCATGTGGCCGATCGCGTATCCCTCGATCCCTGCGGGAGTTCCCTTCAAGTACTCAACACCACCGAGCGATAGCCCCATGGTGGGCGCCAACTATCGTGGTTTTGTCACGGCAGATGTCTTCGTTAAAGGACTTAGTCGTGAGGCCATCGCAGCTAGATGCTAACTCGAACGGGGTTGATCAGAATCGAGAGACAAGGGTTTACCCAGCTTCAGCCCCTCACAGTGGAGGTAATGGCGTACGTCCTGCTTGATTGTTATTGATGATGATGATCTCGATTACAAGGGTGCAACTTGGCTAACCTAGTACTCGAGAGCTTGTAACTTGGTCTTTCTGCCTTGGGGGGCTCGCCTTTATATACAGGTTGAGGCCCTAGGCTTACAACAGAGTCCGGGTCGCAACATGACCCGTGCTCTAGTCTATCTCCTACTCATCATCTTAGGTAAGCCGCCACCTCAGGTACTGGACTGCCCAGCCGGCCCGTTTATGAGTCGCGCTAATGGGCCTGGGAGTCTTGATAGCCGCAGCTCTCTTTGAGCCGCCACTGGATAACCCGGCCCTGAACGGGCGGGTCAAACCGTGGGGTTATATCCCCAACAGTTACCCACAACCGACTAGCTTTGCTACAGAGATATCATCAGGAGTGATGTAAGTGGTGTCACCCTCGGCACTCGATAGTAGCTCTGCAGAGTCGTAGAACTAAGGGGGTGTGCGGTGTTGTGTCGGTCTCTGTACAACGATCACCTTGATCGGGGCACCGGTAACAAAGCGGGGCAACAAGGACAAGGAGGAGGGGCCACAGATGGTTCACTAACCAACCTATACTAAGCATTTAGGATAGCAGGTAAGGAATCAACAGCAGTTACAAAAACAGGCTATGCATTAGAATAGGAGCATTCAATTACAGTAGTAAATTCTAATGCAAGCACGGGGGAGAAAGAATAGGTGATATAGGAATGATCAAGGGGTTTTGCTTGCCTGGAAGCTCTGCTGAAAAGATCTGGTCGTCAGGGGCGTAGTCGTACTCGGCAGCAGCGTCGGTCTCGGGGTCTACCGGAGGGAAGAGGGGGAAGAAACAATAAATAAAAGTAAACAATGCAACACAGATGCAAGGCATGGCAATATGTTGTGCTGGTGGTGACCTAATGCAGCACTGCACGTTGCAGACGGGGCGGGAAAATATATCTGGGGATATTTTCCTGGCTTTAAGCATCTGTCAGACAGATGAACCATGGGGGAAGGTTCCATGTTTGCATTGTTGTAGGCATGTGACAGCTACATGGAGGGCATATTCGGATTCGTATCATTTTTCTGATCAACTTTCATGTAGAAAACTTTTTCATCCGAGCTACGGTTTATTTTCTATGATTTTTCAAAGTTTTAAATTATTTTCTGAAATTCCTAGAATTAATTTTAATTCGAAAATAGCTTTATTGCGTCAGCAGTGCGTCAGGGTGACGTCAGCGGTCAACCCAGCCGGTCTAGATCAAACCTGACGGCTGGGACCCACATGTCTGTGGCTCAGGGCTAGTTAGAGCTTATTTAAATTAACCAGAGGTTAATTAGTAGGTGGGCCCCATATGTCAGTAACTAACTAATTAACAAATTAAGTTTAATTATAAAATGGTTAATTAGGCGCGTGGGGCCCGCCTGTCAGTGTCTGGGGGTTGCCCAGTCAGCACGTTGACTGGGTCAACCCAGTCAACTGGGCCCCTGGGACCCACTGGTCAGTGACCCAGAGAGGCCCACGTGGCAGCCACGTCAGCGGCTGCCGGCGTTTAAACGCCGGCGACGCCGAAACGCGGCGGAGGAACACGGCCGGCGACGAAAATCTGCTATGGCGAGCCATTTGGCACGTGCGATAGCGCGTTCGAACGAGCGGACGAAGCTGCGTCGAACTGCGGTGGTGGCATCTACTGGGATGGCCGGAAACGATGACAGCGTTGAGCCGTGGCGGCGGCCGAAGTGTGGCGAGCACGGGTTCGACGCTACGGAGCTCGGGAAGGCGCGCGCGTGCGTGCTTTGGGCTCCTGGGAGCTCCAGGAGCTCGATGGTCAGCTCGGGCGCGTGTGACAGCAGCAGTGGCCACGGCGGCGATGGGTTCGGCCATGGTGAAGGAGCTAGCTAGGGGACGCGCGCGAGCTCAGAGAGAGAGAGGAAGAGGCGGAGCTCACCGGGGAGGCTCACGATGGCCCGTTAGTAGTTTAGGAGCAGCAGGCGGAGCGAATCGATGGCGAGTCCGAGGAGGAAGACGAGGACGTTGCAGTCGCTATGGTGCTCCCCGGCTCGAATGGCTGGCACCAGGCGACGGAGTAGACGACGGCGAAGCGCTACGACTTGGCGGCGAGGCGAGAGACGGACGGTGTCCGCGGAATCGACGGCGACGGCGACGGATGCGTTCGGGCGAGGGTGAGAGAGAGTAAGCGAGCGAGGGAGAGAGGGGGAGAAGTGGATGAGGACGACGAGGGGAGGCTGCGGTGGAGGCCTTATCCACCCGCGGCATTGTAGCGTCACCGTGTCGGCCGGTTGCCGGAGCGCGCACGCGTGTCCAGGGGTGCGGCGACACACGACAGAGAGATAGGCGGGAGGTGGGGGAGAGAGAGAGGTGGGCTGGGCCGGTGCACTGTGCACTTAGGCCCAGTCCACAGTAAGTTTTCTTCTTTTCTCCTTTTTCTCTCATGTTTTTCTTTTTACAGAATTGTTTTGCAAAAGTTTGAGCTGCCAAATGACTTTTGTAAAATATGTGAGTTGGCCACATAATTACATTGCAATATACTGCACTGCCACAAAAAAGTTTGGAAGGCATTTGAATTCATTTGAATTTTTCACAAATGAAATGGCATTTAAAATGCTGTTTTAGCACTGTTTCAATTGCCCAAATCCACATTTAGCTTGATGGTGATGTTGTTTTCCTGAACAAATATTTGTTTTGGAATATTTGCTAAATGATGAACTATTTTTCAGCAATCTTTGTGCAACTTCAAATTTCACTTGCAATTTGAATTTGAATTCAGTGGTGGAATTTGAAATGAGATATTAATCCAATATGATCAGGCATTGCAAATCAAGGTGACTTAGCGTAATCACATGGATCACTGTTTCTCATTACACAGGGATGTTACAAACAATTTGGTTTTCTTTTTTAGGTTGGACATATCCTTTTATGTGTGTTAAAAAAATAGGGGGAGGAGGATGTTGTAGAAGTACAGGAGCCACAAGGACAACAGTAAGGACCTGAAGGCTTCTTGCTCTTTCTCCACATTGACCTTGTTATAAGGGAATAGAGAGAAGATTGGCGGAATATGATGGATGTTGTATTGAGCCTCACGGGCGAGTATATATAGGAGTACAGACTTGGAGGGCAAGAAGCCTCTCCTAGAGATAAGGTAGGAGACGGATTACAAATCCTAGACTCCTGGATATTTGATACAGTCGATACGTCGCCAAATTCTCGGATGGAGCGGTGATCCAAAAGGATTCCATCGAAGAGTATGAGCTTCTGGCAAAGCATGGAGGCGGCTATCCCGGTTTCATCTCTTGGTTCAAACAAACGGTAATTACCATTAATAGACCATTTCATTTCTTGGTCTAATTTGCGGCTAATGCAACAATCCTTTCGTATTAAACTTTTGTAGGCTAATTCAAAGTCTATGGACGCCGAATTGAGACAAGCCGCTAATGGTTTTGACTATAAGGTCCGTTCATTTGAGAAATACGACATCAACGGGTATCGCTTTCGTACCTTTGGCTAAGAGCTATCTATGGCCGACCGAAAATCTACAAATTGTGGTGTCTCTGCTATCGGCGAAGGAGGTACCGAGTATTATGGAAGAGTTGAATCAATTTATGAACTTCTATTCTATGGTGAAAACCCACCGAACGTCGTAGTCTTCAAATGTTATTGTTTCCAGCCGAAGGAGACTAGTAGGACTCATGAACATATAGGGCTAGTCGAAATCAAAAAAAGCACCCATTTAGATGTTCCTGATGTCAATATTACGGCTCAACAGGCGACCCAAGTTTTCTATCTACCGTGGGCCTGCCAAACTAATGCAAATCTGAATGATTGGGATGTCGTTTATGAAGTGCCGCCACGTGTTAGACCACCTCCCCCAAATGAAGAGGATTATGAACCTCATATTAACCCAGACACATATGAAGGAGAATTCTTCCAAGAAACACGTCTTTCCAAAAATCGTTTCAAGAACCGCTTTACTTCACCCCAGAACATGGAAGTAGACAGCGACAGTGAATCCGACTTCACCCCTGAGCCGGAACAAGAAGAAGTTACTGCTGCAGATGACCTGTCAGTGCTTGACCGATTACAGAAAGGCCTTCCACATGTTGATGCCGCTGAACCCGATGAGCACGTCATTCATGACGACACGCGTGATAGTGATGATGATAATGCATCTATTGATCCCGAAGCATATATAGACGATCCAGACTATTAGTTTGTATGCATCCCAACTTAAATTATATACATATTATTATTCATGTCATGTATTTAATTTTTTTATGTTGTACTAATTTCGTTTACTCTTTGTCTTGGCAGGTGTTGAAAGATGGTGAGCGCGGGTCCAGAGAGCTCCGCGGGTACTTCGTCGGCGGCCCGCGGGAGGGGTACTTCCATTCCACCCGTACCTCTCGGGAGAGCGTTGTTAGACAGTTTGGGGACACCGGTGGGCGCTTCTTCGTCGGCGTCATTGCCCACCAGGAGAGGAGGTCGGGGAGGGAAGAAGAGAGGAGGTAGATCAGGACGTGGCCGCGGGAGAGGTAGGCAGGCTGCTACGCCTTCCTCGCCGCCACCCCCAGCTGATTCACCCGAGCACATGACTGCTAGGGTGGACCCGTCTGAGGTGGAGGCTACGGGGACTCCGGACCACGAGCCTCGGGTCGACGGGCCTTCGGCCCATGAGACTCCGGTCCCAGAGGCTTCGGGCCACGAGACGTCGGGCCACGAGACTTCGGACCAGGCTACGTCCCAGGAGACGTCCGGATGGGGTTCCTGGCCGGATCCGCCTGAGGGGCCGAGTGGCCATGCTGATGGTGGCGGGGATGAGTGTACTGATAGTGAGGGCGAGGTGGTTGAGGGGGCAACCGTGTACCAGCGTGGCGGTACACGGCTCCCGCCCCTGCCAGCGACCCGCGAGCAGAGGCCGGTGATTAGGCCTGATGGGGAGAAGTAAGTGCATTTACTATTTTTGTACATTTTGCCTTCACATTTCTTCAAATATCTAATGCGTTGGCCTTGTAATACTGTAGGGGTTGGGTACACACCAGTGACGTCCGCAGGCCCAACACCGTCTTGTGTGCATTGCCGGCAAAATTTCCCGGGGTTTGTCACGTTGCCCGGTGAGGGTCTGCTTCCAGAGCTAGGATTGAGCCGGGAGCACTACTTGGCTGCCCCGGCCCCGCCGGAGGAGATGATCGACGGTGTCTTGTGCCACACGAGGGCCGAGACGGTGTCTTGTGGCACACGAGGGCTTTTGGGTAATTTCTCCTTTACACAATTAAAAATTAACAATAGCTAGTTATTGTATTAACTAGTGTTGTCTCGCTTGATTGCAGACCTTCTACAGGTGTGAGGAGGGATACGAGGAGGACGCGGCAAAGGTTATCGATACCGAGTGCAAGCGCCTACTACAAAACTTACGGCACGAGGCTCGGCCGCAGGCTGTTCGAGACTACTACACCAAGCATGGTATTAAGAAGGACAAGCCGTCATGCCGGGCTAAGTTTCTGAAGAAGGATCAGTACATGAAGGCAATTACCTATTCGTAAGGCATTGTACTTAGTTGCCTTGATTTGATTCGTAGGCGTAGCACTTAATTTCTCTTTACTAACTTAGGTGCCCCCGAGATGGTATGCGGATAAGTTGGATTGTTGGGAGGCGTTGGTGGATGAGTGGTGCACAGGCCGTTGGCGAGCCGTCCACGATAATGCCAAGGACCGGCGTGCCCAAATGGTTAGTGTGCCACACCATCAAGGCAGCACCAACTTATATCAGTTCGGGCGGAACTGGGTATGTGGTTTGTTTCATGATTCATGCAATTCATTCTTCATGCTAGCTTGAGCCCTTTACTAATACTTTGTTCCTCTCTTTTAGGCGCGACACAATAACACGGAGGTGCCTGAGGTGTACGACCTCTATGCCATGGCCCATACTGCCTCGTACAAGAAGGCCAAGGCATTCTCTGAGTCTGACCTCGATCATCCAGAGAATTTCACCAACATCTCCTCCCACCACAAGCTCGTGAGGTACAACCAGGAGGGGAAGGCGAGGAAAGGGGAGGACTTTAACCCGAGCCAGAATCCTCTTGATCCAGAGCTGGTGATGATATCTGGTGGCGGGAGGCCCCATGGCTCATTAGCCATTGGAGATGGACTGATACGTTGTCCTCTCACTCTCCCAGAGATCAAGGCGCGCCAAACGAGCTCCTGTCCTGAGATAAGGACTCGTCCATGGCCAGTCGATCTCGCCATCGAGGTTAGTTATACGGACTCAGATATCTTTCCTCCATTACATTATGTGTGTGGCCATCAATGATTACAATGCTAACGAGGAGTGGTGTTGCAGGCTGCTCTTCAGAAAGAGAGAGCGACAACCCAGGCACTTCTGGAGGAGAGGGACCGGGTGGCGGCGGAGAAGGAACTGGTTTTGGAGGAGAAGACGGCTAGGTTGTTGAGGAGGAGAGGGCACGGAATGAGGCGGTTCACCGGGCCATGTACGAGCTCCTCGTGGTAAGTTTCTTCTGCATATTACCCAAATCATGCACGTAATGTTCGTTTCATTACTAACTAATATGACTGACTCGTCAAAACCAAATGTGCTGTCTATGTGTGAGAAGACCGGTCAGACCCCTCCGCTGATGCCGGTCATTACTAGAGCGCTAACGGTGAGTTTCATTTGAATGGTCATTATTTACTAGTCTTAACATTTGAGTGTCATCATGCTAACGAGACTTTGCAAATGATCTTTGGTGCAGCATAACTCCGGAGACGCATCGCACACCCCTTCTCCAGGTGATACCGGCTCGAGGAACCCCGGTGCTTGACCTCCGGTAAGTTTTCTCTAGTGTTTTGCTGAACAAATGCATACTTAGCTTCGTACATGCTTGTTAGCCCTATTATGCCACATACTTAGCTTATTTTCCCCAAAAAAGACATAATTAGCTAATTATCTTCCAAAATGAAATAATTAGCTTATTTAGTTCATTTATGACATAATTACCTAAGTTAGCTCTAAAATGACCTATACTTACCTAAGTTAGCTCAAAAATGGCATAATTACCTAGGTTAGCACAAAAATGACCTATACTTACCTTATTTTCCTCCAAATTGACATAATAAGCTTAGTTAGCTCAAAAATGGCATAATTACCTAAGTTAGCTCTAAAATGACACAAATAAGGAATAAGAAGAAGAAAAACAAGGAAGAGGAGAAAAAGAAAGAATAGAAGAAGAAAGAGAAGAAAAACAAAGAATAAAAGAAGAAGAATGAGAAGGAAAAGGATAAAAAGATAGAAGAGAAGAAGAAAGATGAGAAAATGAGAGAAGAAGAAGAAGAAAATATATTCTTATTCTTCCTTTTTCTCATCTTTCTTTTCCTCCATCTTCTACTCCTTTTTCTTAATCTTATTCTTCTTCTTTCTTTCTTTCTTCTTCTTCTTCTTCTTCTTCTTCTTCTTCTTCTTCTAGTCTTCTTCTTCTTCTTCTTCTTCTAGTCTTCTTCTTCTTCTTCTTCTTCTTCTTCTTCTTCTTCTAGTCTTCTTCTTCTTCTTCTAACTTTCTTACTCCCATTTTTGCAGGTTTGATTCACTTCATGGAAGCAGGCATTGATGGACTGCTAATATTTAGTTTTTGTATTGATTTGTATTGATGAACAATGTGAAACTATGTATGTATATATGGATGAACTCCGTGAAACTATGTATGTATTGGATCTTTTAAAACCCTATGTGTTCTCTTGCATTCGATGGACTGCTAGATGTTGGATACATGGGCTATGCTTGAGGTTGAAACTATATATATCATATATATCTTTTGAAAATGCAGGGATATAACAGAAAACAGACAAAACAGTAACAATACAGGCACTTTGTCGTCTGCCAGCCGACGGCAAAGACCTTTGCCGTCGGTAGGCGGACGGCAAAGGTGCCACGTGGCAGCAACCTGTTCAACCTGGGAGCATCAGGTCTGACCATTTGGTCATTCTGCCGTCTGGCAGCAGACGGCAAAGACCAGCCTGGCAGACGGCAAAGACTAAGCAGAAGTGACGGTTAGCCACGGGTCTGCTGACGTCGTAGGGCTGACGGCAAAGTTTGCCGTCCGCCGGCAGACGGCAAAGTCTGCCGTTAGCCACCTAACGGGGCTAACCGCTATTCTTTGCCATCCATGATCTTTGCCGTCAGCTTGGCCAGGAAAGCGGACGACCGTCAGCTATTTTTACGCAGACGGCAAACAAAGTCATTACCGTGACTTTCAGTGCCGGAAGTGTTTGCCGTCCGTGGCAGATGGCAAAGACGTTTGCCATCGGTGGCCTGGTCCTTTGCCATCTGCTATGGCAGACAACAAATTAGCTGATTCCTGTAGTGCATCCCAATAGAGTCGTTGGAAAAAGTAATGGTGATGTTTTTTCTTTGGCTACTACTAATTTAAATTTTAATTAGTTAAGCATTATTGCATTGTTGTGCGATTATTCCTTAAATATCTAAAATATGGTACTTAAACTACATGCCCTCACTTCTGAAATCAGTGGAGCACTGATGCAATTGCAAAATTAAGCAATATTTTTAAATACATTTTTAGCGACTTTTCTTTGGCCACTACTAAATTATATTTTTATAATTAATTAAGAATTCTCAGATTGTCGTTCGATTATTCTTCAATTATCTTAAATATGAAACTTAAACTGCATGCCCTAACTTCTGAAATTAGCAGACCTCTGATGCACAGAGTATAGCAAATTTTCATTTTAAATATATTTGTTTTAGCAATTTTGATTCTTTACTATATTTTAGGATATTTTTACATGTACCTTGAACATATATTTAGAATTTTTCTTCAGTGCTTTTTTTTAATTTTCAGAAAACACTATGTGCATCACAAGTAAATTTTGGATATATATTAATGTGTGATTTATAGACATGATTGTTATAGTACACACATATACGCTTTATGGTAGTGTGCGTGGTGATATTTGGAAGAGAAAAATTACTACAGATCCCTAGACGTACGCACAACACACTTAAGCACATATACATAGTTACTAGCAAAAAAGCCCGTGCGTTGCAACGGGAGAAAAAATACCACACGCCCCTAACACAATAACCATGAATCAAGACCCCAATAGGTTCACGTCATTTATTTCAACATGGCATCTTATCAGTCTTGCCGTTTATCCTTCTTTCCACTCTCGCCGACGGACATGCATGGTCATAGATGGTTTATTTCGTCTTCAATTTATTTTTGTTGAGGTGTTCATTTCAATTTGAATCGGCGCCGGTATGAAAGAAAGACGGGTCGTGCACAATTGTTATTGTTCCTCCATTGCATTAATGTTTGGGGCAAAAGTGTGTATAAGGTGGTTGTCAAGTTCCTTCATACCACATCCAGCATGCCCATCTTTAGGGACTTCAGGCATGACATCCTTTTCCTGATCCGGAACAATAGTTTTATTGAGATCAACTAAAGACTATTGCCATGACACGTAAATACCCGTGTTTTGGCGTTGATGGTTCATTGTGCACTTATATGAACCGGGATCAATAGTGTCCGAAGACAATTTATTTTGTATTTACTTTACTGGACGTGCAAGCATATATGTTTTTGCTGTGTGTGCCCTACTTTGTGTATATATGTTAGGCCAACTCCAACGAGCGACTCCAAACAGACGTCTGTTTTATCTGGATTTTGTCCGTTTGGTTCAGGTAAAGGGGCACCATTCGGCCTCTTTTGGGAACGCGTTGGCAGTGCGTTTGGTCCAACGCGGACGACGCATTTGGTCCGCCCGGCCGGACGGACGGCCAAAATTTAGACAATTTTTGTTCTCAATATTACATATAGTTTCACAACCGAATAAAAATACTCATTGCATATAGTTTACAACCAAATAAATCACATAGTGTCATAATAATAAATAATTTAAATTCCAGATAAAAACACAAAGATTACAACCAAATTTGATTTGTGTCCGTTTCACCTCAAACGGACGCGGTCGGACGAAATAGTGTCGCCCGTTGAAGTTGGCCTTAGTTCAACATTATCTAATCCTTATCCATAAACAGACTAAAATTGAACCTTAAAACAAAAAGTAGTTCAGCATGTTAACACACGTCATGATGGACTCGGAGATTTTAATCGTCAACATGCGCTAGCTAGCTGTCACACGTCAGCTTATCTAGAAGAAACCAGACTCCAGGCGTCCTATGGACTCTGTCGTCGCAACCTTATCTCCTCAGTCATCTCCTCATTTTCTCGTCGCAGAACAACCCAACCTCCCCCATAGAGGAGGCAGCCGCTGCCGCCGGGATCCTCCCCTCCGCGCATCCCCTGCACACCCCCACCACCCCCCGCACGCCGGCGGATCCCGCGCTCCACCGGCGGCAGCCGTCGCTCCAGCACCGACGGCCACTCTCGGCCCAACATTTTTTTCCTGTTTCTTCATATTAGAATCGGCTCCGTGACTCCTTCCGCTCGAGGCCGCCGTCACTGCTCCCCCCCCCCCCCCCCCCCCCGCCATGGCCGGCCTGGCCTGCTCGAGGCCGCCATCGCTCCAGCACCGATGGCCACTCTCGCCCCCTTATTTTTTCTGCCGTCGCAGCTCCAGCACCGATGGCCGTCTCTCCTCCTAGAGGAGACCCCTTTCTATTAGATATCATGTTGCAGTAGACGTCTCTGTTTTCTCCAGATCGGAGCTGGGCACGCAAATGATGCTTTTCATTCATGGTGCATATATGCGGCAGGTCTCGCCTTTCTTTTTCTGCCTTATCAATCACCACTTCATCCGGAAGATTAACTCCAAACTGATTCAAGCAATTATAGTACCCAGACATTTTGAGCATGTGCTCACTAACGGAGCTGTTCTCCTCCATCTTACAGCTAAAGAACTTGTCAGAGGTGTCATACCTCTCAACCCGGGCATGAGCCTGAAATACCAATTTCAGCTCTTGAACATCTCATATGCTCCGTGGTGCTCAAAACGTCTTTGCAGCCCCGGTTCTAAGCCGTAAAGCATGGCGCACTGAACTATCGTGTAGTCATCATTCCTTGTTTGCCAGACGTTCATATCGTCCAGATTTGCGGGAACGGGTGGATCACCTAGCGGTGCATCAAGGACATAAACTTTATGTGCAGCAGTGAGGATAATCCTTAAATTACGGACCCAGTCCGCATAGTTGCTTCCATCATCTTTCAACTTAGCTTTCTCTAGGAACGCATTAAAATTCAGGTGAGCTACAGCGCGAGACATTGATCTTCAACATTAATTTGCAAAGACAATTAGACAAATTCATGATAATTGGTTCTGTTAATCAAATTACTAAAGAACTCTCACTTAAATCAACATCCCTCAAGTTGTCTAAGTGTTACATGATCCAAATCAACTAACCCATGTCCGATCATCACATGAGATGGGGCAGTCATCAATGGTGAACATCTCCATATTAATCATATATACTATATGACTCATGTTCGACTTTTCGGTCTCTCGTGCCCCGAGGCCATGTTTGTACATGCCGCGCTCGTCAAGTTTAACCCATGTATTCTGCATGTGTAAAACTGGCTTACACCCGTTGTATGTGAACGTAGAGTCTATCACACTCGATCATCACGTGGTGCTTCGAAATGACGAACTTTCGTAACGATGCATACTTAGGGAGAACACATTTATCTTAAAATTAAGTGAAGGGATCATCTTATAATACTACCGTCGTCCTAAACAAAATAAGATGCATAAAAAGATAAACATCATACGCAATCAATATGTGACATGATATGGCCATTATCATCTCGTGCCTTTGATGTCCATCTCCAATGCACCGGCATGATTTCCATCGTTACCGGCATGACACCATGATCTCCATCATCGGGCCGTCATGTGGTTGTCTCCGCCAACTATTGCTTCTACAATTATTGCTAACGCATAGCGATAAAGTAAAGTAATTACATGGCGTTTAATGACTGACATGCAGGTCATACAATAAATTAAAGACAACCCTATGGTTCCTGCCGGTTGCCGTACTCATCGACATGCAAGTCGTGAACCTATTACAAAACATGATCATCTCATACATCAACATATATCACATCACGTTTTGGCCATACCACATCACAACATGCCCTGCAAAAACAAGTTAGATGTCCTCTACTTTGTTGTTGCAATTTTTATGTGGCTGCTAGGGCAAACTATAAGAACTGTTCTTATCTACGCAAAACCACAACGGTGATTTACAAGTTGCCTTTTAATCTTCTATAAGGACCGCCCTTATTAAATCATATTCAACTAAAGTGGGAGAGACAGACACCCGCAAAGTCACTTTAATGCAATACAAGTTGCATGTCAGTCAGTGGAACTGGTCTCTTGTGCGAGGACAAGTAAGGTTGGTCCGAGCTGCTTCATCCCACAATACCGCCAAATCCAAATAAGACAAAGGAAGTAAGCAATTTGAACATCAACGCCCACAACTTCTTTGTGTTCTAGTCGTGCAAATACATCTACGCATAGACCTAGCTCAGGATGCCAATGATGGGGAACGTTACATGAAAATCAAAAAAATTCTTACGAAACACCCAATATCTAATCTAGGAGATGCAAAGCAACGAGAGGGGAATCGTCTACGTACCCTTGTAGACCGAAAGCGTTAGCATATTTAACGCGGTTGATGTAGTCGTACTCGTCGCGATCCAATCACGATCCAATCCGATCTAGTGCCGAACGGACGGCACCTCTGAGTTTATCACACGTATGGCTCGACGGCGTCCTCTCCTTCTCGATCCAGCAAGTGAGGGAGAGGAGGTAGATGAGATCTGAACCAACACAACGGTGTGGTGGTGGTGGCAGCAGCGGAACTGCACCAGGGCTTCGCCAAGCATCTGCGCGAGGTGGACGAGGTATAACGGGAGGCAGACGGGCAAGGGTCGAAGGGTGGCTACCCCCAATGCCTCCCCACCTTTATATAGGCGTGGAGGGGGCTGGTGGCTTGCCCTCCAAGCCCTAGGGTTGTTGGTCAAGGGGGAGGAAGGAAATCCCTCCTTTCCTTTCCCCAGTGATCGCTATCCCCCCTTTCTAGGCATCTTGATCTTATCCCTTCGAGATATGATCCTATTCGTTTTAAGTGAGGATCTTGGTGTGCCTAGACCAGGGGTGTGGGGCCTTTCCCCACTACCCATGTTCATGTGGGTCCCCCCACGCAGGTGGGCCCCACTCTGGAACCTTCTAGAACCTTAACGATACAATACCGGAAAAAACTAAACTTTTTCCGGAACCCAAAATATGACTTCCCATATATAAATCATTTACCTCCGAACCATTCTGGAGCTCCTCGTGATATCCTGGATCCCATCCGGCACTCCGAACAACCTTCAGAGTTAAGCGTGTGACCCTACGGGTTCGAGAATCATGTAGACATGACCGAGACTCTTCTCCGGTCAATAACCAATAGCGGGACCTGGATGCCCATATTGGTTCCCACATATTCAACGAAGATCTTTATCAGTTGAACAACGATGTCAAGGATTCAGTTAATCCCGTATGCAATTCCCTTTGTCCGGCGATATGTTACTTGCCCGAGATTCGATCGTCGGTATCTCCATACCTAGTTCAATCTCGTTACCGGCAAGTCTCTTTACTCGTTCCGTAATACAAGATCCCATGACTAAACTCATTAGTCACATGCTTGCAAGCTTGTTGTGATGTTGTATTACTGAGAGGGCCCAGAGATATCTCTTCATCACACGGGGCGACAAATCTCAATCTCGATCCATGCAACCCAACAAACACCTTCGGAGATACCTGTAGAGCACATTTATGATCACCCAGTTACAAGGTGACGTTTGATAGCACACAAAGTATTCCTCCGATATCCGGGAGTGGTATGATCTCTTGGTCTAAGGAACTGATACTTGACATGAAGAAAGCTGTAGCAAATAACTAAACGATCTGATGCTAAGCTTACGGTTGGATCTGTCCATCACATCATTCTCCTAATGATTTGATCCCGTTATCAAATGACAACTCATGTCTATGGTGAGGAAACCTTAACCATCTTTGATCAACGAGCTAGTCTAGTAGAGGCTCACTAGGGACACGATGTTGTTTATGTATCCACACATGTATTTAAGTTTCCGGTCAATACAATTCTGGCATGAATAATAAACATTTATCATGAACAAGGAAATATGATATTAACCAATTTATTATTGCCTCTAGGGCATATTTCCAACAAAAAGCTGATAGCAAAGTATCCTTTGCCGATTAGGCTTTGCCAACACACTTTGTCGTCTATACAAGCCTGACGGCAAACTAGCTGTTTCCCGAAGTGTCTTATAGCTAAACTTATTGTATGAGTGACTGTATGTGTCGGCTATAGATGATATGGCCATCTTATAGCCAGCAGTTGGCTATATTATTAGCCATGCTCTTAGATCTGTGTAATTGCTCATCAGTTAGAGCAAATCAAAATTATGCTTTATAACATGTCACATTTTCAAGCGAAGGATAGTACCATTACTGAAAATTCGCATCTATCTATCTATCTATTATGTACTAAGGAGCCGCTACCATCCTCTCCTCGACCTCCTCCCTCCTTCCTCCCGATCCAATCTTGCACCTTGAGCCGTCGCCGCCTCTCTCCTCGCCGCCGCATCTCCGCGGGGCAAAGCCCAGGTGGGGGATGATGGCGACAGCAGGGCCTTCTTCCATCACGGCTCCAGGATGCGGTTGCGGTGGAGATCCGCGCGGGTGTCCAAGACATGTGCATTGTCCGTCTTCCGCGGCGTAGCGGTGAGGGCCCTTCCGCATTCGATGGCTCAATCAGGCGGGGCGGCGGTTCCGAGCGGTGGTGCGGCTCCGGTCATGCATTTTCCCGGCGGCAGATGCCACCCATGGGCGTGCTGGATAATGGAGGACGTCGATCTTGTGGTCCAGCTGGGGATGGGAGTGAATTTGTCAGCGAAAGCTTGGTTCGGCATCGGCCAAAATTGTCAACGGCGGCGCCCGTGGGCATCGTTACCTCGTTGGAGGCGTTGTGGGGCGATTCGCGTTCCTGTGTGCCCCGGGGGAAACCTCGGATTCGGGTTTTTTCGGATGAGATGATGGCGAGGTTCATGCGTTGTCACCCCATGCACTAGTACATGAACCCCTAATTAGCGGCGTTCGAATCTGAGCACTGGCAGTGTTCCAGCTGTGCGCCGCCAGTGCAGCGCTGCTGGTAAGTTCACACTTGCTGCGTTCGCACTGGACGATGCTCAGGGAAGTGCTTCAGCAGCATGCACGTGGAACACTACTAGTGGTTTTACAGCTAGGAGCGTTTCAAGTGCATGTTGCTAAGGTGGCACGACTTGGTGGCTTCTGCGTTACCTGAATGCTGCTATAGTTGAATAAATCTAGTGGCATTTTTGGACCACTGTACGCTGCTAGTTTCACTTTTTCGAATGAAAATAATAATAAAATGTTTTTATATTAGGCATGATTTTGTACCAAATTTTGCTACCATTGCAGCTGTAAAATAGGATTCAAATGCTGCCATGAAACATTTTGTAGCCCAAGATGATGCCATGTCACCATTTGGGCTTTAATATCATGTCAACCTAATAATTGCCTCACATGCATAAACCATATCATATAAACTAATTAGTATTAATTACATGAACCATATATGACTACCAATCCTTGCAATACTTAAGTAGTAGCAAGTGCACAGCCATAATATGGGACATTGATTCAGTTGAACTCTCAAGACCCGGCCTAGTGGTCAAACACAAATGGTATGCAGGAAGAGAACTGGGTCTGCCTTCCCAACGTGCACCATGCCGACTATCTTATCTCCAACGTTGATGTTGGTGTACAGGTCGCAGATCACGTTCCATCCGTTGACGATGAGGCGGCCATCTTCTGGTGACGTCGAGTAGGTGCATGAAATGTCCGTCTTGCCATAGACAATAACCCGCATGTCACCTCTAGCCGGCAAGTACTCAGGCACCATAGCTCTTTGGGAGTTTCTGTTACAAGAACACAATTAGAAACTCAAGCAATTCTGATTGATTTTTTTAATAACAACAAACATGCAATTTCACAACAGTACACTAACCATCAATTATGTCACTCTATACAAGACAGTGGGAACAACACTAATGCTTGAATTTTGATTAAAATTTTATGAAGATACTTCATAGCCTTGTACATACTAAAAGTTGGTTTGTGCATATTATGCATTGATATTCATAAAGTAAAAAAGCAATAGCAATTCATTTAGAAGAAGAAACTTGACTGTATTAAAGTTGGTAGTGCATTTTCGCTGTATGTACACCTAAAATGTTTTGTTATTCTATAGATGAATAATATCGGGCATAGAGTTTAGAAATTAAAGATAGATTTTTGAAGAGAGTTTTTACGGTACATCATACTACTGGATATAATGGGTAGTATTGAGTTGATCCAATGGCCAGCAAAGTTCGGTTTAGAGTTTGTTTGAGGATAGATTGGTAATTTCCCATCAGGATTAAATTTGTCCTTTATATTAATCCTAATTAATCTAGTTAGTTAACTAAGGGAGTCGCAGGCTCGCAGCTGTATTACGCACTAACGAAGGTCCTTCCGTCGCCGTTTGCCTGCACTCTTGGGCCAGGCCTGCTTGAGAGGACAAGGGATAGCGACTACAAATACGAGGAGAGGACAACGTGGAGAGGCGGCTTGGAACAGAAGGCTTCGGCCCGGCCTGGCTTGGCTGGCGATCTCTTTCTCTCTCGCTCGTGGTCTTCCTCCTCCCTCCACTGTTCCTTCTCCAGATCCTCAAATTCCCATGTAATTCCCAGAGCTGTAACTAAATCCTTGTTGATTGAGTGGAACTAGTAGAGAGATCCTAACATTTGGTATCAGAGCCATTGATCCCATTCAAAATTCCCACCAAATTTTTGTTTTCTACCAACGTGTCATGCCATCAACGAGGGGGTGTTGCATCCCTGCCGTTGATCTCCTGCCACCGACCTACACTACCATCACCATGCCGGATGACGACATTGTTGTCTACTGTGGGAAGCAACCTACCGTTCGACGCTGCCCCTAGTTTTGCCCCGCCACACAACACTACCTCAACTTTCACTAGTGCCAATAACCTAGTGTTCTGTAACATCCCGAGATCTTAGTCATGATATTAACCTAGTTGATTTGCCTTGTTATGATGATTAACAACATTAAATCTAAATCAAGAATTAATCCAACTTCAAATTCAAATTTAAAATGCAAGTCAAATAATTATTTCTTCAAACAGCAAAACAAAAGTGTTCATAATGTTGCAAAAATTCCCAAAGCAATTATAAAAATAAAATCAACATTATTAAAATTCACAAGTTGACCCTAGCAAAAAAAACAATAAGCAAAACAGCATTATTAAATCCATTTTCATTTTTGAAAAATACAAATGAATTCAAATCACTCCCAAACTTCTTGTCGCAGTGAGGTATAAGATATATTAATTATTGGGACCAACTACACATTTTACAAAAGTCTTTTGGAGCAAAAAGAAAATGCAAACAGAAAAGAAAAAGCAAAGCAGAAAAAGAAAAGGAGAAAAGCTAAAAACCTACTGCTACGCTGGGCCCTAAGCAGCTACAGCGCGGCCCGGCCCAGCCGAGCCGGCCTTTCCCTAACCTCCTGCTCATCCCCCTCTCGCTGTCAGCGCGCGCGCTCACCACACCCCGGCCCCCCCTTTCTCCCGCACGACAGCGCGACGCCGCGCCCGCCTCTGGTCGGTTAAGACCCCCCTCGCCCCCGTGGACAAACCCTAGCCGCCCCATTCTTCCTCCCTCACTCTCTCCCTCCTCTCCCGAACGGCGCCACATGGCCTCGCCGCCGTGAAGCTCGTGGCCACCGAGCTCCGCTCGCCTCCCCGACGTGTCCACCGGCCTCCCTGTCGTCGGCCACGTCTTCTACACCTCCGCATTCCAGCCGGGAGCCCCTGCTTCGTCCCCGGCGCCGTCTTCCCCAAATTCGGTCGCCGGAGATCGCCGCCTCCACGCCATCGTCTCCAAGCCTCCCCGAGCCCACTGCCTCTCCCTACGGCTCCGCTGTGAGCTCCCCTCCCCTCCTCTCTCTTCTGCAGCTCCTTTAGCTGCCGCTTTTGCTCGCCGCCGTGTCCGAGCTCCGCCATCCGCCATTGCCGTCCGAGCACTCGCATCCGAGCTCCTCCGCTTGAACCAGTGGCACGGCCGTGCTCCTAGAGTGCCCAAGCTGCTGCCTAGCTGCTTGCTTTGGTCGTAGGAGCCCCGTATCGCCGCGCACGAGCACCCCCGTACTCCAGCCGCCGCCCTCGCTCGCCGCCGCCGTTGTTTAGGACCACCCCGAGCCGCGCCAGTAGGTTAGATCAACGCGGCACCGTCGGCTCGTTCAAACGAGCCCTTCCCCGCGCCAAATGGTGGCCGTGAGGCGATTTCCGACGCCCTCCCGTGCACGCTACCGTCGTTTTGGTCGCCGGCGGCGAGTCACCGGTCGACGCCGACGTGGCGCTGACGTGGGCGCCTCTGGGCCCCACCCCTGAGCCACTGACGCTGGGCCCCACGGCTACGTTGACCGGTCAACGGTCGCCGCTGACCGCTGAGTGGGCGGCTGAGTCACTGACATATGAGGGACTAACATGTGGGGCCCAACCCTAATTAACCTCTATTTAGTTTAATTTAAACTCTGTTTAGTCCTGAGTCACTGATCAGTGGGACCCACTGGTCGGGTTTGACTCTGGTCAGCTGGGTTTGACCGATGATGTCACCTTGACGCCATGCTGACGTCACTGAACACCGTTTTGGATAATTCGGATTTAATAATTAAAATAATTCCAGAAATTCAATAAAACTTTGAAAAATCATATAAAATAAACCGTAACTCGGATGAAAATAATTTATATATGAAAAACGATCAGAAAAATATGACGAATACGAATACGCTACCCACATACCTGTCGGCCCTCTCTAACATGATGAACATGGAACCTTCCCCTCCGGTTCATCTGTCTGACAGATGCCCGAAGCCGGAAAAACATCCCCAGATATTTTCCCGCTTCGCCTGCAACGTGTAGTGCTGCATTAGGGCACCCCTAGCACAGCATACTGCTATGACATGCATCTGTGTTGCACTGTTTGCTTCTATTTATTGTTTCTTCCCCCCTCTTCTCTCCGGTAGACCCCGAGACCGACGCTGCTGCTGAGTACGACTACGTCGTCGACGACCAGACCCCTTCCGCAGAGCTTCCAGGCAAGCAAAACCCCCTTGATCATTCCTATATCGCCTATTCCTTCTCCATCATGCTTGCATTAGTTTTGCTACTGTAATTGATTGCTCCTATTCTGATGCATAGCCTGCTTTTGTAACCTACTGTTGTTACATTACATGTTGTCCTAAATACTTAGTATAGGCTGGATAGTGATCCATCGATGACCCCTCACCCTTGTCCCCGTTGCCCCACTTTATTACCAGTGCCTCGATCATTGTGATCGATGTGCCGATACCGTCACATCACCGCACACCCCCCCCCTTAGTTGTACGACTCTGCAGGACTACTATCGAGTGCCGAGGGTGATACCTCGTTCTGCACTCCTGATGATATCTCTGTAGTATAGCACATCGGTGGTGATTGCAGAGGGTGATTCCTCGCTCTCCCCTTCCCGATGATGACTCTGTCGTGCAACCCCTCAAGTGTGGACCATCGAGGGTGATTCCTCCCGGTTCTCCTTGATGGATTACACCGAGTAGGATTCCAATGAGGGTGATTCCTCGGATTCCCACGATGTTATGGACACACGGTTACTTTGACCTTTACCTCAGTACTTTGGGAAGTCGGGTTAGCCAGGAGGGCACCCGCGAGAGATTATTGTGGCAGAACGACAGGGCAGGTGGAGACCACTTAGGAGAGAGGTGGGCCCGGTCCCTGGTCGTTGGACCGCGGGTTACCAAGTCGGAGCGACAGGAACCCTGTTCGTCTCTATGAGTTACTAAAACACGCCTAACGGATTTGGGTATTTGATCTGAGTTGACCGCTGGCCTATACGCACTACCACCACGCGGGATAATGGTTATGGGACCCTCTATGTCGTACGTTCCTTCCGAAAGCCTTCCAGATGTCACAGTTTAGAGATGTGGGTTGATTGTTGGGGTGAGCTGGTTACGTCTGTGGTGTTTCCACAGTCGCGCTTGGGCCCCGGCCAGTCACGCAACGTGCAGGAGTCCAAAGGGCGATGGCCCAAGACCCCTTCGCACTTGCGATTTAGACCGGTGTGTTGACCTCTCTGGAGAGTCTAGGTTGGTCTACGGCGTGTCGATTACCCGAGGCTGGGCATTACCCAGCAAGTGTGTCCGGACAGATGTAATCGAGAGTGCTGGGTAACTGTAGTGCACCCCTGCAGGGAAGTTATCTATTCAAATAGCCGTGTCCACGGTAACAGGACGCTCAGTGTTTTATCCCGATCTAGTACAACTTGAATTGAATACATGTTACTTTAACTGTAAGCTCCAGGATCGCTCGCGGGGAGTCGAGGAAGGATCTCTGGGCTTTGCTATTACATGCTTGTTACTTTATGTTATGGTACTAATCTACACTCTTCTAATGCTGCAAGAGGCTGCAAGATGCTAGTCTTCGATAGGCTAGGCCTTTCCCCCTCTGTTCCGGCATTTCTGCAGTTTAGTCCAAAGATATAGCCCCATTCCTTTGATACCGATGCATACTTAGTATAGTTCTGATGTAAGTCTTGCAAGTACTTTGGATGAGTACTCACGGTTGCTTTGCTTCCCCTTTTTCCGCATTCCCGATTACTGCGATCAGATGACGGAGCCCAGGAGCCAGCTGATCCCGCCGACTACTACTACCCTACCGGTGGAGCCTACTACTATGTGGAGACCGACGACCAGGAGTAGTTTAGGAGGCTCCCAGGCAGGAGGCCTTGCCTCTTTCGATCAGTGCCGTTGTTTGCTTCGCCTTCTTAAGGCATACTTGTTTAACCTTATGTCTGTACTCAGATATTATTGTTGCTTCCGCTAACGCTTGTGCGCGAGCTTATGTATTAGAGCCCTCGAGGCCCCTAGCTTGTAATATAAAGCTTGTATGACTTTTATTTGTGTTTAGAGTTGTGTTGTGATATCTTCCCGTGAGTCTCTGATCTTGATCTTGATCGTGTGTATTTGCGTGTATGGTTAGTGCACGGTCGAGCATGGGCGTCACAAGTTGGTATCAGAGCCGACTGCCTGTAGGAAGCCCCTTTCCGATTCCTTGGTCAAAGTTGAGTCTAGTCTTTGAAAAACCTATTTTACTAACATTGTTGTGTGGCTTACAGGCCCACATCGCAAATGGATGGGATTAGGATCTTCTATTCCTCTTCCTTACTCTGGGATTCTAGTCTCTCTTCTATTCGGGTTAAAAATTTACCAACTCTGACTCTTGGTTCTCGTGATCACGTCCACCCGGAGCTTTGATTATTTGCAAATTACTTCCTTGAATGCACGATGCAAGAATTCACCCACTGTCATTTGACAATCTTGAAATTTCCTCTGTTTCAGATGGATCGTTTGTTTCCGCCGCGCCCTGCGGCGCAGTTTGTACTACGGACTTGGGCTCGTGATGCGACTGGTTTCCCAGCTATCCTGATCACCCTCCTGACCAGATTGGGCTACCGTTGGTACCCCGAGTACATGGTTTACGAGGATTTTCGCGAGTTCAACCAGGAGCAGTACCATACTGTTGTTCGTATCTACGATCTGCGGGAGGACTCCACCACTGAGTTGCACACCTTCCATGGTATTGGAGTGACTATTGACATGGCAGTCCATGATGCTGCCTATGCTGCTATTGCCCATCTCCGTAGAGAGCACACCCCCTTGGAGGAGACTGGATTCCGCTACATCCCGTATGCCCCTACTGGGGATGCGAGTGGATACTACACTGCTGTCTGTACCCCTTACGTGCCGCGTCGTTATGACTCGCATGTTCTGATACAGCACACTGCAGCTTTGGATCGCACTACCCGAGCTCTTGCCGTCGAGCTGTACGCCACTCGCGCATGTCTCTACGAGGCTATGACACAGTTGCTACCAGCTGTCCGGGCAGGGATACATCCAGAGTACATCCTTTACCCGCGCAAGACTCACATGCCTGCAGGTATCGATTGGCCTGCTGTTGGAGGTCGCACACCCACACGTGGACCTCTCCTCCTAGCTCGAGATCGGCTTCTGCATCAGAGTAATCATGGAGCGCAGGACCTTTCTGCCGTGAGCACTCATCATCAGCACCTGCAGTTACCTGGGTTCAGTGGTCTTCCCCGACGTTGATGTAGCCTTTGCTATGTCTCGATTGTTGTATTCCCTACCGCGTGCCTACGCGCCGCCTAGTATGTCTAGATGTTTATTTTCCGAACTTATGTTGTCCGCATGTAACCGACTTTGTGTATGGATCTGTATGTCTTAATTGACTACTGTTATGAATCTATTGCACTACTTGTTCATTGTCGTGTTACATCATGCTTGTCTCTAAAACACTTGCAGTTGTTTTTACTAAACTACCCCCTGTTAAATCTTTAGCAGGATGGTTAGACCAGGTGGTAGTGGTCGTGGCCGTGTTGCTCAACAGCCACCGCCGCTATGATGCAACAATTCGAGCTGAACCGTCAGTACATGACTGGAATCATTGCTCAGTTTCCAAACCAGAACCAGAATGCTCAGAATCAGCATCCTGCCACAATAATGCTGCAGGAGTTTGTGCGTCTCAGCCCTACTGTTTTCCGCAACTCGGAACAGCCACTGGATGCTGATGACTGGCTTCGCGACATCGCCTTCGAGATGGAATCTGCCAATGTTGCCCCTGCCAACCTTGTCACCTTCGCGTCCTACTTCTTAAAGGGTCCCACTGCTCAATGGTGGTCCACCCACAGGCGTTCACTACCTGTTGGGACAGTCGTTACCTGGATCGAGTTTCAGGCTGCTTTCTGTGCCCGTTACATTCCTCAGGGAATCATGTACCGGAAGAAAAGAGAGCTTCGCAACCTCACTCAGGGTGATAAGACTGTCGAAGCTTATCAGCGGGAATTCGTTGACCTATCCCGCTATGCTGAAGAAGACATTGCCACTGATGCGCGCAGACAGGAGAAATTCTGTGACGGACTCCATCCAGACCTTAAGCTTGCACTTGTTGTTCATGACTTCACCAACTTCGCCACCCTGATGAACAAGGCTATCCAGGTTGAGACCGCTTAGATGGAACACAAGAATGCCATCAAGCGCACCCATGACGCAGGCTCATCTTCAGGCTCGTCATCGCAGAAGCGCCGTATCTGGATTCTTCACAGCATGTACCATCCAGCTGCACCTCCTCCACCGCCGGGGCAACCAAGGCCTCAGGTTCCACTGCTTCGAGCTCCTGCTCCCCGTCCCAGTGATGGGCTCTGCTTCAAGTGTGGCCGTCCAGGTCACCGTTCCAGAAAATGCCCTCAGAACCAGAATCAGCTTGCACTTCGCCCTGCTGGCCGTGGAAATGGCCGTGGCAACAACCAACCCCGTAATAATAATGCCAGACCTTGTTATGGTCGTGGTCAAGCTTACCATGTTGATCTGAATGAAGCTCAAGGTCAGCTTGCTACTGTGATTGGTACTATCCTTGTTCACTCAGTACCACCTCCTGCTTTAATTGATTCAGGAGCATCGCATTCATTTTACGCTAAAATTCTTTGCATTTACGCATGACATTAGATGCGAACCGTTGCACAATCCGTTAATGGGAAATTCTCTCACGGGCCCATGCCAAGCCTCCTTGGTATGAATACCCCGACCTTCTCCCTTATACCTCCTGAATTCTCGGGACGAGAATTTCTTTTAGTGGAGGAGAGTTGTAACATCCCCAGATCTTAGTCATGATATTAACCTAGTTGATTTGCCTTGTCATCATGATTAACAACATTAAATCTAAATCAAGAATTAATCCAACTTCAAATTCAAATTTAAAATGCAAGTCTAATTATTTTTGACTCTTCTGGACATGTGGGGCCCAACCCTATTAACCTCTATTTAGTTTAATTTAAACTCTGTTTTGTCCTGAGTCACTGACCAATGGGACCCACTGGTCAGGTTTGACTCTTGTCAGCTCGGTTTGACCGATGATGTCACCTTGACGCCATGCTGACATCATAGAACACTGTTTTGGATAACTCGGATTTAATAATTAAAATAATTCCAGAAATTCAATAAAACTTTGAAAAATCATATAAAATAAAGCGTAACTCGAATGAAAATAATTTATATATGAAAAACGATCAGAAAAATATGACGAATACGAATACGCTACCCACATACCTGTCAGCCCTCTCTAACATGATGAACATGGAACCTTCCTCTCCGGTTCATCTGTCTGACAGATGCCCGAAGCCGGGTAAATATCCCCAGATATTTTCCCGCTCCGCCTGCAACGTGTAGTGCTGCATTAGGGCACCCCTAGCACAGCATACTGCCATGCCATGCATCTGTGTTGCACTATTTGCTTCTATTTATTGTTTCTTTCCCCTCTTCTCTCCGGTAGACCTCGAGACCGACGCTGCAGCTGAGTACGACTACGTCGTCGACGACCAGACCCCTTCAGCAGAGCTTCCAGGCAAGCAAAACCCCCTTGATCATTCCTATATCGCCTATTCCTTCTCCCTCATGCTTGCATTAGTTTTGCTACTGTAATTGATTGCCACTATTCTGATGCATAGCCTGCTTTTGTAACCTGTTGTTGTTTCATTACCTGTTGTCCTAAATACTTAGTATAGGCTGGATAGTGATCCATCGATGACCCCTCACCCTTGTCCCCGTTGCCCCGCTTTGTTACCAGTGCCTCGATCATTGTGATCGACGTGCAGATACCGTCACATCACCGCACACACACCCCTTAGTTGTACGACTCTGCAGGACTACTATCGAATGCCGAGGGTGATACCTCATACTGCACTCCTGATGATATCTCTGTATTATAGTACATTGGTGGTGATTGCAGAGGGTGATTCCTCGCTCTCCCCTTCCCGCTGATGACTCTGTCGTGCAACCCCTCAAGTGTGGACCATCGAGGGTGATTCCTCCTGGTTCTCCTTAACGGATTACATCGAGTAGGATTCCAACGAGGGTGATTCCTCGGATTCCCACGATGTTATGGACACACGGTTACTTTGACCTTTACCTCAGTACTTTGGAGTTAGCCAGGAGGGCACCCGCGAGAGATTATTGTGGCGGAACAACAGGGCAGGTGGAGACCTCCTAGGAGAGAGGTGGGCCTGGTCCCTGGTCGTGGGACCGCGGGTTACCAAGTCGGAGCGACAGGAACCCTATTCGTCTTTGCGAGTTACTAAAACACGCCTAACGGATTTGGGTATTTGATCTGAGTTGGCCGCTGGCCTATACGCACTACCACCACGCGGGATAATGTTTATGGGACCCTCTACGTCGTACGTTCCTTCCGAAAGCGATCCAGATGTCAAAGTTCAGAGATGTGGGCTGATTGTTGGTGTGAGCTGGTTACGTCTGTGGTGTTTGCACAGTCGAGCTTGGGCCCCGGCCAGTCACGCAATGTGCAGGAGTGCAAAGGGCGATGGCCCAAGACCCCTTCGCACTTAGGATTTAGACCGGCGTGTTGACCTCTCTGGAGAGTCTAGGTTGGTCTACGGCGTGTCGATTACCCTAGGCCGGGCATTACCCAGCAAGTGTGTCCGGACAGATGTAATCGAGCGTGCTGGGTAACAGTAGTGCACCCTGCAGGGAAGTTATCTATTCGAATAGCCGTGTCCACGGTAACAGGACGCTCAGTGCTGTATCCCGATCTACTACAACTTGAACTGAATACATGTTACTTTAACTGTAAGCTCCGGGATCGTTTTCTCGCAGGGAGTCGAGGAAGGATCTCTGGGCTTTGCTATTACATGCTTGTTACTTTATGTTATCCTACTAATCTACACTCTTCTAATGCTGCAAGACGCTGCAAGATGCTAGTCTTCGATAGGCTAGGCCTTTCCCCCTCTGTTCCGGCATTTCTACGGTTTAGTCCAAAGATATAGCCTCATTCCTTTGATACCGATGCATACTTAGTATAGTTCTGATGTAAGTCTTGCGAGTACTTTGGATGAGTACTCACGGTTGCTTTGCTTCCCCTTTTTCCCCATACCCGATTACTGCGATCAGATGACGGAGCCCAGGAGCCAGCTGATCCCGCCGACTACTACTACCCTACTAGTGGAGCCTACTACTACATGGAGACCGACGACCAGGAGTAGTTTAGGAGGCTCCCTGGCAGGAGGCCTTGCCTCTTTCGATCAGTGCCGTTGTTTGCTTCGCCTTCTTAGAGCATCTCCAACAGCCTTTGTATATCCACACTCACTTGCTATTTTAGCAATCTTGTCCAAAAAACCATCTCCAACAGTCTTTGTATAAGTGGTCCCCCACCAATTTTTTTTACAAAGCTTGCTATATTTGCACCCACGCTTTGCATATTTGCAAAGCCAAAGGCCACTTTGTAAATTTTTAGCAAGCCTCACTTTGTCTCTATGACAGGTGGGTCCGTGTACTAGTGTGTGTGCTGCGTGTGCGCCGTGTGTGCGCGCGCGCGTGTGTACGTGTACGTGTTTTCCGTGTGTGTGTGTGTGTGCGTGTGTGTGTGTGCGTGCGTGTGTACGTGTACGTGTACATGTGCTGCGTGTACACGTGTGTGTGCTGCATGTGTACGTGTGTGTGCGTGCTGCATGTGTACGTGTGTGTGTGCTGCGTGTACACGTGTGTGTGTGTGTGCTGCATGTGTACACGTGTGTGTGTGTGCTGTGTGTACATGTGTGCACGTGTGTGTGCTGCATGTGTACGTGTGTGTGCTGCGTGTGTGTAAGTGCATGCGTGTGTGCGTGTGTGTGCTGCGAGTTGTGGTAGTATATGTATTCATGTAAGTAATCTAGTGTGTAGTGTGTATGACAAACTGTCCCCACGTGTCATTGTGTGTTTTGTACAAATATAGCAATCCAACATACAAAGGCTGCCAAAGCACAAATTGGTTTGGATTGCTATACCTTCTGTCTCCTCTTGCTATATCCACTTTTTACCAATCCATTATAGAAAGGCTGTTGGAGATGCTCTTAAGGCATACTTGTTTAACCTTATGTCTGTACTCAAATATTATTGTTGCTTCCGCTAACACTTGTGCGCGAGCTTATGTATTCGAGCCCTCGAGGCCCCTGGCTTGTAATATAAAGATTGTATGACTTTTATTTGTGTTTAGAGTTGTGTTGTGATATCTTCCCGTGAGTCTCTGATCTCGATCGTGTGCATTTGCGTGTACGGTTAGTGCACGGTCGAGCAGGGGCATCACATGTTCTGTGATGGTAACTTGTATCAAATCTGGAGGAATACGACCTGCACGGTTACTTTGCAGCTGCCAGAAGGGGGTCGATGTCGTGTAGCACATGATGAAATATATGTTCTAAGGTATGATTCCCGGTGCCGACCATGTTGGGTTGTTGTGGCAGATTTAAGGGGATACTCAGTGTTTTTTTGGAAGAACAATTCGGTGTTGATATATGCGGAAGGTGTTCCGGGACTCAAGGGTGATTGTGTGTACTAGATAGGCGGGAGGGATAGGGATCAGGGCATGATCTTTGACATGAGGAATGGTAGGTCAACTCCCTGCATTCCACCTGTGGATGGTGTTGTTCCAGGGTCTCCACAAATCATAATCAACAGGTACTTTCTGAGCGACAAATGAAAGAAGAGCTTACCGGACCGGAGCAAGGGCCCGGGCAGAATCTGGACAAAAGTGATCCCTCTCTGGGCAGCTAGGCCACATAGTGATGAGGACCACCAACCACATTGGTGGAAGTGATGTTGTACAGTTGGTAATGGGTTTTATTCGAGTTTTTGTATACTACATTTGAACTTGATTTAATTCCCATGGCATCGTCGGCATGTCATTTTGATTCACTGTTCCCTGCATTTGTAGGAACGTATCACGTTGATATTTAGGTGGTTGCTCATTAAGTTCGTTTTGTTTTAGTTCTCTAAGATTCTTTCATGGTAGTTACATCATGTAACTGGTAATGGAGACTATTTTCAAGCAGGGCGGACTGTTCTTTCGCATTTTCCACCATGTCATCGTGGCTAAGTGAATATGGTGGGATACAGCCTGAATTATGGATACGACGAGTGTGGGTAGAGAACCCACTAGTATGTTATTTTGAAAGAAAAAAAGGAACACTAATACTGTTGGTTGTGTAACAAGAAAGCTAGTGATGAAATATTTGTTTGTTCAATTGCCAGAATGGTTTACCGTATTTCAACTTTCCCAATATGGTTGTTTCTAACTCGTCACTTGCATTTGCATTATGAAAATAGTAACTATGAGCGCCATAAATAACACACGCACACACTGACTATTCACTTTAGGATTATACACATATACAACAATTAACAAGAGAAACAACCCCTTGAGAATCATTATGAGTAACAAAGTCTAATAGCTTCTTCCTGAATATACTTTCGCCGTAAGATCATGAAGTAAATCATCATCTCAGTGCAACGCAAAGCTTCCTTAGACCTTACTATCGAGTATGCTAGGAATTGGTAGTGCGATGCAGCAGGTAAATCGACAAGTAACATGTTGATGTGTCCTATATAATATAGTAAAAATCTTCCACGGTGGCCTCTTCCTTCACTTCGAAGGTTTCAATAAGAATATATTTGTTTCTTTAGGCATCGTAGCCTCAACATGTTGCTCCTGTAGAAATAAAACAAAAGGAACACACTAGATGTCTAGTTTCCAGAAAGTATACTCAGCAAGAACACAACTTCTGCGCAAAAAACTTATATCACGGACAAGACATATGGGCTTCCCTTAAAAAAGGTTCTAGCGATTTCTCTAAGGGGTACAACGGCGGAGTGAAGGCTGGAAGTTGCTACAACAAATTGTAAGGTTAAGAAAGAACTGTTGGATAAGAAGCAATAAGATAAAGGGAAACTGACCAAGAGAAAAAAAATCCCCCCTGGCCGCCGGGCCCTTCTCCCCCGCCTCCCTCCCTTCATCCCCGGCCGTCGCCGGCAGGCGCTGATGGGCAAAGCCCGTTTGGCGTGGCGGAAGCGGGGTCCTTCCCTCTCCTCTGCTCGTGGTGGCCGGTGCGGGATGGCGACTTTAGGTGGCAATGCTGGGCTGTCGTGGGGCCCAACGGCATAGTGCGCAGAGTTGCCACCTGGAGGCGGCGGAACGGCGTCCTGCGCCCAGGTGTGGTATAGTGGTTGCGGGGCTCCCGTTTTGGGAGTTGGCGTGGGGGCGGCCGCCCGGCCAGATTCCGTCGGATCTGGTGCGGGGGGAGGGCCGGTGGTGTCGGCAGGTGCTCTCCGGCTGTGGCGTGCTTCATGGGTGTCAGTCCTTGCGGGGGCCGACAAGGGGGGTGGGCATCGTGGTTGTCCAGGGTGGAACAGCTCGTCCTCCGGGCGGCCTTGGGTTGCGAGCGCGGGCCGGGTTTGGTGGCTGGCACGAGATCCGGCAGCCGTTAGCCTGAGGTGTTGCTTCGGTCCCTTCCAGCAGACGAGGAGGAGGGGTAGAGGGTGGGTGGTGGAGATATTGGCGTTGTGCAGCGGAGAAGGAGCTTGGTTGAGGAGCCGGTGGAGGGTCGGGGCGCCGGAGTGGCTGCTCGGCGGCTGGATTTGCCGGCTGCCATGAGTGGCCCTCTTCTGTTGCGGCGGCGACCGACTTCTCCGAGTGCGTTTCCTGGCAATGGACCGGCGGCGCGGGCAGGTCGACTGGGCAGGAGAGTTTGACAAGGTCCTCCTGGCCGGGATTGATTGCTCCTAGACCAGCTGCGTGTCCCCTCCGGTCATGCCAAGGTGGGAGTTTGCGGTTCGTTGGGGAGGCGTCCTGACATTATGGCATCGGTGGAGGTCTGTGGCAGTGGTGGGTGGGACTTCGTGATGCCGGCAAGCGGATCGGTGCGTTTAAATACATTGCATTAGTTAGATGTGCATGACTAAATTTTCTATATTACCGAACAAACTGATATTTGTTTTCTCTGACACCTTTTTTATCTGCATATTACAATTTGTTCAAATCGCATCTTTTCAACTTTGCAATAAAATATTACTAGACGGAAACAGTCTGACGTAGTCTTGGAAGTGATCTCTTTGGCCACCAGAATCAAATAACATAGGAAGCAAAATCATGCGGCACCCGAAATCAAATTCACCACAATTGGAAACAAATGTTCTTCATATGGAAGAAATGATGAATAGCTTTGGAAAGAAACTGTGCTTAATAAGGAAACCAACTACATGGTGTGGAATCGCATTTTGTTACAGTTGTTCTGTTCCTTCAAATCTGAAATTAGTCTCCAAAAAATCTGGTAGTTGAATAAGCGGATAGTTTATAGAAAATCGCCTGTAATTAGCGACCACCACACTACTCATATCCTGTAAATGTGAACAATTCAGCAAGCATTTGATGGCCGTACCAGTAGGACGTCCAAGAATACCACAGTGTACATCGGACCAAAAGTGCCCATGAACTTCTGCTCTTTCTTTCCGTCTCATGGTCTATTTCCTGATCAGTCACACTAACATCGTTGTCTTTCTTGCGCTCTCTGTTTCCTCCAACACATCAATGTTGATATTAAAAATGGTATCAAAATCATGAAAAAGATTCGCAGAAATTAAACTTATAATTAGCGATGGAGGAAAATGCATATAGTCCCAAGAATTCAAAAAGGTAGCAGAAACATCAATGGCCTCGATTAATGTTTGCTGATACATCCATCGTCTCATTTATTGAAACTGATGCTTTACGAGCATCAGCGTTTGCTGTTCACGCAACCAAAATTTATTCAAACGTCAAAGTAAAAGAAAATTACAAGAGGATAAACCAATAGTTTTCAAACAGGAAGTAAATCATCAAACCAAAGCAATGCCTGTAGACCGAGCTAGGTACGGCACAAAAGACCGAGCTAGGTACGAGACCAAGCCTACAGGCTGGATTGTCCGGTCTTTGTTGCACCACATGTTACCAAAGCCTGGACTTCAACTAGATTGAGACGAAGCTTGGAACGTAGAGAATGGCGCTAAAGTATATGGTAGTTTGGCTTGGATATTCAACAATTGTGCCCTCACAGACATCAACAAGTGTGTCCTTGTCCACATCGTAATATCTCAGGTCAATCATACGAATTGTATGGTTGACTGAAACACTTTTTCCAGGTTGATAAGTGCAACGGTGCAGATAATTGCCAGAGGATCGGCACACGAGTACCTCATCACTCAACATGGCAATTGGACAAAGAGGCTGGGTCCAACCACTAAGGATAATGTACTGCTTCTCCCATAGTGACTTGTCCAAGTCGGTGCATATCCACATTTCAAGGGTTCCGTTCATGAGCCCTTTGCTAGTCGTCAAGCACAGCTCCTCGCGCAACTCAGACAAGGTAGATATCTCCTGGTTAACCCACGACCAGCAAGGAGGTGGTGGAACAAGGCTGAACGTTTCATCATCCAATCTCAGCCGAAGAAAACCCAAGGTCGACGAGTACCGATGCTTGCGATAACCGATGATCCAGATCAAGGAACCGTTAAAGAAGGTCGCCGTCTCTCGCGCCATGACGGTGCACAGGGGTTGTGCCGTCTCGGGCCAGCACCGGTCAGCGCTTCGGATTGTAAACACCTCCACACAGGGTGTATAGATGTAGCCGATCACAGGGTCATGCTTTGTTCGATAGTAGAAGCGGGCGACCTTGTAGGTGTTCGAGCGAGGGTCGCGCCCAAGGCCGAAAGCCACTAAGATGCCCAAGGAGCGGTGCAATGCCCGGATGCGGCGCGTGGTAGGGTTAAGCACCCACGCTGCGGACTCAGTGCCCACCAGCACCAGCCCATCACAGTGCGCGAATTGAGGCACCGC
This sequence comes from Elymus sibiricus, assembly GCA_039707655.1. Taxonomy (NCBI): domain Eukaryota; kingdom Viridiplantae; phylum Streptophyta; class Magnoliopsida; order Poales; family Poaceae; genus Elymus; species Elymus sibiricus. Next base: position 475,649,168 of record CM077668.1, on the reverse strand, counting down.
CCGGACCGGCATTCTTATGAGAGTCGTGGCGGCGACATACGGGTGGTCCTCCTCCCACTGGTAGAGGCCGGCGATGACGCCACCGAGGTAAGTCTTGTCGGTATCATGGATCCACGGGGCGATGAGCATGCTCGGATCAGTCCTGTGCCGGTGGAGGTGCGTACGTTGGAAGGAAAGGTCGTCGGAGATGGTGTGGCGCCAAGCCCTGCAGACACGCCTGAATCCTAGAAGCGTGCTGACTGGCAGCCAGAGCAGAATCTCCGTGACGAGCTCGTGCGGGACGTATAGCATCGGGCTTGCCGTCCTCAGGATGTTGGCTGCTGGTTCCGCCGCCTCGTCATCCATGGCTTGCAGGGTAGATCTTGGATGGATCGATCTCATCTCCGAGGGATGTTGTAGTACGCCGTTTCTCAAGGACTCATGCGTGTGGTACTCCTGCTGGGCTGGACGGAAGAGGCGGCCCAAGAGACGAAGTTGCCAGGATAAAAAGAAACAAGGGAAGCGGCCCAGGCAGTGATATTTTATTTATTTTCTGGTGGAAAAGTGAAATTTAGTTTCGATGGTCACTTGCTTTTCTGTAAAAAAAAATCCTTCACGGGATTTCATTTGTTTTAGTTTTGGATCCTCGTACATTCTAAAAAAAAAAAAAGCAAACGAAGACTGATGCTTTGGAGTTTGCAGAATAATTACTGTATGCACTTTCAACAATTACCGCACGCGGCTGACCCGCACCTGGAGAGATATTTCAAATCTCAGTGATTTCTCCAGGGGTATTGCTTCTATCACCGTTGAAGATGGATCCACAGTGCTCTTTTGGAAAGATCCTTGGCTGACTTGTATCTTTTCTAAAACTCATCCACGAGCCTTTTCATATTTCTATGCTGAAGACACGTTTGTCTTTTCTATCTTAATTGCCAATGACCCTGTAGAGTTATTCCAGCTGCCACTACCTGTTCTGGACAGAGAGGAAGTCATAGATATTCAGGCTGCAATCACCCCGGATGATGAGAGTAAAGATGTTTGTGCTAGTGTTTGAGGACAGCAATAATCTTCCCGCAAATACTATGCCTTCTGCTTTAGGATGTCCCAATTGATGATGCTTTTAGCTGGACTTGGATAGCAAAACGCCCTGTCAAATTCAAAGTGTTCTGTTGGTTTCTCCTAACTGATCAATTGAATATCAGGAACATGCTCGGGCGCAGGCACTTTATTATTGCTGATAACAGTTATGCATGCTTACTCTGCAGTTCACCACCTGAACTGACAAATGTGCATCTCTTCTTCTGGTGTCCTTTTAGTACACATTGTTGGCAAGCATTGCGCATTACCAGGCCTTCTTCTGGCACTAGATTGCAGTTTATACACAGCGCCCGAAGGAATTGGTCCAGACTCCCAGACCTTTCTTTATGGATGTTTTCATCATGGCAGCTTGAAGCATATGGAAGGAGAGGAACAACATGCACTTCAGGGACAGGCCCCCATCTTATGACTCCCGGATGGCTAGATTCAAAGATTGCTTTGCCCTACTCCAACACAGATGCAAGGCGACTCCATTTGAGGCTTTCTATCTAGTCATCCATTTTTCATCTTTGTAACTTTTTACTTGCCTTGCTACTCTCCTCTTCTAAACCTTATGTCTTGAGAGCCTTAGAACCCAGATGTAAATTTTTAAATATTTTTTGTTTAATATAAATCAGTGGGATACTATTCCACTGTCATTTACAGTTGAGAAAACACTCATGGAGGTGGGAGAAGGGGGCAGGGAGCGCCTGGAGACTTGTGTGCCTCTCGATGCTCACGCTGGCGACAATGGCAATGAAGAAGATGCATCTTGCTAGCATGGAATTGTTTGTCCGCTCGGGAGGAGAATTTCTAGTTGTCGTTTCATCGCCCCCAAAACCGTGTCCACTACCACCATGTCGCTCGATGGCACCGGGAAGACTGTGACGAATGCGTGCATGCGCATCACGAGTTTGGGGGAGGCAATATATTTTGAACGGTCACCGGGGGGGGGGGGGGGGGGAGGAAATCCCTCCCCACCTGAATATATTGCTCAAAAAGCTGCCAAAGCCAAGAGTCACCCCTTAAGCTTTGGCTGATCCAGTTTATAAGGTAAACAGGATCAAAAACCTAAACATATTGACCCCGTTCATAAGGGAAACCGGGTCGAAAACCGTACAAGTAACAAGGTTACAGAAGAAGAGAGAAAAAATTGACGCACATCAATGACTAAAGAAGAGGAGGAAAAGGACGTCCAGGACAAGGCACGACCTAGCTAGTAGACCGAAGAACCATCACCACGAAGGCACAAGTAGAAGACGGGTGTCATCGAGGGATCACGATACCAAGACTAATCAAGCAACCTAACGCACCACACCGGCGTGCATGCCGAACCTCACGACACTACTCAGGAGCATCCACAACCAAAGAGTGAGAACATGAACCTTGACTGGGAGCTCCGCCATGGGAATTTGGAACGATTAGCAAGTTGAGGAGGCATCTTGCGTCGTCGAATTGCAAAGATGAACCGGAAAAACACCAAGAGCACTAAGCTCACCGCAACACAACGGCCACCATGAGAGGGTCTTGAGATGCACAGAAATAGGAACAAGACACCTTCCCGAGGGGAAACAGATGGCCGCCTTGCAGTGCCAAAGACACCGCCGCCAAACCCCGAAGGACACCACCGAACAACCACCGTCGACCCCAAGCCGGCCGCACCACCACCACCATCAAACTCACAGCAAGCAGCCACCACACCAATCAACCGAGCCAACCCCAGACAATGCCTTCAAGAATGGGTGCGATGCAGGATGTGTGTGACGCCCTCTGCTCGACCGTGCACTAATCATACACGCAACGTGCACGCTCGAGAACAGAGACGCACGGGAAGATATCACAACACAACTCTAAACTCAAATTTAAACATAAATCTTCATATTGCAAACCAGGGGTCACGAGGACCCGAATACATAAGTCATACACACAAATAATATGTGGGTACAGACATAGTTAGCCAAGTTTGCCTTAAGAAGGCTAGCACAAACAGCGACACTGATCGAAAAGGCGAAGGCCTCCTGCCTAGGGCCTCCGAACTACTCCTGGTCGGCTGGCTCAACCTAGTAGTACGTGCCTCCTGGGCCCTCCTGGTAGTAGTCTCTTGCAGTGGCGTCTGGCTCCTGGGCTCCATCGACTGATTGCATCAAGCGGGCATGGGGAAAAGAAATAGCAAAGCAACCGTGAGTACTCATCCAAAGTACTCGCAAGACTGACATCAGAACTATGCTAAATATGCATCGGTATCAAAGGAATGGGGCTATATCTTTGGACTAAACTGTAGAAATGCCGGAACAGAGGGGGAGAGACCTAGCCTATCGAACACTAGCATCTTGAAGCATTTCTTGCAGCATCAGAAGAGAGTAGAGTATAGCAACACACAATAGCAGTTATATTTTAGTAACGCCCTGAGATCCTTCCTCGACTACCCTGCGAGAAAGTGACCCGGAGAGCGGTAGTATCAGTTTATCATTGTATCAGTATCCATTTGTAGTTGTAGCAGATCAGGATACAACTCCGAGCGTCCTGTTACCGTGGACACGGCTATTCGAATAGATAACTTCCCTGCAGGGGTGCACTACTGTTACCCAACACGCTCGATCACATCTGGCCGGACACACTTGCTGGGTAATTTGCGGCCTCGGGAGATCGACACGACGCAGTCCTACCTAGGCTCAGCAGAGAGGTCAACACGCTGGTCTAAATCCTAAGCACGAAGGGGTCTTGGGCCATCGCCCTTCGCACTCCTGCACGTTGCGTGACTGGCCGGCGCCCAAGCGCGACTGTGGAAACGCCACAAACGTAACCAGCTCACCCCAACAATCAGCCCGCATCTCTGAGCAGTGACGTCTGAAGAACTTTCGGCTGATACTACGACGTAGAGGGCCCCATTAAACCATTATCCCACGTGGTGGTAGTGCGTATAAGGCCAGCGGCCTACTCAGATCAAATACCCAATCCATTAGGCATGTTTAGTAACTCGCAGAGACGAACAGGTCTCCTGTCGCTCCGACTTGGTAAGACATGTCGCGCGGGTGCTCTTGGAGCCGACCCGTCTTTAATGTTATTCTCTCGCGGGCACCCTTGGGGCCAGCCCGACTTTAACAGTTTAAGTATTGCAATGTAAACATTTCCGTGATCATCACCCAGAGTGATCACGGCCCGATATCAAGCGTGGCAACTAGACAAGGGTGAAGGGCCACAGGTGGAACAATGGCATAGCTAACTAAGCATCATGGGACAGTAGGTAGATATAAACAGCAGGCGACAAAATCAGGCTATGCGTCAGAATAGGAGCTATTTGGAATAGTAGCAGGGGCAATTCTAATGCAAAAATAAGAGAGAAGGAGTGGGCGGTATCTGGATGATCAAGGGGTTTTGCTTGCCTGGAAGCTCTGCTGACGGGGTCTGGTCGTCGGCGACGTCGTCGTACACTGTAGCGTCCTCGGCAATCTCGGGGGCTATCGGGAGAGAAGGAGGGGGGAAGAAACAATAAATACACGGCAATAATGCAACAGCGATGCATGGCATGCCTAAATGATATGCAGAGGTGATATAATGCCTAACTATTAGCATTAGTTAATTTAGGAATTTATTTGGAATTATTTTATTAAGATTATGCACTATTCATCTATCGAATACGGGCAAAAAGTCCCATGTTCAGTATGTTAGAGGGGTGTGACAGGTATGTGGATAGGATATTCGGATTCTTCACATTTTTCATATATAAATTATTTTCATCCGAGTTACGGTTTATTTTATACGATTTTTCAAAGTTTTTCTGAATTTCTGGAATTATTTTATTTAATTAAAAACCGAATTATCTAGAACAGTGTTAGGTGACGTCATCAGGACGTGGGAGTGACGTCAGCAGTCAACAGAGTCGGTGGACTGGTCAATCCTACCAGTGGGTCCCACCTGTCATTCACAGTGGTTAATCCAGTGGGTTAATTTAACTAAAAATGATTAATTAGCATGTGGGCCCCATTAGTCAGTGACTGATTAGGTTAACTAATTAACTAACAGATTAATTAACGTTTTAATTAGTCAGTGACACGGGCCGCCCAGTCAGCAGGTGGACCGAGTCAACGCGGCCGTGGGGGCCCAGCGTCAGTGGCACAGGCGGTCCATGCGGCCGGCCACATCAGCCCATGCCGGCGCCGGTGACCGGAGCAACGCCGGCGACCTCTAGCGCGGCGGAGGGCCACGGGAAGACGGCGGGTTTCGGCTACGGGCCACCATTTCGAACGCGGTTGGGTGCGTTCGATCGGGAAGGCGATGTCGCGTCCAGCCGGAGTGGTTGCGAGGCCGGAGGTGGACGGAGGTGACGGCGGCGACCATTCCCGCGGCGGCCGGAGTTCACCTGCTATCGGGTTCGAGGCAAGAGCTCGCGCGGGAGCAAAAGAAGCAGCTAGCGGAGACCTACGCGTCACAGGGAAGCTTACGGGCACGCTCACTCGACCGTTAGGTCACCGGAGCCACGCCGGCGACGGGCTCAGGCGGAGGCGCGTTCGGGCGCTGGTGGAATCGGACGGCAGAGGATGACCGAGATGGAGAAAGGAGAGGGGAGAGAATGCGGTGCTCACGGGGAGCCTGCAGGGGTGCGTACTGGGCTCGGGGAAGGCTCGGGGTAGCCGGAGTTCGACGGGGAGCGGCGGCGATCCGAGGTTGACGACGACGGCGATCCCGCAGCATGGCACTCCTCGGCTCGCGCTGGTCGGTGTAGAGGAAGTAGCCGAGGGCGGCGGTGACGCTGGACACGGCGGAGCGGCGATCGGGAGGCGGTGGCCGCGAGTTCTAGCGGCGGCCGATCATGGCGGCGTCGGGTGAGGTGAGAGCGAGTGGGGGAGAGGGAGGGAGACGGCTAGGGTTTGTCCCTGAGGTCCTGTAGTGCCTCGCTGTCAACATCTGCGCGGCGGGCGAGCGTGGACGGCGATGCCGCTGCGGCCATGGAGGGAGGAGGACGAAAGGCCGAGCCAGTCGGGCTGGGCTGCACTGTACACACTTGAAGCCCAGCGTAGCAGTAGGTTTTAGCTTTTCTCTTTTTCTTTTTCTGCTTTGATTTTTCTTTTCTGTTTTGTAAATTATTAGGCCACTAAATGACTTTTTTAAAATGCGAGATTATGCCCCATAAATATGATGCAATAGTTGGCACTGCTAGAAAAAGGTTTGGAGTCCATATGTTTTCATTTGAATTTTATTTAAATAAAATGGTATCAATTATTGCTGTTTGGTACTGTTTTGATGATGTTAGGGTCATCTAGGTATTTTAGGTGATGTTGTTTTTCTTAACATAATTAACTATGAATTATTTACTATTTAATGAACATTTTTGTTTCCAAATTGGAACAACTTTTATTTTCACTTTAAATTTGAATTTCAATTTCATTTGGAATTTGAAATGAGATATGATGCAAATGATGATCAAGCACTATTAAGCATGATGACTTGGCATTATCAAAAGGTGATCACTGTAGCACATTACATGGGGATGTTACAATGTGCCGCCATTGTCTGTTCCGGGCGCACCCGCAGCAGGGTTTCCCCCGGAGTCTGGTCGAGGATGAAGCCACCATGACAGCAACACCTCCAAGGAGGTTCACGGCGCCCGCAGGCGTCGCCACTGCCGGCTCCGGCTGCAACAGAGCTTTCGCCCAAGTGAGCAGATCCCCAACCCATCGCATTGGTAGATCAAGGTGGACCGCAGCCGTGAACCGCCACGAAGTAGAGGCCATGGCAACCCCGCCGCTACCCATGACCAGAACCGGTCCATGGCAGGCCAGATCCGGATGAATCTGGCCTACCCAATGCACCTCTCCCCACCAGCCGCACACGGCGGTGCTCCCAGCAGCGAGCTGGACTGTGCGTAGCTGCACACAGCAGCCACCGAGCAATAGGGACGCCGCAGCATCTACCCGGAGATAGATCGAAGCGCACCAGGCTAGCACCTAACGGTCCGGCCGGATCCGGCACCGGTTGCACCTCCAACAGCCAGGCGGAGGAGACATCCACCCGCATCTAGCCCGCAGGACCGAGCCATCTCCAGGAGGTTACCACCATGGCAACCTGCGCATAGCAGCGCCGCAGGCGATGCCCCCCCCCCCCCCCCCCCCCCCCCCGCGCGCGGATCTGGAGTAGGGAGCGGTAGAGGACGAAGTGCGTTCAGGCGCACCGAAATCCGGCGGGGACCGGGCGCAGCAGGAGGACGCGGAGACCGCGTGGCTGCGTGCGTCCGGTGAGCAGGACGACGACGCAGGACATGGGCAGGATGGAGCTGGAGCGGCTGCAATTGGATCTGGAGGGAGAGTTGCGTGCGCTCGTTTCGAGAAGCAGGCCTTCGCTGCCACCGGCGGCGGCGGCGAGGTGTGCGTGGAGGAAAGTGGGCGGCGGCTAGGTTTTGGGGGCGCCCCGGTGTCGCCCCTCAAAGCGACACGGGAGCGAGCCTATGTTTCGTCACTTGCCTTTCCGGGGAGGCAATATGATCACAAGGAACGCAGTGAACACGTATGATGATATCCCTGGCCCATGATCTTACCAGCATCCTACTGCCAGAAAGATAGTCTGTGCCATGCGTTTATTTCCACGAGGAGGAATACATACATATTCCCTAGGAAGAATTCATCGTTTTTGTGGGGCAAAACAACATTTTTTCGAAAAGGAGGATAACCCCCGGCCTCTGCATCAAACAATGCACACAAACATCTTGATTATATTATTCAACGGAGTCTGACAAAATAATTACATGGATCACCCAAAGCCACCTTTCTTACGATCTATGTCCCTACACCTACTAGCGTGATGATGTGCATTGACTATGCACCAACGAATACCATCTAATTAATCTGTTGGCGTCACCAAGCCGCCCCACGGCAACCTAAGAGCACCATCCGGTCTAGTAGACCCTTAGCGCGCATCGCATGCGCACGCTCCAGAATCCGCCGCCCCAACTTTGGGAAAGATCAACGCATTGACCTTGACAGCCCCAACTGTCCTCGACACTAGGCAGCACCACTGCCCTGCACTCGTATATCAAGACATCTGTCGTCGAGACTCTGCTATACCATGCCGCCGAGACCCGTTGTCGTCGACGCGGTAGATGCCACGCCGCTCCACCTCCAGACAACTCCAGCAAGCAACTGCTCCATAATGATGCCCTCAAGAGGGATAATGACACCGAAAGCGCCGCCATCGTCCGATCTGGGAGCCCCAAATCAAGGGTTTCCCCTGGTAACAGCCCAAGCGAGGAGAATATGACAGCAGTGGTGATGCCTTCAACAACGTAATAGCGCATAGACACTGCCATCGTCTACCATGACCCAAGTCGGAGCTCGGTTTTCACCGGTGGCCACTTCTTCCCAACTCGCAGCCGGCTGGATTGCCCCCAAGTCGTGCAGATCGGCTCCATGCAACCATCAGGGCACCACCAATGCTCGGCTTGGGATCTCAAGATCCACCACCAACGAGCACCAACCGGCCGACCACCACCAAGTCTGGGGCCGCTGCCCCGGTGCCCACGCGCATTGTGCAAGCCACGCAACCAAACACGCCGGTGCGCCACCATTGAAGAGCCGCAAAACATGCCGGCAAGGTGCAGCCAGTCCGGCCGTCGGGCCGCCAGCGACTAGCAGCCTTGCAACCACTGCGTTGGGCCACCGCCGACCCGCGGCACCCCTGCCAGAAAAGAGGACTCAGCGCCGCCTCCCCACTCTATATCGGAGCCGAAAAGATCCCGCCGCCGCCTCGCTGCCAGGGCTTTGCCCGGCGACTTCACAGGCGGTAGTGAGAGGAGGGCAGGGGAGAGTCCGCTCTCTTGGAGGGAGAGCGGGCGGAGGTGCATGCCCCAGCGATAGCGCTAACGGATTTTGGTACGGTGGAGTTATTGAAATTTCTATCGCCAAAGATGCACACGTGAAAGATAACTTGTTCTACTTGACTAAAAAGAGATGGCCGAGCTTCGCGGCACCCATAGAGGCCAGTCCGGTCATGGGAAAGTCCCAGCCCCATGGATGCAGAGAACACACTTCTTGTTCGCCGCACCATTGTCAATGGATGGATTAGATGATACAAACGACGGAACGAGAGAACACTCTCCCTCCATGTCAGGGTCAGGTCTTTCACACTACTCGCATCGAAAAACACCTGGCTTGCTTGTTTCACTCCAACATCTCATAGCAGTTAAATATACATAAGTAGTTAACAATTGGTCGTGGAATGATTTTTGAAACAAGTAATAATTACTGAAATGCCTTGCTACTAGCTCAGGACCACATTCTTACATCTAGTATAGCTATAGCTAGCTGATTTACTGCTACTATATTAGTGAGTAGAGGAAGGACGATATACACATTCCGATGGACTATATATATATGCCAGCGAAATGCCTAGCTAAATCATCAGATATCCATGTCCATTGTCATGAGTATTATCACAGCCCACCAAGCTGGATGCAATTCGTTCATGCTTTATTTTGTTTCCTCTTTCTCTTCACATGACGAATGTATGCATGCACAACATGTACATGTAGCTCTTACTCAAAACGGCTGCGTACGTTTGGACCTCACCAAATCAACCATGCATTTTCATTAGAGTTTTGTGATGTTATCAGAAGAGGCGCCAGTTCAGTGCCGGGAAAGTTTTTTTTTTCAGTGGTCATGCTTTGTCTTTGAATGATTCAATCTTATTTTTATTCTTAGAGGCGCCAGTTCTTTGGACGATATACACGCAGGGAGCATTAGCTTACTCCGTCTAATTAATCAGCCCTAGCTTGTTGCATGCACGTACACAACATGCAAGCATGCATGCAGCGGCCATTTCGATAGTACTTGCATGCATTGCTTTTCCTGTTGATGGGAAGACAAAAGGAGAAGAATGAGCGCTTTCGGCGTCGTCCTGCAGCTTCCACTTACGTAAACAATGAGAAGCTACGAGACCATACATTTTTTTGACGTTTTGTACCTATCAAGCTCCCTGCAAGTCAGGCATTTGAATGTTTGATCAAGATTATATAATATACTAACAGCATCTGCAATATCAAATAGATAAAATATGAAACTACTTTTCATAATTAATCGAATGATATAAATTTTGTATTGTGGATATTGATATATTTTTCTACAAACTCGGTCAAACATGGCCTCATTTGACTTTTGAAAAAATAAATACATCTTATATAAAGGAGGAGGGAGTATGTATGTATATGTGTACGTGCAGACGAGTCCGTACCTATCTAGCTCGTTCCTGACGCCAGGGAGCATCTAGCAGCTAGCTGCAGACGTGTGTGTGTTGGAAGAAGAGCGCTGGACCCACCCGGTGCTTCATACGTACAGTACCATATACGTACGGTACGGCCATCTCTGACGAGGACGTGCATATATCTACTCTAGCATATATCGTACGACCATCAAATGCCATGGTTCTTTCCAGGTAAAACGAGACGCGTTCCCAGCTTGTTGTTTGGTTCATCTAAATTTTAATGTATTTCTACTAGGTAGACAAGCACGATTCGTACATAGGCAGTTACGCATGCATGGCATGATATAATGCTGGAGGATTTCTTAGGGGTGAGATATCTGAGTGATTTCTGTGCAGCCCAAACCCAGAAGCTCGTTTACGGTAAGGTGTGCAGTGATATACAAATGACTAATATGCATGGCTATTGGATGTTCTAGCTTTGCATTTGGCTGGTGTGCATATATATAGTGCATCGCAAGTGTACATCTTCCTCCTGTAAAAAATATCCCCTCTGCATCGCAAGACATTTTCCATCACTAAAGTAGTGATCTAAAAAGTTTTATATTAGTTTATAGAGGGAGTACTAGTAGTAACATGTCAGGTAGTTGTAACCTAAATTTAGATGGAAGCATGTAGTCTTGGAGTGGTAGATATTCCGATTAATTGCAATGAGATTTTAGAGTGAAACAAACAAGCCATGTGTTCTCCAATACAAGCAGCACTTAAGAGTCGATCATAGCACTCCCAGATGAGACCGAGAGTCTAGCGTTCTTGTATTAAGCACTCCCATGGTGAGAGAGAGAGAGAGAGCCAGAAGTACTGCGGCGACCAAGAATGCGAGAGGGACATGTCCTTTGGCAGCGACAAAGCAAGCCGCGGCTTCATCCCCTACAAGAACCAAGGCTGCTTCGTCAACAGCAGGGACTTCATCATCGATAAAGACCTTAGCAGTGGGGCCAGCTTCTTTGTCAACGAGAACCTTGATTGTGCCTAACAGGTATTGGCTCGGCTATTTCACTTTTCACATTACCCGTTGGCACGTGTTTACGGGAGCGGAGAGATCTTCTATATCTAAATAGCTAGCCCCCACTAGCCTATTTCTCTCAACATGCAAGTATGCCACCTCATCATTCAACATGCATGAAGAAAGGTCCACCACAACATGCAATCATACATAATAAAGAGCCACCTCAACATGCTAACATGCATGAGAATTTACATTCTATTATGATATTTGCATTATACAATGATCAAACCCCACAATTCATATTTATTTTCAGCTTTAGTTCTCATATTATTACTCCAAATATTCATGTTCCATACAACCAATTCTAACTGGATATATTGCAAAACATTCCCGCAACAACGTGCTGGGTATCATCTAGTTCTTCCTGAAGCCAATTGCACTGGGTTTCGACAGCAGCTACGGGACTCTGGTAGGATGATGGAGTAATCTTCCGTACGTGCCATTAGGGAAAATTGCAGCAGAGCAGGCAGCTTCAGCGCTCTATTGGTCTAACGTCGGAAGCAGGGCAACAAGGAAGGCTTTTAAGAGGTCACCAGAAGCACTGTTCATAATGTTTCTCTAGGGTCACCTGGTTTTCCCCATCAGAAACTTTGTGGAGCAACACTGGAATTCAAACAATCCAGTATTCCAATAGTGGAGAAACGGCCTTTAGTCCCGGTTGGGAAGGGTCTTTAGTCCCGGTTCACCAACCGGGACTAATAAATCGGGACTAAAGGCCCCACCCTTTAGTCCCGGTTGGCCATGACCCGGAACTAAATCCCTGCCACGTGGCCGGCAGCGCGCGCGGAGGGCTGGTGACCTTTAGTCCCGGTTGGTGACCCGATTTAGTCCCGGTTGGTGAGACCAACCGGTACTAAAGGGGTTTAGGGGTTTAGGGTTTATTGTTTATTTTTCCTTTTCATTTTGTATTTTCCATTTAATTCTCTTTCATTTCAAACATATTTTACGCTACTACATACTGTACACGTTATGCATATATAATAGAATTTCTCGTAGAACTAATCATATATCATAGAATTTCTTATACGACCATGCATACACATATATATATACAATTTGGTATATACAATTTCTCCTACAATTTGCAGATCATTACATGCAAGCATTAGGTGAAATGGTATTCTCCGTCGGGGGATATGACCTGCTGAAGTAAAAATCCCGCCATTTCCTTTTGAAGTGCTCGTATGCGGTCCTTTGGTAGGAGCCTACCCCGCATCTCCGTCATCTTTAAAGAAGGAGATCAATATGAATATATTAGTTGTGTGTATATATATTAGATCATGATAAAAAAAATTGTGAATAGTGTTTACGTACCCAAAGATGTTCCTTTCGGTAGTAAAGCGAATGTTCTCGCAAACGTAGTATGCACATAAATTAGTCCCCTTTTCCTGCCTCATACACTTTACGAGAATAGAATCCAATCAGATAATAATCAAGCATGATAATGGTATTGAAACTAGAATTAAAGAGATGCGCGGACGTAGCTAGTACTACTTAATTACCTTGGACCGTCGCCATTTCAGCTGTGGTTCTCATTCACCGACAACCTCTTTGATGAACTTTTTCCAGACCCTGCCCGGCAAAGAAAATGAATAAAGGAGTTATTAATTACTTGATATCAGGAAATGAACTAAACAGGCCGATATAGTGCGATAATGATTGAAATTACCTGTCGAGCATCAAAAACAGGCTCCTGTATTCTTCAGGGTCTTTACGTAGTGAGTCCAATACTTCAACAGTTCCCTCATCAACTCTAATGATTAGCAGGATCCAGTGGAATTTGCGCACACGTTTGTATAAGCGGGCATGCATAACTCATCAACTACACTTAACATCGAGTAAGCAAAAATAGAATTTGTAGTACAAGACAGTAACACTCACCTGAAGTTGTAAGGAAAAAGTATTTCTGGTCTGGTATTTAGTTCCTTCAAAAACATTAGCAAGCTATTCTCTGTGTCTTGTTTGTGGTTATTTAATACAATTTCATTAACGGTATTTGGGTCAATGAACCCAATGCCATAGACTCTATCTCTTTTCAATTCATAAATCTTCATTCTGCATATATAATACCACACAAAAGAATATAGTGAGGATAATTACAGGCAATGAACGAGCTGATCTAGAGACTTAAATTATAGAAAGAAATCACTTACAGACAATAGCAACTGACGAGAGATTTGTCGAGTGCGTCTTGATTGAATAACTGAAAAATTTCTGGAAATTCAATCCATACATCATTTCCATGGAAGTAATGCTCTGGCTTGACTTTCACCATGAGGCTCTCTCGCCCGGCCTTTATTTCTCTCAGGTACCAGTCATGCAATCTGCGCATTTCCGTTGGTAGAAGCTCCACCTCGTCAGGCCTGACCAAAGGGTTCCCGGGGACATATTTCCATGCTAGTTCCTTCGGATCCATCGTGGGGAGTTCCTCGATGCCTAGGAGTTGTTCAACAGTGATACCCATCTCTCTAACCGCCATCTCTCTATCAGCGTCGGTTACCGCCTTATCGGTACTCACCTTGAGCGGGGGGATCGATTGCACTGCCTGTTCTCCGAGCTGGGGAACAGTTTTCACGCTTTTATTACTACCTGTAAGGCTCGACTGCTGATTTTTTTGTTGATAATATGACTTGCTAATAGAGCGTTCATAGTCTGATCACTTTCTCCACAGCCGGTTTAGCAAGATCCACAAAGTGTTGTACGAATTTCTCAGGTATTTTCTCCTTCGGCGGCGGGGGCGGTTTCGGTGCAAAATGAGCCTTCACTTGGGCATCCACGACCCGTTTGTTTTCCTCCTCAGTCATCTCGTAAGCTAACTTCTTTTTGGCAGGAGGCTCGGGTTTCTTCTTTGGTGCTCTCTTCCGCTTTGGAGTCGGCTCACGTGGCAGAGATCGATATCGCGTACTCGCACTGGGCTCCGTCTCGAGGTGGGGTGGATTCGGCTGACGCGGCGGAGATCGATATGGCGGACTCGCGCTGCGCTCCGTCTCGAGGTGGGTTGGAGTCGGCTGACGCGACGGACTTGGAGGAGGAGTCGGTGGCCTTGGCACCGAGTTTGGAAACACGATGCATTCCTTTCTCCATACAATGAGACCACGTATGGCTTCTCCCAGTGTCTGCTCCCCTTGACCTCCAGGAAAGTCAATCTCTAGTGAGTCATATCCAGACAGAACTTCATCCACCCCGACACGAGCATAGCCAGGTGGAATCGGATTGCCGTGGATGGTTGCTTCAGGTGCATTCGGTAAAGCAAAGCCGTCCGCCACCTTCATGGATATGTTCTTTATTTTCATGTGTAGCTCACAAATTGTCGTCTCTTGGATATCATCCACGGGGTAGCGAGCCAGCAGTGCATCATCGGCCGGGACCCCCGTGGAACCCACGCTGCTTTTCGGCATAGATGGGATGGTACAATCCAATGCTGGATCTGGTTGCTCCTGCCACTGAGACGCCCTTTTGCTGGCTAATTGTGTCGATCTGCTCCTGCTGGCGCATGAAAGCGCGTTCCAACTCTGCGTTCCTTGATTCTATCTTTTGAAGCCGGTCTGCATCCTGCTTCCTCTGGTCTGCATCCAGCTTCTTCGTTCTCGCACGGCTTCTGTAAGTGTCGTTCCACTCCGCAAACCCCTGAACCCACGGAACAACGCCTTTGCCTCGTGTTCGTCCCGGGTGTTCAGGATTCTTGAGGGCGCGTGTAAGCTCGTCGTTCTCTCTCTCGGGCTGGAACGCCCCCGTTCGAGCCTCTTCTATTGCTTCAAGTAAAGCGTCCGAGGCTTCTTTAAGACTTGCCTGTTCAATAATCTCCCCTGTCTTTCGGTCCAACTTTCCCCCATGCGCATAAAACCAAGTCCTGCACCTGTCGGGCCAACCCACTGTTTGTGGAGTGACCCCTGCAGCAATCATCTTTTCCTCATATTCATCCCACTTAGGCAACCCAGTCTTGTAGCCACCTGGCCCCAGAACATGGTGAAACTTTTTTTCTCAGCATTTATCTTGTTTTTCATCGACCGTTCCTTAGCTGCTTCTGATTCCTTGAACTCCACAAATAAGTCCCAGTGATCTTTTACCTTCTCTAGTGGTCCAGTGAATTCTGGAGTCTTGTTTTCTGCGTTGTCGTAGTTGGCCCATAATCGTTTCTTCCAAGACCGGAATTGTGTGGCCATCTTCTTAAGAGCACACTTCTGGACTTTCTCCCGTTGGAGATCTGTGAAACCCTCTGATAGGGTGAAATGTGACATGAGCGTATCCCAAAGCAGATTTTTTGCTCTTTCGTCGACAAAACTAACTCCTCGATCTTCCTTTGGCTTATTCCATTCTTGAACGGTGATCGGGATTTGGTCCCTAACAATAACTCCGCATTGACGTATAAATTTGTCCACCTTCTTTTTAGGAGCAATCGGTTCGCCATCTTCTTTGATATCATCGATGTTGTACTTTATGCCATCGGGCAACTTTTTGGCCGAGCCTCGTACTACCCTTGTAGAAGATTTGCTCAATCCGGATGGCTAAAAGAAGAAAGATTCGTTAATATATATATATATACAAATCAATTAATACATGTAATGATCACCAGAGGCCTTATATATATATATATATATATATATATATATATATATATATATATATATATATATATATATAATTGATCATGGTATCCTCAGAGCGTATCATGTCTTTCGGTCCAACTTTCCCCCATGCGTATCATGTCAAACATGATATCCTCTTGATCATGGTCGTCTCTGCCGCTGTAGTCCATAGCTTAACTAATCCAGAAGAAAGATAAAACAATTTAGTATTCAAACTAGAATGCATTCAATAAGCAAAAACTAATACATTTCGAATAATCCAGTTAGTGCATCATCGAATATTATCACTAATACATCTCGAATATTATCATATAACATCACTAGTATAGCTCGAATATTATCGAATAATCCAGTTGACTCGCGGTTCCTCCGTCACTAATACATCTCGAATAATCCAGTTAAAGCAACAATAATATCACATAATATCACTAAACATCTCGCCCAATAAAACTGGACGTCGACTCCCGGTTCCTGAGCCGCAGGCGGTGAACACCCAAAGAGAAGGAACCATCACAGGATCATAGCTCGGGTGAGATCCCTGAAGAAACTGGCAGGTATTGGAGAAGCTGTCATCCAACGCAACCATGTAGCGACGGACGTGCTCGTCCTCCTCCCTGACACGGCGACGTACCACCCTCTCGGGGGCCGGCTCTCTCTGCACCGATAATGGCCCACGCGACCGCCACCAAAGAAGCTCCGGGTGGACGACGAGACCCCGATTCCTCACCAAGCTGCGCGCCCCGGAAGGTAGCACCTCCCAGTGCCAGCCTGGCGGAGCCCAGTCCCGGACATGGCGCCTCTCAAACTGGTTGTCGCCGCCGAGTCGACGACGAGGATGCGGGCCGGGCATCGTCGCCGAGAACAAATTCCTATGAAAACAAATACACGATTTCTATATTTTTCTTTTTTTCTCTCACCACATGTCTATATTTTTTATACACCTATCAATATGGACCATTCACATTTTTGAAATCTAGTGACAAAAAAAAGATGAGGAGGTGAAGGGGGATTCGTAGCTCACCCTCGGCTGTAGAGGAAGTAGTTGATCAGTGGAGGGAAGATCGGGGACCAACTGCTCCGACGTCGATAAACACTCCTCGGAGATGCAACACCACAAATCTGTAAATTGTACCGATTTAAAAATTTAGACCATCACATATCATATAGCTTTTAACAACATCTCAAATTGCAAAATAAGCTTCATCATCAATTATTTACTACATATTCGCATGAGAAAAATAGCTCCAAAAATTTGACCAACATACCATCCATCTATGAATCTAACAACATCCATGCATCCATCTAACACAAATTCATCCATGCATCCATCCACCTAACAAACAGTAGTTAACAGTAGCAAGAAACTGAAAAAAAAACACGAAAACAAATTAGATCGTCACATCACATCCATCCTCACCGGCTTGCAAATTCCACCGAGTGAAAAAAAATTAGATCATCACATCACATACAACAATGACACATTATCCATACTTCATAACATCAATCCATTTGCATTTCTTGCATTCTTGTTAAATTAGATCATCACATCATACATTTGCATTTCTTGCATTCTTGCATTCTTGTTAATTTTTTTTTTGCATTTTTGCATCACAATTATCATCATATCACATCATCACATCATAACATCAATCCATTTTGCATCACATCACATACAAAAAAAATTAGATCATCACATCGCGAGGTCATCCATGGCGGTGGCCGAGCTCGGGGTGTGCGGGGGGGTAGTTAGAGGCCGTGCGCGGGCCAGGGGAGAGCGGGGGAAGAGGGGCTCACAGCGAGGTCGTCGGGAGCTCGGGGAGGGCTCAGGGAGGTCGTGGACGCGTTGGTGCTCGAGGGCGAGGTCGAGGCAGTGGCGGCGACCGGCGAGGAGGAAGACGATGGTGTGCGGGCGCTGTGGGGCTCTTCGCTCGCTCCCGTGGTCGAGGAAGATGCAGCGGGCTGCGGGCTCGGGGAGGGGAAGGAGCGAGCTGGACAGCATAGGTGATCTTTGGCGTCGGAGGTTGAAGACGAGCGGCCTGGCGGCGTGTGGTGTTCGATCTGTCTCCTGGGCGGTGGAAAACGCTAAGTCAGTTATATAGGATCGACCTTTAGTCCCGTTTGAACGCATGACCCGAGACTAAAGGACCTTTAGTCCCGGTTCGTGGCTGCAACCTCCGACGGGCGGGACGGCAACCGGGACTAAAGGGTTGGCCTTTAGTCCCGGTTACAGCCACGGGCCGGGACTAAAGGTCTGTTTTCGGGGCCCAAATTAAGTGCGGGAGGAGGACCTTTAGTCCCGGCTGGTTGTGCCAACCAGGACTACAGGTTTTTTTTTTTCATTTTTTCTGTTTTTGCTTTATTTTTTTCTTTTGTTTGTACTTACAGCCAAATATTTACAGTTTTTGAGTGAATCTTTTTGCTTTAGGTCACAAAAATTATAAACTTTCGGTTAGTGCCAGTAGTTTTTAAATTTGAATAGTTTAAATTTGAATTCTTTGAAATTTGTGTGAATCACTCGTTTGTGAATAACTTTAGTTTAAAAATAGATTTTTGAGTGATTCTTTTTCCTGCTATTTAATATTAGTGTGTTTTATCAGTATGTTCAATTTGGTAATTTTTAGGTTATTTTAAATAGGTGTTTTAATCAAAAACAGATTTTGTTTAGCTCTTTTAGTTTTATACCTTCATTTGTTTTAAATATTTTAGTTTATATGTTTTCTTGTTATTATTTTGCCAAATTATATTATGTTTCTTTTAGTCAGCATGAGGAGTTTTAATTTTCAACCCTTACTTACTTCATTTGTTATTTTTCATGCATTTAATAATTTTTTTAAGCTAAATTACCCTGAAAATGAAAAGCACTACAAATGAACTCCGAAAAGGTTGAAACTTGGCATGGTATCATCATTTCACCCACATAGCATGTGCTAAAAAGTTGAGAGGGTTACAGCAAAAACTGGATGCACTTCGTGTACAAACTGGACCATCTCCTTCGAAGTATCAAGGTTTCGGACGAAAACTCTTCTGTTACAAAGGCATTTCATTTTTTTAAACTTATTTCAACTCCAGATTTTTTGTGCATTCAATAAGCACCATTCAAAGCCGCATCCTCAAATTTCAACCCTTTCTAACTTCATTTGCTATTTTTCATGCATTTAATGATTTTTTTGAGCTAAATGATCCTGAAATTGAAAAACACTACAAATGAACTCTGAAAAGTTTGAAACTAGGCATGGTATCATCATTTCACCCACATAGCATGTGCTAAAAAGTTGAGGGGTTACGATAAAAACTGGATGCACTTCATGTACAAACTGGACCATCTCCTTCGAAGTATCAAGGTTTCGGACGAAAACTCATCTGTTACAAAGGCATTTCATTTTTTTAAACTTATTTCAACTCCAGACTTTTTGTGCATTCAATATGCACCATTCAAAGCCACATCCTCAAATTTCAACCCTTTCTAACTTCATTTGTTATTTTTCATGCATTTAATGATTGTTTTGAGCTAAATGACCCTGAAATTGAAAAGCACTACAAATGAACTCTGAAAAGGTTGAAACTTGGCATGGTATCATCATTTCACCCACATAGCATGTGCTAAAAAGTTGAGAGGGTTACGGCAAAAACTAGATGCACTTCGTGTACAAACTCGACCATCTCCGGCGGTGCACGAGCAGAGCGGCACACGCGAAGGATGACAACACGGTGCATGCAAGTGCCACGGAGCTCACTTGGGTTTCCAGCTGTCGCCCAAGCGGCAGGAGAGAGCCCCCTCGACTTGACTGACATGACAACACCTCCAGCGCTTAACTTCTCTCTCAGGCCTATCTCGGCTACACACTAGAGAAGAAAGTGATGACGGTGAAGCCGGTCACATCCCAGAGTGGGATCTTGGGGTATAAAACTTTTTCTTCGCGTGTGTTCCTTTGCGCCGTAACCATGGACAATTTTCATCATTTAACAGGATGCTTGGGTCAGTCTTCACTGTGAAGGGAGGAATTTCATGAAACTTTTCATAATCTTCTCACATGTCTGTCTTGTCCTCCACTCCCACGATGTTTCTTTTCCCTGAAAGAACTATGTGGCGCTTTGGCTCACCGTATGATGTATTCGCTTCCTTATCTTTCTTTTTTCTTGGTTTGGTAGACATGTCCTTCACATAGAAAACCTGCGCCACATCATTGGCTAGGACGAATGGTTCGTCTGTGTACCCAAGATTGTTGAGATCCACTGTTGTCATTCCGTACTGCGGGTCTACCTTTACCCCGCCTCCTGTCAGATTGACTAATTTGCACCGAAACAAAGGGACCTTAAACTCACGTCCATAGTCAAGTTCCCATATCTCCTCTATGTAACCATAATATGTGTCATTTTCCCTATTGGTGTTTGTTGCATCAAAGCAGACACCACTGTTTTGGTTGGTGCTCTTTTTATCTTGGGCGATCGTATAAAATGTATTCCCATTAATCTCGTACCCTTTGAAAGTCAATATAGTCGAAGATGGTGACTTGGCCAACAAGTACAGCTCATCTCCAACACTGTCGTCATTCATGAGATGTGTTTGCAACCAACCGCCGAAAGTCGCCATGTGTGTACGTTTAATCCAGGGGTCAGACTGCTCCGGGTTCTTGGAGCGTACAATATCCATGTGTTCCTCGATATACAGAGCCACCAAGGTGGAATTTCGTAGAACTGTGTAGTGTGCTTGGGCCCAAGAATGCCCGTCCCTACATATTACTGAATCCTTTCCTAGCGTGCCTTTTCCACTCAGTCTCCCCTCATGCCGCGATTCAGGAACACCAATCGGCTTAAGGTCAGGAATAAAGTCAACACAAAACTCAATAATCTCCTCTGTTTCATGGCCCTTGGAATTGCTTCCTTCTGTCCTAGCACGGTTATGAACATATTTCTTTAAGACTCCCATGAACCTCTCAAAGGGGAACATATTGTGTAGAAATACAGGACCCAGAATGGCAATCTCTTCGACTAGGTGAACTAGGACGTGCGTCATGATATTGAAGAAGGATGGTGGGAACACCAACTCGAAACTGACAAGACATTGCACCAAATCATTCTGTAACCTTGGTAGGATTTCTGGATCGATTACCTCTGGGAAATTGCATTAAGGAATGCACATAGCTTCACAATGGCTAATCGAATATTTTCCGGTAGAAGCCCCCTCAATGCAACCGGAAGTAATTGCGTCATAATCACGTGGCAGTCATGAGACTTTAGGTTTTGGAATTTTTTCTCTACCATATTTATTATTCCCTTTATATTCGACGAGAAGCCAGACAGGACCTTCATACTGAGCAGGCATTCAAAGAAGATTTCCTTCTATTCTTTGGTAAGAGCATAGCTGGCAGGACCTTGATACTGCTTTGGATGCATGCCGTCTTTTTCGTGCATACGTTGCTGGTCCTCCCGTGCCTCCGGTGTATCTTTTGTCTTCCCATACATGCCCAAGAAGCCTAGCAGGTTCACGCAAAGATTCTTCGTCACGTGCATCACGTCAAATGCAGAGCGGACCTCTACGACTTTCCAATAGGGTAGGTCCCAAAATATAGATTTTTTCTTCACATGGGTGCGTGTCCGTCAGCGTCATTCGGAATAGATTGTCCGCCAGGTGATGGGGATATGTACTTAGGGTAGGGTCATAGGCCTGACCTACATACCCTACCTAAGGACACTGCCCCAGAAAGCTTAAAGGCTACGAGGAAGTCTCCGACTGAAATCACCCTGACGCATGAGTCACTCGACAATATACACTCGGAGATATCTTTCACTCGACGCTTACCCTTTCACTCGGAAGGACCAGAAGACAGTCGACCACAGAAGCCCAGAAGTCACCCCAGGGAGGCTAACGGGCAGGCATTCATCAAGACCATTAATAGCATTTATGTTGTACGTTACCAGTAACGTACGTCATTATAACCATGATTTAACCCTTGGATGCCGGACACTTATGAGGGGCAGCGCACTCTATATAAGCGGCCCCTCCCCTCTGGCACAAGGGTTCGCAACCTTTTGTAACACAACACACATATTTCACTCGACAGAGTAGAGAGCTCTCCGGAGCACTGAGACGTAGGGCTGTTATCACTTCCGAGTGAGGCCTGAACTCATACATTTGTGTGTACATCCTCGCCGTAGCTAGGACTCTGCCCCCTCCATTCGTACCCCTACCATCTACTGTCAGGCTTGTTCCCACGATAGTTGGCGCCCACCGTGGGGCAGGCGTCTAAGCGACTTCCGGCGAGGTTGCATATTTTCTCCTTCGTCATGTCTTCCGGCGGTGATTCGTTCCTGGGCCGCGAGATCCGTCTCGGAGCGCTCACCTTCATCGCCGACGATTCGGCATGGCTCCAGGAAGCGCCTTTGGACGTGGAGGCGCTCCCGATTCGCGGGGCGACGCACTTCTGTGCAAGCTCCTGCAGTGTTCTTCTCCTTCAGCCGTCGACCCCGTATGTGTCGGCCCTTCCTGCTGTTCGTCGTCGCAAGCGATCCGGTCGCTCGCGGCTACAGCGTTGGGTGCGGCATGCGGCGGCACGCCAGGTTCCGTCCCCGCAGATTGCAGCCATCGAGCCCGCCGAGTCACTTCACGGCGTGTTCGACTCGGCGTCGGACCGATCCGACATTCCTTCCGAGTGCGAGAGTTGCGACCCTGCGGCAGAAGTTTTTATGGCTGGCTCTCATCAGAGTCCGCCGCCTGGCTTCCACCACTCCAGGCGTGAGATTGGAGGAACGTCGAATGAACAGCAGCGCCGGGATGAGGATGTTCTCCATACTCCCATCGTCGGTACGACTGCTGAGGCCCAGGCCATGGAGGCTACACGCCTTCGGCTCAAAGAGATGCAGGAGGCATTCGACGAGCGTGCTGGGCAGCGTCCCCCACGTCCCAATCGACAACAGCGACAGTTGTTCCCGAGTGGATCTCGAAATAACGTCGAGGTATTTCGTACTCCAGTTTTGAATGTTGCAGCGGCTGCTAGGATTGCAGAGTCTATTCAACCGTCACGATCAGAGGCTGGTAGAGGTCTACAGCAGATCAAGACATTGCTTGAGGCAGCGCAACAGCAGAACGCGGCTGTTTCTCAGTCGCAGAACAGGTTACACGGCAATTCTCCCAGGGCAGAAACAGTTCAGTCGGCTCACAGTCCTGGGTCACCTTCGTGTCACAGAGGCGGAGGATTCCGTGAAGATCGGTACAGAGATCAGGGGCGAGATCAGTCTGCTCCCCGTTATCACCGCGATGACCGCCGTCGAGTGTTTTCTCCTCTGCGGAATGGTTCATATGTGTCCCGGCACAATGATGATAGGCACCCGTTCGGCGATGAGCGGAATCCTGGGTTCGACGCAAGGGACGTCCTTGCTCAAAGACGGGTCGACAGAGGCAGAGCCCACAGAGATGGTTATAACGGAGACTGTCCGAGTGGAAGCAGTGCTGTTTTTTCTGGGCCCGAGTGTTTTAGCAGAGCCATTCGCTCTGCAGAGATTGCCCCCAACTTCAGGTTGGCGGCTGGAATTGGCAAGTTTTCTGGCGAGTCAAAGCCTGAAACTTGGTTGGATGATTACCGAGTGGCTGTACAGATTGGTGGAGGTAACGACAACATAGCCATGAAGCATCTGTCTTTGATGTTGGATGGTTCGGCCAGAGCTTGGTTGAATCATTTGGCTCCCTCTAGCATCTATTGCTGGGAAGATTTGGCCCGAGTGTTTATCAGAACCTTTGAAGGCACTTGTAAACGTCCAGCTGGTTTGATTGATTTGCAGCACTGTGTCCAGAAGCCCAATGAAACCTTGCGAGATTACATTCAGCGCTGGTCCACCTTGCATCACACGGTGGAGAATGTTTCCGAACATCAAGCTGTTTGTGCCTTCAAGGCTGGGGTTAGATACAGAGAGCTCTATCTGAAGTTTGGTCGCACCGGTGATATTTCTCTGAGCAAGATGATGGAGATTGCCACTCGCTACGCCAATGGAGAAGAAGAAGACCGCCTCCGAAGCGGTAAAGCCAAAATAGTCGACAGTAACGCAGGTGGGAATTCCAGTCGGAAACAGAAGCGCAAAGCTGATCCTCCTGCTCAGGCAGAAGCGGCCGCCGTGGCGGCACAAGGCAAGAGTAAAGGAAAGTCCAAGGCTAAGTTCACCCCAAAGAAGTCAAAGAATCAGTCGGGTACTGATGTTTTGGATTTACCGTGTGCAATCCACACGAGGAAAGACGAAGAGGGCAATTTGATATTGCCAAAGCATACCACTCGACAGTGCCGTTTGTTGATCCAGTCATTCAAAGAGGGCCAGTCGAGTGAGAAGGACCCTGAGAAAGAAACTGAGGAAGAAAAAGAAGAGTTCCCTGAAGTCAATGCCACCTTGTTGATTTTTGCGGATGTTGAGAGCAAGAGTCGACTGAAAGTTATCAACAGGGAGGTTAACATGGCGGTTCCCTCTACCCCAGCGTATCTCAAGTGGTCTCAGACTGCTATCACTTTTAATCAGTCAGATCACCCCGCGCACATTGCTACCCCCGGGCGGCAAGCGCTGGTGGTGGACCCAGTGGTTGGGGGCACTCGACTCCGCAAAGTTTTGATGGATGGCGGGAGCGGTCTGAACATCCTGTATGCTGATACCCTTAAGGCGATGGGCATTCCGATGTCCCGGCTCAGTGAAAGCAACATGCAGTTTCATGGAGTAATCCCTGGGAAGAAGGCCCGTTCGCTCGGCCAGATAGCGTTGGATGTGGTGTTTGGTGACAACAAGCATTTTCGCAAAGAAAAACTGACGTTTGAAGTGGTAAACTTCCAGAGTGCATACCACGCCATCCTTGGTCGACCAGCTTATGCCCGTTTCATGGCCCGACCATGTTACGTGTATCTCAAGTTGAAGATGCCTGGACCAAAGGGTGTGATCACAGTCACTGGCAACCGGCAGAGGGCTGAGGAGTGCCTCCAGCAGGGCTCCAAGATCGCCGACCAGCAGATGGCTATGGTTGAGTTGGAAGAATACAAGAAGAACGCTGATCCTGCCGATCTGTTGCGTGCTAAGAAGCCCGCTTCTGAGTCAGCTTTTCAGTCGGCAGGAGATGTGAGGAAGGTGCACATTCACCCGACAGATCCAACTTCTGCCCCGACCAACATCTCAACAACACTCGACAGCAAATAGGAAGCCGAGCTCATCCAGTTCCTTCGTGAGAACTGGGACATCTTCGCATGGAAGCCCGCTGACATGCCTGGTGTACCCAGGGAACTGGCTGAGCACCGTTTGAGAGTTGATCCGAAGGCCAAGCCTGTGAAGGAACACTTGCGTCGATCGGCAACAGAGAAGCGAAAAGCAATCGGCGAAGAGGTGGCTCATCTCTTGACGGCCAAGTTTATACGTGAGATTTACCACTCCGAGTGGTTATCGAACGTTGTCATGGTCCCTAAGAAGGACAAGTCTCTCCGCATGTGTATTGATTTCAAACATATCAATCGGGTCTGCCCGAAAGATCATTTCCCACTCCCCCGCATTGATCAGATTGTCGACTCAACTGCGGGATGCGAGCGTCTATCTTTTCTTGATGCTTATTCTGGCTACCATCAGATCCGTCTGTTTGGTCCGGATGAAATAAAGACAGCCTTCATCACCCCTTTCGGGTGTTTCTGTTATATCACCATGCCTTTTGGTTTGAAGAATGCTGGCGCTACTTTCATGCGCATGATTCAGAAGTGTTTGCTCGATCAGATTCCTCGGAACATTGAAGCGTATATGGATGATATCGTAGTCAAGTCTCGCAAAGGTTCCGACCTGTTGTCTGACTTGGCTGAAACATTCGCCAATTTGAGGAGGTATGATATTAAGTTAAATCCGACTAAGTGCACTTTCGGCGTTCCCGGTGGAAAATTACTCGGTTTTCTCGTTTCCGAAAAAGGAATCGACGTTAACCCTGAAAAGATCGGCGCCATCATCCGAATGAAAAGCCCCGAGCGTGTGCACGATGTCCAGAAGCTCACAGGTTGCTTGGCAGCATTGAGTCGATTCATTTCTCGTCTCGGTGAGAAGGCACTGCCTTTATACCGACTGATGAAAAAGTCTGATACATTTGAGTGGACTCCAGAAGCTGAAGCAGCATTTGTCGAGCTCAAAGCCCTGCTTACCACCCAGCCGATGCTTGCTGCTCCGCACAGCAAAGAGCCATTATTATTGTACATCGCGGCCACTAATCAGGTCGTCAGTATAGTACTAACTGTCGAGCGGGAAGAGGAAGGCAGGGCTTACAAAGTTCAACGCCCGGTTTACTATATTTCTGAAGTGTTGACTCCGTCGAAGCAAAGATATCCACATTACCCGAAGCTTGTATATGGTATATATCTGACTGCAAAGAAGGTGGCACACTATTTTCAAGATCACTCCATTTCAGTCGTCAGTGATGCTCCGTTATCTGAAATTCTCAATAATCGAGATGCGACTGGTCGAGTGGCCAAATGGGCTATTGAACTCCTTTATCTTGATATCAAATTCGAAGCGAAGAAAGCAATCAAGTCTCAAGCGCTGGCTGATTTCCTCGCCGAGTGGATCGAGCAACAGCAGCCGATCCAACTTCACTCGGCACACTGGACCATGTTCTTTGATGGTTCAAAGATGCTGAATGGGTCTGGCGCTGGCGTCGTTCTGGTATCCCCAAAAGGCGATAAACTCAGTTACGTCTTACAGATTCACTTTGATTCCTCCAATAATGAGGCTGAATATGAAGCACTTTTGCATGGATTGCGTATGGCCATTTCACTCGGCGTCCGGCGCCTGATGGTATATGGCGATTCTGATTTGGTGGTTAATCAAGTGATGAAAGAGTGGGATGTCAGGAACCCCGCTATGAATGGATACTGCAATGCAGTAAGAAAACTTGAGAAGAAATTTGAAGGTTTGGAACTCCATCATGTTCCCCGAGTGAAGAATCAAGCAGCTGATGAGTTGGCAAAGATTGGATCAACTCGGAAACCTGTCCCCAGCAATGTGTTTCTCGAGCACATTCATTCTCCTTCGGTGCAGGAAGATCCTTTCACTGAAGAGCCCCCGCAAGCGAAGAGCTCCTATGATCCGACTGAAGTTGATGTCCCAGCTGTCATTGATCTGGTCATGGAGATTTTGGTAATCACGCCCGACTGGACTGTACCATATATTGCGTACATTCTCAGAAGAAAACTCCCAGATGATGAAGATGAGGCTCGACAGATAGTCCGCAGATCCAAGGCTTTTACCGTAATCAATGGACAACTCTACAGAGAAAGTGTGACTGGCGTAGCTCAGCGGTGCATTTCTCCTGAAGAAGGTCGACTGATTCTGGAAGAGATTCACTTGGGAACTTGTGGCCATCATGCGTCCTCTAGGACGATTGTTGCCAAAGCTTACCGGGCTGGTTTCTTGTGGCCACGTGCCAATGAGATGGCTAAAGATATTGTCGATCACCGCGAAGGATGTCAGTTTTACTCGAATCTGTCACACAAACCCGCGTCTGCCTTGAAGACCATTCCACTCGTCTGGCCGTTCGCTGTGTGGGGCTTGGATATGGTTGGACCCCTTAGAACAGGTCAGAGTGGGTTTACTCATTTACTGGTTGCAGTCGACAAGTTCACTAAGTGGATCGAAGCTAAGCCCATCAGGAAGTTGAACGCCCGCACTGCTATCAAATTCATAAAAGAGATAACATTCCGGTATGGGGTCCCCCACAGTATCATTACTGACAATGGTTCTCACTTTGACTCGGAAGAGTTCAGGTACTTTTGCTCTTCTCAAGGCACTCGGGTGGATTACGCATCCGTTGCGCACCCCCAGTCAAACGGTCAAGCTGAGCGAGCGAACGGCCTTATCCTCCAAGGATTGAAACCTCGGCTCATGTGAGATCTTGATCATGCTGCCGGAGCTTGGGTCACTGAGTTACCGTCTGTTCTGTGGGGCTTGAGGACAACTCCCAACCGGTCGACTGGACGCACTCCTTTCTTCCTTGTATATGGAGCTGAAGCCGTATTGCCGAGTGACGTCCTTCACAATTCTCCTCGAGTGGATCTTTACTCTGAAGACGAAGCTGAGCAAGCAAGACAAGACGGAGTGGATCTCCTAGAGGAAGAGCGTGAGATGGCCCTGATCCGATCAACTGCATATCAACAAGACCTTCGCCGCTTCCATGCAAGACATGTCAAGAGCCGTTCGTTCCACGAAGGTGATTTGGTGCTCCGAGTGGATCAGCAGCGACCTCATAAGTTGGCCCCAGCATGGGAGGGCCCATTCGTCATCATCAAGGTGCTTAACAACGGGGCGTATCATCTTTTCAACTTGAAGAAGAATATTGACGAGCCACGCGCCTGGAATGCGGACCTGCTTCGACGTTTTTATTCTTGATAACAGAGTTGCTTTGATATAATAAGAGTACCCCAGACAATGTTATTTGTTAAATGAAGACTCCCGCAGTCTATTGTCGATTCCGATCGCACAGTTTTACATTCAAAATTACTCCGAGTGAAGAGCGATCCTCTCTCTCGGGGGGCTTAGCTGCGAATCCGTTTCGCCTAAGTTCAAAACTTTTCCGAGTGTATGACATTCAGTACACTCGGAGACTTAGCTGCGAGCCAGTCCTCGTCTAAGCTCAAAAATTACTCCGAGTGAAGAGCGATCCTCTCTCTCGGGGGCTTAGCTGCGAATCCGTTTCGCCTAAGTTCAAAACTTTTCCGAGTGTATGGCATTCAGTACACTCGGAGACTTAGCTGCGAGCCAGTCCTCGCCTAAGTTCGAAAATTACTCCGAGTGAAGAGCGATCCTCTCTCTCGGGGGCTTAGCTGCGAATCCGTTTCGCCTAAGTTCAAAACCTTTCCGAGTGTATGACATTCAGTACACTCGGAGACTTAGCTGCGAGCCAGTCCTCGTCTAAGTTCAAAAATTACTCCGAGTGAAGAGCGATCCTCTCTCTCGGGAGCTTAGCTGCGAATCCGTTTCGCCTAAGTTCAAAACCTTTCCGAGTGTATGACATTCAGTACACTCGGAGACTTAGCTGCGAGCTAGTCCTCGCCTAGGTTCGAAAATTGCTCCGAGCAAAGAGCGATCCTCTCTCTCGGGGCCTTAGCTGCGAATCCATTTCGCCTAAGTTCAAAACTTTTCCGAGTGTATGACATTCAGTACACTCGGAGACTTAGCTGCGAGCCAGTCCTCGCCTAAGTTCGAAAATTACTCCGAGTGAAGAGCGATCCTCTCTCTCGGGGGCTTAGCTGCGAATCCGTTTCGCCTAAGTTCAAAACTTTTCCGAGTGTATGACATTCATTACACTCGGAGACTTAGCTGCGAGCCAGTCCTCGCCTAAGTTCGAAAATTACTCCGAGTGAAGAGCGATCCTCTCTCTCGGGGACTTAGCTGCGAATCCGTTTCGCCTAAGTTCAAAACTTTTCCGAGTGTATGACCTTCAGTACACTCGGAGACTTAGCTGCGAGCCAGTCCTCGCCTAAGTTCGAAAATTACTCCGAGCAAAGAGCGGTCCTCTCTCTCGGGGGCTTAGCTGCGAATCCGTTTCGCCTAAGTTCAAAACTTTTCCGAGTGTATGACATTCAGTACACTCGGAGACTTAGCTGCGAGCGTGTCCTCGCCTAAGTTCGAAAATTACTCCGAGCAAAGAGCGATCCTCTCTCTCGGGGGCTTAGCTGCGAATCCGTTTCGCCTAAGTTCAAAACCTTTCCGAGTGTATGACATTTAGTACACTCGGAGACTTAGCTGCGAGCCAGTCCTCGCCTAAGTCCGAAAATTACTCCGAGTGAAGAGCGATCCTCTCTCTCGGGGGCTTAGCTGCGAATCCGTTTCGCCTAAGTTCAAAACTTTTCCGAGTGTATGACATTCAGTACACTCGGAGACAAAATTACTCCGAGTGAAGAGCGATCCTCTCTCTCGGGGGGCTTAGCTGCGAATCCGTTTCGCCTAAGTTCAAAACCTTTCTGAGTGTATGACATTTAGTACACTCGGAGACTTAGCTGCGAGCCAGTGCTCGCCTAAGTTCGAAAATTACTCCGAGTGAAGAGCGATCCTCTCTCTCGGGGGCTTAGCTGCGAATCCGTTTCGCCTAAGTTCAAAACCTTTTCCGAGTGTATGACATACAGTACGCTCGGAGACTTAGCCGCGAACCAGTCTTCGCCTAAGCCTTAAATTCTTTCGAGTGCTGAACGCCTGTTCCATTCGAGAATTAAATAAATTCATCCAAGCTAAGTGTCGGAAAGCGAAATGCGAGTAAGACTAAAATCTCCGGTGTAGCAGAAATTTGTTCGCGCAAAGGGAAGTTCTCAGGCCTAAGGCCTGAACGAAGTTTACTCGGTTACACCAACACTCGGCATACCGAGGCAAATAAAGTTTTTACCGTAAGCAAAGTACCAATTTAAGCTCCAGCAGGACTTGAAGGTTCAACAAAGGTATCCAGGTCGATTCCGTCGGCGATCCGAGTGGCAGCATCGAGGAAAGTCTCCATGAAATCTTCAAATTTGAGCTTCCTTGCAATGAACCCTGACGAGTGAAAGTGCCACGTCAGCACCACAGCGGGCTGCAGATTTCTTCCACGCTTGCACTCGACTGGGAATCTCATTGAGCCGAGTCATCATTGACTCGAGGTCAGTCTGGAGAGGATCTTCAGGCCACAGTTCCTTTTCGACCTTTTCAAAAGCAGTTCTCAGCCGAGTGATGAATCCTTGGACGCTCTTAAGACGAGCTTCGAGATGAAACATATCCATGGCCATGGCATCTCCAACGAGAGATTTTGTGGGGTCCAGATTGGGTTCAATCTCTTCAGTTTCTTTTTCGAAGTCTTGACAGAATTCTGCATGAAGAGAAAGTGAAAAGGTGATCACAAAACCAAAGAAATTCATTCGACAGATGAGGGTTACCTTCGAGCATACTGAACATTTTCTTCGCAAAGTCTCCCAAGTGTTTCTCCAGAGTTGTCTTACTCTTGGTCTGCACTTCGAGCTTTTTGATCCATTCAGATCGTTCCTGCTTGAGCTTGGTGTTCTCCTCTTCCAGTTTACTGGCTGCTGCAAGTTTCTTCTCAGCAGCCTCAGTTTTCTCCTTCGCTTCCTTCTGAGCATCAGCAAGTGATTTGTCCTTGTCCTCGAGCGCCTTCTTCATGGTATCTAAAGAACTAGCATTGTTGAGGCGCGCTCGGAGACGACGGTTCTCATCACGTACGTCTGTTCGAGTGGATTCACTCGGTTCAAAGGATGGAAGATGAAAGTGATAATACAATTGATCAACAAAGATTACCTCCCAAAGTCTTCAGTTCGGTCTGCACACGGTCCAGGCTGTTATTCGTCAGCTCTAGATCCAGCAGAAGTCGATTCTTTTCCTTCTCCAGCTCGACGTACTTGGTCCCGAGCCCACAGGCTTTCTGAAATCAGCAAAAATGGGGGTTCAGTCGACATAATAATTTCTCTACTCCCGAGTGGAAAAGTTCAACAACAGTCGACTGATAGGTGGCCCGCCGCCCCACCCCACAACCCTATACAAGCGTCATATCATGGTTGATGAAAATGATGTCCATAAAACCTGCAGAATGGTTCTAAAGACTACTGCCCATCGTCAACGATCGACAGTAGTCTCGGGGACTACACCCAGTGGGTGCACTCAGCGTGCCCCCACTGGAAACAAAAACACCCGACCAGGTCTGGCCTGTCCGAGTATAAAAGAAAGAAGCAAGCAACCAAACATCGTCTTTATCAGACCACCGCCGAAGCAAGTACTCGACGGTGGCCTCGGGGACTACACCCAGTGGGTGCACTCAGCGTGCCCCCACTGGACCTACTTTTACTCGACAAGGTCTGCCCTGTTGAATGGAAACAATATTAAGACCCCCGCCGATGCCTTCGTCATTCGACAGCGGTCTCGGGGACTACACCCAGTGGGTGCACTCAGCGTGCCCCCACAGGACCAGAAACTACTTGGTCTACTGGCGAAGAAAAACACCCCAGTGGGTGTAAAATCAAGACGGACAGGAATTCAATCGGAAATGAACTTACAATACCACTTACTCGGACGTTGGCCTGAAGCGCTTAGCTGGCATCATAGGCTAACTTGCTGGCTTCATACGCCTCCTTTGTTCGTAGCATCATCTGCCCAGTCTGGATCATGGCTTCCTTGGCAGCTCCGGTTTGGTCCTCCGGGACATGGTACAAAGGGTATGCAGGCGTCGAGTGAGTTGGTGTAGTCACTGGAGCAGCTGGAGGTGCTTGGGATTGTCCGATCAGCGTCGAAGCCACCAGAGTAGAAGTAGCCGGCGGAGCACTCGACAGCGGAGTTACAAGGGTTGGAGGCGTCGCAGCAGTCGTCCCACGGGGCGTCTGGACAGACGGTGGTCCCCGAGTGCCCACGCGGGGAGCCTCCGGAAGCACAGCTTCACCCCCCGCTCCCTGCCGCGGCTTCTCATCATCTTCCAGTTCGATGACTTCGTCAGCTGCAGTCGACAATTCGACAATTATTCTTCAGCAAGCAGAGTAAAGTGTGGAATTGTCATACCTCGTTGGAGGTGGCCGCATCAGGAGTGTCTACTTCCATATGGTCTCCATCATCCCGATGGGGCGACGTTATGGAGGTAGCGGCTCTGGCAAATAAATTTCACTCGGTCAACATCAACATAAAGTTCTTCAACAGCAGAATAAGGAAAATGAACACTCACGTGGAGGCAACAGGCACGGTTATCTTGATTCGAGGCAGGGCCTTCCGAGGCTTTGGCTCGTCTGGCTTGAGCTGTTTCGCGGCCTTTTCAGTCGACCCCGATGTCGCGACACGGTCACGTTTCGGGTTCCTTGTGCTTGACGCCACAGTTTTGCTCGGGGTGAGCTCCAGGTCGTTCTGCGGCTTGGCCCGACGCTCGGTGCGCAAAGGGACCGGAGCCTCCACCTCGTCTTCATCCAGATCGTCGTCGCTGCTCTCACTGTCGTCAGCATAATCGCCGTCTGCGCTGCCGTCGACGCTCCCTTCCTCTTCATCAGGATGTTCTCCATTGGGTACAGGCGAGTACATGTTCGTAAATTCCTGCGAGATTCAAGCTTCAAATTCAGTCGACCGAAGATTCAGTTATTCGGCAAAATATTAAAACAATCGACAAATATATAACTCACCAAGTTCTTTGGCGGGTTCAAAGCGGAGAAAGGCGGAATTCGTTTGGATCCTTCTGGGTTATCGCAGGCTCCAGTGATGCTTCTGAGCCACTGAGAAACAGTCTGATCGGAAACTTCCTCAGGATGAGTCCGAGTGGTATCCTCAGGGCCCGAATAATGCCACATGGTGTGATCCCGAGCTTGGAGAGGCTGAATTCGTCGACTAAGAAACGTTTCAAGAAGGTCCAAACCAGTCACTCCACTGCGGATCAGTTCAGATACAGCATTCACTAGGATCCCTACCTGGATTTTCTCTACCTTTGTCACGTACAGCGGTTTGGGAGTAATAGGTCGATCCAGGGTGAAAGAAGGAAGTCCAGTCGACATATTTGGTGATGCAACATCTTTGCAATAAAACCAGGTCGACTGCCAACCCCGAATGGAGTCGGGAAAGGTCATAGAGGGGAACGCACTCCTACCTCTCTTCTGAATCCCTAAGCCACCACACAGTTGGATCACATTGGTTTTGCTGTCTTTGGGATTGGCTTTCTTGACGGCTTGGGATCTGACAGAGAATATGTGCTTGAACAAACCCCAATGTGGGGGACAGCCCAGGAAACATTCGCACAAGGTTACGAAGCAGGAAAGATAGGCAATTGCATTCGGAGGAAGGTAATGGAGTTGCGCTCCAAAATAGTTCAAGAAAGCACGGATGAACGGATGGGGAGGCATGGAGAAACCTCGCTCGATGTGGGTGAGAAGCAGAACTCGCTCGCCGTCGCATGGCTCCGGCTCGACCTCCCCCTTCGGCAACCGCCAGGAATCGACAGCTATCAACCCGTCGACGACGAGTTTGTCCACATCTTCTGCCGTGAGCGTCGATTGGAGAAAATCCCCCTGGATCCACCCTGGCGGCACCGTCGACCGGGCGCCCGACGGCTTCTTCACCTTGGCTCCTCCCTTCTTGGCGCGCTCGAGCTTCTCCGTCTTGCCCTTCGTCATGGCGGCGGCGGTCAGTGAAGCGGAGCAGGGCGGAGGAAGAGGAGGAGAAGAGTAGATTTGGGGAAGAATACTGTACCAGCACCGGCGTCGTTGCCTCTTATACCCGCTCGTGTGAGCCACTGACCTGCGGGCCCGCCGGGTCTCTGGATATCCCGAAATCAGAGGAGGGGCGATACGTGGCGATATGGGCGGCGCGATAATCGAGGCGTCGTTCCTGCACTTGCCTTAGCAGTTACGCCATCTCCGCTCCGCGCGCGCGCTCTTATCCAAATTTCAAAACCCGTGAGACTCGGACCCAATGGGGCAAACCGTCTCGTCGGAAGATTCTGCAGATCACTCGAACCTGACTTTGAGCTCAGTTTCACTCGGACCAGTTTTCGAGTCCAGTTTTACTCGGACACACTCCAAGACAGAATTGATCAGGGCGGACGATTAAGGTTTCAATCGACGCAGATTTCTGGGAAGCCTCAAAATATACTCGGAATTTTTGTGTCTCGTCTGAACCTGCATTGACACCATTTACCCTCGAACCCCGATCCATTCGGGGGCTAATGATGGGGATATGTACTTAGGGTAGGGTCATAGGCCTGACCTACATACCCTACCTAAGGACACTGCCCCAGAAAGCTTAAAGGCTACGAGGAAGTCTCCGACTGAAATCACCCTGACGCATGAGTCACTCGACAATATACACTCGGAGATATCTTTCACTCGACACTTACCCTTTCACTCGGAAGGACCAGAAGATAGTCGACCACAGAAGCCCAGAAGTCACCCCAGGGAGGCTAACGGGCAGGCATTCATCAAGACCATTAATAGCATTTATGTTGTACGTTACCAGTAACGTACGTCATTATAACCATGATTTAACCCTTGGATGCCGGACACTTATGAGGGGCAGCGCACTCTATATAAGCGGCCCCTCCCCTCTGGCACAAGGGTTCGCAACCTTTTGTAACACAACACACATATTTCACTCGACAGAGTAGAGAGCTCTCCGGAGCACTGAGACGTAGGGTTGTTATCACTTCCGAGTGAGGCCTAAACTCATACATCTTTGTGTACATCCTCGCCGTAGCTAGGACTCTGCCCCCTCCATTCGTACCCCTACCATCTACTGTCAGGCTTGTTCCCACGACACCAGGACCCTTTCCAAAGATTACTTTTAAATCCTTGACCATATCAAGTATACGATCACCAGTACGATGGTCAGGCTTCTTCCGGTGATCAGCCTCACCTTTGAAATGCTTGCCTTTCTTTCTTAAGAGATGCTTGATCGGAAGAAATCGACGATGTCCCTGGTACACATTCTTCTTACATTTATCCAAATATATACTTTCGGTCTCATCTAAACAGTGCGTGCATGCGTGGTATCCCTTGTTTGTCTGTCTTGAAAGATTACTAAGAGCAGGCCAATCATTGATGGTTACAAACAGCAACGCTCGTAGGTCAAATTCCTGCTGTTTGTGCTCATCCCACACACGTACATCTTTTATGTCCCACAGCTGTAAAAGTTCTTCAACTAATGGCCTTAGGTACACATCAATGTCGTTGCCGGGTTGCTTAGGGCCTTGGATGAGCACTGGCATCATAATGAACTTCCGCTTCATGCACAATCAGGGAGGAAGGTTATAGATACATATAGTCACAGGCCAGGTGCTATGATTGCTGCTCTGCTCCCCAAAAGGATTAATGCCATCTGCACTTATACCAAACCATAAGTTCCTTGCGTCACCTGCAAACTCCGGCCACTTTCTCTCGATTTTTCTCCACTGCGACCCATCAGCGGGTACTCTCAGCTTCCCGTCTTTCTTACGGTCTTCTTTGTGCCATCGCAACAACTT
Source organism: Elymus sibiricus (assembly GCA_039707655.1). Classification (NCBI taxonomy): domain Eukaryota; kingdom Viridiplantae; phylum Streptophyta; class Magnoliopsida; order Poales; family Poaceae; genus Elymus; species Elymus sibiricus. The sequence goes on along the minus strand of CM077668.1, from coordinate 475,613,329 downwards.
GGCATGCTCATTGTTTTGGAACAAACGTTTCAACCGTGGTATTATAGGAACATACCACATCACCTTGGCAGGAATCCTCTTCCTGGGGCGCTCGCCCTCAACATCATCACCAGAGTCATCGCGGCTGATCTTATAGCACAATGCACCGCATACCGGGCATGCATTCAAATTCTCGTACTCCTCACCGCGGTAGAGGATGCGGTCATTGGGGCATGCATGTATCTTCTGCACCTCTAATACTATAGGGCAGACAGCCTTCTTTTCTTCGTATGTACTGTCGGGCAATTCGTTTTCCTTTGGAAGCTTCTTCTTCATTATTTTCAGCTACTTTTCAAATCCCTTGTCAGATACACCATTCTCTGCCTTCCAATGCAGTAATTCCAGTGTGGTACCGAGCTTTGTGTTGCCATCTTCGCAATTTGGGTACAACATTTTTTTGTGATCCTCTAACATGCGCTGCAACTTCAACTTCTCCTTTTCACTTTCGCAGTTTCTTTTTGCATCAGCAATGGCCCGACCAAGATCATCAACGGGCTCATCTGATGCCTCTTCTTCAGCTTCTTCTTCTTCATTCTCTTCCCCCATTGTAGTACCATCGTATTCAGGAAACCCAGGATAGTTGTCATCATCCTCTTCTTCTTCATTCTCTTCCATTAGAACCCCTCTTTCTCCGTGTTTGGTCCAACGGTTATAGCCAGACATGAAACCGGGCGTAAACAGGTGGACGTGAATGACTTTTGAGCTAGAGTAATTCCTATCATTCTTACAGACACCACATGGACAACACATAAAACCATTCCGCTTGTTTGCCTCAGCCGCACGCAGAAAACTATGCACGTCATTAATGAACTGGGGAGAGCGTCGGTCATCGTACATCCATTGCCGACTCATCTTCATTACACAACACCGAAAAGACCAAATTAATACAAGTTCATACATAAAGTTCATACACACTTATTCTCATAAAACAACATAAAACTATCTAGCTGAAGCGTTTAAATGCAACAACAAATGCGATCAAAATCATAACTAAGGTAATAATTGATCCAACAGCATAATGATACCGCCTCTTTATTAACGGCATATTTTTCTAATCTTTCTAATCTTCAAGCGCATTGCATCCATCTTGATCTTGTGATCATCGACGACATCGGCAACATACAACTCCAATTTCATCTTCTCTTCTTCAATTCTTTTCAATTTTTCTTTCAAATACTCGTTTTCTTTTTCAACTAAATTTAACTTCTCGACAAGAGGGTCGGTTGCAATTTTCGGTTCACATACCTCCTAGATAAAAATATCTATGTCAACTTGATGGGTATCATTATCATAAACACGAAATGCAACAAATAGTTATAAAAGAGAATATACCACATCCGAATCGTAAACCGGACGAGGGCCGACGGGGACGGATATCAAAACCATGATACTATGTATAACAAACAATCATACAAGTAAGAAAATTATACAAGTAACTATCTAAATCATACAAATAAGATTTTTTTTTTATAAAAAGGATAAGAACAAGATGCTCACCAAGGTGGTGCTGGCGACGGGACGGTGCGGGCGATCGACGGTGGTTACGACGGGGACGGGAAGGCACTAAGTAAACCACACCTACACATATGCAAACTAAGAAGTTAATTTGAGCTCAAATTGCATATAAATCAAATAAACTCCCACATAATTACTCCCAAACTAAAACCCACAAATCACTATACTTATAGAGCATTGCACGAGTTAATCTATCAATGAGAGATGAAAGGACAAAGTTGCTAACCTTTGTGAACACTTGGATAGATGGGGTGCCTCAAATCTTGACAAATCTTGGCAAAAATGGAGGATGAGCTCGAGCAAGGGGAAGAGAACAGAGGAGAGAAAGGAGAAAATAGAGAAAGGAGAGCTTGGGCTCGGGCTGGACGAAGCACTATATATAGTGATATCTTTAGTCCCGGTTGGTGATACCAACCGGGACTAAAGGTCCATCTCTAGTCCCGGTTGGTGCTGCCAACCGGGACTAAAGGGGCTCGCAGGGGCCCCAGCCTGACGCCAGCCTGCCACCACCCGTTTAGTCCCGGTCGGTAACACCAACCGGGACTAGAGGTCACAAATGAACCGGGACTAAAGCCTAGCCATTCGAACCGGGACTAGTGGTCACATTAGTCCCGGTCGGGTTACCGGGACTAATGCTCCGGACGAAAGCCCTGTTTTCTACTAGTGTTCCTTCGCACTATCATTTTGTGTGTAATGGTGTGGGATGGATTTGGGTTGTGTTGTTCCATTCCAAACCCATGTGTAGTGGCGGCTACACATCCCTTATTGGTACCGAGGTGAGAATTCTAGTGAGAAATAGGTAACTTTGTAGGTATTCTGGGTGTGCTTGGATAGGCAGTTAGACACAAATAAGTGAACTATACTGAGTACTGGCTACTGAGCCGTAATAGTACCCCTTTCTCTATGCTCTCTACTATCTAAAAAATAAGTAAGGTTACCTAGTGCGAGTTCCACCTTGAGGGTTTTGAAGTGGGATCTTGCTGATATTTGTCCCAGTCTAATTTCCTGATTTGTGTTCCTGTCCTCGTCTCCGGTCGAGGTCGAGGCTCTCCCACTTGCTGATTTGACAAAAACTCGAAGCTGGACATGGTCAGAAGTTGTGGGTCACTCCATGTCAGGAACCATGGAAAGGTTGCACTGGACAACATTACGGCAGGAAATCAAGAGATAAAACCAACGGGAGACTCGTAAAAGAACGGAAAGTCAAACTTGTAGACTTCTCCACAAAACAGCTTATATATTAAATTTCAAGGGATTTACTAGGCATTTCATATCAACATTATAACGAATTGATCTGCCCTTGTTCACGACCAACCTCAATGCTATAATGAGTATATGTACAGATCACACGACGGGCTTGACCTCTAAGATACGGAACTTGCAGCCATGGTAATAGTTGCCCTTTTTTTATATACTAGACAAAATAGAATGGGCTGTCACAGACTATTGGTCTTTGCGGGCAATGTAATAGTTTTCCAACAGGCAAATCTTCTGCTTGAATGCGAAGTTCTTGGATACGGAACAGTTAGCTAGCGCTTGTGTTCTAGGATACAAAAAAGTTCTGTTTTGTTCCAGCTTCAGCTAGAGGGACCCATCGATGCTTCTCTTTATTGCTGGAGTTGGTCTTTGCGCCAATGGCACAACATATCATCTAGTTTAATTAAAAAGGAGACCAACATAGGAAGGTCGGATGGCGACCAGTCATTGTAGGACCCGCTACCGCTGCTCATGTCCGAAGACAAACTGCGTACAGGACGTCGGATCGTCACACCATTGCCGGTCGATGAGTTCGAAGATAGGAATGGCACGCCAGTCTCCCTGCATGGCTGGATCGACTCTTTCACGCCACTCGGAGAGGAGAACAGTTGGCTTACTTGTTTCACTCCAATATCTCATAAATATAGGAAGTTTGTACATGGATAATGATTGGTATGCTCGAGGAATAATGGTTTTCAGAGACGGAATAATTAATCAAAGGATTAGCTACCAGTCAGGGACTACATGCTTCCATCTTAAAGTATATCTAGCTGACTTGCTACGACTATTTGTTATCGAATGAGATGTATACTTCGCGATAGAATATATATATATAACATCGGAATGCCTTCCAAGATCGTCCCATAACCATGTATGTAGTCATGACTATAAATTACTACACCCCACACGCAATGCATTGTGATATTGTTTCTCTTTCTCTCCACATGAAAAATGCATGCACAACATGTGTGACTTGTACCGGATACATGCTTTCCGTGTTTAGGCCTGATCAACATGTGCGATAAGTTCCACCTTTTCCTAAGCTGACAAGTGGTGCAAGGTCGTTCGCCGCCGAGAGAGACGACCCAAAAATCGTCCCAACCCCTACCACATCCGCGTATACGACCTGGCAGTAGCAGGATCACTACTTTGCCATGACCGGGCTTCTATATATTTTTATCTCTTGAGGATGTGATTAGATTTTATTTTTGACAATATGAGGATGTGATTACAATTTTATTTTATTTGAAACAATGAGGATGTGATTAGATACAAGCCATGCATTCGAGTGCGGGCTTTTGGAGGCCGAGCACCAGGTAGGCCGGTATCTGGGCCGCGCAATCAGCCTAGGCATTCATATCAGGTCCGGAATACATCGGCCTAGCGTACATGTTTGGCCCATATCCTTGCTCATGTGCCTTCCCCCTGTCGTTATCCTTGACCTCGTGGAATTACCCCAGCCATGGACGAAATCACTTATTAAGGAGTAATCCTTTCAAAGATAACTCCCACCTCCCCAGGTTGCGACAAGTGGCGCAGTGCATACGCGCCACTTGTCACAACCTGAGAGTTTTCCCTTTTTTCGTAGACCCGTTTATTCAAAACGTTTTATCTCTTAAACCATGCATCCAAATCTCGAACCGTTTTCACCATTGGATTTCTCGCGTCGAGATCTTCAAAACTAGATCCCATGTTGATAGGTTTTGACGAACTTTCTTTTTCACGAAAAAAACCGGTCGAAAAAAACCGGACAAAAAAACCGAAACAGAAGCACTTTTTTCCCCTTTCTGAAAGAGGCATGGCCGTTGATACGTCCATTTTGCATCATGTTTTCCTACTGTTATTTATAGTGTTTTTAATTGATATAACACATTGTGGAGCAATTCTAATGCCTTTTCTCTCTTAATATGCAAGATTTACATAAGGAGGGAGATTGCCGGCAGCTGGAATTCTGGACCTGAAAAAGCTATGTCAGAGATACCTATTCTGCACATCTCCAAATGAGCTGAAATTTCACGGAGATTTATTTTAGAATAAATAAAAAATACTGGAGAAAAGAAGTACCAGAGGGGGCCACGCAGGTGCCCACGAGGCACCAGGGCATGCCACCCTCCCAGGCGCGCCCTGGTGGCTTGTGGGGCCCCTGGCCAGCCTCCGGTGCCCATTCTCTGGTATATAAGCCCACTTGCCCTAGAAAAAAAATAAAGAAAATACTATTGGGATGGAGCGCCGCCGTCTCGAGGCGGAACTTGGGCAGGAGCACTTTTGCTCTCCGGCGGAGCGATTCCGCCGGGGATACTTACCTCCGGGAGGGGGAAATCGTTGTCATCGACATCACCAACGATCCTCTCATCGTGGGAGGACCAATCTTCATCAAAAACTTCAACAGCACCATCTCATCTCAAACTCTAGTTCATCTCTTGTATTCAACCTTTGTCTCAAAACCTCAGATTGGTACCTGTGGGTTGCTAGTAGTGTTGATTACATCTTGTAGTTGATGCTAGTTGGTTTATTTGGTGGAAGATTATATGTTCAGATCTATTATGCTATTCAATACCCCTCTAATTTTGGACATGAACATGATGTGTGAGTAGTTACTTTTGTTCTTGAGGACATGGGAGAAGTCTTGTCATAAGTAATCATGTGAATTTGGCATTCGTTCAATATTTTGATGATATGTATGTTGTTGATTCTCTTAGTGGTGTCATGTGAACGTCGACTACATGACACTTCACCATCTTTGGGTCTAAGGGAATGCATTGTGGAATAGTAATTAGATGATGGGTTGCTAGAGTGGCAGAAAGTTAAACTCTAGCTTATGCGCTATTCCGTAAGGGGCTGATTTGGATCCATATGTTTAATGCTATGGTTAGATTTATTTTAATTCTTCTTTCGTAATTGCGGATGCTTGCGAGAGGGGTTAATCATAAGTGGGAGGTTTGTTCAAGTAAGAACAACACCCAAGCACGGGTCCACCCATATATCAAATTATCAAAGTAGCGAACGCGAATCAAACAAACATGATGAAAGTGACTAGATGAAATTCCCATGTGTCCTCGAGAACGCTTAGCTTATTATAAGAGATCGTTCCGGCCTGTCCTTTGAAACAAAAGGATTGGGCTACCTTGCTGCACTTTTAGTTACTATTGCTACTTGTCACTTGTTACAAATTATCTTGCTATCAAACTACTTGTTACCGACAATTTCAGTGCTTGCAGAAAATAACTTGCTGAAAACCGCTTGTCATTTCCTTCTGCTCCTCGTTGGGTTCGACACTCTTACTTACCGAAAGGACTACGATTGATCCCCTATACTTGTGGGTCATGAAGACTCTTTTCTGGTGCCGTTGCCGGGGAGTGAAGCGCCTTTGGTGAGTGGAATTTGGTAAGGAAACATTTATATTAAGTGCTGAAATTTACTGTCACTTGTTACTATGGAAAACAATCCTTCGAGGGGCTTGTTCGGGGTATCTTCACCTCGACCGAAAGCAATAAGAGTTTCTCCTCAACCTATTGAACCTACTAAAAATATTTATTATGAAATTCCTTCGGGTATGGTAGAGAAACTACTAGCTAGTTCTTATGCAGGAGATGGAACGGTACATCCCGATATGCACTTGATCTATGTGGATGAAATTTGTGGATTATTTAAGCTTGCAGGTTTATCCGGAGATGGAGTTAAGAAGAAAGTATTCCCTTTATCTTTGGAGGGAAAGGCATTGACATGGTATAGACTATGTGATGATACTGAAACATGGGACTGGAACCGGTTGAAGCTGAAATTCCACCAGAAATTTTATCCTATGCATTTGGTTCATCGTGATCGGAATTATATATATAATTTTTGGCCTCGTGAAGGAGAAAGTATCGCTCAAGCTTGGGGGAGGCTTAAGTATATGTTGCATACATGCTCCAATCATGAGCTCTCAAGAGAATCTTCAAAACTTTTATGCTCGGCTTTCTCATGCTGATCAAACCATGCTCGATTCTTATTCGACTTGCTCCTTTATGAAGAGAACTATTGAATTCAGATGGGATCTTCTGGAAAGAATTAAATGCAACTCTGAAGATTGGGAACACGACAAAGGTAATGAGTCAGTGATGACCCACAAGTATAGGGGATCAATCGTAATCCTTTCGATAAGTAAGAGTGTCGAACCCAACGAGGAGCAGAAGGAAATGACAAGCGGTTTTCAGCAAGGTATTTTCTGCAAGCACTGAAATTATCGGTAACGGGTAGTTTGAAAGCACGATAATTTGTAACAAGTGACAAGTAGCAATAGTAACAAAGAGTGCAGCAAGGTGGCCCAATCCTTTTTGTAGCAAAGGACAAGCCGGAACGATCTCTTATAATAAGCAAAGCGTTCTCGAGGACACGTGGGAATTTCATCTAGTCACTTTCATCATGTTTGTTTGATTCGCGTTCGCTACTTTGATAATTTGATATGTGGGTGGACCGGTGCTTGGGTGCTGTTCTTACTTGAACAAGTCTCCCAGTTATGATTAACCCCTCTCGCAAGCATCCGCAACTACGAAAGAAGAATTAAGATAAATCTAACCATAGCATCAAACATATGGATCCAAATTAGCCCCTTACGGAATAGCGCATAAACTAGGGTTTAAGCTTCTGTCACTCTAGCAACCCATCATCTAATTACTACTCCACAATGCATTCCCTTAGGCCCAAAGATGGTGAAGTGTCATGTAGTCGACGTTCACATGACACCACTAAGAGAATCAACAATATACATATCATCAGAATATCGAACGAATACCAAATTCACATGATTACTTATGACAGGACTTCTTCCATGTCCTCAAGAACAAAAGTAACTACTCACAAATCATATCCATGTTCAAGATCAGAGGGGTATTGAATAGCATAATAGATCTGAACATATAATATTTCATCAAATAAACCAACTAGCATCAACTACAAGATGTAATCAACACTACCAGCAACCCACATGTACCAATCTGAGTTTTTGAGACAAAGATTGAATACAAGAGATGAACTAGGGTTTGATATGAGATGGTGCTGTTGAAGATGTTGATGTAGATTGGTCCTCCCACGGTGAAAGGATCGTTGGTGATGTCGATGGCGACGATTTCCCCCTCCCGGAGGGAAGTATCCCCGGCGGAATCGCTCCGCCGGAGAGCAAAAGTGCTCCTGCCCAAGTTCCGCCTCGAGACGGCGGCGCATGCTACTTGTAGCTTGCGTTGGTATTTCCCCGAAGAGGAAGGGATGATGCAGCATAGTAGAGATAAGTATTTCCGTCAGTTATGAAACCAAGGTTATCGAACCAGTAGGAGAATCACACAACACATCGTTAGCAGTACCTACACACAAACAACAAACCCTTGCACCCAACACAAACTAGAGGTTGTCAATCTCTCGGTGGTAAATTGCAAGATTAAATTGTATGTGATAGATTGATAGATTGAAACAAAAATACCAAATAAAATAAATAAAAAGAGATGGCAGCAATATTTTTAGGGTTTTAGTAATATGATTTTGATAGACCCGGGGGCCATAGATTTCACTAGAGGCTTCTCTCGAGAAAATAGCATACGGTGGGTAGACAAATTACTGTTGGGCAATTGATAGAAAAGCAAATAATCATGACGATATCCAAGGCAATGATCATGTATATATGCATCATGTCCAAGATTAGTAGACCGACTCCTGCCTGCATCTACTACTATTACTCCACACATCGACCGCTATCCAGCATGCATCTAGTGTATTAAGTCCGATAAAGAACGGAGTAATGCCTTAAGAACGATGACATGATGTAGACAAGACAAACTCACGAATTAATAAACCCAATGAATAGATCCCATCTTGTTATCCTTAGTAGCAACGATACATACGTGTCATGTCCCTTTTCGGTCACTGGGATTGAGCACCGCAAAATCGAACCCACTACAAAGCACCTCTTCCCATGGCAAGATAAATCAACTCAGTAGGCCAAACCAAATCAATAGATCGGAGAACAAATACGAGGCTATAATAATCATGCATAAAAGAGTGCAGCAAAGACTCAAATAATTTCATGGATAATCTGATCATAAACTCACAATTCATCGGATCACAACAAACACACCGGAAAAAGAGATTACATCGGATAGATCTCCAAGAACATCAAGGAGAACATTGTATTGAATATCAAAAAGAGAGAAGAAGCCATCTAGCTACTAACTATGGACCCGAAGGTCTGTGGTAAACTACTCACGCATCATCGGAGAGGTAGCAAGGTTGATGTAGAGCCCCTCCGTGATCGATTCCCCCTCCTGCAGATCACCCGAGAAGGACCCCAGATGGGATCTCTCTGGAACAGAAGCTTGCGGCGGCGTAAAAAGTATTTCGTGGACTCTCTCGAGGGTTTCTGATTTTTTTGGATTTTATAGTGATGGAATTAGGTCAAACGGAGCTTGGTGGGGCCCACGAGGCACTAGGGCGCGCTCCCCCAGGCGCGCCCTGGTGGCTCGTGGGGCCCACCAAGGTCTTCTGGCCTCCTCTCGAAGCTTCTGGTGTTCTTCTTTCCCAATAAAAAATATCCAAAAAGTTTCGTGGCATTTGGACTTCGTTTGGTATTGATTTTCTGTAAAACAAAAACAGGGCAGAAAACAACAACTGGCACTGGGTACTAAGTTAATAGGTTAGTCTCCAAAAATGATATAAAATTGCTGTAAATGATTATAAAAACATCCAAGATTGATATTATAACAGCATGGAACAATAAAAAATTATAGATACGTTGGAGACGTATCAGCATCCCCAAGCTTAATTCCTACTCGTCCTCGAGTAGGTAAATGATAAAAACAAAAAAATTGATGTGGAATGATGCCTAACATATTCATCACATATTCTTTTCTTTTGTAGCATGGACATTGGACTTGTATGATTCAAAGCAATAGTCTATAATTTTTACATGAAAACATAGATACTCAAGCATACTAACAAGCAACCATGTCTTTCAAAATATCAACGCTAAAGAAAGTTATCCCTAGCCCATTATGCTCAATCATTGATCCATTTATGAAACACACTCTAATATTAGCTACATCCAATGCACAAGTATGACAATAGTGCTCTCTAGTTGGTGCTTTTGTAAGAGAAGATGGAGACTCAAATAAAATAAAAATTGCATAAAAGAAATAGATAGGCCCTTCGCAGAGGGAAGCAGAGATTTGTGAAATGTGCCAGAGCTCAAAGCTGAGATTAAAGAGATAATTTTTTTTTGACAGGCATGCTTTTCCTGTCAACGAAAACGACCAAGAATTCCTAATATTTTCCATGCTAGACACATCATAGGTGGTTCCCAAACAGAAAATAAAGTTCATTTCCTTTCCACCATTTCTTTCACATTCCCTGGCTAGCCGTATCCACGGGTGCCCTCCATACCATCACTTTCCAAGGAATTTTGTTGTTATTAATTTCATTTCATGTGGGACTGGGCATCCCTATTACCAACCATACTCTCGTGCAATGACAAGTGAATAAACACTCATCCTGAGAATAACACACCTAACATGGAAAATATTGGCCACCCCCTGCCGCTTGATGAGCGGTACGGGCACACAAAACAGAAAAATTATTTTGAAAATTAGAGTTTGCACACGCAAATTTACTTGGAACGGCATTGAGATACCGCATATAGGTAGATATAGTGGACTCATATGGCAAAACTGGTTTAAGGATTTTGGATGCACAAGCAGTATTCCCGCTTAGTACAAATGAAGGCTAGGAAAAGATTGAGAAGCAACCAACCAAAAAATGAAAACGGTCATAAACATGCATTGAAGATAACTAACACCGAATAATGCACCATAAGTAGGATATAATTTCATTGCATAACTATTGACTTAACGTGCTTGCATAGGGAATCACAAACCTTAACACCATTATTTTTACTAAAGCACAATTACTCACTAACATGGCATCACATATCATCATCTTCATATCGCAAAACTATTGCAAGGAATCTCACTAATCATATCCAATGATCTATATGAAAACTTTTATCTATATCCCTCTTGAATATTCATCACTTTGGGACCAAATTCATATCTTGTGCAAATTACCGTTACTATTGATCAACTTTCAAAAAGATTTAAGTGAAGCATGAGAGTGCAAATATTTCTTCAAAATTTCAATCTTAACAATTCTCAAAATAATATAAGTGAAGCATGAGAATTCATTTCTTCAAAATTTTAATCAACTCTCAAAATAATATAAGTGAAGCATAAGAGTTTGTTTCTTCAAAACATAGCCACCACCGTGCTCAAAAAGATTTAAGTGAAGCACTAGAGCAACTGCGTAGCTCAAAAAATTTAAGTGAAGCACATGGAGTATTCTAACAAATCATGATGATAAACGTGTGGCTCTCTCAAGATAGGTGTTTTCAGAAATGATGATTATGACAAACTAAAAAGCAAACAAAGAAAAGACTCATATAATACAAGACGCTCCAAGCAAAACACATATCATGTGACGAATAAAAATATAGCTCCAAGTAAAATTACCGATGGTTGGTAGAAGAAAGAGGGGATGCCTTCCGGGGCATTCCCAAGCTTAGATGCTTGAGTCTTCCTAGAATATTACATTGGGGTGCCTCGGGCATCCCCAAGCTTAGGCTTTTGTTACTCCTTATTCCTTCATCCATCGTGATCTCACCCAAAACTTGAAAACTTCAATCACACAAAACTTAACAAAACCTTCGTGAGATCCGTTAGTATAACAAAACAAATCACTACTATAAGTACTGTTGCAAACCCATTCACATTTTATTTTTTCATTATACCTACTGTACTCTAACTTCACCATGGCTTATACCCCCCGATACAATCCACAGATTCATCAAAACAAGCAAGTAGTGCATCAAAAACAGAATCTGTCAAAAGCAGAACAGTCTGTAGCAATCTATTTAAAAGCCATACTTTTGTAACTCCAAAAATTCTGAAAAATTAGGAAAACGTGGTAAATTCATGTACCAATACCATGTAAAAATTTCAGATTTTTCTGATGCCCCAGTACAGAAACAAAATTCGGGCACTGGACGCAAAACTTTCTGTTTTCCAAACAGCATCAATTATATTATCTTCCAAATCATCCTAAAGGCTTTACTTGGCACAAACACTAATTAAAAACACAAAAACACCATCATACCAGTAGCATGACAGTAAAAACACACCATGACAGAAACTTATAGCAAAAAATTATTTTATTCATTGGGTTGCCTCCCAACAAGCGCTATTGTTTTATGCCCCTAGCTAGGCATAATGCATAATTTCAAGTATTGTCATCTTTCTTCTACTTATCCAAAGATGCACTTTTATCAAGGGGTTTCTCAAAGGTAATATGAAATATATCATCTATAGAAATTTTAGCATTAGCAAGTTGTCCATCTTTAAATCCCTCTTGATTACCGGCTACAATCCAAGAGTATTGTCTATTGACGCTATTCAAAACTTGTTGGATTATATTCAAAGGAGGGACTTCCTTTTTAATATTCTCATCAAAGATGTGGTCATTATGGAACAAATATCTCAGCAAGTAGTCATTATTATAAAGGATCTCATCTATTACCGGTTTTTCACGGCTCGTTCCATAAAAATCAAAGATTTCCCTAGCTTCTCGCACTATATGATAAAATTCCTTCATGAGAACAAGGGTAGCTATTTTCTTAGCTCCAGGATCTTTTATAACCGGTAACTCATAAAACAATCTTTCCAAAGTAGGATGGGCGCGAATAAATCTTCTTTCAAGTTTAATAACAAGTGTGGAAATAGCATCGGCATAGTTATTAGTTTCTTTAAGTATAGGTGCATCATCAAAAGCCAAGGTCCCAATGCAATTAAAGAATTCTTGGATGACACGTTTTCCTATAACGTTACCATGTCCCAACACAAAAAATTTAGCATCAAGATTGGTAGAACTTTCAATTTTAGGAGTCTTACCATCCTCACTTTTTTCCATACCAAAATCAGCCATGATAACAACTTCAAGCAAGCAAACAAGCAATCGAGAAAAAGGCAAACGAAAAATATTTTTGTATTTTTGTAAAAACGTTTTAGAAATGGGGGAGATGAAAACGTGAGGCAAATGGAAAATAAAGTAAATGCAAGGAGACGAGAGTTTTGTGCAAAGGTACTTGATTGATATTGATGATGTCTCCTCGGCAACGGCGCCAGAAATTCTTCCTGCTACTTGTAGCTTGCGTTGGTATTTCCCCGAAGAGGAAGGGATGATGCAGCACAGTAGAGATAAGTATTTCCCTCAGTTATGAAACCAAGGTTATCGAACCAGTTGGAGAATCACACAACACCTCGTTAGCAGTACCTGCACACAAACAACAAACCCTTGCACCCAACGCAAACGAGAGGTTGTCAATCTCTCGGCGGTAAATTGCAAGATTAAATTATATGTGATAGATTGATAGATTGAAACAAAAATACAAAATAAAATAAATAAAAAGAGATGGCAGCAATATTTTTAGGGTTTTAGTAATATGATTTTGATAGACCCGGGGGCCATAGATTTCACTAGAGGCTTCTCTCGAGAAAATAGCATACGGTGGGTAGACAAATTACTGTTGGGCAATTGATAGAAAAGCAAATAATCATGACGATATCCAAGGCAATAATCATGTATATAGGCATCACATCCAAGATTAGTAGACAGACTCCTGCCTGCATGTACTACTATTACTCCACACATCGACCACTATCCAGCATGCATCTAGTGTATTAAGTCTGATAAAGAACGGAGTAATGCCTTAAGAATGATGCCATGATGTAGACAAGACAAACTCATGAATTAATAAACCCAATGAATAGATCCCATCATGTTATCCTTAGTAGCAACGATACATACGTGTCATGTCCCTTTCTGTCACTGGGATTGAGAACCGCAAGATCGAACCCACTACAAAGCACCTCTTCCCATGGCAAGATAAATCAACTCAGTTGGCCAAACCAAATCAATAGACCAGAGAAGAAATACGAGGCTATAATAATCATGCATAAAAGAGTGCAGCAAAGACTCAAATAATTTCATGGATAATCTGATCACAAACTCACAATTCATCGGATCCAAACAAACACACCACAAAAAGAGATTACATCGGATAGATCTCTAAAAACATCAAGGAGAACATTGTATTGATGATCAAAAAGAGAGAACAAGCCATGTAGCTACTAACTATGGACACGAAGGTCTGTGGTAAACTACTCACGCATCATCGGAGAGGTAGCAAGGTTGAAGTAGAGCCCCTCTCTGATCGATTCCTCCTCCGGCAGATCACCCGAGAAGGACCCCAGATGGGATCTCTCTGGAACAGAAGCTTGCGGCGACGTAAAAACTATTTCGTGGACTCTCTCGAGGGTTTCTAATTTTTCTGGAATTTATAGTGCTGGAATTAGGTCAAGCGGAGCGTGGTAGGGCCCACGAGGCACCAGGGCACGCCTGTCCCCCCCCCCCCCAAGCGTGCCCTGGTGGCTTGTGGGGCCCACCAAGGTCTTCTGGCCTCCTCTCGAAGCTTCTGGTGTTCTTCTTGCCCAATAAAAAATCTCCAAAATGTTTCGTGGCATTTGGACTTCGTTCGGTATTGATTTTCTGTAAAACAAAATCAGGGCAGAAAACAGCAACTGGCACTGGGAACTAAGTTAATAGGTTAGTCTCCAAAAATGATATAAAATTGCTGTAAATGATTATAAAAACATCCAAGATTGATACTATAACAGCATGGAACAACCAAAAATTATAGATACGTTGGAGACGTATCAGCGCACCGTCCCGAAATTTTTCTTCAGATTTTTTCTAGGGCAAATGGGCTTATATACCAGAAAATGGGCACTGGAGGCTGGCCTGGGGCCCACGAGCCACCAGGGCGCCTGGGGGAGGGGGGGTGGCGCGCCCTGGTGCCTCGTGGGCACCTGGGTGGCCCCCTCTGGTACTTCTTGGCTCCCGTATTTTTTATTTATTCCAAAACAAATCTCCGTGAAATATTAGCTCATTTGGAGATGTGCAGAATAGGTATCTCTGACATAGCTTTTTCAGGTCCAGAATTCCAGCTGCCGACAATCTCCCTCCTTGTGTAAATCTTGCATATTAAGAGAGAAAAGGCATTAGAATTGCTCCACAAAGTATCATATTGATTAAAAACACTATAAATAAACAGTAGTAAAACATGATGCAAAATGGACGTATCAACTCCCCAAAGCTTAGACGTCGCTTGTCCTCAAGCGAAAGCCGATATCGATAATCATATCCACATGTTTAGAGAGAGAGGTGTCAATAAAAACAAAATACGGACATAGTAGCATCATGATCATTATTATAACAGCAATATTTATTATCATAGAAATTCTCATGAGCAAGTAACAATTCATCACAACAACGAAGTATAAGGCATAAACTGATACGGGGTGTCCCGATCTTCTCAGTAAGCGGCGGTGGTGATGATGAAGATGATAGATAACTTGTATGTCGCCGATGAACTCTCCCTCGCTTGATCCCTGATGCCAATGCAAAAGGTCTCAACCCTTTGGATATTCACAACGTCACACACTTGCGCACGTAGCCGTCGACCACGAAACGGTATAATTGCAATATACTAATTCCCAATGGAACAGCAGATCACACTCAACTTGCAGTATATGATCTCCAGATCGATACGAATTGGAGATGAGGATTCAAGACGAATGCTTACAAGCAATCTCAAGAACTAGGGTTTATCTTAAACGTGGTCTAACCTTAACTAACTCTAGGGGACGGGTATTTATAGTCTAAAACGAGATCGAAGGGGTACACGGGCTGGACAGCCCCAAACCTGCGCGCAGGCAGAGCGGTACTACCGCTTATGGCAAGCCGTACTACCATGATAAGCGGTACTACCGCTTGTACAAATGTCAAGTGCCGTCCTTGTTCCGTTTGGTGTCCAGAAGATACCAGTACCGATTTCGTAAGCGGCAGTAGTGCGGTAGTCGGTGGCCGGTACTACCATGAAGCGGTACTACCGCGATGGAAGCGGTACTACCGCCCTGGAACTCTGCAGGGTCTTCACTTCCAGGCCTTCCTCCTTTCCTTGCTGCAATGCCTCCTTGCTCCCTTGTGCCATGCCTTCCTCTCCAATGTACCTAACAATACATACACATAAGGATTTAGGCAGTATAAAGCTCTCATCAAAATGAATAGCATTATCAACTAAGAGAGAATCCACCTTATGATATTTGTCAACGAGGCTCAATATTTCTTTCCAGCTTAAGCAAGGAGAATCATCATATTTCGTGAATATATCCTCATCATCCTCCCTTTCTTCAAGAAATGCCGTCCGCGGCTTTGCGTAAGCTGAAAATGGCAGAAACAAAAAGAACAACGTGTACGCATAATATATGTATATATAACATGCTGTATCATTTTTGTTGTCATGAAAAAGATTCACAGTATGCAATAAATTGTAAGTATACAAGACAAAATGTCCATGCGGAAACAAATAATATCTGAGGAATCGGCAATCATAATTGCAAGTATAAGTGAAGTACATATAGTCATGACCAGAATGAGGAACACACATGTACAATGTCTTATTGTTCAGTATTAAGTCCAAAGTCCTCACAGAAGATCGATGATCAAATGTGCTATAAGCAAGGTCAAACCAGTCCAAAATATTGAAAGATACATATATTGGATACCATGCTTCAACTGTGCCACTCTGATATATAGAACAAACGTATGTATGTTCATGAGCAGGACTCGCAGCGTGTAAGATGCAACTCAGTTTGCAAATATAAGTGAAGTCTATAGCAGTAGCATATAAATGCAATAGGTATTGGGACAAACACAATGGATCAGATTCAGTTATAGCAAGATTAGAACAATCCAATATAGCTAAAATTTTTGTTGGCCGCAATAAATCAACTAGAACAGAATGATATTTCATATTCTCATGAAAAGTAGGTACTGTCCCAAAGCAAAATGACTTTGTCACATAGCATATAGGACGTAAAACATCAAGTTTCAAATCAGCAATCCTATCACAGGTAATGCATATGTGATCCACCAGAAAATTATCAGTCATGCTATATTCACCAATTAAATTAAATGTGAAACTATAGGCATATGTGCTAGAATTTAGATAAGAGATTTCAGAAATCTTCTTCATAGCACAACTCAAACTAAGAGGTTCTTTTAGCATGATGGAATACACAATATCAACAGGTGGTATTCGAGCAAGGAGTTATGTATGTGTTATCAGTACCACAGGATCAGAATTTGAATTTAGCAAAGGATCACATGGTGCTGAAATATTTGGACTGATCAACGCACAAGAATCTACCAGCAAAGGAATAGACTCACAGAATGCCTCATTGGCCGGTTGGAGCTCAAAATTAGTACCAGCATCAATGTCATCCTCCTTAGATTTAGTAGGTACTGGAAAATCTTGCTCAAGTCGCGATTCAGGTTGTACTACATGCTGCTCCCTTTCTTCAAAAACAACCTGCATATCAGAAGACACAACACTAGGAGCAATTGGGAGTGTAGGTTGTACAACAGATGGCTCCCTTTCTTCAAAAACAACCTGCATATCACAAGAAACAACACTAGGAGTAGAGATGATTACATTAGGTGAAGCCGCACATGTTTCATCTACTCCCACTCGCAGGTTTTCTTGAACACTCAAACTCTCACTCTTATTGCGTACACTCATATCTACACAAATGGTGGAATCATTAACGTTGGGGTTCGCAATTGTGCAGATGGTGGAAACATTCAACTTAGGTGCAAGAACAGGATCATCATGGGGTTTTATTTTAGTGGTTGCAGGCGGACGTAGGTTTTGACGCCTAAGCTCCTGAAACTGCATAATCCTAGTAGGTGATAACCACGTGTGCTTCCTATTCCAAAAGATGGAGGGGTCAGGATGACCACTACCAAAAACGACCTGAAAGTGATCACACCAAAATCTTCCCAACATGAGATGGCAGAAATGAAGCGCTCTAGGAACCACATCACATGCAATATGTCGAGTATGACCATAAATGGTTAGAGGAACAGATGCGGACCTAGTAATTGGCAGTGCATGATCAGAAGTAGCTAACAGATATGGATCACGTTTGGGACATGTACGCAACTGCAGCTTTTCAACAACCTCAACACTAACCAAGTTCGTTAAAGAACAATTATCAATTGTAACAGCAACATCTCTACCATTGATGTCTGCCGTGAAATGGAACAAACCCGAAACAGGCACCACTCGAAAATCCTCCTCCCAGAATTTGTTGCTGCAATAGAATTTCAATGGTAATGGAACCTCCTCATCATCATCTGCCATTGTTAGAAAATACAAAGGAGGTTGCAGCAAAGTATATATATATGGTGGAAACTCTCAGCTCACTCAAAAACTGACAAGAAAAGGAAATCTTACCGTTCCAAAGTGAATAGTAATGCGTACCCGTTCGGATAGATGACCAATGCACGGATGTGATGAAGTGAATACCAGGGTATAAGAGCAATCACACGACAAAGCAGGATTATATGGTGGAGCTATAGGTATGGTATCCTATATACACCGAAGACAAGTCCTAGTGCTGATCGTGTGAGACACACCCAAGGAAACTCACGCAGTGGAGATAAATGTGGCAAAGCAACTATAAAGACAGGATATGTTGCAATGCACAAGAGCGACACTAGCAATGCTCAATGTAAACAGGCACAAGATTGCTCAAACTACTAGTGCACAAGAGATATGTATGTATGTATGCTACGGCCTCTCTATGAAACAAAGCTCTTTTTCTTCTCTGATTTTTTTGTACTCTTTTTTTTTCAAACTGTCACGTGAACAGTGCGTGAACAGTACAAACTCTTTCTCTGTCCTTTGTTTTTCAAACTGTCACGTGAACAGTACGTGAACAGTACAAAATCTTTCTCTGTCCTCTTTTTTTTTTCAGCCCAGACTTGAGCAACAAACAACGAATCTGATCCTGCCAATCTCAGATGCACTAACCAAAAATCCTAACTGAGCAGCCCGTAGAGCACAAGAATATGCTAGTCTCAATAGCTAAGTTCCTACGCAAAGGAAAGATTGGCTTGTCTATGGCTCACAAAGGAAAGACTCGATGTAACTCGGACTTGAAAAAGGAAACCTAAAAGAAAACGCTAAAGGAAAACCCAACGAACACAAGAACCAGGACTCCGACGAACACAAGAACAAAAAGACTCGGATCTGAACAAAACCCTAGATGCCTAGTAGATGACTCGGATGAAAAAGTTACGCAAAAAGAAAGACACAACGACCAGCAACTAAAACCAATCGACGATGCAATCTAGGCTATGGCAAACTACTAAGAACCCTAATCTTTTTGTGAGGCTTTTTCTGGATAGGAGTAAAACACAACTAATCTACGGATGATTTGGTGGATGCTTACCGAGGCAACACTGGAAATCTGATACCAAGATGATACGGGGTGTCCCGATCTTCTCAGTAAGCGGCGGTGGTGATGATGAAGATGATAGATAACTTGTATGTCGCCGATGAACTCTCCCTCGCTTGATCCCTGATGCCAATGCAAAAGGTCTCAACCCTTTGGATATTCACAACGTCACACACTTGCGCACGTAGCCGTCGACCACGAAACGGTATAATTGCAATATACTAATTCCCAATGGAACAGCAGATCACACTCAACTTGCAGTATATGATCTCCAGATCGATACGAATTGGAGATGAGGATTCAAGACGAATGCTTACAAGCAATCTCAAGAACTAGGGTTTATCTTAAACGTGGTCTAACCTTAACTAACTCTAGGGGACGGGTATTTATAGTCTAAAACGAGATCGAAGGGGTACACGGGCTGGACAGCCCCAAACCTGCGCGCAGGCAGAGCAGTACTACCGCTTATGGCAAGCGGTACTACCGTGATAAGCGGTACTACCGCTTGTACAAATGTCAAGTGCCGTCCTTGTTCCGTTTGGTGTCCAGGAGATACCAGTACCGATTTCGTAAGCGGCAGTAGTGCGGTAGTCGGTGGCCGGTACTACCGTGAAGCGGTACTACCACGATGGAAGCGGTACTACCGCCCTGGAACTCTGCAGGGTCTTCACTTCCAGGCCTTCCTCCTTTCCTTGCTGCAATGCCTCCTTGCTCCCTTGTGCCATGCCTTCCTCTCCAATGTACCTAACAATACATACACACAAGGATTTAGGCAGTATAAAGCTCTCATCAAAATGAATAGCATTATCAACTAAGAGAGAATTCACCTTATGATATTTGTCAACGAGGCTCAATATTTCTTTCCAGCTTCAGCAAGCAGAATCATCATATTTCGTGAATATATCCTCATCATAAACTTTCTTGAAAACTAACAAACTATGTTCTCAGTCAAAAATGCAATTGCAATTCATCATATTTTCAGGAAGAGTCTCATGTAGGAGCTTTTTTAGCAAGTCCACATACTCAACCATCATTTAATCTTCTATGATTGCTAACACTCACAACATATATATGGAGCAAAAAGTTTCAGCCAGACACATAGAAAGATAGGGGCTTATAATTTTGCCTCCCAACTTATTCACCTCAAGGGTGATGTCAACAATAATAACTCATGATCACTCTTATCCAACTGGATATACCTGCCTAGATCTTTTCCCACCACATGATGCTTACAAAAGAGAAAAATAAAAAGGAATAGAGGAGATCACTATTGACTCTTGCATAAAAATTAAATACATAAAAGTAAAAGATAGGCCCTTCGCAGAGGGAAGCAGAGGTTGTCATGCGCTTTTTTTTTGGATGCACAAGCCCTTAATGCGAAGGAACGTCACTTTATATTGCCCCTTGTGATAGCAACCTTTATTATGCAGTCCGTCGCTTTTATTTCTTTACCATCACAAGTTCGTACAAAGCTTATTTTCCCTTACAGTAAAAGTTCATACATATTTAGAGGCAATTTTTATTGCTTTCTGCTCCGATGATAACTTACTTGAAGGATCTTATTCAATCCATAGGTAGATATAGTGAACTCTCATGACATGAAACTAGGTTTAAGGGTTTTGGATGCACAAGTAGTATTTCTACTTGGTGCGGATTTTTGGCTAGCAAAGATATTGGGCAAGCACCACATGTTGGAGGATCTATGACAATATAACTTCTATGTGAATATTAGCAAACATAATTCATTACATTGTCTTTCTTGTCCAATGTCAACAATTTGACATAAAATACTCAATGGGGGCTCACAATCATAAAAGATGTCCAAGATAGTGTATTTGCATGTGAATCTTCTCTTCCCTTATTAATTTTTTTATGAATTGCATCATTGACCAATGCTATGTTTGTTAACTTTTAATAAATTTTACCACCTACACTTTTCTTTATGTAATGTCATTACTTCCCATAAGATTTGCATATGATCTTTTTCATTATTTTAATTAATAGGATTGAAACATAAAAGTAAAGAAGCAAAAAAAACTCAAACTACTCTTTATTATATAAATCTCAACTCAATTACATAGATAGATAGATCCCGAAACTAGCACTCGAAAATAGATCATACTAAACTTTTATTAAACTAAATCATGAAATAACTAAGGATCGGACTAAAAATAGGTAAAGATAATAAAAGTGATGGTGATACGATACCGGGGTAGCTCCCCCAAGCTTGGCACAAGCCAAGGGGAGTGCCCATACCCATGTACTCAAGTTTCTTTCTTCGGTGATGATGGTGATGATGAAGTGGTGGGCTTGTCCTTCAGTTTCAGCAGATACTTCAATTTACGCTTGATGCTCCGAAGGGCGATGTTTTGCTCTTCCAACAAAATAACTTCACGAGTGAGGGATGTATTCTAAGCAGAAATTGTTTCAAAAACTCTTAGGGCTTCAATTACAAATGGGGGGAGATGATCATATAAGGGTTGAAGGATATCTCCCTTCTCTGCGGTCTCCTCCATGGGGATGGCTTGCCCTCCTTCTGGAGCCTGGGTTCCCAAAACTTCCTCGACCTTGTCCTCCTTGCCATTGTCTTCCTCTCCTGATGACCACTCATAGTAAACCTCGCTGTAGGGGCGTTTGCCCGGCGATGGTTGCACAATATGATGCTTGGCACGGAGCTTTCGGGGAGCCATGGCGATCTAAATCTGTCAGAAAAATAGCAAGAAACAAGAACAGAGGAGAAACTCGCGATGCGGTGGTCAAAACGTATGGGAGTATATATAAAGAATTTTTATCTTGCAAAACAAGTATTCCAGAAGAAAACGGAGTCGGGAAGGCTCACGAGGGGCCCACGAGGGGGGGTGGCGTGCCCTGGCGCCTCGTGTGCACCTCGTGGGTCCCCTCGGCGGTTTCTTATTTTTGTATTTTTTCTAATATTCCAAAACTGATAGAAAGTATTTTTATGGAATTTTTGGAGTCGGTTTACTTACCGTATCATGTACCTCTTCCTTTTCAGGGTTCTGGAGCATTCTGGAAGGTCTCTCTTATGTATTCCTTCGGTGTCATGGTTTGAATAATGTTAGTTTCAACATTAATAGGCGTACCTGAGATGTAATGCTTAATTGTTTGCCCATTCAGCACTCTCGGTTTATTGCCTTCAGAATTATTTATTTTGATGGCTCCGGAGCGATAAACTTCTTCGATTATATACGACCCTTCCCATTTAGAGAGAAGTTTTCCTGCTAAAAATCTAAAACGAGAATTGTACAGTAGAACATACTCACCCACTTTGAATTCCCGTTTTTAAATTCTTTTATCATGCCATCTTTTAAGTTTTTATTTAAACAATTTGGCATTTTCATAAGCTTGGGTTCTCCATTCATCTAACGAGCTAATATCAAATAACCTCTTTTCATCGGCAAGTTTAAAATCATAAGTGAGTTCTTTAATTGCCCAATATGCTTTATGTTCTAACTCAAGAGGTAAATGACATGCTTTTCCATAAACCATTTTATAAGGAGACATACCCATAGGATTTTTATAAGCAGTTCTATAAGCCCATAATGCATCGTCAAGTTTCTTAAACCATCTCTTCCTGGATCTATTGACGGTCTTTTGCAGAATTAACTTTATTTCTCTATTGCGCAATTCAACTTGACCACTAGATTGAGGGTGATAGGGAGATGCAATTCTATGGTGACATCATATTTAGCAAGCAGTTTACGGAATGCACCATGAATAAAATGTGAACCGCCATCAGTAGTCATTAAATATCTAGGGACTCCAAACCTCGGGAAAATAACTTCTTTAAGCATTTTAATTGAAGTGTTATGATCAGCACTACTAGTTGGAGTAGCTTCCACCCACTTAGTAACGTAATCAACAGCAACTAAAATATGTGTATACCCATTAGAGGAAGGAAAAGATCCCATATAATCAAATCCCCAAACATCAAATGGTTCAATAGCAAATGAATAATTCATAGGCATTTTCTGACGTCTACCAATATTACCAATTCTTTGACATTCATCACAGGATAAGACAAAGTTATGAGCATCCTTGAAAAGAGTAGGCCAACAAAAACCAGATTGTAGTAACTTATGTGCAGTTCTGTCCCCCGCATGGTGTCCTCTGTAAGCCTCGAAATGACACTTCTGTAGGATTTGTTCCTATTCATGCTCTGGTATACAACGTCTAATAATACCATCTACTCCTTCTTTATAAAGATATGGGTCATCCGAGAAGTAATGTCTTAAATCAAAGAAGAACTTTTTCTTTTGTTGATATGTGAAACTAGGTGGTATAAATTTAGCAACATTATAATTAGCAAATTTTGCATACCAAGGAGTATTACGAGAAGCATTTATGACAGCTAATTGTTCATCAAGGAAATGATCATTAATAGGAAGTGGGTCATCAAGAACATTTTCCATTCTAGACAAATTATTAGCCACGGGATTCTCAGCTCCCTTTTTATCAATAATATGCAAGTCAAATTCTTGTAGCAATAGAACCCACCTAATGAGTCTAGGTTTAGCATCCTTCTTTTCCATAAGGTACTTAATAGCAGCATGATCAGTGTGAACAATTACTTTAGAATCAACTATGTAAGATCTGAATTTATCACATGCAAACACAACTGCTAGAAATTCTTTCTCAGTAGTAGCATAATTTCTTTGAGCACTGTCTAGAGTTTTACTAGCATAATGGATAACATTTAATTTCTTATCAACTCTTTGTCCTAGAAGAGCACCAACGTCATAATCACTAGCATCGCACATAATTTCAAAAGGCAGGTTCTAATCAGGTGGTTGAACAATAGGTGCAGAGGTTAAGGCTTTCGTAAGTGTTTCAAAGGCTTCTACACAATCATCATCAAAAACAAATGGAAGATCTTTTTGCAAGAGATTAGTAAGAGGCCTAGAAATTTTAGAGAAGTCTTTAATAAACCTCCTATAGAAACCAGCATGATCAAGGAAACTTCTTATACCTCTAATAATTTTAGGACATGGCATTTTCTCAATGGCATCAACTTTAGCCTTATATACTTCAATACCTCTTTCAAAAAATTTATGCCCCAAGACAATACCTTCATTCACCATAAAGTGGCACTTCTCCCAATTCAAGACAAGATTAGTTTGTTCACATCTCTGCAAAACTCGATCAAGGTTGCTTAAGCAATCATCAAAAGAAGTTCCATATACGGAAAAATCATCCATGAAAACCTCAACAATCTTTTCACAAAAGTCAAAGAATATAGCAGTCATACATCTTTGAAAAGTAGCAGGTGCATTGCATAAACCAAAAGGCATATGTCTATAAGCATAAGTTCCAAAAGGACAAGTAAAGGTGGTTTTCTCTTGGTCAGCTTGTGATACAGATATTTGAGAGAAACCAGAATATCCATCAAGAAAGCAAAAGTGTGTGTGCTTAGACAATCTTTCTAACATTTGATCAATAAAAGGTAAGGGCTAATGATCCTTCCTAGTGGCTTTGTTTAATTTTCTAAAATTAATTACCATCCTATAACCAGTTACTATTCTTTGTGGAATGAGTCCATTTTTATCGTTAGGAACAACAGTAATGCCTCCTTTCTTAGGGACACAATGTACGGGACATACCCATCTACTATCAGCTATGGGATAGATTATACCTGCTTCTAGAAGCTTCAATATTTCAGTTCTTACCACCTACTTCATCTTAGGATATAATCGTCGTTGGTGGTCGACAACTGGTTTAGCATCAGGCTCCATATTAATTTTGTGCTGACATAGAGTGGGACTAATGCCCTTAAGATCATCAAGAATTCCAGCTGCCGGCAATCTCCCTCCTTGTGTAAATCTTGCATATTAAGAGAGAAAAGGTATTAGAATTGC
Organism: Elymus sibiricus; assembly: GCA_039707655.1. Taxonomy (NCBI): domain Eukaryota; kingdom Viridiplantae; phylum Streptophyta; class Magnoliopsida; order Poales; family Poaceae; genus Elymus; species Elymus sibiricus. The sequence continues at coordinate 475,588,209 of CM077668.1, read as the reverse complement.
TCCACAAAGTATTGTATTGATTAAAAACACTATAAATAACAGTAGTAAAACATAATGCAAAATGGACGTATCAACTCCCCAAAGCTTAGACCTCGCTTGTCCTCAAGCGAAAGCCGATATCGATAATCATATCCACATGTTTAGAGAGAGAGGTGTCGATAAAAACAAAATACGGACATAGTAGCATCCTGATCATTATTATAACAGCAATATTTATTATCATAGAACTTCTCATGAGCAATTAACAATTCATCACAACAACGAAGTATAAGGCATAAACTTTCTTGAAACCTAACAAACTATGTTCTCAGTCAACAATGCAATTGCAATTCATCATATTTTCAGGAAGAGTCTCATGTAGGAGCTTTTTTAGCAAGTCCACATACTCAACCATCATTTAATCTTCTATGATTGCTAACACTCACAACATATATATGCAGCAAAAAATTTCAGCCAGACACATAGAAAGATAGGGGCTTATAGTTTCGCCTCCCAACTTATTCACCTCAAGGGTGATGTCAACAATAATAACGCATGATCACTCATATCCAACTGGATATATGTGCCTAGATCTCTCCACCACATGATGCTTGCAAAAGAGAAAAACAAAAAGGAATAGAGGAGAACACTATTGACTCTTGCATAAAAAGTAAATACATAAAAGTAAAAGATAGGCCCTTCGCAGAGGGAAGCAGAGGTTGTCATGCGCTTTTTGTTGTTGGATGCACAAGCTCTTAATGCAAAGGAACGTCACTTTATATTGCCTCTTGTGATAGCAATGTTTATTATGCAGTCCGTCGCTTTTATTTCTTTACCATCACAAGTTCGTACAAAGCTTATTTTCCCTTACAATAAAAGTTCATACATATTTAGAGGCAATTTTTAATTCTTTTTGCACCGATGACAAGTTACTTGAAGGATCTTATTCAATCCATTGGCAGATATAGTGGACTCTCATGACATGAAACTGGGTTTAAGGGTTTTGGATGCACAAGTAGTATCTCTACTTGGTGCGGATTTTTGGCTAGCAAAGATATTGGGCAAGCACCACATGTTGGAGGATGTATAACAATATAACTTCTATGTGAATATAAGCAAACATAATTCATTACGTTGTCTTCCTTGTCCAATGTCAACAATTTGACATAAAATACTCTATGGGGGCTCACAATCATAAAAGATGTCCAAGATAGTGTATTTGCATGTGAATCTTCTCTTCCCTTATTAATTCTTTCATGAATTGCGTCATTGACTAATGCTATGCTTGTTAACTTTCAATAAATTTTTCCACTTATACTTTTCTTTATGTAATGTCATTACTTCCCATAAGATTAGCATATGATCCTCTTCATTATTTTCATTGCTAGGATTGAAACACAAAAGTGTAAAGAAGCAAAAATTCAAACTACTCATTATTATATATCTTTCAACTCAATTACATAGATAGATAGATCACGAAACTAACACTCGAAAATAGATCATACTAAACTTTTCTTCAACTAGATCACGAAATAACTAAGGATCGAACTAAAAATAGGTAAAGACAATAAATGTGATGGTGATACGATACCGGGGCACTCCCCCAAGCTTGGCACCAGCCAAGGGGAGTGCCCATACCCATGTGCTCAAGTTTCTTTCTTCGGTGATGATGGTGGTGATGACGTGGTGGGCTTGTCCTCCGGCTTCCATGGCATAGGTTCCCCATCATAAAAGGATGAACGAGTCTCCGGAGTCCTGAAACTTGCAGCTAAACTCATACCTTTGAATCTTGCCTCATACTCAAAAATTTTCTTTTGAAGATCATAGATTTGGCCTTGGAGATAATCAATTCGTTCATTGAGCTTGAAGATGATGTCCCCCATTGATTGGCCATCCACCTTTTGATCACGGGTGAATTCCGCAATAATGGAGTGTTGGCGCTGAGTCCATGTTCCACCATCGCTTGGCACTTGAAAATCACCTGCTCCACCGCTTCGAGCCTGGCCTCCACGCTCCCAGTCTTTTTGGGTCCTTGAACATCCCGGATGTGAAGCACCCCCTCACGCATCTCGATGGCTTGAGGGTGTTTCATCACCTCCGGTAGGTAGGGGTTGATGACCTTCTCGTAGAACTTGTCCTTGGAAGAGCTTGGTGGAGACATAGCGATCTAGATCTGTCAGAAATATAGCACGAAACAAGAACAGAGGAGATTTCTGCGATACAGTGGTCAAAACGTCCGGGAGTATATATAAAGAATTTTTTATTCTTGCAAAACAAGTATTCCAGAAGAAAACGGAGTCGGGAAGGCTCACGAGGGGCCCACGAGCCACCAGGGCGCGCCTGGGGGGGTGGCGCGCCTTGGTGCCTCGTGTGCACCTCGTGGGTCCCTTGGCTGTTTCTTATTTTTGTATTTTTTTTCTAATATTCCAAAACTGAAAGAAAATATTTTTATGGAATTTTTGGAGTCGGTTTACTTACCGTACCACGTACCTCTTCCTTTTCACGGTTCTGGAGTGTTCTGGAAGGTCTCTTTTATGTATTCCTCCGGTGTCATAGTTTTAATAATGTTAGTCTCAACATTAATAGGCGTACCTGAGATGTAATGCTTAATTCTTTGTCCATTGACCACCGTCAGATTAGTGCCTTCGGCGTTGTTGATCTTAATGGCTCCAGAACGATAAACTTCCTCGATGATATAAGGTCCTACGCATTTAGAGAGAAGCTTTCCTGCAAAGAATCTCAAACGAGAATTGTATAATAGAACATGATCACCTACGTTGAATTCCCGTTTTTGAATTCTTTTGTCATGCCACCTTTTAACTTTTTCTTTAAATAATTTGGCATTTTCATAAACTTGGGTACTCCATTCATCTAACGAGCTAATATCAAATAACCTCTTTTCACCGGCAAGTTTAAAATCATAATTAAGTTCTTTAATTGCCCAATAAGCTTTATGTTCTAACTCAAGAGGTAAATGACATGCTTTTCCATAAACCATTTTATAAGAATACATACCCATAGGATTTTTATAAGCAGTTCTGTAGGCCCATAATGCATCATCAAGTTTCTTAGACCAATTCTTTCTAGATCTATTAATGGTCTTTTGCAAAATTAATTTTATTTCTCTATTGCTCAATTCAACTTGACCACTAGATTGAGGGTGATAGGGAGATGCAATTCTATGGTTGACATCATATTTAGCAAGTAGTTTACGGAATACACCATGAATAAAATGTGAACCACCATCAGTCATTAAATACCTAGGGACTCCGAACCTTGGGAAAATAACGTCTTTAAGCATTTTAATAGAAGTGTTATGATCAGCACTACTAGTTGGAATAGCTTCTACCCATTTAGTAACGTAATCAACAGCAACTAAAATATGTGTATACCCATTAGATTTAGGAAAAGGCCCCATATAATCAAATCCCCAAACATCAAATGGTTCGATAACAAGTGAATAATTCATCGGCATTTCCTGACGTCTACCAACATTACCAATTCTTTGACATTCATCACAAGATAAGACAAACTTACGTGCATCCTTGAAAAGAGTAGGCCAATAAAAACCATATTGTAATACCTTATGTGTAGTTCTGTCTACCGCATGGTGTCCTCTGTAAGCCTCGGAATGACACTTCCGTAGGATTTGTTCCTGTTCATGCTCAGGTATACAATGTCTAATAATACCATCTACTCCTTCTTTATAAAGATGTGGGTCATCCCAGAAGTAATGTCTTAAATCAAAGAATAACTTTTTTCTGTTGGTATGTGAAACTAGGTGGTATAAATTTAGCAATAATATAATTAGCACAGTCTGCATACCAACGAGTATTACGAGAAGCATTTATGACAGCTAATTGTTCATCAGAAAAATCATCATTAAAAGGAAGTGGGTCATCAAGAACAGTTTCCATTCTAGACAAATTATCTGCTACGGAATTCTTTGCACCCTTTCTATCAATAATATGCAAATCAAATTCTTGTAGCAGAAGAACCCACCTAATGAGTCTAGGTTTAGCATCTTTCTTTTCCATAAGATATTTAATAGCAGCATGATCAGTGTGAACAGTCACTTTAGAATCAACAATGTAAGATCTAAATTTATCACATGCAAACACAACTACTAGAAATTCTTTCTCAGTAGTGGCATAATTTCTTTGAGCATTGTCTAGAGTTTTACTAGCATAATGGATAACATTTAATTTCTTATCAACTCTTTGTCCTAGAATAGCACCAACAGCATAATCACTAGCATCACACATAATTTCAAAAGGCAAGTTCCAATCAGGTGGTTGAACAATAGGTGCAGAGGTTAAGGCTTTCTTAAGTGTTTCAAAGGCTTCTACACAATCATCATCAAAAACAAATGGAATATCTTTTTGCAAGAGATTAGTAAGAGGACTAGAAATTTTAGAGAAGTCTTTAATAAACCTCCTATAGAAACCAGCATGACCAAGGAAACTTCTAATACCTTTAATATCTTTAGGACATGGCATTTTCTCAATAGCATCAACCATAGCTTTATCAACTTCATTACCTCTTTCAGAAACTTTATGCCCCAAGACAATACCTTCATTCACCATAAAGTGGCACTTCTCCCAATTCAAGACAAGATTAGTTTGTTCACATCTCTGCAAAACTCGATCAAGGTTGCTCAAGCAATCATCAAAAGAAGTTCCGTAAACAGAAAAATCATCCATGAAAACCTAAACAATCTTTTCACAAAAGTCAGAGAATATAGCAGTCATACATCTTTGAATGGTAGAAGGTGCATTGCATAAACCAAAAGGCATACGTCAATAAGCATAAGTTCCAAAAGGACAAGTAAAGGTGGTTTTCTCTTGATCGGCTTGTGATACAGGTATTTGAGAGAAACCAGAATATCCATCAAGAAAGCAAAAGTGTGTATGCTTAGACAACCATTCTAACATTTGATCAATAAAAGGAAAGGGGTAATGATCCTTTCTAGTGCTTTGTTTAATTTTCTAAAATCAATTACCATTCTATAACCAGTTACAATTATTTGTGCAATGAGTTCATTTTTATCATTAGGAACAACGGTAATACCTCCTTTCTTAGGGACACAATGAACGGGACTTACCCATCTACTATCAGCTATGGGATAGATTATACCTGCTTCCAGAAGCTTTAATATTTCAGTTCTTACCACCTTCTTCATCTTAGGATTTAATCGTCATTGGTGGTCAACAACTGGTTTAGCATCAGGCTCCATATTAATTTTGTGCTGACATAGAGTGGGACTAATGCCCTTAAGATCATTAAGAGTATATCCAATAGTGGCACGGTGCTTCCTCAGAGTTTTTAGTAATATATTTTCTTCATGCTCTGAAAGGTTAGCACTAATAATAACAGGATATATCTTCTTTTCATCTAGATAAGCATATTTCAATGTATCAGGCAATTGTTTCAATTCAAATACAGGGTCACCCTTAGGTGGAGGAGGGCCTCCAAGAGTTTGAACAGGCAAATTATGTTTAAGGATAGGTGGTTGATCAAAGAACATCTTATCTATTTCATTTCTTTCATTCATATGCATATCATTGTCATGGTCTAGCAAATATTGTTCTAACGGATCAGCAGGAGGTACGGCAATACAAGCAAGACCAATAATTTCATCTTTACTAGGCAATTCTTTATCATGAGGTTGTCTACGAAATTTAGAGAAATTAAACTCATGAGATGTACCACCAAAATTAACACTGACAGTTTCTTTAACGCAATCAATCTTGGCATTAACAGTGTTCAAGAAAGGTCTACCGAATATAATGGGACAAAAATTATCTTGTGGAGAACCGAGGACTAGAAAATCAGTAGGATATTTTATTTTTCCACCCAAGACTTCAACATCTCTAACAATCTCAAGTGGCGTAATGGTATCTCTGTTTGCAAGTTTAATAGTAACATCAATGTCCTCTATTTCAATAGGTGCAATATCATTCATAATTTGTTGGTATAAGGTAAACGGGATAGCACTCGCACTAGCACCCAAATGACATAAGCCATGATAACAATGATCTCCTATTTTAATAGAAACAACAGGCATGCCTACTACAGGTCTGTTTTTGTCTTTAGGATCTGGTTTAGCAATTCTAGCTACTTCATCACAGAAGTAAATAACATGCCCATCTATATTACCGACCAAGAGATCCTTAACCATAGCAACCTTAGGTTCAACTTTAATTTGTTCAGAGGGTCTAGGTGCTCTAATATTACTTTTGTTAACCACAGTTGAAACTTTGGCATGTTCCTTAATCCTAACAGGAAAAGGTGGTTTCTCAATATAAGCAGTAGGCACAACTGGATCAACATGGTAAACAATTGTTTCTTCTTTAACACTTACAGGTTCTTCTATCTTTTCTTTAATAGGGGGATGATATTTAAACCATTTCTCCTTAGGGAGATCAACATGAGCAGCAAAAGATTCACAAAAGGAGGCTACTTTCTCAGAGTCAAGTCCATATTTAGTGCTAAACTTATGAAAAGCATCGGTATCCATAAAAGATTTAACACAATCGAACTCAAGTGTTATACCTGACTCATTACCTTTGTCGAGTTCCCAATCTTCAGAGTTGCGTTTAATTCTTTCCAGAAGATCCCACCTGAATTCAATAGTTTTCTTCATAAAGGAGCCAGTCGAAGAAGAATCGAGCATGGTTTGACCATCATGAGAAAGTCGAGCATAAAAATTCTATAAGATAATTTCTCTTGAGAGCTCATGATTGGGGCATGTGTACATCATGTACTTAAGCCTCCCCCAAGCTTGAGCGATGCTTTCTCCTTCACGAGCCAAAAATTATATATATAATTCCGATCACGATGAACCAGATGCATAGGTTAAAACTTTTGATGAAATTCCAATTTCAATCGATTCCAATCCCATGTTCCAATATCATCACATAGCCTATACCATGTCAATGCCTTTCCCTCCAAAGATAAAGGGAATACTTTCTTCTTAACTCCATCTCGGGTCCACCTGCAAGCTTAAATAATCCACAAATTTCATCCACATAGATTAAGTGCATATCAGGATGTACTGTTCCATCTCCTGCATAAGGATTAGCTAGCAGTTTCTCTATCATACCCAAAGGAATCTCATAATAATTATTTTCAGTAGGTGCAGTAGGTTGAGGAGAAACTATTTGTGCTTCCGGTCGAGGTGAAGATACCCCGAACAAAACCCTCAAAGGATTACTTTCCATAGTGACAAGTGATAGTAAATTTCAGCACGTAATATAAATGTTTCCTAACCAAATTCCACTCACCAAAGGCGCTTCACTCCCCGGCAACGGCGCCAGAAAAGAATCTTAATGACCCACAAGTATAGGGGATCAATCGTAGTCCTTTCGATAAGTAAGAGTGTCGAACCCAACGAGGAGCTGATGGAAATGACAAGCGGTTTTCAGCAAGGTATTTTCTGCAAGCACTGAAATTATCGGTAACGAGTAGTTTGACAGCAAGATAATTTGTAACAAGTGACAAGTAGCAATAGTAACAAAGAGTACAGGAAGCTGGCCCAATCCTTTTTGTAGCAAAGGACAAGCCAGAGCGATCTCTTATAATAAGCAAAGCGTTCTCGAGGACACATGGGAATTACATCTAGTCAATTTCATCATGTTTATTTGATTCACGTTCGCTACTTTGATAATTTGAAATGTGGGTGGACCAGTGCTTGGGTGATGTTCTTAATTGAACAAGCCTCCCACTTATGATTAACCCCTCTCGCAAGCATCCGCAAGTACAAAATAAGAATTAAGATAAATCTAACCATAGCATTAAACATATGGATCCAAATCAGCCCCTTACGGAATAGCGCATAAAGTAGGGTTTAAGCTTCTGTCAGTCTAGCAACCCATCATCTAATTAATACTCCACAATGCATTCCCTTAGGCCCAAAGATGGTGAAGTGTCATGTAGTCAACGTTCACATGACACCACTAAGAGAATCAACAACACACATATCATCAGAATATCGAACGAATACCAAATTCACATGATTACTTATGACAAGACTTCTCCCATATCCTCAAGAACAAAAGTAACTACTCACAAATCATATCCATGTTCAAGATCAGAGGGGTATTGAATAGCATAATAGATCTGAACATATAATCTTCCACCAAATAAACCAACTAGTATCAACTACAAGATGTAATCAACACTACTAGCAACCCACAGGTACCAATTTGAGGTTTTGAGACAAAGATTGAATACAAGAGATGAACTAGGGTTTGAGATGAGATGGTGTTGTTGAAGATGTTGATGTAGATTGGTCCTCCCACGATGAGAGGATCATTGGTGATGTCGATGGCGACGATTTCCCCCTGCCGGAGGGAAGTATCCCCGGCGGAATCGCTCCGTCGGAGAGCAAAAGTGCTCCTGCCCAAGTTCCCGTCCCGAAAATTATAGATACGTTGGAGACGTATCAGCGCACCGTCCCGAAATTTTTCTTCAGATTTTTTCTAGGGCAAATGGGCTTATATACCAGAAAATGGGCACTGGAGGCTGGCCTGGGGCCCACGAGCCACCAGGGCGCCTGGGGGAGGGGGGGTGGCGCGCCCTGGTGCCTCGTGGGCACCTGGGTGGCCCCCTCTGGTACTTCTTGGCTCCCGTATTTTTTATTTATTCCAAAACAAATCTCCGTGAAATATTAGCTCATTTGGAGATGTGCAGAATAGGTATCTCTGACATAGCTTTTCAGGTCCAGAATTCCAGCTGCCGGCAATCTCCCTCCTTGTGTAAATCTTGCATATTAAGAGAGAAAAGGCATTATAATTGCTCCACAAAGTATTATATTGATTAAAAACACTATAAATAACAGTAGTAAAACATGATGCAAAATGGACGTATCAGTCAGGTATAATACTTGAGTTCGATTGTGTTAAATCTTTTATGGATACCGATGCTTTTCATAAGTTTAGCACTAAATATGGACTTGACTCTGAGATAGTAGCCTCCTTTTGTGAATCATTTTCTACTCATGTTGATCTCCCTAAGGAGAAGTAGATTAAATATCATCCCCCAGTTAAAGAAAAGATAGAAGAACCTGTTAGAGTCAAAGAAGAAACAATTGTTTACCATGTTCATCCAGTTGTGCCTACTGCTTATATTGAGAAACCTTCTTTCCCTGTTAGGATTAAGGAACATGCTAAAGCTTCAACTGTGGTTAATAAGAGTAATATTAGAGCACCTAGACCTTCTGAACAAATTAAAGTTGAACCTAGTGTTGCAATGGTTAAAGATCTTTTGGTTGATAATATTGATGGACATGTCATATATTTCTGTGATGAAGCAACTAGAATTGCTAAACCAGACCCTAAGGATAAAAACAAACCTGTGGTTGGCATGCCTGTTATTTCTGTTAAAATTGGAGATCATTGCTATTATGGTTTATGCGATATTGGTGCTAGTGTGAGTGCTATTCCGTTTACTCTTACCAAGAAGTCATGAATGATATTGCACCTGTTGAGATTGAAGATATTGATGTTACTATTAAGCTCGCAAATAGAGATACTATTTCACCGCCTGGAATTGTTAGAGATGTTGAAGTCTTGTGTGGTAAGATCAAATATCCTACTGATTTTGTTGTTCTTGGATCACCACAAGATGATTTTTGTCCAATTATATTTGGTAGACCCTTCTTGAATACTGTTAATGCTAAGATTGATTGCGCTAAGGAAATTTTTAGTGTTAATTTTGGTGAGATGTCTCATGAGTTTAATTTCTCTAAGTTTCGTAAACAACCTCATGATAAAGAATTGCCTAGTAAAGATGAAATTATTGGTCTTGCTTCTTTTGCCGTACCTCCAACTGATCTGTTAGAACAATATTTGCTAGACCATGAAAATGATATGCACATGAATGAAAGAAATGAAATAGATAAGATGTTATTTGATCAACCATCTATCCTTAAACACAATTTGCCTATTGAAACTCTTGGAGGTCCTCCTCCACCTAAGGGTAACCCTGTATTTGAATTGAAACAATTGCCTGATACATTGAAATATGCTTATCTAGATGAGAAGAAGAAATATCCTGTTATTATTAGTGCTAACCTTTCAGAGCATGAAGAAAAAAAGACTACTAAAAACTCTGAGGAAGCACCGTGCTGCTATTGGATATACTCTTGATGATCTTAAGGGCATTAGTCCCACTCTATGTCAGCACAAAATTAATATGGAGCCTGATGCTAAACCAGTTGTCGACCACGAACGACGATTAAATCCTAAGATGAAGGAGGTGGTAAGAAGTGAAATATTAAAGCTTCTGGAAGCAGGTATAATCTATCCCATAGCTGATAGTAGATGGGTAAGTCCCGTACATTGTGTCCCTAAGAAAGGAGGCATTACTGTTGTTCCTAACGATAAAAATGAACTCATTCCACAAAGAATTGTAACTGATTATAGGATGGTAATTAATTTTATAAAATTAAACAAAGCCACTAGGAAGGATCATTAGCCCTTACCTTTTATTGATCAAATGTTAGAAAGATTGTCTCAGCACAGACACTTTTGCTTTCTTGATGGATATTCTGGTTTCTCTCAAATACCTGTATCACAAGCTGACCAAGAGAAAACCACCTTTACTTGTCCTTTTGGAACTTATGCTTATAGACATATGCCTTTTGGTTTATGCAATGCACCTGCTACCTTTCAAAGATGTATGCCTGCTATATTCTCTGACTTTTGTGAAAAGATTGTTGAGGTTTTCATGGATGATTTTTCCGTTTATGGAACTTCTTTTGATGATTGCTTAAGCAACCTTGATCGAGTTTTGCAGAGATGTGAACAAACTAATCTTGTCTTGAATTGGGAGAAGTGCCACTTTATGGTGAATGAAGGTATTGTCTTGGGGCATAAATTTTTTGAAAGAGGTATTGAAGTATATAAGGCTAAAGTTGATGCCATTGAGAAAATGCCATGTCCTAAAATTATTAGAGGTATAAGAAGTTTCCTTGGTCATGCTGGTTTCTATAGGAGGTTTATTAAAGACTTCTCTAAAATTTCTAGGCCTCTTACTAATCTCTTGCAAAAAGATGTTCCATTTGTTTTTTATGATGATTGTGTAGAAGCCTTTGAAACACTTAAGAAAGCCTTAACCTCTGCACCTATTGTTCAACCACCTGATTGGAACCTGCCTCTTGAAATTATGTGCGATGCTAGTGATTATGCTGTTGGTGCTGTTCTAGGACAAAGAGTTGATAAGAAATTAAATGTTATCCATTATGCTAGTAAAACTCTAGACAGTGCTCAAAGAAATTATGCTACTACTGAGAAAGAATTTCTAGCAATGGTGTTTGCATGTGATAAATTCAGATCTTACATAGTTGATTCTAAAGTAATTGTTCACAATGATCGTGCTGCTATTAAGTACCTTATGGAAAAGAAGGATGCTAAACCTACACTCATTAGGTGGGTTCTATTGCTACATGAATTTGACTTGCATATTATTGATAAAAAGGGAGCTGAGAATCCCGTGGCTGATAATTTGTCTAGAATGGAAAATGTTCTTGATGACCCACTTCCTATTAATGATGATTTCCCTGATGAACAATTAGGTGTCATAAATGCATCTCGTAATACTCCTTGGTATGCAAACTTTGCTAATTATAGTGTTGTTAAATTTATACCACCTAGTTTCACATATCAACAAAAGAAAAAGTTCTTCTTTGATTTAAGACATTACTTCTGGGATGACCCACATCTTTATAAAGAAGGAGTAGGTGGTATTATTAGATGTTGTATACCTGAGCATGGATCGAAACAAATCCTACAGAAGTGTCATTCCGAGGCTTACGGAGGACACCATGCGGGGGACAGAACTGCACATAAGGTACTACAATCTGGTTTTTGTTGGCCTACTCTTTTCAAGGATGCTCGTAAGTTTGTCTTATCCTGTGATGAATGTCAAAGAATTGGTAATATTGGTAGACGTCAGAAAATGCCTATGAATTATTCACTTGCTATTGAACCATTTGATGTTTGGGGATTTGATTATATGGGATCTTTTCCGTCCTCTAATGGGTATAGACATATTTTAGTTGCTGTTGATTACGTTACTAAGTGGGTGGAAGCTATTCCAACTAGTAGTGCTAATCATAACAGTTCTATTAAAATACTTAAAGAAGTTATTTTCCCGAGGTTCGGAGTCCCTAGATATTTAATGACTGATGGTGGTTCACATTTTATTCATGGTGCATTCCGTAAACTGCTTGCTAAATATGATGAAACCATAGAATTGCATCTCCCTATCACCCTCAATCTAGTGGTCAAGTTGAATTGCGCAATAGAGAAATAAACTTAATACTGCAAAAGACCATCAATAGATCCAGAAAGAATTGGTTTAAGAAACTTGACGATGCATTATGGGCTTATAGAACTGCTTATAAAAATCCTATGGGTATGTCTCCTTATAAAATGGTTTATCGAAAAGCATGTCATTTACCTCTTGAGTTAGAACATAAAGCATATTGGGCAATTAAAGAACTCAATTATGATTTTAATCTTGCCTATGAAAAGAGGTTATTTGATATTAGCTCGTTAGATGAATGGAGAACCCAAGCTTATGAAAATGCCAAATTGTTTAAAGAAAAAGTTAAAAGATGTCTTGATAAAAGAATTTAAAAACGGGAATTCAAAGTGGGTGAGTATGTTCTATTGTACAATTCTCGTTTTAGATTTTTTGCAGGAAAACTTCTGTCTAAATGGGAAGGGTCGTATATAATCGAAGAAGTTTATCGCTCCGGAGCCATCAAAATAAATAATTCCGAAGGCAAAAAACCGAGAGTGGTGAATGGGCAAAGAATTAAGCATTACATCTCAGGTACGCCTATTAATGTTGAAACTAACATTATTCAAACCATGACACCGGAGGCATACATAAGAGAGACCTTCCGGAACGCTCCAGAACCCTGAAAAGGAAGAGGTACATGATACGGTAAGTAAACCGACTCCAAAAATTCAATAAAAATACTTTCTATCAGTTTTGGAATATTAGAAAAAATACAAAAATAAGAAACAGCCGAGGGGACCCACGAGGTGCACACAAGGAGCCAGGGCGCGCCACCCCCTGGCGCGCCCTGGTGGCTCGTGGGCCCCTCGTGAGCCTTCCCGACTCTGTTTTCTTCGGGAATACTTGTTTTGCAAGATAAAAATTCTTTATATATACTCCTGGACGTTTTGACCACCGCATCGTGAGTTTCTCCTCTGTTCTTGTTTCGTACTATTTTTCTGACAGATTTAGATCGCCATGGCTCCCCAAAAGCTCCGTGCCAAGCATCATATTGTGCAACCATCGTCGGGCAAACGCCCCTACAGCGAGGTTTACTACGAGTGGTCGTCAGAAGAGGAAGACAATGGCAAGGAGGACAAGGTCGAGGAAGTTGCGGGAACCCAGGCTCCAGAAGGAGGGCAAGCCATCCCCATGGAGGAGACCGCAGAGAAGGGAGATATCCTTCAACCCTTATATGATCATTTCCCCCCATCTATAATTGAAGCCCTAAGAGTCTTTGAAACAATTTCTGCTTAGAATACATCCCTCACTCGTGAAGTTATTTTGTTGGAAGAGCAAAACATCGCCCTTCGGAGCATCAACCGTAAATTGAAGTATCTACTGAAACTGAAGGACAAGCCCACCACTTCATCATCACCATCATCACCGAAGAAAGAAACTTGAGTACATGGGTATGGGCACTCCCCTTGGCTTGTGCCAAGCTTGGGGGAGCTGCCCCGGTATCGTATCACCATCACTTTTATTATCTTTACCTATTTTTAGTTCGATCCTTAGTTATTTCATGATTTAGTTTAATAAAAGTTTAGGATGATCTATTTTCGATTGCTAGTTTCGTGATCTATCTATCTATGTAATTGAGTTGAGAGTTATATAATAAAGAGTAGTTTGAGTTTTTTTTTGCTTCTTTACTTTTATGTTTCAATCCTAGCAATGAAAATAATGAAAAAGATCATATGCAAATCTTATGGGAAGTAATGACATTACATAAAGAAAAGTGTAAGTGGTAAAATTTATTAAAAGTTAACAAACATAGCATTGGTCAATGATGCAATTCATGAAAAAATTAATAAGGGAAGAGAAGATTCACATGCAAATACACTATCTTGGACATCTTTTATGATTGTGAGCCCCCATTGACTATTTTATGTTAAATTGTTGACATTGGACAAGACAAACAACGTAATGAATTATGTTTGTTTATATTCACATAGAAGTTATATTGTCATAGATCCTCCAACATGTGGTGCTTGCCCAATATCTTTGCTAGCCAAAAATCCGCTCCAAGTAGAAATACTACTTGTGCATCCAAAACCCTTAAACTCAGTTTCATGTCATGAGAGTTCACTATATCTACCTATGGATTGAATAAGATCCTTCAAGTAAGTTGTCATCGGAACAGAAAGCAATAAAAATTGCCACTAAATATGTATGAACTTTTATTGTAAGGGAAAATAAGCTTTGTACGAACTTGTGATGGTAAAGAAATAAAAGCGACGGACTGCATAATAAAGGTTGCTATCACAAAGGGCAATATAAAGTGACATTTCTTCGCATTAAGGGCTTGTGCATCCAAAAACAAAAAGCGCATGACAACCTCTGCTTCCCTCTGCGAAGGGCCTATCTTTTACTTTTATGTATTTACTTTTTATGCAAGAGTCAATAGTGATATCCTCTATTCCTTTTTATTTTTCTATTTTGCAAGCATCATGTAGTGGGAAAAGATCTAGGCATGTATATCCAGTTGGATATGAGTGATCATGAGTTATTATTGTTGACATTACCCTTGAGGTGAATAAGTTGGGAGGCGAAATTATAAGCCCCTATCTTTCTATGTGTCTGGCTGAAACTTTTTACTCCATATATATGTTGTGAGTGTTAGCAATCATAGAAGACTAAATGATGGTTGAGTATGTGGACTTGCTAAAAAGCTCCTACATGAGACCCTTCCTGAAAATATGATGAATTGCAATTGCATTGTTGACTGAGAACATAGTTTGTTAGTTTTCAAGAAAGTTTATGTCTCATACTACGTTGTTGTGATGAATTGTTACTTGCTCATGCGAAGTTCTATGATAATGAATATTGCTGTTATAATAATGATCATGATGCTACAATGTCCGTATTTTGTTTTTATCAACACCTCTCTCTCTAAACATGTGGACATGACTATTGATATCGGCTTTCACTTGAGGACAAACAAGGTCTAAGCTTGGGGGACTTGATACGTCCATTTTGCATCATGTTTTCCTACTGTTATTTATAGTGTTTTTAATTAATATAACACTTTATGGAGCAATTCTAATGCCTTTTTTCTCTTAATATGCAAGATTTACATAAGGAGGGAGATTGCCGGCAGCTCGAATTCTAGACCTGAAAAAGCTATGTCAGAGATACCTATTCTGCACATCTTCAAATGAGCTGAAATTTCATGAAGATTTATTTTGAAATAAATAAAAAATACTGGACAAAAGAAGTACCAGAGGGGGCCACCCAGGTGCCCACGAGGCACCAGGGCACGCCACCCCCCCCCCCCCCACCCCAGGCGCGCCCTGGTGGCTTGTGAGGTCCCTGGCCAGCCTCCGGTGCCCTAGAAAAAATAAGGAGAAGACTTTTGGGACGGAGGGCCGCCGTCTCGAGGCGGAACTTGGGCACGCGCACTTTTGCTCTCCGGCGGAGCGATTCCGCCGGGGATACTTCCCTCCAGGAGGGGGAAATCGAAGCCATCGACATCACCAAATATCCTCTCATCATGGGAGGACCAATCTTCATTCACATCTTCAATAGCACCATCTCATCTCAAATCCTAGTTCATCTCTTGTATTCAATCTTTGTCTCAAAAACTCAGATTGGTAACTGTAGGTTGCTAGTAGTGTTGATTACATCTTGTAGTTGATGCTAGTTGGTTTATTTGGTGGAAGATTATATGTTCAGATCTATTATGCTATTCAATACCCCTATGATCTTGGACATGAACATGATGTGTGAGTAGTTACTTTTGTTCTTGAGGACATGGAAGAAGTCTTGTCATAAGTAATCATGTGAATTTGGCATTCATTCGATATTTTGATGATATGTATGTTGTTGATTCTCTTAATGGTGTCATGTGAACGTCGACTGCATGACACTTCACCATCTTTGGGCCTAAGAGAATGCATTGTGGAGTAGTAATTAGATGACAGAAGCTTAAAGCCTACTTTATGCGCTATTCCGTAAAGGGCTGATTTGGATCCATGTGTTTAATGATATGGTTACATTTATCTTAATTCTTCTTTCGTAATTGCGGATGCTTGCGAGAGGGGTTAATTATAAGTGGGAGGTTTGTTCAAGTAAAAACAGCACCCAAGCACCGGTCCATCCACATATCAAATTATTAAAGTAGCGAACGCGAATCAAACAAATATGATGAAAGTGACTAGATGAAATTCCCATGTGTCCTCGAGAACGCTTAGCTTTTTATAAGAGATCGTTCCGGCCTGTCCTTTGCAACAAAAGGATTGGGCTACCTTGCTGCACTTTTAGTTATTATTGCTACTTATCACTTGTTACAAATTATGTTGGTATCAAACTACTTGTTACCGACAATTTCAGTGCTTGCAAAAAATACCTTGCTGAAAACCGCTTGTCATTTCCTCCTGCTCCTCGCGGGGTTCGACACTCTTACTTATCGAAATGACTACGATTGATCCCCTATACTTGTGGGTCATCAGCCGTGACTCTCGCGAAAGCAAAACCGTGCCTCTCGCGGAAGCAAAATCGTGCCTCTCGCGAAAGTAAAATCGTGCCTCTCACGGAAGAAAAAAACAGAAAACGCGTTTTCTTTTCCGTTTCCGAGAGGCACGGCCGTGCCTCTCGCGAAAGCAAAACCGTGCCTCTCGCGGAAGAAAAATAAACAGAAAACGCGTTTTTTTTTCCGTTTCCGAGCCTCTCGCGGAAGCAAAACCGTGCCTCTCACGAAAGAAAAAAAACAGAAAACGCTTTTTTTTTGTTTCTGAGAGGCACGGCCGTACCTCTCGCGAAAGCAAGACCGTGCCTCTCGCGGGAGGAAAAAAAACAGCGTTTTTTCGCGCAAAGGCTAAGGAAGACCGGTGGAAAATCAAAAGGCCGAAAAAAAGGAAAAAAAACCGTTTAAAAAGCCGAAAACACGTGCGGAAAAATAAAGAAACCAAAATCCGGAGGGAGCGCCCAGAGCGCGACACGTGGCAGGGGCTGAGAGCGCGCCAAGTGGTGCGCTCTTAGCCCACCCCAAGTGATCTTTGGAAAGAGTGCTCCTCTGCTTCTCCGCTTCCCTGTCTCTCCCAAGGCTGACGGCGGCGCCGTCGCTCTCCGGCAAGATGTTTGGGGTTGACTGCGACAGGTATGTATATTACTTCCCCCCTTCATCCTGATGTCCTGACATGCTTAATCCCCCGGCATACTTCGTGGATTTGGATTTGGTTGACCACGCCGCCTGCTTCCTCTTTCAGATCCAGTCCACCTGCTTCACCACGACAGGGTTCAGGATGTTTGCTTCTGATGAATAGTTAGCCGATAACTAAGTCCTAATTGCAATGAATAATCTTCCTGAATCTATGCTTACAACAAAAATATTTTTTGTGACTTCTTTTACGTCAAGGATATGTTAACTATGTTTATAGTGCATCCGTTTCCAATTTTGGAGTGTTCAATAATTTCTTTATGTATCTCGGTATATTTGCCCCTAATCCTGTTAATTAGTTTAGTTCCTATCAAGCTAGCTCGTTCCTGACTCCAGGGAGCAATTAGCAGCTACCTGCAGACGTGCGTTCCATGGAAGAAGAGCGCCGGCCCCACCCGGTGCTTCATACGTACAATACCATAGACATACAGTACTCAAGCAAACTAGCATGCACGGTACAGCCATCCATCCGTAGAATCCAACGGTGGAGTTCGATCTCTACTGTTGCAATTTTCCTGCAGAATCGCGAGCGGTATTAGCTAGCACCGCCCCGCTCCCGTCCACCAGTATACACATCCTGAGAGTATTTGGGAGATTACAATTTCAGTCTGCCTGCGGATCGACCCGACCCAACCCACTCGTTGCCCTTCCATTTCTTCCAGAACGCGCCAGCTAGGTTCCGGCCGCCGCTGGCGCGTGTCTGGGTCTGGCCATGGCCATCTATGGCGAATCAGGAGACTGTCGAGTTAGGCCCGTGTGCGTGCCCCCCGAATCTTTCTCCTGCCCGTCCATGAGTAAGCGCCCTCTTCCTCGCCGTGGAGCATGCTAGCACCTGTGTACGCCTGGTACTACGCCGCGGAGGGCAGGGCGCCCGTGGCAAACCCGGCGGTGTCCACGTGGCCCGTGGTGTTGTACGCGTCTGTGATGTACGGCGAGTTTGTTCCGGCTGTGCGCCAATGGCTTTCGCCGCCCGCGCTCTAGGGACTGGGCAAGAGCACGCAGCGAGAGTGGCAGCAATGACAGAGAGAAGGCTGGGAATGAATAGATTTTCTTTTTAGGGGGTGGGAACGAATAGAGATTGATACGGTGAGTCGGGTGTTGGCTCATCCAGGCCCATGACAAAACATCAAATGTCTATATTACCCTCACAAAATCAATGGTCAGATTTTGTTATACCGCTCCCTCCCCTCCGAGCAGTATCGGGTACCATGAAAACTCACAATATCATGGTTCGTTCGAGGAAAAACGAGACGCGTTCCCAGCTTGTGGTTTGGTACATCTACATTCTAACGTATGTCTAGTAGGTAGATAAGCACGATTTTTTACTTAGGCTTTTGTGCATGCATTGCGTGATGTAATGCTAAATGGGGATTACATGCATGCTTAGGGGGTGAGATACGAGCAGCCCAAGCCAAGAAGCTGTAAGAGTCACACCTCAGACATATATTGTGCATGCATGCATTGTTCATGTAAACAGAACGAGAAAACTATATGAAGCATGAACAAATAGTATGCATCTAGGTGTGCAGTGATATACTCATAAGTAATATACATAGCTATTGGATGATCTAGCTAGGCATTTGGCTGGTGTCCATATATATAGTCCATCGCAAGAGTACATCTTCCTTCCTCATGTAACAAATACTAGTACTACGTAGTAACAAGTCAGCTAGTTGTAGCTTCAACTTAGATGGAAGCATGTAGTCTCGGGGTGGTAGATCTTCCGATTAATTGCAATGAGATGTTGGAGTGAAACAAACGAGCCAGGTGTTATCCAATACAAGCAGCATTTAAGAGTCGATCTAGCTATGAAGGGTGACTGACGTGCCTTTTGTGGTTCTTGATGCACAAGGAATTTAGAGCTGAGGAAGCCAAAAGGGTTATCAGAAATGTATGTGTAGTTGCTAGTGTTTCCCCTGTCGCATGTCCAAGAAAAGCGTTGGGAGTGGAGTGGGTGATCACTACTCACAGTTAGCGCACGCTTTCTGCACTGCTAAGCTGCTCGAATGACTGGTCCTCCTCCAGTCAACAAATTATCAATGTTCTCTATCATTGCACACCCGGATGCGAGCTAGATCCCAATGGCCTGCATTAAGCACACCCACAAGAAATAAGAAGTCTCAGTCCCAGATGGTGTTAGAGAGAGCCAAAAGTACTGCGGCGACCAAACGTGTGAGGGGAACATGTCCATTGGTGGTGACAAGACGAGCGTCAGCGGTGGTTTCATCACCAACAAGAACCATGACTGCGTCGCCATCGGGGGCGGTGGCGGTGGCGGCTTCATCATCAACGAGAAACTCGACGACGGTGAGGGTCTCAATAATAACAACAATTTATGTAAGTTCCCCCAATCCTGTAACTTACTAGGGATTCTGGATGTGTTTGGATAGGCAGTTAGGCTCAAATACGTGAACTATACTGACTACTAAGCCGTAATGCTACCCCTATTCTAAGAGAGAAAAAGACACCCGTACTCTCCTTCCACCACCAAACTTGGCCCCTTACTCCCACGCCGGACCTTTTCCACCCGGCGCACCTCCCTGTGCCGCAGTTTGCCACCACTTTCTCATGGACGCGCAGCGGTGGAGCGCAGCCTCCATCTCATTCTCACACAAGCAAGCCGCCTCCTATCCCCTCTTCCCCGCCGCGATGCTCCTTGCAGCATGCTGCCACAGCGCTTTCCCCCCTCCCTTGTAGGCTGCAGCCATCCAATGGCGTGCCACTGATTGTGTATGAATAAAATTAGGCTTGTCGTCATTGTTTGCCGCAGCCACATCGGCGTTGTGGAAAAGCTCCTCTTCTTGCCGATCTCATTATTCTCTTTCTTTTCTTCCGGCGCGAACAGGACAGCACAGTCACAAGAGCTGAGTATTCTCTCTAGAGTGATGGAAAATGTAGTTGCAAGGGAAATCCAGGTGATCACCCCATAGACCTCGATATTATTATTTGGACACATCGTGTTATTATCACGCATAAACTTGATGCACTGATATGCTTTCGTATGCAGTTTGATGATAACATTGAGGAACTGTAACATGGGGACATGGTTGTGTGGGCATCTGTCGCCGCCGTCAAATTCCCACGAAGGGTATCTCATTGGGCCGGGCAGAGCTGAAGAATTGAAGTAGTTTCGGTCATACTATTACCTATACTATATCATCAACATCTGATTGAAAAAGAAAGAACAACGCCAATATTGATTCAGCAAAAAAAATTATTAGGTTGTGCAACAGAAGATTGGCTAAGGGTGCTTTGGGTAGGAGGGCGTGTAACGGTTCACTCTGATGCGCTATCAACCTCGGGCCTCCCACTTGTTGTCATCCACAACGTGCAAATCTCATGGCTTGATTCACTTACACGGGATGGATTGAGGTGTGTTGTTCGCCATGGCAGCAGGAGCAGCCCAGAATACTTCATGTCCGGTGGTTCCTCTCCTAAGCATCTCGATTCCCCATCTGCATGTTGGTATGTACATCCATTCGTCCCTTCCTCTAGCTTGTAAGCAGGAAATATTGATGACTTGGCTCATATTACAGTATCCCGTTTGTTAATGGAGGAAGGAAGATATACACTTTTCGATGGAGTATATGCACACGCACGAGTGAAATGCCTAGCTAGATCTTCTCATAGCCATGTATGCAGTCATGGGTATATTGCTGCACCCCCACCCCAGCATGCAATTTGGTTGTGTTGTACATCGTTTCTCTTTCTGTTCACACTAAGAATACACATATTACTTGAAGGGGATTTACTGTGAGATGTTGGGTTGGTTTGTTGGCGCACCAGGAATAATGATTCCACCACAAGGAACCTAACTATCTGAGCATGGCTCAGTTCGCAACTCATGTGTGCTTCTATCGACGACGTCGGGCACCGTATTACAATTTGTCGGTCAGGTGTGCTTGTGCTGCGGCATGCATGCATGCTCCAGCTGGACGGTTTCTAATCAGAGTTTAAGAAATCACTGATGTGAAGCCATCCCTCAGTTTTCTACTTGGCTACTTGACGTACCTTGCAGCCGGACAAGACCAGCATGCAAAGACTGCATCATGCACGCAATATGCTTCATGCTGAGTTCAATTTGGTCCAGTCTGGAATCAGCCCGTTACTGACGGGAGTATCGAACGATCGTGCCAGCAGCAGCAGACCCTAATCTGCACTGTAATTTTTTTGCGTCCCATTGCGGATCAGCTCTTAGAGTTAGAGCTGTCTGTATTAGTTTGCTTACCGTGATTGATTAGCTAGTAGTAGTACGTAATTGTTCAAAGATGATGCTGAGATGGCATCCACGACAGAGGCGCGTGTACATGGAACTCGATCGTTGATCAAAAATTACTAGCTGGTTGGATGATGCATGCTTACTACTGGATCCCATCGAGTTTGTTTCTCCTATAGTGCTGCATTCAGCCAGCTTCACGGTCATAAATCGGGCCCTACGTTATTTAGGTAAGTAGGAAAAAGACTCCATGTATGCAGATGGAGAGGGTAGCCGATGGTACGGACGTACAGTTTTGAAACAAAAATAAGTTGGCGTATTTATATTTGCTAGCTGAAGGGAGTAGTTGACAATGGACATGTTGTTTCACTAGGAGATTGCTGAGTAGAAGTGTAGAAATCACATCTCTCGCATCTCGCATGTACGTGCACTGTTTTGATCGTCGCAAACATGGAGCTCACTCCCAGTTTTGGCTGACGTGTCATGCCATGACGTATGCAATGCATGTATCCAATCACATCCTCAGATAGAAAAAATATAGAGAAAACAAGGTTATCCTTCTACTTTCAGGTCGTATACGCGGATGGGATTGTGGTTGGCACGATTTTTGGGTAGTCTCCCTCGGCGACGGACAACCCTGCAACACTTGTCAGTTTAGCAAAAAGTGGAACTTACGCCGATGTTGATCAGGCCTAAACATGCATGGTGGCTGACATAGCATCGGTGTCGAGGCCGAAGTGGACCTCGTGCTCTCTCCATGCACCGGACTCCGAGTCGAACGCCTCAACTGACGGCAACGCGTGCAGCGGGACCTGGTAGAGAAGAGGCTAGAGCCTGTGGCAGCGGCGGTGCTCAAAGTACACAATTGTTCTTTTACCCGTATATTGAGGGTCCTTTTTGCATAAAATAAGGATTGTGCTGTAAATTTTTTGGCATACATTGTAACACTGCGCTGTATAATTTTTTATCATTCCGGAAGCTCATTGGCCTGCGGGCATCTTCCCCCTAAAAAACTCATGTCCCCACAATAAATATGCTAGTCCATGCGACTGCAGGACTTGAAAACTAGTCTTCCTAATTCTCCATTCGGAAGCTTCCATGTACTCTACAGAATGCTCGGCGATCAGCACGCACGCATGCCGCCGGGTCCCCTTTTTGGAATATGTACTCCATATAGTTGTCCCGCAGCGCCCAGCAGTTGTCCAGCAGTGAAATTGTAGAAAAGTTGAGAATCGGTTTTCAGTTGTCAAGTTCAGAAGGAACTTAAACCTGCAAGACAAACATTACGGCTGCAGAATACCGAGTGAACTAGCTGTGCTGCACTGACATCCTTTGCTGTTCTGGGCTGCAAACCCATAGATTATATTCTTCTTCTCAGGAAGTATGTACGTATTCCTCGCGGAAACACGACAGACACTATTTTGCCAAATAAATTGGATGGTTATTGACCGGTGGAATGACAACCTCATTGTTTGAGGATATAGATGATGTGATACTAACATATTGATTGCAAATTATGATGTATTCGTACCATGGTTGTATGAAAGTAGATCATGTTACTTCGGCCTCTGCGTGAATTTAGGTAACTCCAGGACAGCAGGACGCTGGAAAGATCCAGGACTAGGGATATCCTAAGTAGTACGTGTTCACGACGTCTCTTGTGGTCATAACGCCTCTCCCTCGAGCCGCGCGAGTGCCCATATTCCTGGATTGGTCACCGGCTCACCAGCACCGTCGAACTTCTATCATCTTCAGAAAAAAAAACATGACTATACCATGTCGATTATATTTCGGCTCAACGCGTATGTATGGTGTCAATGTTGGAACGAAGGCCATCTACTCCCAGAAATCTACTATATAGTCCGTCAGTGAAAACACGCACCCTGATCATATATAATCTTTGTTTTTTCTCTTTTTTCTTTTCCAAGTTTATTTTTCATTTTTGAAAATGTTTGCCTTTAATAAAAATGTTCGTGTTTTAAAAAATGTTCGCATTTCAGAGATTATTCATATTTTTTTTAAGTTGCCTTTTCAAAAACAAATCTTGAAATTTCAAAAAATGCTCGTATTTCAATAATTGTTCACAATTTCCACAAATGTTTGGGTTTATAATTTTTTTACTTTTTATAATTACTTTGGTGTTTTCATAAAATGTTTGTGTTTTAAAAAATTGTTCACGTTTCTTCCAAAAAATGTTCCCATATTTAAAAAATGTCCAGAATTTGAAAATATGTCCGCATTTTCAAAAGCATCCACATTTGAAAAAAAATTAGCGTGTTCAGAAATGTTCATGTTTCCAAAAACGGTTTGCATTTAAAAAAATCATTTCGAAAGGCAACCAAAAAAACCGCAAGCCACATTGCAGAGTTGCTACAGGAAAACTAAGAGCATCTCTAGCAGACCCCTTATATCGCGCCGACCCGCAAAATAACCGCCACTTTACGGTTTTGCGCGAAAAAAGTGGCCCGAACAACGCGTCCGACCCTTAAAATTTTTGAGGGGCGCGGTAAATTGCCCCCTCCGACCCGCGAATACACAGTTTCCTCCCCCACCCCGTCGGTGCCGTGTATCTCGCGAAAGCGGTTGGCGGGAGGGACATTTCAGCCCGCGCACATTCCCCACCCCCATCCCGCACCCGCCCGCCCACCGCCGGCCCGCCAGCCGTCTTCAATTCCGGCCATATCCACCGACGGAATCACGCCGCCGGGCTGCACCAAACCCCGGTCCACCGTGCCGCTTCGCCGGCGCCCCGGATCCGCGGAGCCTAGCTGCCACCGGGTCGTCGCCGCCCGCCCCAGATTCGCCGAGCCAAGCCGCCCCCTGGTCACCGCCGCCGGTGAGTCCTTTTCCCACCTTGTAGTTCGACTTAGCGAATGATTCATAGATGAATTTCCGTTCATGCGAGCTCGGGTGCGATTTGTAGATGGATTTGAGCCCTTGCGAGGAAATTTTGCTCGACGATCCATCCTCGTCCGGCGACTTAGACATAGAGTCACTGCTACCGATCGCCGTGAAGGAGCTCGAGGATAGGAACCGAAAGAGACGGCGAGGATCGACCGTTGGCAGTCTTTGCATCCCTCGCAACCGCCATATCGGGAACGAGATGCTCATGCAAGACTACTTCGCGGCGTCACCTACGTATCCGCCGCACCTCTTCCGGAGAAGGTATCGAATGCGCTGATCCCTCTTCGTAAAAATAGTACAAGCTTGCGAGGCCAATTCTCGGTATTTTACCCAAAGGAGAAACGCCGTGGGGTTGAAGGGTTTTAGCGCATATCAAAAAAATCTCGACTGCTATGCGGGTGATTGCATATGGCATTCCGGCTGATTATGCCGGCGAATATCTTCGCATTGGCAAAGATACTACAATTGAGTCAGTGCGTAGGTTCGCCAAAGTGATCATCCGCGTCTTTGGTCCTATCTATCTTCGTTCACCCAACGAGGAAGACAAAAAATGTTGATGGCAGCAAATGAGAGGTGAGGTTGGCCCGGCATGTTAGGAAGCGTTGATTGCATGCATTGGACTTGGAAAAACTGCCCAAAGGCATGGCACGGGCAGTATTGTGGCAAGTCTCGGGATGCAACAATTGTGCTAGAGGCCGTAGCATCCGAGGATTTATGGATTTGGCATTGCTTTTTTGGTATGCCGAGTACTCTCAATGTATCAATGTGTTGCAGCCGTCTCATTTGTTTGCTAGACTTGCTAGTGGTGATGCTCCTGCTTGCAACTACATGGTGAATGGGCATGAGTACACAAAGGGGTACTATCTTGCAGATGGTATTTACCCTTCTTGGTGTACATTTGTCAAGTCCATCAAGAAACCCAAAACTAGGAAGGAAGTTCAATTTGCAAAGGTACAAGAGGCTGCCCGAAAAGATATTGAAAGAGCCTTTGGGGTTTTGCAATCTAGTTTTGCCATTGTCCGTGGTCCTACTCGATTTTGGGACAAGCGAACCCTGAGCAATATCATGACATGTTGTGTGATTCTTCACAACATGATCATCAAAGATGAGAGGGACATGGACTTGGAGTTCTTCTACGACAATGTCGGTAGCCGTGTGAAGCCAGCTAGAGACCCTGACCGCATACAAGCATTCCTTCAGACATACTGGCAGATTAAAGACGCAATCACCCACTATCAGCTTCAGGAGGATCTCATTGAGCACCATTAGCAAAGGCATGGGCAATAAAACCTGCCATTTTTACATTCATTTCATTTAATTCATTTGTGATTTGTATCAATGTATCATTGTTGTATTCGGAACAATTATTGTATTGAATTATTAGTTTAATTCGGTGATTTGAATAATTATTGTAATTTGGATGATTGTTGTATTCATTTTACATTCATTTTAACTTATATGTGTCAAATTTAGAAAAACACGTGTTTTGCGGGCTAGCGCGGGTTCTGCGAATATTCGGTTTTTACAGTTCCGCTTTGCGGGGTTTGTTCGGCCGCAGCCCGTGCCGGCCCGCAAAACACGTTTTTCGCGAACTGTAAACGCGCTATAAGGGTCCGCGATATAAGGGGTCTCTAGAGATGCTCTAACACTTTTCCCTATGAATGCACGCACGTGCATCCTACCCCTACTAGTACAACGCTCGTGCGTTGCTACAGGCTACAATGTATATAAATGACAAAGGATTAATGTCGTCTACAAGGTCAAAGCTTATTTCTTCCTCATACGTTCGAGCGTGTTTGCACATCAAACGGGCGCCCAATGGGCTCCCCAAAATTAAACCGCCTGGACGGTTTGGGCTCCCCAAATCCAACTCATATGTGGGGGAGAAATGTGCTTGGCCGGAATATCTGTCATATTATCTCCAACACATGGTCCCAACACAAAAACACCACCCTATGACGCAGTCTTCTCTTTTTCGACCAGACCCTCCCCTTCCCGCTTAGTTTCCCGCTGTAGTGGGAGATTTCTCGCTAGAGCCCTCTCCTTTAAAACTGGATGATGCCCACCTCACCTTCGCCATGGTGCCCAGATGATGGATTTTAGGCATGTTGCAAGTAATGATACTAGCCGGTTGTTGCGATATCGTTTTTCATCTTTTTTGTTTTCTCTTGACTTGTAACAAACCTTTTGTACTACTAATAGAATGGTATGTACTCCCTCAAACCATTAAAAAATCGGGAGATATGTAGTCTCCTGACACAAAAATCTCTATCCAAATTCAATTGTTTGAAGACAATGCCTAAATAACTTACAGTACTAATGGACGCAGGTTGTAAACTTGTAGAAAATTTGCTTAAGAAGCCAAAATACACATGTCAGTTTCATTCAAACTTGAATTCTAGAATTGCACTGCAATAAAAAGTTACTAGCTACCAGCAGAACATATTGGATGAGTTTGATAAAACGAAGAAGGGCCATCAATAGGGCTCTTCATGGGGAGGTCGAGGGGGACCGCTTGTCGTGGGAGTGAACACCACTGCTCAGGTACATGTGAATGCTCTCGGTGCCTGGCGCTCTTTGCACCATTGTCGACCGATGGAACTTGCATACATAGCCTTGATCGAGGTATCCCCATAACCAGATTGACCCGTTCACACGGCTCGTATAAGAAAATAGCTAGGATGTTTGTTTCACTCAACTATCTCACAATATCAGAGCATGTGTATGTAGCACTAGGGAATATAGAGCTAATAGTCCAGGGGTACATGCTTCTACTTAAAACTATATCTAGCTGACTTACTACTATTAGTTACCGAAGGAAAGAAGCTAGGGAGCCGCTTTGTGGTGGACAATATATACACTGGCCAAACGCTTAGCTAGATCATCTGATAACCATGTATGTAGTCACGAGTATATTACTTCACCCCAGCCGTTCATGCAATTCATTAGATCATACTGTTTGTTTCTACTTCTCTTCACATGGAGAATGCATGCATGCATGCATAACATGTTGACTCTTACTGGCTTACCGTACATCACCAGGGAAGAGAGGGAACTCAAAAAAACTTTCCCAACCCAGTCCACTCATACAACGTAGTAGCATGCAGCAGGATCAAGTGGAATGTGGGTCGACGTTCTGCGCCTACAAAAAGCCCAATACAATTGACAATTCGCATTACAAGCAAGAAGAGAACGACGGCACCTTGCCAGTTGGTGCATCACAATCAAACCAAACTGAACTACTGTACATATATCATTAGGTTCGGAGTAACTAACTAAGCAGCGGCCTACGGCGAGATTAGATCGCTGTTGCTTGGACGGCCATCCCGTCCTTGCTATGGTCGTCAATGTTTCTCAGCATCTTGTGAACTGGACTAGGTCGATGATATTGTGGGAGTGAGATGAGATCCCCAAATTAGGCTAGTTTTTATATAAGTACTCGCTCCATCCTCAAAGAAGTGTACGTTTAGCATTCAAAATTTCTCTACAAAAGAGTGTATTTCTATCTTCACAATGCACTTTAAAATAAATAAATAAAACTTCTTTCTCATCTCACGGGAATCAAGAGCAAATACATTCAACACATGGTCTCCTCACTTTCTACATGCACTTAGCTCATTGAAAGTGGGGTAATTAAAAAGGAGAGTGATGATAGCTTACACCTTTCCAATGCATTTTCTACTTCACTCCATAATTTGTCTTAAATTTTCTATATGTGCACTTATTCGAGGACGGAGGGAGTAGTCCACAAGGTGGAGTGACTCGGATTCTCTAAAAAAATAGTAAAACGATTCATATTACTCCATTGCAGAGTAATTTGGCAATTAAGTTGGCATTTACAGCTGCTGTGGGTCGAGCCATATCCACTGCAGTATTGCCAATTAATTCCTACCAATTATGGAAGAAATGGTTGGTTGGCTTGAATTGCGCTTTGCAACCCAATGTGTGCCTCGAAATAATTTTCTGTTTTGTTTTTGGCGAAGCCAGGCTCAAATTTTTTTACATTCAGGATGCAAGTGGCTTGCACTGTCTTCATGCGAGGCAGAATACATAGCGGTGAGCACGGCAGCTTGTCAAACTGTGGAGCTGAGAAGACTCCTAGCTAATCTTAGAAAGCGGGAGGTGCAGAAGGTGTCACGATTGACAACCAAGCTGCAATCTCATTGTGCAAAATTCCAGTTCATCACGAGAGAAGCAAGCACATAGATACACGGGTCCACCACATCGGGAGGTGCATTAATAAGGAAGGGATGATCGAAGTTCAGCACGTGAA
Organism: Elymus sibiricus; assembly: GCA_039707655.1. Lineage (NCBI taxonomy): Eukaryota > Viridiplantae > Streptophyta > Magnoliopsida > Poales > Poaceae > Elymus > Elymus sibiricus. Next base: position 475,559,391 of record CM077668.1, on the reverse strand, counting down.
CATGAAGGACCAGCTTGCCGGCATTCTCACCAAGTTCCTCGGCCGACAGAAGTTCATCAAGATGAGGAAGAAAGTCGGAGGGCAAGCATTGGAGACAAAGCAACCAGGTTAAAGAGGTGAATGTTGTAGTTAACTAGGTCATCGTCACGTCACATATTAGATAGAGTCCTGGATAGTTTTGTTACTAAGTTTGCTTAGATTCTGTTTCGGAAACTGTTCACGTGAGTAAATCGGACGAAATGCCTGTACAGAGTCCGGGATTGCGTTGTGCTGCTTGCCGACTTGGCAACATGTTGGGCGCCGAAACGTCTGTACCTTGTGTACTTGTGAAAAAACCCGAAAAGATGCAAGGTTAAAGCTAAGGAAGAATAGTCAAAGGGAGGTGGTGAAGCTTAAGGCCAGATTGGTAGCCAAAGGATATGTCTAGCGCGCCGGGATTAACTTCGATGAATTGTTTGCCCCGGTTGCGTGGCTGGACTAGGTTCAGCTACTTCTCACAATTGCAGCTCAGGAGAGCTGGGAGGTGCACCATCTCGATGTCAAGTCGGCCTTTCTCAATGGCGACCTTGACGAGGAAGTATATGTGGGGCAACCACCCGGTTTCGTGCATGAAGGCCATGAGCATAAGGTGCTTTGCCTTCACAAGGCACTTTATGGACTCCACCAAGGTCCACGCACATGGAAAGCCAAGTTCCGCGTGCATGGAAAGCCAAGCTCGACGACACACCACTATCGCTTGGGTTCACGTGGAATTCATCTGAGCATGCAGTCTACATCCATGGAAAGGGCGATGGTTGACTACTACTTGGAGTCTACGTCGATGACTTAATTGTCACTGGCGCGAAATTATAATCAATCACACGCTTCAATAAGGAGATGATGTCTAGCTTCAAGATGAGCGACCTTGGTCTCCTGAGTTATTACCTTGCTATCGAGGTACAACACGCTGATGGCAAGATCACTTTGAGCCAAGCGTTATACACTGCAAAGCTGTTGGAGAAGGCCAGCATGAGCAAATGCAACGCGGTCCAAGTACCATTGGAGCCACGTTTGAAGCTGAGCAAGACGAGCACAAATACGCTGACAGATGTATCCTTCTATATGAGTATCGTTGGCAGTCTGCGCTACTTGGTGCACACAAGGCCAGACAACACCATTTCGCTGTGAGCTATGTCAGTCGCTTCATGGAGGCACGCACAATAGAACATTTCGGTGCTTTCAAGCATTTGCTTCGCTACATTGCCGGCACAATCAATTAAGGCTGCCGCTACTCAACATCTGCAGACACAGAACATGTTGGCTGCAGCGATGCCGGCATGGCTGGGGACATCGACGATAGGAAGAGCACCATGGGTGTGATCTTCTTTCTCGGGCAGAGCCCTGTAAGCTGGCAGTCACAGAAACAGAAGGTGGTGGCACTGTCGTCTTGCGAAGCCGAATACATCCCCGCCACTACTGCCGCCAGCTAGGGTGTCTAGCCGAGCCAGTTGCTCAGTGACCTTCGCCGTGAGAATGTTGAAGCAGCAACTATCGGCATCGACAACAAATCAGGACTCCAACTCTGCAAGAATCCGGTCTTTCAAAGCCAGAGCAAGCACATTGAGATGCGCTAATTTCATTGAAAATAGCATCGAAAAAGGCAAGATTCTCGTCGAATACATCAACACCGGCAATCAGCTCACAAACATCCTGACCAAACCACTGGGGTGGATCACGTTCCATGATCTGCACGAGAGAATAGGCGTCGTCAAGATCGAGTAATCGCATCAACATTAGGGAGGTGAATGTTATTGTTAATCTTGTGCTCCCAAAATATGCTAGGCCTGTGCATGCCGACATGTATGAGGGCAAAAGAGAAAGAGTTACACCCGGTCTAAAACCAGGTGGTGTTACTTTCCTGCTTCCACCTGAACCTGCTTGCAGGCCTTATAGAAAAGTCTTGTATAAGATAACTAGCTTGACAACAGGAATTCTCTAACTTACTTGTAGATAACGAACTTGCTGAAGGAGGAGATGATCTTAAGATAGAGATTTTTTACAGTACATCGCACTACTCAATATAACGGGTAGTATTAATTTGATCCAATGGTTATAATGAATCAGGCAAAATTTCCCTCAAGGACATAGTGGTAAATTTCTATTGAGAATTAATTAAATTAGTTCCATCCGACACCGCCCATTCGTCCGCCACTCCAACGCACATCACCGCTCCATGCACTGCGCCATCAACATGACCTCCACCATGCCGACGCCGCTGCAGGTCGCGGCCTTCCACGTCCGCGGACGTCTAGGTAGACGGCGATGTCATGCTAGGCGGTGCCTACTGCAGAAGCCAGATACATGGCAAGGTGTCACCGAATTCGACCTACTCGAACCTCCGCATCCCCTTCTCCCTGTACCTAGTAGCAACGAGAGTAGATGCACTGTTGCTCAGGGTGGACGACACGAGCAAGCTTTTTGGCCCGCTCGTGGCCCGCTCGGTCCGGGCCGGCTCGGTCCTGGCCCGGTAAAGAAATCAGCCGGTCCGGGCCGTCAAATTAGGCCCGAGAAAACGTCGGTCCGGTCCGGGCTTTGACCGGTCCGCTCGGTCGGACCGAGAAAAGGCACAGCCCAACGCACGCAGTCGCACTCTGTTCGTTTGGTCGCTCAATTCCGACGCCGCCTCCTCATCCCATCCCGGCGCCGCCGCGCCGCCGCTGCCCACCATACAGCTGCAGGAGGGAGGGAGCGCCGCCTCCGCCGGCCGCTGACCCGCCGTTGCCATCGTTGACCACCTGCACCTCCTCCACTTTCCGACATCTTGTCTCTCCCCTTAGTCTCGTCGACCAACACCTCCTCGTCTGCACCTGCACGCGGGGAAAGGAGTAGTGGAGGAGCAGAGGAGGGAGCGTTGCACCTGCCCGTCGTCGTCGACTGTCGCCATCTCCCCCTACCCGCCGTGGACGCTATGGAGATGAAGGAGCAGCTGCAGCAGGTCTCGCGTACAATACAGTTTCGTCAGATATAGCCGTAAGTTGTTAGAATTCAGTTTCGTCAGACAATAAAGTTTTCTTCAGTTTTGTCAGTTTCGTCAAACAATACAGTTTCGTCAGTTGGAGCCGTAAACTGATCATATTGCATGACGATCTCCTCCTCTGTCCTCTGTTTGCTTCATTTGCTTTCCAGAATCAAAAGGTGCCTACACAGCAGCTAAACACAACAAAAACAGACTCCCAGGCAACATGACCAGCCGTCCATTCGGTCCTCTCGGGCCTAACCGAGCTGACGCTCACACGGTCCGGTCCAGAAAAAACGGCTCGCTGGACATCTCGGTCCGGTCCGGTCCGGACCGGCCACGGCCGGTCCAAAGCAAGGCTCGGTCAGGGACCGGACCGGCCCGGACCGTGTCCACCCTGAACTGTTGCCGTGGCCGGATGTTGTCGCGCATAGCACCTGACCATCGGTTCTTGCGACCCGTTGTACGCGATTGGCCACTAGAACTAGTAGACGTCTGGTTAGCAATCGATCAGGGCCACCTCGGTGCTAGCTTTGCATGTCTGTATAGGAGGCCAGCTTCTTGTGAAGCGGCTGTGATCGTGGAGAGGCACCGGGCGTCGCGGCCTCGCGGGGGAACATGGTCAGTAAACTCCGGCAAGGGAACATGGTCAGTGAATTCCGGCGACTCGGGGAATAGTCCCTCCCAACACGACGGACCTGAGGAATTTGTTCCACGACGTCCTCGCCGTGGCTGACTCCGCCCGCCAGCACACAACAGAAATAAACAATGAACTACTACCGAAAATGCCCCTAACTAATTAATATACTACCGAAAATTTGGCGTAGTATTGTCTCATCTGAGCCGTCGAACCATGAAAATAAACGGTCCAAATTTGGTTGATGTACCGTAAAGGGTCTCAATATCAAAGCGTGTAGTGACTTACTAGCTAAGGTAGAAGAGATATGTGCTAGCTGTCCTAGGAGAAATCTCTAGTGTGTTGAGCTGTGTGTACTAGATTGTAAACGTGTTAGATGAGCTGGATAGGTTTTCAAATATCTCAGCTCATGGTCGCCCGTATATAAGGAGCTGTGCCACTCCGTTCTATGTAAGCATCAGGCAGGCTCAAATGAATAAAGCTCCACTACTAGTACGTGTGCATGAGTGCAAACACTAGACTTTCCTCTTCCTGTGCTAGCTGCAGAGCAGCACCTGCTCTCCCTTTTCTCCATCGATTTGCAAGGTGCAAGCTAGTTAGGAGTTCAGCGGACAAGCTTCACGCTGCCATCGGCATCTCACGTACTTGCCGTATCGCACGGCGGCCTGGCATCTTGCCGTCCCCTCTCATAAAGCTGAAGCTTCAACGACTAGTTACTCTCTAGACCATCCATGTTACATGCATAACAAAAGCAAACTAACAAAAGCAAACTAAACAGACAAAAGCAAACTAAACAGGCAGATACATGAATCAAGATTGAAGAACAGCAGCACCCTGTAGAGGTGGACTAGTGCGCTGAAGCGTCGCCCGCTAAGAGCGCGACCGCTGCTTCGGATGGTGCCAACGGAGTGGGGTCACCAATTTTCCGCCGCAAGCTCCGGGCGGCGCACCCAGGATTCCGGGAGCATCTCCGTTTTCCCTCAAAGCAGTCTATGGTACTCTTGGCATTTAAATCAAGCCGCTGCTTGAGAGCTGCTTGACGAATTGCACTACAGAAGAGACATGGTAGAGGCGGGCCAAGGCCGCGTCCTGGTTAAGCATGCGGCACTCAGAGAGGCCACGGATGTAGCCTGCCTGGCACTTGTAGTGGGTGAGCGTGGCCCAGACGGCCTCCAGCGGCGCGAACCAGCTGCCGGTTCCACTTCCCTGGCAGCTTTCTGCGCCTCAACCCGTACAGCATGACTCGGTGCTCCCTCCACATCCTCGTCGGCGACATTAGGCGCCCTCTCTGGAGGGGATGGGCGAGGGGACCAGCTTCCTGGGAGGGGCCAAGATGAGGATGCACGCGGGGCTCGTGTAGCCGTCGCTCCAGGTGAATAGTTGGAGGTGGAGGCAGAGGGGGTCGAGGCGGCCATGGGAGGAGGAGAGGCGAAGCAGCAGGACGCAGTGGACGGCATGGCCATGGCAGGCAGCTTGCCCCCGTCTGCTGCACAGTGGCTTTTTGCTACCCGTACATTTTGACATCAGGAGATTTGCTTCATTCCTTATTTTCTTTTACTGCAACGGAGATGTTCAGCTGGCTTCCATCTCCTCTTTGACTAGTTTCATCGAACTATTGTAAATTCTCTTTATGTCAAAACGAACAAAATTTTCCTACTAGCATTTTGGATACGCCTGAGTTAGCAATACAAGTTTGTTAAAAAAAGATTACAATATTATCAATAGATCCGGATGTCCTTGGATATACAGCACGTACACGTTCCTTGTGGCTATTTTCTACCCATCTCCATTTCCCCGACGGGACAATGAGCACGGATTTCATCTCTCCAATGAGACGGACGGCAGAACGGAAGCTGTTGGGATCGATTCTTTCACACTGCTAATAAAATAAAGCACCTATATTGGATGCGGAGTTTCTCAGCACGAGCTCAAATGAGCTTGGGTGAACAGTAAAATTGAAAATAATTCAAGACAATTTTTTAAAAATCTATTTTTTTGTGACAAATATTGACAAAAGTTCTAAGAGCATGCAAAATTTTATCATGAAATAACATTTGTGGAAGCCGTGTGATAGAATTGGCGGTATGCGAAGAAGGTCTATGGTTGGCGCAACACTGGTCCTCTGCGTCCATAGTGGTGGAGTCCGACTGTGCTGAGCTTGTCTCTATACTCTTGTCCAGCACACCAGATCGATCAAGCAACATGTATCAATTAGCTGATGTTGCTAATCTGCTGAAGGAGAGCCAGACTCATATCCGGCGAATCGGCAGGGCGCAGAACAATGAAAGCCACACCATGGCAGCTATAGGCCGTGGCAAACAACGCACTGCATGCTGGTTTTGAATGTACCCCAGGAGATTAGCATTCCCATTCGGGAGAACTGTAAAAACATGATTAAATAATGAAATGTTTTTCCGCCCGTAAAAAGAGGCAATCTTCATAAGGATAGACATGCACTGGTACAGCGAGTTGCTATACAAACAGTTTTTAACTCTTTCCACGACGGAGTTTTAAACCGTCGCCTTATCTTTGTGTGCGATAGGGGGGTCCTTCTCACACGACCCAAAAAGAGCTCGTGTGCGATCGGGCGAGCCATCGTAGACAATTATACTGGCCCAATCGTTTCTGTTCGTATGTTCATCTCACACAGTGAATCTAAGAAAAACGTTTTCGTTCATATGTACATCACGCACAATTTTTATGTGGAAATGTTTGTGCAAGGTGGCCTAACGCAAACATTTGTCGGGCGGAAGGCGTGTGTGATTGTTCATTGATCCAATACGGCTACTTTCTAGAAACTGTATGCGTTGTTTGAGGTCATCGCCCACGGTGTTGTCTGAGAAACCGTCTGTAAATCAAAAACCCAATAAGCAGTCTAATTGACCTATTATTGATAATGCATTTAGTAATCAAATTGACATTTCATATCAAACACACCATATGTTTCATAGCCGTATTACAGCAACCAGGATTTCATAACTGAATTACATCAGAGTACAACATCACATAGCTTCAGCACTCAGTTACACCATATAGGCATATAGCTAGCTACACAATTACACAACAGCACAAAGTTTCACATGCAATATATAAAACCTTTGAAAAGTAGCATCATATACGGTATATAGAGAGATGAATCTCACACTAGTAGAAAATTGGGCTTTGGTTCTAGCCGGATGGGAGCAATAGTCCCGGTCGCATTACGAACCGGGACTAATGTGAGCATCAGTCCCGGTTCGAGCGGCTAGAAAGCCGGCCAGGGCTCGGCAGATATCAGTCCCGGTTCGAATGGGACCTTTAGTCCCGGTTGGTGACACCAACCGGGACTAAAGGGGTGCGATGCCCTTTAGTCCCGGTTGGTGTCTCCAACCGGGACTAAAGCTCCTCTGGACAGCGCCGACTGCGCGCCCTAGTTTAGTCCCACCTCGCCTATGGAAGGGCGCCCGCACCTGCTTATATACTGCCCTCCCCCATACCTGTCGAACTCCACTTTACACTTGCCTCTGCCTGACTTGTGCACTCTGTTGCCGCCCCTATTGGGCCTCTGGGCCGCGTGCGGCCGAAAGGTCTGCCCCTATCGGTATGGGCCGATTAGGCCGCACTCGGTACATGGGCCGGGGTGTATTTTTTTTAATTTCCTTCAACAGGCCTTTAAAAAAAACAGGGGCTGACGCGTGGCGGCCTTTTAGTCCCGGTTGGTGTTACCAGCCGGGATTAAAGGTCCTCCTGCCTGAGCGTTGCGCAGCGGGCACGTGGAGCCCCTTTAGTCCCGGTTCGTAACGCGACCGGGACTAAAAGTGGGGGCCTTTAGTCCCGATTCCTTAGTCCCGGTTGCAGAACCGGGACTAAAGGCCCTTACCAACCGGGACTAAAGGCCCTTATGAACCGGGACTAATGCTCTGTTTTCTACTAATGTCATCTAGAAAACTGTTGAATCTGAAGGCGAATATTGAGCCTTTAATGATGTTGAATGTCCTTGCAACTTTACGCCAGTGGCTGCGGATGATTGCCCGCCCAACCTTCGTCCTCTTGAGGGAGACTTCAATATTGTACCGTGGGTGTTGAATGAGTACCTTCTCGCCTCTTGACCATGGAGGTGGTTTGAGAGATAATCATCGATGAACTGCTTTGGAAAGGATTGAAAGCAAAGATATGCATAAATATCTGTTCTAAATTTTGAAATGGCGCATAGAAAAGACACAAGGTAAAAGAGTTAGTACCATCCTATAGTTGACGGATGTCTTTCATTGTGCAAACAAAGATCTTGTTGTTATTCAACGCTAGTTTCTTTATTCTAACAATCTTTCTGTGTTTCTTGACTTGACTTATATTCATGTCCATCTCATTTCCTCATATGCAAAATGGATCGTACAGTGGGTCTAAACCTCTGACAGCAGGACCTACATGTGCAAGACCAAATTGTTAAAAACATAAATATTAGAATCGTGTTTGTTATTCTGTCTTATCGCAAACAGTTCGTATGGATCAACTGTATGCCACGTATCGCACACGCGTCTCTAATCTGAATCGTTTTTTATGTCTTCGGCATCGCAAACAGTTCGTCTTATTGACGACGGTTTTAGTACGACACCGTTTGCGATTAATGCATCGCACACAGTTTGGTCGCAGGGTGTCTGATTGATGTGTCGCGTTAGGACCATCCTGCAGTAGTGATGAGATCATAGGGTAAATAATAATAATAATACGAGGTACAATAGTTTTTTGAAAAAAGAAATTAAAATATGAGATGACCATTTTATTTAGAAAATAAAACATTTATATTTAGGTACATGAACATTTTTTATTTTGCAATATATAAATATCTTGTGTTATTAAAATATAGTATTTTTGCAAAACAAAAATAAATTAGAAATACATTTAAATTTATTCATACTTGTAACTATTAAGGAAACTATTTGGATCCAAGATACAAGAAGTTACAAAGTCACTCCTACAACTAAGAATAACAATGAAACCCCTTGAAGACATCTTCTCTGTTATTTAAATGTTTGCAAAATGAAATACTTTAAAAAGACTTCAGTAACGAGACTGCAATTGGGCCGGAGCAGCGACATCGTCACTCGTTTAGCCGCACAAACTTGATTACCAATAAAAGTTTCTGAAATCCCCTTGAGTCACCCATCCAAATAGATGGGAAGCCATGATCGATGAACGGGCTTGGGGCAGGGATAATTCCCTAGAAGTGCATTACATCAAACCACAAGATCTTCACCACAACGTCGTTGGGGAAGATTCCAACTCCACACAGAACTGCACCACATAAAAACACCACACGATGACGTAACCTCATCAATCTGAATAAACAGATGTGCAAGGACACAAACCTCTGTGGCTCCATTCATGGCACCCCCATGATATAAACCTCTCCTCTCACAACAACATGTTCCTGCTGCTGCCATGTCGTATACGCGTAGTTGGGGGCAATTGTTGCGCCGTCTCTCTCGGTAATGGCCCACACTCTAGCAAGACGATGATCGATTAGGCCCAAACACACACATCAGTCCAGCTCCGGTCACTCATGCATGTTATGCATGATCTAATGCCTCCTTCATGTAAAGAGAAACATAAACAATTAATAGCATGAAAGAATTGCATGCAGGTGTGTAAGTAATATACTCATGACAACATGCATGCTTATCATATGAGGAGACTAGAGCCATGTGGCTGGTATATATATAATCCATCGTAAAGTGTCTTTGATCCTTGAATTGTAGTAGCAATTTAGCTAGCTATAGATGGACTCCTATTGCCATAGACTAGTACCTATTAATTCCAGTGATTAACACTTGTCACAACGCCAGTCAATCATTCCTAGATCGACTGATATTATTAGCTATGAAGGTAGAATTTCTTTCTGTGAGATATTGTAGAGAAACAAATAAACCGAGTGCTCATCTGCAAGGGTAGTGAGATAGAGGCAATCTGACTATTGGTGAAGAGTGAAGTCCCATTCCTACCATCCACCATCTGTTGAATGCTCCATTGGCTCGGCGAAGGTGGCAAGAATGTGGCCATTGCAGTCGCAGATGGCACCTCCGACGCTAGCTCGGCCAGACCTATCATTGTATATGGGTCCTTCAAAATTAAGCTTCAACCACCCAGTGGAAAGATAGAACGGAGGGGATCAATGGGACAACGAGGTGGAGCTGAGCGGATGATACAACATGGTTGGAGATGAAAAGGGGGAGGAAGCTGGCGCAGCAAGGCATGCCATGTCTAGCTACTCGTACAGTTCTAGCGTAAACTTTTCATGTGGAAATTTTAGCGCAACCAGATGATGTGTGATATGAGCCGGCTTCTGATATTTCTGAATGTGTCCGCTATTTTTGCCCATTTACAACACGACCCAGCCCAGTCGCGTCGCCACTCTCTTCTTGCACTGAAGTTTCACTGCACAATTGTACGCCGACACCGCTGCTTAGTTAGTTACTCCTATGCTTGATACATGCATGTAGTACGGTTGGATTGTGGATGTTTTGTCGTCTTCTTTATTTGTCACGATAAATAATGAACCAACAATAAATAGTATCATCCCTGCCCTCACACCCACACACACAAGTACTCCTTTCTAACCATGAAATAAGAGAGATAAGTACATGATGCAACATTGAATGTTTGCCTTGCTTTAATTCGCAGCCCAAAATTCGAAAACCAGTTAAGACGCACCCTCGAACTATAAATACCGGTGAATTACTCTTGGAACGATTTGACGGTGGTATTGTGTTAGAATTGTGTCGAATATTTTATACAAGATAGGTTACAGTTGGACTTGGATTCAAAAGGTGTGTAGACAGGGGCGAAGCCAGGATGAAAAGTGAGTGGGGGCAAAGCAATGTAGGTACCTTTTTGCGAGGAGGTGTTTAGGAACTTTTTGCTGGACAATTTATAAAATTAATCGCACAAGCATGCATATAGCAACTTCATCACACAAAACTATGGGAAGTTGACCGCACAATTCTAAGTAAAATAATCATTTTAGACAAAATGATTTGGGATAGATCTATATGTTGTTCTAAATTGCAAAAGAGAACATCTATCTTCTTGAATATTTCTGGCCTATGGGATGTAAAAAAATCATGCTAAAATCAAGGGATAATATAATAATAGCATTTACAAATTACAAATAAGAAGAAAAAATTGAACACATTACCTTCCATTTCATCCCAGGACGATCTTTCATCCCGTGTTTTATCAAGGGAGAATGTTAACATTGATGAATAAGAGAAAGCTTCAACTATTCAAGGCATGTCGGTGAATAAGAAAAGGCTTCAACTATTCAAGGCATGTCGGCAATTGTAGATTTTGCCAAACAAATTCTCCATTCGCTTTCCCTATCATTTTTAAATAGTTGAAGCATCAAATAAATTGTCATACAAGAAGGAAAACATATTTTGTAGATTTTATTCTACTCTACTGCATATATACTCAAACTTATTTCATACGAAATTGTTATGTCCAGCCACACTTAATCAATCTAATTGTCAATTAATAAATTATACAGTATACACTGGTACACGTCACGTGATAGATACTTTGATAAGACTCACTAAGACTCTAAGATGGAAATTGGGAAAGAACAAGAATTCAGAAAATAGAAGAGAAAAAGAGGAACTGAGAAAGACTGTAGGACAACAAGGACTGTGGGACTGTAGGACAACAAGCCGGCCAGCCGGCCGGCATGCACTGCCGAGGGTGACGGCGATTGCAGGAGTCCAGTGGTAGGCCGGTGAAGGCGTATCCGTGCGTGGTCAGGGCGGCGGGCATTCGCTAACTTTTGGGCGAAATTGTCTCGCATCGATGCTTCATATCAACATTTTCTGTAAGGACAAATTAGTAAATGATGGTTTTAGGCTGGCTCGGACGGCCCATCCTAGTGGGCTGATCACCTGAGTGTTAGTTTTTCGTACATTGGAACGGGCTTTGAAGAAGATATATCAACGAAAATTAAAGGAGTGGGGGCAAATGTATTGGGCTCAGTGGGGGCAACGACTTATACTATGGGCCTATTTACGAGTGAGCCGGAAAATCGAGTGGGGGCATTCGCCCCCAGTGAGCTATACGTGAATTCGCCCCTGTGTGTAGATAAGTTATGGAGTCGTGTCATAATAGTATACTTGTATTCTGCATCTCCTACATAATGTAGGGATAAACACCCGATGTAACCTATGCTAACATAATAGCATAGGCACACAGCGTGAGCCGGCGGTATGTGTCGGTGCCCGGGTGGCTGGTGTTAGAGATATTAGTAATTGTCGATTAAATTAATCCAGAGATAAATCATGAACATGACATGAACAATATTAGTCACCTATTGATATGTAACCAGATAGACACATACTACACATGTAGCAGAAACATCTACCTAAATAGCTAGTATGACCAACACATAAATAAGCATGAGCGAGATAAGAGTATGGTTTTTTCGTTCGAACACCACATTTGACTAATCTGAATCAGGAGGTGTTCTGTCAAGAATAATACCATGTTTCACACAGAAAAATAAAACTCATTAGAGAAACACTCTCCACCATGATCCGACCAGACTCATTTAACTTTCTTTTCAAATTGATTCTTAACTTATGCCTTATAGATTTTAAAATAGTATAGAGCCTCGTCTTTAGTATTTAAGGGATATACATAGCAATATCTATTGGAATAATCTATCAACGTCATCAATTATCTCTTTTTACCTTTAATCAACACACTATTCATCTCACAGAGATCAGAATGTTTGAGTACTAATGGTGCCAAGTGTCCATCCTCCGCAGCCTTGTCGGTCTTACGAGGTTGCTTTGCTTGCACACAAATGACACTTAGAAACTTTGGCTAAATTGAAACTCGAATTAAATTCAACTCAGCTAACCGCCTCACACAACCGAATTTAATGTGACAAAGACGTGAATGCCAAACTTCAATTTCTTTAACACCATCCAAAGCCACATGCTTAAATTTGACCATTTGTCGAGTTGGTCTGCTATTTTCGAGGCATTAGCTGATTTTTCCGGCCACTAAAAAGGGCAAAATGCTCTTTGGTAAGAAATAGTTTGCAAACGAGTTTCGAAAGGAATGAAACTTTGCATGGTGTCTTCATCTCACCCATGAAGGTTGTGGTAAAATTTAAGAACGTTACGGCAAAAACTTGATGCAACTTGTGTAAAAATCGGACACTCTCCCTGAAGTGTCAGGGTTTCGAACAGAAACTGCCCCATGCCACACACAACTCCATTTTTTAAATCCTTTAAACTTCAAACTTTTCCTATGATGAATACAAACCATCCAAAGCCACATTCTCAAATTTGCTCAGTTTTCGAGTTGGTCTGGTATTTTCGAGGCATTAGCTGATTTTCTGGCCACTAAAAGGGGGAAAACGCTCCGCAGTACGAAATAACGTGCAAACAAGTTGCGAAAGGGATGAAACTTTGCACGTTGTTTTCATCTCACCCATGTAGGGTGTGGTAAAAATTTGAGAGCATTACGGTGAAAACTTGATGCACCTCATGTACAAACCGGACACTCTCCCCAAAAGTGTCAGGCTTTCGAACAGAAACCGTCGCTTGCCACACACAACTCCATTTTTTTTAACTTTCTTGAACTTCAAACCTTTTTTATGAGAACACACACCAAAGTTAAAACCTCAAATTTTTAGCCACTTTTTGAGTTGGTCTGCTATTTTCAAGGCATTAATAACCTATTTTCGGCCACTAGAAATGGCAAACCTCTTGTCAATTATTTTCCATGATTAGTACACACATTTGGAAGGCCCATGCTTAAATTTTGAGACTATTTTGAGTTTAAAAAACATGATTTTTAAGCATTTTCAGACTTAAGATATGTGTGGCAGGCGGCCTAGAACACCCGCCACTGCAAACTCTTGAAAAAATTGAAGAAAATTGGCGCGGGTCGCCCAAAAAAAGCTATGACAGGCACATTTGTCGCCCGCCATGCATTACTTTGTTAGGCAGCAGTAGCGGCCCATTCGGCTGTGCCCGCCACTACTGTTTTTAGCCCGCGTGCAAATTTGGAAGAGTTTAGGGAGTGGCGGGTTCTAATATTCGCCCGCCACTGGTGTGTGTGTGCGCATGGAATTGGCGGACACTCTTTTTTATCTGCCTCTAGAACTTTTTGAAAATAGCTTTGCAGGATGCCGGGCCGCGCCTGCCACTAATTTGAGGCGACCTATAAGCCTTTTTCAAGTAGTGACCCCATCACCGTCGCCACGATTACCCATAGACCACAACACTCGCCATGATCAATGTGCTGGTGTGGGTGGATATTGATGATATCTCGGGCTGGACATTATGCAGAGCACTCGATCCTCTTAATTTATAGCCGTTAAGTGATGTAGGTAGAGTAAATGGGGCATGGTGTAGGCATGTGCCTGCTTGGCAAGCAAAATTTGCCCATTAATTAAGATCAGCTTGCATCCATGATGGCTGCATGCATGCCTGACCGTATGATTGTTGTAGTAGTTAGGATACACACAGTCAACACCAAAGCACGCACACAAAAAAAATAGTAAGTAGCAAAGTCATATATAAGACCAAAGCTACGCGTAGGCGGGAAAAAAAGAAAAAGCCCAAAGCGACCTGATCCGCGATCGGCAAACTACAACAATGACCATATCCGCATCAACCATCTTATGACACCATACATACGACGAGGTTCTTCAACAGCAACGCCTTCAGGAAGGGAGCGGCACTCAAGCGTCATGTAAATCCCTCTGCCGTCCAATTTATTCCACAACAATTTGGCTCCAGTTTGTCACACGGCCTACAAGTCAAAGTTCATCCAGTGTATTGATTGTTACCCAACCAACGGCATGAAAATACCTTTAGTAAATAAAAGTGGCAAATGATGGAGATGGTCAAGTAACTAAGGGCATAAGGAGAGAAACTTTTGGTCTATGGGTGCATATACACTCTATATGAAAAAAATAGTAATTAAATAAAACATCAAGAAAATCTGAAAATATTTTTGAAATAAAGTTGACCTTTCATTGTACTTGTAAGAAAAATTCCACAAAAAGAAAAAAACCCTGCTGACTTATTAAAAAAAACAAAAATTTTGAGCAAAATAGTGTGAATAGTGACCTATAATAGCAAATAACTTTTGTTTTTTTGCCCTAAAGTCAACGCTGGGTTTTTGTTCGTGAAAATTTATAAACTAGTGCAAAACAAAGTCAAGTCTATTCCAAAAAAAAAAACTTCTAAACTTTTTTGACTTTTTTTTGTTATTATTAATTTTTTGTTCTCATATAGGGTGTATATACACCCAGGAACCAAAGTGTATTTCCCCATAAGAGATCTGTTAGTGAACGTGTTTTCTCTTGTATGTCATGTACGTGCCTAGGACCAAGTCTCTAGGCTAGTTTTGTGTGAGCTAGTTCAGCTTGGATGCACAACTATATAATGTCTAATCACTCGATCAGTGAATACAGACAGTGTTGCACAATCCCTCTCTCGCATACCCGCTCGTGCAAAGCTGGTCTCTTCAATGATTTGCATTCTGGTCCCACAATGAACGAACCTAATGGGTCTTATCCACGCAGCAACGTGAGAGGGATCCATCGAGCCTTAGTTGGTGCCATTGCCGAATCACCACCACCAACACTCGATGCTAGAGCCACTGCTCCACAAGACACCACTTATACCACGGTGGAGCACATTGGTAGCAGCAAAAGCACTGGCATCGTCGCCGCCGCCCACCTACTACCACGAGCCCTCTCCATGATCTCAATGTCAATATATGCATGGATCGACCCCGACTTCGGCCAGTTCGTTTGCGTTTCCTCTTGGTTTATTGCCGGCCAATGGAGTGGTCCGAATGGAGTCAGGGCGCGTTGTGTAGGCTGCATGTGTGTGGTTGAAGTGCAAATGTGCAATGCATGAGCGGAATTTGCCAACAAATTAACAAGAAATTTCTGTCCCAATTAAACCATTTCTCCTGCTAATAGAATAGAATGGGCACTTGGGCAGCACCCATGCAATAAGTTTGTTCAAGCAACCAGACATGCATTTCGGGTATGAAAATAATAGACCTTGGATTGAATCGCATTGCATTGTAGTGAAAAATTACTACTAGTGAGCTGTTCCTGGACGAATTTGATAAAACCAAGAAGGACCATCCATCGAGAGTGTTGCTATACACACGGACAAATATTGGCCCGTCACCTGAACGATTCTACCTGGCAGAGCCACAGCGAGCGTGCACGCACTAACAGTTGAGGACCCTGCCCACGTACAGGCCAAAGCCCAAGCGTCGGGCGCAGATCATGCAAAAAGTGTCGTCCGTGAATCAATTTCGATCCATCTATCACAACGGCTGTCGCAAGGCTGGGCCCACCACAGGGTGGTCAGTCAGGGACCGGTCATAATATGACAAACTGTCATTATTCAGGCCCACGGACACCACCATGGCGATTGGCGTTTGCTACACTTCGATCGAGAATGTTTGCCGCGCTATTATTTAAGGGCCGATTCGATGATAGGTGTGGCACACCACGCTCAGTCCATAGTTGGATCATCTCTTTCTCACTCCTTGCACATACGAACATTCAATTTATTTGTTTCACTCCAACATCTCACATAAATTGTACCGATGTAGCTAATCACCGACCGATGGATGGCTTTCAGACAAGCTAGTGCCCATTATTGGAATATCTACTAGTCCAGGATTACATTGTTCAATCAATATATAGCTACAGCTAGCTCGTTTGCCGTCCAGGAAAGAAGATGTACAACTTTACTATGGACTATATATATTCTGGCAAATGCATGGCCCTAAATCATCCCATAGCCATGTGTATAGTCATGAGTATATTATTGTACCCCCACCCCAGCATGCAATCCTGTTGTGCTGTACATCATTTCTCTTTCTCTTCACACGAAAAAAACACATATTACTTTGATGATTTAATTTGGTTGTGTTGGTGCAGCACAATGAGTGATGACTCTCTTCATCTCCTTCTCTGCGTGCCCACGTACCCCCACCCTGGAAAGAAGATTTTAAACTCGGTAGGAAGGAAGAAAGGAGGATCCTCTTTTCTCTTCTACCAAAGCGAACGCCAAACCCAAAACTGGTCCTCTGTTCTTTTTCTCTGTTTTGTTTGTTTACCATGCATTCTCTAACATGAGTTCAGACCAGAGTTAAGAACTCACTCTTGCTTCGTCCAAAGCACGCTTGCTGAAGGTGAGGGCCTTCAGATACTCAACTCCAAAAGAGGATCCGACTTTTTTGTGAGCGACCCGCTCGTCTTCACCGGCTGATGTTAGTTTCGATGATGGTGGTTCATGATCTCTTATAGTATGTACAGGAGATGCATTACTGTTTGGGGGATCATTGGCTCTGATTTGCTGGGACGACGCTATGTTCTCCTGTGACGTGAAGTTTCCTTAATGTTTGTTTATGCGTAGTGGTTTGTGATTTTGTCTCTCTGGTGGTGTCAGTCAAACTGTTGAAAGGAAGAAATTGGTACTAATGTCATTGCGTTTTCTTGTAGTCAAGTTTCTCAATATTCGGTTATCCACAGTCTTAAGAGAAGTTTGACAGAAGAACAAAAAAAAAAGACAAGTGGAGGAACGACCACAGTGGAAGTGGAACCCACGACCTTCTTATCTGAAGTGAGACGCTCGAATCCACTGCGTTCTCTAGGCGGTCACTCTGGAATAGCTTCTTCGGAGACAAAAATAATATTTGACATCTAATGTTTTTAGCATTGCCAAAATATTGGAAGAACTGTTTCAAAAAATAACGGATTTGTTAAAGCACATATAGATGGGATTTAGTTATTGCACGTCTAACTCCTATGCCATTTTACACGCAAATTTTTTTACTCATATGCCATTTAACGTGTTCTAAAACACGTCACGAAACACACCCCTCCGCTTGGACTCTTGAGCCCTAAGGAGATCAGGGCTCCCTCTGCCCCCGCCTCACGTCGGCTCTATCTGCCTCGTCTCTTGTGGCCTTAAGGCCATGGAGGCGGAGTGGAGCTTGGCCCTTGCCTGCGAGACGGCTCCTGCTTTGTATTTAGGTGCTCTTTTGTGTTTGGTTAGGTTTTGTGTCCTACTTAGGAACGCGAGGCAGCAACGGCTCCCTAAAGAAGTGTTAGAAGGGATAGAGAGGGATTGGTGGAATCGATGTTTATTGCTTGAGCCTCGTGGGCGTATATATAGGAGTACAATGATCTACTTGGAGTACAAGACAAGGCAGGACCAAATCCTAGTCTATCCTATACTTCCTAATAATCAATATACTCAACATCCCCCCGCAGTCACAACGGCGACGCAGACGGTGAGACTAGAGAAGAATCCGAAGGTAAGCGGACGGACACCCCCCCACAGTCGTAACGGTCGATGCATCGCGGAAGTCGTGGCTGGAGTGGAAACCGACGAGGTTGCTCAAGAAAGGCGGTAGCCCTTTGTGCCGATGCCGATGTAGCCGAGAGCGTAGAGAGGTGTAGCCGTGGTCGAGGTAGCCGTGCGAGGGACGCCGTGGTCGATGTCGAGTCGGGGTTGCCGGTGTCAAGGAAGTCGCCGTGGAGTCGCGGGCGCAAGGAGGCGCCGAGTTAGTCATGGGCGCAGTGGTGTCGAAGTAGTGGTGCGCCGGGGAGAAGATGATGTTGACGACGCGTCGCGCCGGGGTTGCCAAGCCCGGGGACACAACGTAGATGAAGGCACGCACCGGTGTTGCCAGCACCGGGCATGCGTAGACGGACGAAGACGAAGTTGACGAAGTGCCGACCAGGTTTGCCAGGCCCGGGGACACGTCGTGGACGAAGGCACGCATCGGTGTTGCCAGCACCGGGCATGCGTAGACGAGGGACCTGCACGAGCTGTACGCCATGTCGAGGAGTCGGAGGACCAGCAGAGAAGAAGACTCGACGACTGTTGTGGCGCCAATCGGTGTGGGGCCGATGTCACCAACGGTGGTCGGAGTAGACGAAGTGGTCGGGGAAGATGATGGCGACGCTGGCGACGGGCTGGTGCTGGACGTAGACGAAGGTGGTGGACGGGCGGCGGCGGCGGCTACGGCGGTGCTCGAAGTAGGCGAAGAACCCGAGAGCGTGACGAAGACCAGCGCGGACGGTGGCGTTCCCGCGCCAGGGGAGGCGGCGCGGCGCATACCACGAAAAGTCGACGCGCGGTGACGGCGGTGGGGACCGCCGGTCGCGGCGCTACGGCCCGAAGGGGCGACGCAGCAGCGGCACACGGGCGGGTCGGGGCGACGGCGGGAAGACCTCGGGGCGGCAGCGGGGACCGCGGGCCGTGACGCTACAACCCGAAGGGGCGACGTAGCGGCGGAGCGCGGGTCGATGCAACCGCGGGGACGGCCTCGGGGCGGCGGCCGGGACCACGTATCACGGCACTACGTCCCGAAGGGGCAACGCAGCGGTGACGCGTGAGTCGATGCCGTCGTGAGGAGAACCATGGGGCGGCGGCGCTGCGGCCCGACGGGGCGACGCATCGGCAGCCCGTTGCTCGATCGGTGGAGGGGCGCGCTGAACTCGGGGACGATCTTCACGGGACCTGCGGAGGCGCGAGCAACCGACGGGCCAGGTCAGTTCCGGGGCGTAGATGAGGCGGATCGCGGCGGCGAGCGGGTGATCAAGCCGATCGCGCGCGAGGTCAGGGACGCCGCTCGGTGGAGGCGGGGTGGCAGCGGAGTCCGAGATGAAGCCGACGATGACGGACGGCATGGGACGGCGTGCGGACGAGCGCGTCAGCACCGGCACCCGAGCTGCCAAAGCAGCGCCGGCGCCAGGGCAGCAAGGCCCGAGCGACCAATGTAGCAGCGGCGCCCGAGCTGAGGCAGCCGACGATCCTGACGCAGCCGGCCCGACGCAGCCGGGGACGAGGCCGGCGAGGCAGACCGCAGGGCCGCCGGGCGGACGCGGCGAAGGCGGGTGGCGTGGATCGATGGGCGGGCCGGCGCGCGAATGGCGGCTATGATGGGCCGCCGCATGGCGCGAGGCCGCCGGGTCGAGGTGATGCAGGAATCCCGGTCGGAGCAGGGCGGAGACGGCCGGCGTAGAACGACGGGCGGGCCGGCGCACGGACGACGGCTATGAAGGGCCGCCTGTCGGGCGAGCCGGCCGGTCGCGTCGGTGTTGGAGTAGAGGCGCACGGGGGTCGACGGCGGCGGTGGGCGATGCAATCGGATCTATGATCGGTAAACCAAAAAGTAAACGCCGATCAAGGTGATCGGCGAGAGAGAGAAAAACCCGGAGCAAGGGCTCGGGAAAAAGACTCTCTAGGGCAGCTGGTCGACACGACCGGCGGACGAACCCTAGGTACGGGCGGCGCGGCCCCCGGCGGCGGTTATGGAGGCCGACCGCCCCGGGGGCGGCGCGCGGGCGGAAGCGGCGGGCGGCGGCTAGGGTTGGATCGGTTAGGCTGATACCATGTTAGAAGGGATAGAGAGGGATTGGTGGAATCGATGTTTATTGCTTGAGCCTCGTGGGCGTATATATAGGAGTACAATGATCTACTTGGAGTACAAGACAAGGCAGGACCAAATCCTAGTCTATCCTATACTTCCTAATAATCAATATACTCAACAAGAAGGAATAAGGTCCTCTCCGCCTAGCACCTCTCTCGGTGGTGCATCTAGCATCGTCGAAAGGCTTGTGAAGGTGTGTTTCCGACGGATCTCATGCCTTGGATCCTGTATTCGTTCTTCTTTGCTCATGTATCTATAGATTGGAACCTTCTGATATACGCTCATGTTCATCAGTGACGGTTGTTGTTCTGGTGCGCTGGTCCTGTGAGTTCTTAGTCGGACTCCGGTGAGAGAGGGCAATGATGGCGGCGCGCTTTCAGCTCGCTGCAGTGCTTGTAGTCGTTGCTAGTAGGTCTACGAATCTGAATGTAATTTTTGTTATTTATTATGTTCGTTGTACTGCCATAATTGATGATAAATAAATAAAAACATATACAATTTCATTTTACACGGAGATTCATGTAAACATTTTTGTTTTATATTTCTAATGCTAATGTCGCTTAGACGTGCGTTGGGATGCTGCAACCGGCTACCGGCATAATACGACGGTCGCCACAAAAATCTGCAACCAGCTACTGAGTGTGCTACGAACCGCGTCGGGCGGTGCTAGTGCTAGGATTAATTAGTAAGTTTAATTAATGGAAATCTCTGTTTAGCAAACCGACATGTGGTTTTCTCTCCTGATGGGTCGCGTCCTATTGTAACGGACACGTCCTTCTAATCCCATCTCTTGTAAACGTCGCGTCTGTGCGACGCGTCCCTTCCGGGGGTATAAATTTGTACATCATCGCAATCAATCAACAGCCATTGTCACTGTTCATTCACACAGTTCATTCACATGTTATCGGCACTGGTAGTCTTTCCACGAGAGCAACTAGGCCGCCACCAAACTCGCCGGAGGAAGTTGAAACGGTGAGGATGCCGTCCCTTGCCTCCCTTCTCCTTGGTCTTCTCTGGGAAGAAGGTCGCCGTCACTTCCTTGCCGAGCAGTGCCGCCGGTTCGTCCGCCATAGATGGGGGGCACCACCACATGTTTCTGGCCTCGGTATTAACCGCCACCAAAACTTTGCTGGTAGACGCCGCCATCACGCGGCGACTGGACGACGCCGTCACGCCACGCCGGCGAACCGACGTCTGGCCACGCCAGTGGACAACCACCAGGGTTTGGACCCAGGGCTAGTTGCCGGACCAAGTGCACCACCGCCGCTGAACTCCGAGATGGGCGCGCCAGAGCCTGCACTGGCCGCTCCATCCACACCACGGAGGAACCGTGTGCACGGATATGGCCCGTGCCCCGCCCACTCCGCCGGCACACTCCTGCCGTCACCCACGCCGGCAGAGGAGGAGGAACGGGAGATCGTCGTCGACGTACCTGCACGCGGCTACAGCCCGGCTCCGACGCACGTCGCCAGCGCCGGGGGCGACAGCCTCGTCTTCATCCCGACTCCAAGACGCGCCATGGCCACCGCGGCCGCGGTCACCGCTGCCGGAGCAAGTGGCAGCGCCGGGCCAAGACTTGGAGTGGACACTCCGGGGACAAGCAGCGCCCCATGGGCGTTCGGTCGCTCCCCTGCTCCTCCCGGCGAATAGGGCCTCCTCCTCTTCGGCACTGGT
Source organism: Elymus sibiricus (assembly GCA_039707655.1). NCBI lineage: Eukaryota > Viridiplantae > Streptophyta > Magnoliopsida > Poales > Poaceae > Elymus > Elymus sibiricus. The sequence continues at coordinate 475,537,624 of CM077668.1, read as the reverse complement.
GGGACGGCTGCCATGGACATCACAGGCACGAGCGGCAGCGCGGGTCCGCCTGACGTCGGCGCGAGCCGCCGTCTCCTCTTCGGGCGCTCCGTCGCCGCCGTCGACCGTCGTCCTGGACGCCGTCCGGGAGCTTGGAACCCGGCATCGCTCGGCCTCGCCAACGGACTCCCGAATGGAGTCGACATCCCTGACTACACTCCCTCGTCGGACGAGGAGGACTTCGTTCCTCCACCGCCGGCGACTCGCCCGTGAGCGCGCGTCCGGCGCGGCGGCTGGAACAGGGGAGGGCGGCGCCGTGTGGAATGGGTATCGGGGGCGGTAGGGGAAACACTAACCGTTCACCCCTTTTATTCAGCCGGTAAAGCGGCACCGGGCCTGATGGGCCGAAAGGCCAGATGGGCTTTGGCCTATGCCCCGTTCTGGCATGTAGCAGTGGGCTGTGCTACTAGTTTAGGTCTCTCTGTTTGCGACCCAGGACCATTTTTTCTTTTTTTTCTGTTTAGTTCTTTAACTAGCAGTTTGAAGTTGTGTTTAGTTATTTAGTAATTTGTGTAAATTACTATATTGTATTGTTCAGTAATTAGTGTATATTATTGTATTGTACAAGCACAATGTATGTCAACATATATGTTCTGGCAATTTGGCAATTGCTATATGTTGATCAATATACATGCATTATTTTATTTACAACACAATTAATTTGCTATGAGAGTAAATTAAGAAGCATGATGATTGCATGCAGGATATGGCTGACATATCTAAAAAAGAGTTTGCTGAACTTGCCGTCGATGGTTCTAACTATTTGACATGGGCAATGGATGTCAAAATCAATTTGACGGCCAAGGAACTCAATTCCGCTATAACCACACCTGCCCAAGGTACTTCATCTATAATAGACATAACAAGGTATTCGGCGTTGCACTTCATTCGACATCATCTTCACCCTGACCTAAAGACAGAGTATCTGATGGAGGAGAACCCTCTGACACTCTGGAACTTCTTAAAGGAGAGGTATGATCAACAAAGGGCGGTGATGTTGCCTGAAGCGCAACGGGAATGGACGCTAGTCCGATTCCAAGACTTTAAGTCTGTAGCTGCATACAATTCTGCTGTTCATAAGATCAACTCCAAGTTGAGATTTTGCAATAGTGCAATTTCTGATGCTGGTCTTATTGAAAAGACACTTTCTACTTTCCATCCTTCTATGAGGATACGTGCTGAACAGTATCGTCAGCAAAAGTATAAGAAGTATTCAGAGTTGATTTACTCGCTGCTTCAGGCAGAGAAGCACAATGAGCTTGTTGAGAAGAACAATTTGGCTCATCCAACAGGAACGGTGCCTCTGCCTGAATCACACTTCAACTCTAAGAATACTCAAAAGTTCAATGGTTCCAAAAAGAACCGTAGGACAATCAATGGAAAGTGGAAGCGTAATGAGAAGCAGAATAAGTTTGGAGTCCAAAAGGGCAAAGGTTCTTTCAAGAAGAATGAAAGGGCTAGCAACACTGGTTCCTTCAGGTGTGGTTGTAAGGAACATATTGCAAAGAAGTGTGACACTTCGAACCATTTGGTGGAATTGTACCAACAGTCACTTGGAAAGGGCAAGAAGGCTCAGGGGAACCAGTATGAAGCACACTTCACTGGCAATGAAGATGGTACCCCTACGGTTGATGGTTCTCGAGATGATTCTCTGAACATGGACAACTAGGAGCAGAATCAATAAGTGGAAGATCCAATACTAGATGTCGATGACATGCTAGTAGAATTTGGTTCTACTGACATATATGAAGACCAGATTTAGTCTCATTTGTCTAAGTATTGTAATAATGTTATTAGACATTTTACATGTGTTGTAAAATAAGTTATGTCCTTAGACATAATGTGTTAGCTATGTCGTGTGACATAGGACTTGTAATAAGTACAAGACATATATGGTTTGTAATGTATGTACTGTTTCTATATGAGTTTGATTATATACTGAACTTTGTTCTTTTACTCTATAGAATTTCAAGAAATAATACAATGGAGGAGGAAATGTGTTTAGTGGATAGTGCATCTACTAACACGATACTTAGGGAGATGAAGTATTTCCAGACACTCAAGAAGAGTAATGGAAGTGTCATGACAATTGCTGGTCGAGACACGGTAATTGTTGGTTCTGGTCAAGCTACAATTACACTCCCTATGGGTACTAAATTGGTAATCCAGGATGCTCTACTGTATCCAGATTCTACTCGTACCTTGCTGAGTTTTAAGGATATCCGCAAAAATGGTTTCCATGTGGAAACTAATGAAGAGAGTGGGGCTGAATGCCTACTCATAACTCAGCAAAAGGGATTTCGAAAGGAAATCCTTGAGAATTTGCCTTCTTTATCTTCTGGGTTGTATTATACATACATTAAACCAGAGACGCATATGGCGTACAAGATAGTTTTTCAGAATCTTGATAAGTTCAAGATTTGGCATGGTCGCCTGGGTCATCCTGCTGCTGGCATGATGAGAAAAATTATTGATGGTTCTGTTGGACACAACATAATGGATAGAAAGTTTCCAAAATCATCGGATTTTGTATGCACAGCATGTGCAACTGGGAAATTGATCACAAGGCCATCTTATGTGAAATTAAAGGATGAGCCACTTGATTTCCTTGAACGTATTCAAGGAGATATTTGTGGTCCAATACAACCATTATCTGGACCATTCAGATATTTCATGGTCCTAATTGATACATCAACAAGATGGTCAAATGTGTGTCTACTGTCAACAAGAAGCCATGCTTTTGCAAAGCTAATTGCTCAGATCATTAAATTGAGAGCAAATCATTCTGAGCATAGGATAAAATCCATCAGAATGGATAATGCTGCGGAATTCAGTTCACGAGCATTTAATGATTATTGCCTAGCTTTGGGATTTCTGTGGAGCACTCAGTACCTTATGTACATACCCAGAATGGTCTTGCGGAATCACTTATCAAGAGAATCAAGTTGATAGCAAGACCGCTCCTACAGAATAGTAATCTTCCAGCTTCATGTTGGGGTGATGCAGTTTTACATGCTGCGGAATAGATACAAATTCGACCAACTGCATATCATACAGTCTCCCCGTTGCAGTTAGTACGTGGAAACCATCCAAGTATTTCCCATCTGCGGCAATTCGGTTGCGTGGTATATGTACCGATCTCACCACCGCAACATACATCAATGGGCCTTCATAGACGAATGGGGATCTATGTGGGGTACAATTCTCCGTCAATCATTAAGTACCTGGAACCCCTGAAAGGGGATTTGTTTATAGCCCGGTACGCTGATTGCATTTTTGATGGGGACAATTTCCCGGCATTAGGGGGAGAGAATAACCACAAAGAATGCCGAGAAATAGATTGGGATGTGCAAGGCATCCAGTCCTTAGATCCACGTACGAATGAGTCTGAACTGGAGGTTCAAAAGATTATAAATTTTCAAAATATTGCAAATAATCTGTCAGACGTATTTACTGATTATAAAGGTGTCACAAAATCAAATGTTCCCACTATGAATGTGCCAGAGAGAGTAGATGTGACCCATAGATCTACTCAGCCACCTAAGAGGGGGAGGAATCTGGACACAAAGGACAAGGCTTTGCAGAAGCGTCCAAGGGGAATGAGGAATCCTCAAATAGTAAATGCAAGTCAACAAGATGTTGATATTCAACCTAGGGTTGAAGGACACCTGAAGGATGTTGGACATCCAGAACCCAGCACGAGTGTGCACACAAATTTTGGTGCTGGGATATCGGAAGACCTCGATCCAATTGTTGAGGGAAATCACGAAGGATCAAAAGGTATTGATGAGATATCCATTAACTATATTGATTTAGGAGAATCATACAACAGAAAAACTACAGTTGTCGACATTTATTTCTCCTCTAGAATTGCAGAAGGCCTTGATTTGGATCAAGAACCTAAGTCCATGGCAGAGTGCATGAAGCGCTCAGACTGGTCCAAATGGAAGGTAGCAATTGAGGATGAATTGTGCTCGCTCATAAAAAGAGGGGTATTTACTGCAGTAATACCCACTCCTCGGCATGTGTTCCCTGTGGGAGCAAAATGGGTTTTTGTTCGTAAGAGGAACGAGAACAATGAGGTGGTGAGATACAAGGCGAGGCTTGTAGCACAGGGGTTCACGCAGAGACCCGGCATCGATTATGATGAAACATATTCTCCTGTTATGAGTGGAACAACGGTCCGATATTTAATATCACTGGCAGTGAAAATGAATTTGTCTCTCCAACTGATGGATGTTGTGACTACATATCTATATGGGTCACTGGATTCGGATATTTATATGAAAGTTACTGAGGGAATGAAGCTTCCGAATCCAAAGGCTAATCGCAACATGTATTGCGTAAAGCTTCAGAAGTCATTGTATGGCTTGAAGAAATCGGGAAGAATGTGGTATAACCGACTGAGTATAATCCTTCTTCAGAAGGGTTACTCAAATAATAATGATTGCCCATGTGTGTTTATTAAGAAATCTAAAAATGGATTTTGTATTATTTCTGTGTATGTGGATGATCTGAATATCATTGGGACTACACATGAAATACATGAGGCAAGTAATCATCTTAAGACAGAATTTGAGATGAAAGATCTGGGTAAGACTAAATTTTGTTTGGGCTTACAACTTGAACATCTTCCTTCGGGAATACTTGTTCATCAGTCTGCTTATATCCAAAAGATTCTTGAGAAATTTAATATGGATAAAGCATATCCATCAAAAACACCAATGATTGTTAGATATCTTGATAGAGATAAAGACCCATTTAGACCTAAGGGTGATGATGAAGAGGTATTAGGACCTGAGTTTCCTTACCTCAGTGTTGTTGGAGCACTAATGTGTCTAGCAAACTGCACCAGGCCTGATATATCATTTGCAGTAAATTTATTGGCTAGATTCAGTGCATCACCAACAAAGAGGCATTGGGTTGGTGTGAAGAACATTTTCAGATATCTTCAAGGCACCAAAGATCTTGGTTTGTTCTATCAGAAAAATCAAGATAGGACCATGGTGGGATATTCTGATGCTGGATACTTATCTGATCCCCATAATGCTAGAGCACAGACTGGTTTTGTCTTCTTGAGTGGAGGTATGGCCTTCTCTTGAAAGTCATCAAAACAAACTCTAGTGGCTACATCCACGAATCATTCTGAAATTATTGCTTTGTTTGAAGCATCACATGAATGTGCATGGCTTCGCACAATGATAAACTTTATTGAAAGTTCAAGTGGGATTGGATCATTGGAATCACCCACCATTATCTATGAAGATAATGCTGCATGTATTACACAGATGCAAACAGGTTATATAAAGAGTAATATTACATAGCATATTTCTCCTAAGTTATTTTATCTCCATGAGTTACAGCAAACTCGGGAGATAAATATTTTGCAAACGAAGTCATGTGATAATCTTGATGATTTGTTTACAAAGTCATTACCAAGTTCTTTATTTGGGAAGTACATCAATGGAATTGGTATGAAACGACTTCGAGACTTGCAAAGTTCAGGGGGAGTGTATCCCTGAATGATAATCTGTTTGTGATCCTCGGATCTTTGATATTACACTCTTTTTCTTTATAAGTTTTTCCTGAATGGTTTCTTATGGAAGGTTTTTAATGAGGCAATAGTAATGCAAGCATTGTGATATGTCAGTTTCTCCTTATTTTCCCACTGGGTTTTTGGAAGGAGTTTTTGATGGCATATTGTACATATCTCCTCATATTTTTCCTACAGGGTTTTTGGAGGAGACTGATCATGATGATGATGATCAAGATGTTGATGATGATGATCAAGATGTTGATGATGATGTTTCCAAGAATAATTGAAGCAGAGATTAGGGGGAGTGTTAGGATTAATTAGTAAGTTTAATTAATAGAAATCTCTGTTTAGCAAACCGACGTGCGGTTTTCTCTCCGGATGGGTCGCGTCCTACTGTAACGGACACGTCCTTCTAATCCCATCTCTTGTAAACGTCGCGTCTGTGCGACGCGTCCCTTCCAGGGGTATAAATTTGTACATCATCGCAATCAATCAACAGCGATTGTCACTGTTCATTCACACAGTTCTTTCACAGCTAGGACAGTGACGCCTGGATGTTGTGACCGGCCACCGGCGTGCTACATCGAGCACCACCGATGCTATGACCAGCCAAATAGGCGAGCAAAATAAAAAAGAAGTTGATTTTAATGAGGACAATACAAAGGAACAAAAAGTGCGGCCTTCATCTGGTACTGACAATCCCAACGGCAAGGAGATTGATTCTAAATTACTAACTGTCAATGATGTCACTGAAATTTGGTTCATGTTTGAGGTAATCAAATTCGATTTTCCTTTCTTCCAAGTCTTTCAACAATCATTATTAGATATCTTGTTACCTCAAAATAAAACTGTGTGACGGAAAATTAATTCTTTCTGTTGCAAGCGAATACATATAGAAAGAGAGAGCCTTCAGGGTCCGTGTCATCGACTTCGCCCTAGGGCCCTTCAAAACATAGTGAACAGAAAAATCAAAAATATCTGAATTTTTTTTGTGACAAAGATTGACAAATGTTCTAAGAGCTTACAAAATTTCATCATGAAATCACATTTGTGGAAGTCATCAAAGAAAAAAACAGTGCTCCAAAATGCTTTGGAAAGTAGCATTTTCAGAGTATCGATTTTTTTTTTTTGCCACGACTTCCAGGAATGTGATTCCATGACAAATCTTTGCAAGCAATCAAAACATTTGTCAATGTTTGTGACTAAATAATTCAGATTTTTTTGCATTTTTTTTTATTTTACTGCTCACCCAAGCTTATTTGAGCTCGGGCTGAGAAACTTCGCGGCCATAACAACGGCCATCTTGATTTTCCACAAATGCTGGAGACACGCTGCTCCATTTCTAGAAAATTGGTAAACCAGATTGATGGTCTTGCATAACACATCGGTCTGTCCGGTTTTAGCCGAGTGCTGAACCAATATTACGAAGGACCGAAGCCTCGATTAGTTGTTTCCTCTTTCCTATGAAACCAATCCGTCAGTATTTTTGAGAAATGTCATTATTCCAAAACCAAAACACCGAACCGATTGGTTGGGTGGGACCGAACGCCCCTTCTGAGTGTTAGTGGATAGTAGAGTATGCGTGACTGGCATAGGAACCGGAGAAAAATTCACTGTAGGTTCTTAAACCTGAGTTGGTGCCCACTTTAGTCTCCTAAGTTCAAAATACCCAAAATATCAACCTAGGGTTCACATACGGTCCATTATACAGTTTGCTCTACGTATTCGCTGATTTGGCATCTGTCAACTCGAGCCACGCGGGCGCTGACTGCCACGTCGCCGTCGCCACACTCGTCCGCCTGAATACGATTGGAACCAGGTTTTTTTTTGCAAAATCACCTGAAATATAAACCTGCCCCCCACCATGGTGATCAGGTTGAGGTGGAGGTTCTTGCCGATGTGCGGGTTCTGGAGCCCGCTTCGCGCAGCAGCACCGGCGTAAGGAGCGAGCCGCCCGCTGGGATGGTCACCTTGGCGCGAACCTCCAGCTTCCTCGTGATCGCCGGGTTGCAGGTCGTAGCCACCACGCCGACACACCTCTTCCCCCTCGTACCGGTCGCGTCGCTGAACAGCAGCTTCACCGCCTTGCAACCCGTCAGGATCACTGCGCCGCGGGCCACCGCGTCGACCAGCCACGCCGTGTCCGTGCCGCGCTTGTCCCCGGTGCGGCAGCCGTACCCGCAGCTGCCGCATAAGGGGCCCTCCGACGAGTTCCTCCACACTGGCTCGACCTTGTACTCCAGCTTCGCACCCCTTGCGCAGGACCTTGTTCTGGAGCCCCTCCTCCTTGCAGCCCGACGTCACGCCAAGCCGCTAGAACACCGCGTCCATCGCAGCGGTGTACTCTAACATGTCGAACAGCGGCAAGCCGGGCGCGGCCGCCCATTCCTTGCGCATGCTGTCGGGTGTCTTGATGCAGGCCAACCAGTTCACGGCCGAGCAGTTAACATTTGACAAAGCATAGGCTTTCGTACACCCCTTTATCTAGCCATTCATTTATGCATCAAGATTCGTGCGAGCACTTTTGTCTTTTTTGTTTCTTCCAAATAAAACAACATATGAACTTCAAACTTTGGAGGACCACAAAACATTCTAACTAGAATGTTGGAAAAAACTTTCAGATTTTTTCGTGAAACATATATACTAAAACTAATATTTTTTACTTAAAAAAAATCTCATTTTGTATATTTATGTCGGAGCAAAAAATCTGAAAGTTTTTTCCCACATTGTAGTAAGAATGTTTTGTTGTCCTGCAAAGTTTGAATTTCATATATTGTTTCGTTTTGAAGAAACAAAAAAGAGAAAATTTCATGTAATAAGTTAGTTGTGTAGCACAGATCTCAAAGCAACATTGAAGGGTAAGGATAGGAGGTGTCCGGAAGTCTGAGCTTTATAAATCCACATTCACGGCCGAGCCGCCGCCGACCGTGGAGCCGGCCAGGAGGAGCCCGTTGCCGCTGAGCGTGCTCACGAACCCGCCGTACTCATAGAGCTGGCTCATCGACGGGCCCTCGATGGACGTGTAGTCCCTCGCCGTGAAGTAGTTCCCCTTCTCGATGACCACCACCTTGTGGCCGGCCCCTGCGAGCACCTTGTGACCGCAGACGTAGAGCAGAAGACCTTGACGAGTAGGAAGAAGAGGCGCAGAGGCGGGAGCATGGTCTCCCGGCTCCACCGGCGCAGCGCATCCTCCCACCGATCCACCGGCATCTCTGCGAAGCGCTGCATGAACGGGGAGCTCCACGACAGGCACCGGGCGCCGCAGAGTGTCCTCCCACCGATCCACCGGCATCTCCGCAAACCGCTGCACGAACGGGGAGCTCCACGACAGGCACCGGGCGCCGCAGAGCGCGAGGGTCCCCACCGCGTGCCCAGCAGCCACAGCACCGTCCGCACCAGCATCTGCGCCTCCCGGAGACACATTGCCGACATCAGCTGCGCCACCTGAGCGCGCATGTACGTACAGGGTCAGCCGCCGGTTGGTAACAAAACGCAGGTCGTCAAGACACGTCGTCGTATCATAGCTACTAGCTAGTCGCAGGTGTGCTACTAACCTCGTCCGGGACGGGCGGGTCGGCGGCGGATGGGAGGAAGAAGTCCCGGACGGCCTTGTCGGTCGCAAGGTGGTGGCCGTCGGGCGGCAGCGACGGGACCAGCGCGCCGCACACGGCGGTGAGCGCCATCATCTGGGTGGCGGAGAAGCCGTGCGTGTACGTCCTCGCGCCTCCTCCCCGCAGGAGGGGGTGGCCCTGCCTTCTTCTCTGCTCCTTGTCCTCTTCCATGGCGCCTTTCTGATGTCGTCACAGACTCACAGGTGTATAATGGAGCGTGGGTGGGTAGCGGCGATCTGCGAGATAATGGACAAGCGGGGTGTGGAGGTACCCATGCTTTATTTGGAAGATATATGGTCCATTCTACATTGGATGGATGGGATATGGACGATGGATGGGCGGCAAACGTCCGCTGCTTTCCGGGCGAAGGTTTATATTTCAGGCGATTTTGTAAAAAAAAACCTGGTTCCAATCGTATTCAGGCAGACGAGTGTGGCGATGGCGACGTGGCAGTCAGCGCCCGCGTCGCGCGAGTTGACATGTGCCAAATCAGCGAATACGTAGAGCAAACTGTAGAATGGACCATATGTGAACTCTTAGGACAAGTTTAGGGATGGTATTTCGGGTATTTTGAACTTAAGGGACTAAAGTAGGCGCCAGCTCAAGTTTAAGGACCTACGGTGAATTTTTCTCCAGGAACCGGCAGGTTATTGCCCTGCCAGAGGGTGTGTGGGTACTATTTAAGCATTGTAATAAGCTTAGTTATGCTACTGAGAAAGATGGGGAAATTGTATCTCATGAATTCTCACCGGGAGCAAGAAGCAAAGCTATTTTTCTCCATGGTGAAGTATATGTACATTTACTTTTTCGCTGGTGTGTGTTCTTGAGATACAAAGAGAGAATATTGAGATAGATGTTAGATATCGTGAGAGAAAAGAAGAGGGGTCACGAGATGCAGCTCTAACAGGCACGTCCGTCCATCGTGGATACCATCTCAGCTGCTTCATCTTTAAACTACCACTATATAAGCAAACTAATGCAGACAGCCTGCCCGAAAAACTTATACAGTGCAGATTAGAATCTGCTGCTGTTCGTGCGGTCGACAGATGTACATCGTCCACTCCGATCGGTATCGGTAACGGGCTCATTCTTCACAAGACATGCATCTGCAGCCATCATTGTGCAACGTGCATTCAGTCTCTCCTGCTCTTGTTCGGCTGGTAGGTAGGTAGACGGAGGATTAACCGGTAGCACACTGATTATTGCCATGGGCGGAGCAAACATCTCGGCGCTCTGTAACAGAAGGCGCCATAAACAAGTTATTCTCGACTCCAGTGACCTAGCCGCCGCCCCCAGCAGATCCCCCGCCAGCGCCTCTTCTCGCCGCCGTCGCCGCCGACACGCGCCGCGTCGGCGGCAGGCTCGCCCCCCTAAGGGTGGTGAGGTTCCCGAACGCGCGGGCTTGTCTCATGGCGGCGCATCTCCTGCCTGGGAGTCATCGGCCTAAGCTCACCTGGAGGCGTCCCGGCGGCGCGGTTTCATCTCCATGCTATAGCGGATCTGGAGCGGAAGCCGCCGCTGCTTCTTTCGGCGTTGGCAGCGATAGGCGGCCATGGCCCTGTGGGGGGCGGCGTCCCGCGGGGCACCTCGCGGCGGTATGGATTCGGGGCGGCGGCGGCCGGTGAGGCCCAGATTGCCCTCGGTTGCATAGCGTGGACGTATCCATGTCCAAGGCGGAGCTGCTCCAACGGTCCGGAGTATTCGACCCTGGATCCCGTTCGGTAAAGAGACGGTGAAGAGTGTGCTTGGGATTCATCCTAACGGCTCTTCCGGCATGGCGCGGTGGGGTGGCAGCCCTCCCTCCATGCTCCAGTGGTGGCGCCCTTCGGCAGTGGCCGGAGTGTCAGGGTACACCGCGGTGGCAGTGCGGCTGTGGATGATCGCCGGATCTGGGCGGCCAGCTCCGGGGCTTTGTAGGTGGTCTTGCAAATGCACAGGTTGTCGGTTGGATGTTATTGGGACGGATCCGGGTGAAAACCTGGTATTCGGCCGGTGGCCGGAGCCGGTGATGGTGACGCCCTTGGCGTCGTTTTCTTCGTGAAGGCATCATCGAGGTGAAGCTCCCAACTCCTCCTGCTACCTTCGGGGGAAACTCTTGATCAGTTGATTGAATGATGGCGACGCTTTTGTGTCGTTCCCTCCTAGGCAGCGTTATTCATGGAGGTGTGCAATGGCTCGAGGGACCAGTCAACAGTTTTAGCGGCGGAGCGGCGTTTCATGTCACGCATCGACGATGTGGAGTCTCGGCGGTGTGGCACAGCAGGATCTCGGCGACGGATGTATGATGATGGACGCGCATAGGGAGGTGGCGTTGTCTGGCGCCGTGGTGGCGTCGACGGCAGGCCTGACAAGGTCGATGGGTCAGTATCTTCTCTGAAGATGGACCGGTGGAAGATGGCGGCGGCGGCCTCTGAGAGTGCGCCGGACCGGTGCATGCCCCAGACCCAAAAAGAGGCTTGGTTGGAGCCTCTTGCTTTAGATGTTACGCTTTCGTGCGAGGTCTGTTTGGTATTCGGCTCGGACATTTGGCACCCCATCATCAAGTGCATAGGAATAGCGACAGATGTTGTCAAGATGGTGACTTCAAATTTACCGTTTGTAAGGTCTTTATGAATAATTAATAAAATGGCTCCATGCATCGTTCAGATGCAGAGGGCAGGGATCATCCTCCGTTCATAGAAAAATAAGAATAAAACACTGACACATGAGTCAGTTGTTAACTCTTATCTAATACAATCCAGCTGGATCATGCATGCATATGCGGCAGCTACATACGTCGATTACAAGTTGTGCCACGTGGCCCACGTCAACACAAATATACAATAGCAAATTTGTCTTTGGTTTCGTCCCTCCAAACGTTGAAAGCACAAGACACAGCGGTGAGCAGTGGGCACACGGAGAAGAAGAAGAAGAAGAATTGTACACCACCAACCCAACCAAACCCAAAAGTCTGACAGTAATCCGGCTGGCCATCTTGTTTCATTCCATGTAGTTCCTGCCACTCATGGTCATGGGTGTGCACAAGCAGACAATGAACACTCAGCTTATTTGTTTCACTCCAACATCTTATAGAAACAAAATTACACATGTTATCTAAGGGCATTTCTAACGGATTCCCTATCCGGCGTTAGAGAAGTAAAAAAGTCAGTTTTACTCCTCTAACGCGCATCTAACCGATCCCCAATCGACCGTAATGGAGTAAAAACTATACTCCGGCGCCAACCTTCTTCCTAAATATACTCGGCCGCTGCGGCTCCAAGTAAAAGCCGCGCCTGTCCCTCGTGTCGCCCTCCCACCACCCCCGCCCTTGCATCTTCGCCGGCGCGCCTTCCGACGACCGCTCGCCGGCCTCGCTGCTACCTTATTGCCTCCCTTGGGCCCCGCCGCCCTTCTGCCCGACGTCGAGCCTGTTCGGCCCTTGTCGCCGTCACCGGAATCAAGGTGAAACGCCGCCGCTGTTGCCATAGCCGATTCGTCGGATTGCTTTGAAACTTCTTAATTTTCAGTCGGCCGCCGCATCTCACCTTGCTGGAAGACCGCTGCAGGTCATTCGCACGCGCCGCCGCCCGCCGGTTTGGTCTAAACGACATTGGCCGGCCGGTGCACCACCACCGCACCGCAAGTGGTCGACGAATTTCCTAGTTGTGTTTTTTTGTTCATTTTTTTTAACCGAGCCGTTCGGATTGAACCTAGCCATTTGAATTGTAGATGAAGAGGTTAAGAGAAATGGTCTTGGAGGACTCGTCGTCATCCAAAGGGGAAGAAGACGACGATGACTTTGAAACCGTTTTAGGCAGGATTTGCAATGACGATGTTCGGCGGCCTAGGAGAGGATCACAGTTTGGCCACATACACAATTGTGATAGAGCAGAGGGCCATGCCAAGATCATGAGAGACTACTTTGATTCAAAGCCAACTTATCTGGAGAAGTACTTTCGCCAGCGCTTTCGGATGCACACAAGTCTTTTTTGATCATTGCAAAAGCCGTTGAGAGATATGATGACTGCTTCAAGCTCCGGAGAAATGCATGTGGAGAAATAAGTGCAAGCCCCCTAATGAAGTGCATTGCGGCTGTTCGAGTCTGGGCATATGGGTGTTCGGCTGATGCGATTGATGACTATGTCTGCATTGGTGAAGACACAATCTTGGAGGCTGTCCGAAGGTTCACTAAAGCAGTGATCATGGCCAGGGAAGCTTGGATCACTTGATTGTATGCACTGGACATGGAAGAATTGTCCTGCAGGATGGAAGGGTCAGTACAAAGGCCAACGATCATTCTTGAGGCAGTTGCATCGAAGGATATTTGGATACGGCATTCATTATTTGGTTTGCCTGGCTCTCACAATGACTTGAATGTTCTCTCCCGATCATCACTGTTTTGTAGGCTTATTACAGGTGATGCTCCCGCTTGCAACTACTCGGTCAACGGGCTCCACTACTCCATGGGTTACTACCTTGCGGATGGCATCTATCCACCATGGGCCACCTTGGTCAAGAAAATTCTGCATCCAAAAAGTAACAAAAACTTTCACTTTACCCAATGTCAAGAAGCTGCTAGGAAAGATGTTGAGAGAGCCTTTGGTGTTCTTCAGAAGCGCTTTGCAATTGTTCGTGGCCCTGCCGAGTACTGGAGCTCCAAGGTTCTATGGCGGATCATGACTTTTTGCATCATATTGCATAACATGATCATCGAAAATGCGTGAGAACTTTCAGTACATCACCAACAGGACTCCGGTTGAGCCAGAGTATGATACAAACAGGATCCTGGCATTCCTTGAGGAGTATCGCAAGATCGAGAACCGACAAGTTCATGCTCAGCTCCAACAAGATCTTATTGAGCATCACTGGCAACATCTTAGCGAGTCCTGGTTGTTCTATCACATGCTATTTGCTACATTTGGATCATTCGACGTGTTTAAATTTGAATAATTTGGTTTGTAAACTTTAAATTCGGTTTGTAAACTATATTCGTGATTGGCTTGAACATTCAAATTTATGTTTAGTTTCTATATGTGTGCTAATATGTAGTTGCAGTGTATACTAGAATTGCAAAGTTTGGAAAAAACAAAAATTTACTCCGTTCAATATAGGGGATCGGCAAGGTCCGGCTAAAACTTAGTGGAGTAAATATACTCCACTAAGGGTTTACTCCACCGGATACTTCGCTATTTTTAGGGATCGGTTAGAAACCCTAACAATAATTGATAGATCTAAGAATGATTGATGGTTTTGTGACATGTATTAATCACTGGAACATATAGCTACTAGTCCAGGGCTACATGCGTCCATCTATAGCTAGCTACCTTGCTACTACAAATTGTTAACGGAGGAAGGATCGAAGACACTTCACAATGAACTATATATATACCAGCCACATGGCTCTAGTCTCTTGATCATCCAATAGCCATGCGTACATTACTGCACACCTGACCTCCATGTAATTCTTGCATGCTATTAGCTGTTTGTCGTTCTCTTCCTCACATGCAGAATTGCATGCATGCACAACTGATGGGGATGGTCGTGGTTAGTATTTACCAGACTCTTTCGACAAAAATATTATGTGGTTAGTATATAACAGACTCTTTCAAGAACAATATTAAGTTTGATTCCTATACTTATTTGTTGACTATCACATCCTCTGAGCGGTGATAGGGTCGTCGGCTGAGGCCAGGGTTGGCCAATTTTGGGTCATCTCCGTCTCAACATTGGCTTGGCAGGTTGGACAAAATGGAAACTTCCTAGCTAGACGTTGGCCAAGGCCAGCCGAAGTGTGTGCAGGAGCCCGGCTATTCCCTATAAAAGTCACACACGCTATGTATATGTGCATTCTTCATGATAAGAGAAAGAAAAAGAATGCATAGCACAAATGAATTGCATGTTGGGGATGGGGTGCAACAATACACTCATGACTACATACATGGCTATCAGATGATCTTGGTTTTCTTGGTATATAAATAGTCCTAGCGAAGTGTACATCTTCCTTAATCCAGTAGCAAACTCGTAGCAAGTGGGCTAGCTATAGCTATATATGGATGGAAGCATGTAGTCCTGGACTACTAGTTGTTCCAGTAATCCACACTAGCTCGCCTCAAAACCATCGATCAATCGGTTATTAGCTATGTGCGTACAAGTTGTGTGAGATGTTGGAGTGAAATAAATAAACCGAGTGTTTGTCTACTCGGGTAGTGAGCACTACTAGAAATACTGGCATTAACGACGGTGCCTAAAAACTGCTGGTCGTTGAACACCCGAGTGGAATCCCCGCGTGGTGGAAACCAGTCTACGTAATACCTTCAACAACCACGGGTCTGCCCGTCGCTACATGAGCGGTCGTTACTGTTGTGATATGGTTTGCATGTACGTACAACTCTTAACAAATTTCCACTCCTTGCGTTCAAAAAGAAAAAAAAACTCTCCTCTCCTTTATCTCTCCCCCGCAAACAGCCCAACTAATGTTGGCGGGTTCTCCAAATATTGGCGCTAAGTGTTGGCAATTTCCATTAGATAACCCTTCGTAATAACAGGGAATAACTATGTAATCTGTTAGGATCTCATCTCCCTGTGCCTCTTTCTCCTCTCCTCCCCTTCCCCTCCCCTGCTCAATCGGCGACACCTCCATAGTCCATAGATCACATCTCCTTTCTGTTCTACGCCTATCCGCACTACGGCCCCCACCTCGCCAGTCGCCTCGACCCCGGCGCGTACGCGATGCTGCCTGCACGTCGCCGGTAGCCTCGACCCGGTATGCCCCGCTGCCACCAGCACATCCCCGGTCGCCTCGACACCGGCGCGCCCGGGCTGCCGCCTCCACGTCGCCGGTTAGCCTCGACTCTGGTGCGCTCGCGTTGCCGCCTGTACATCACCGGCCGCCAACGCAACTCCGCTGCAGGTTGGTTCGTATTCCTCCTTGCTCAGTTTTTTTCTGTTGCCGGACCTTCAAGCACTGTTGCTGATCCCGATTACTAAATATGTAGGTAGAATTTCGTTCTGGCTAGCCAAGTTTCTCAAGTGTTTTTTGTTAAGGACAATCTTATAAAAGGATGGCACACAGTTGTGAAAAATCCATCACGTCGTGCTTACAGTGTACCACATGGACAGTCTGATGATGAAGCCTCTGAAGCTGAATTTGACAATGGCGATGAAGACGACATGCTTCAAAACTCGATAACAACATCACGTAGAAAGAGAACAACATGATGGCACTAGTTTATGCAGCTCTTAATCTGTACTAATCGATTTTCTTCATATTTTAGCTTTTACCTTCTTAATAAACAGTGACACAAGTAGTTCTGTACTTGACTTATTTGATTACTTTGTATAGCCTTTGTGCACACTTCAAACTTGACAACATTAGCTCGGGAAAGATGCCGCTCACAGCTGAATAAGTCTGGACTGGTACACCAAGGTATTGCTAGGCGGACCTTGCTGGAGAAATCAAGTCAAATAGCAGATTTTAGCAGAAAAAGGGTTACTCACAGGCCTCATTTGCAAGATTAGGAACTGTGGAAAAAGTACGAGTTAGCTACAAAAGGTACTACGCAAACATAAAATTATTATTCAAGCTATCTTCTATTGGATGATACAATGTGGTTGCTTGTTTTGATAGATGGAAATGATGCGCCAACAAATACACCAATCTTGTTTACTACAAATTGGGATGCTGATGATTCTGAAAGTGAGTTTCTAAGTATCATGTACTGTACCAAGAATTGTTTGTACGCATTATTGTCTTCAAGTAACTCATAATATATTGCAGCTATGAATGATGAAGTTGATGCCAGCAATAATGGTGACATCCACTGTATTTTATGGTATGAAAATTATCAATTTTTCATTTTTATGGTATGAAAATTATCAATTTTTCATTTTTCCTGCATCCACTGTGCTGACCGATTGGTTGTATATTTTCAGACGCTACAAATGGTGTAGATGAATTAATGGGTAATAAAAATCTGGAAAGTGAAGAATCGCAGGGTAACCATGGCCTTGCAGCTACCTCAAAGACTAGTAAGCACAAAAATGCAACTGGATTAGTTGATGAAAATCTGGAAGTGAAGTGCAGGGTAACCATGACCTTGCAGGGACATGGTACACGCTTTAACTTCTCTTGTTTTTCATTTCCAATAATATAAGCTCAGTGACTTGTCTTGCCATTTTATTTCAAAAATAATAGTCACTTGCCTATTTTGGAACAGGGAGGAAAGGAAAACAAGCCACCAAGTATGGATAAACTATTTTATTTCAGTTGAATCCTGGTCTTACAAATGATGAAGTCATGCAGAAATGTGATACATCTAAGTGGTGTGGTCGCATAGTTGGCTTTGGTGGTGGAATTAGAGCAAGAGGTTTGCGAGGACCAGCATTAAGTAAGGCTGAATTGGTTTCTAAACTTCAAGCTTCTGAGCAAGCGAAACAAGTACTCGAAGAAAAGGTCAATGGCATGGTGCAAGAAGTGTCAGAAATTCAGTGTCTTTTGTCCGGTAGATCTCTAAGTGATGGTTCTCATGAACGCCAACATGATCAAGTAAGTTGGTCGCATACATTGATTTTATATGTCATTATACTTTGAGACCATTTATTTACATGGACCGACTTTCATAAACTACTCAACATTTTGTAGGACTGATGGTCCACCGTAATATATAGAAGCATAAGGAGGCATTGTAATCGCCGATGAAGATCAAACAATGATGTCGTCCCTCGATTGAAGATTAATAAATATTATCAATTATCTTTTCTAGTTGTCTCGTTTTCTAGATAGATATGATCAAGTGCATTGGTAATATAAGGAGTGCTTTTGACTCAAATTTCTTACATGATATTTTAATTTCAGAATTGTATGTGAGAATATTGGTATTTCTATTAATAAAAGAGGCTATGATCCTTTCAATTCAAATTCTTTTGTTTCTATATTAATGTGGATGTTAATATTGAAATGTTGGATGTTGCATAAAGTGATCGCTAAACAGAATGTTATACTAAATATAAGTGGTTCTGAAGGATATTAAAGTGTGATGAGAGTCCTCGGTAATGATACTTTGGCTAGCATGATAACATTATTAGCGACGACAAAAGTGGTCGTTAATGCTACAATTGTGGTCGTTATTGCCTTGGGATTAACGACGACACACCATCCCGTTGTTACAAGAATAACGACCACAAAAGGTATGTGGTCGTTATACTTTTAACGACGGTGTCTACTACGACCAGCAGATTGTGGTCGTTAATGACCTTTAACGACCACAATTAGACTTTTAACGACCACATACACCGTCGTTAAAAACCGTTTTCCTAGTAGTGGAGGAAGAGTCGATCTGGCTATGGAGAGAGGGTGGCGCGCCATTCCTATAATTGAATCCAGCCATCAATAGTAGCATTGCGATTTCCGGCTTGCATAGAGCCGAGGCAAACAACTTGCGCCCGTGTGGTGCCCGTGGGCCTGAGAAACTAAGGTGGGTACGACTATGACCGTCCCTCGACGACATCCTTGTGTTAGGCCTGACCTTCAACAGCCTCATGTTCGGAGCACATGTTAGTGCTAGTTGAGAGTACATGTTAGGGCTCACTGGGAAACAGGTTATTCCAAAAAATAGTTTGTCGAAACTTATCAACATGGGCTCTTGTTTTCAAGGTCTGATGGACATTGCATTGTTTGCCAATTAATTCATTTGCTTGCTTGCTGCCACAATAATTCAGTTCAATTTTGTTAACCAATTGGTTTAGTTGGATTACTCCACGAAGGAACAATTACTCCTATGGTCCTGGCCTCCTGGATGGTCTAGAGGAGAAACATGTGTGTCATCGACATAACCATACGAAGTTTCTGTCATCGACCTACCTAGTTAGCAATTTAGGAGAGACATGTATGTCACCGACGTACGTATGTATACCATACAACATGTATATGCCTACCTACCTAGCTGGCACCAGTACACAGGCCTAGAGTCCATCATGTTACACGCGTTTCTCGGTTATTAATTCCTTACTATTATTATTCTTGGAGTACAAATATAAGTGCCAGAACCCGATGTTGATCAACACAGGCAGCATGCATGCGAGCAGATTCTTTGCGCATATGCAAGGTTGGTAGTTGGCAGGGGCACGTGCTCCTACTCCACTTGCTGCGTATCGTCTTACGACCGACTGTGCGACGGCGGCTCAGTCAATGACCCCAACGAATGAAGGGGCACACGGCTTTGGCAGCACTCGATCGTAGGTACGGCTCCAGATGAAGCGCACGCGGCGGTGCTTCCTGCAGGATGGACACCGGATTATCGGTTGTACTTGTAGAACTTGGGCTTTATTAGAATTTTAGGGCACTCAAGGATCACGCTGGTGTACCCGAGATGCATGTTTTCTAGCACCCTACGCGCTGGCTGGCTCCTAGTGCTCTATACACGTGGTGGAGCTTTCTGTAAGTAGTCAGTGTGTCATGTACTCCCTTCGTTCCTAAATATAAGTCTTTTTAGAGATTACAATAGAAACTACATACGGAGCAAAATGAGTGAATTTACATTCTAAAATATATCTATATACATCTGTATGTAGTCTGTATTGAAATATCTGAAAGGTCATATATATTTAGAAACGGAGGGATTAGTATTATGAAGCAATTGCTTTGCCCACTGTGCGTGCATATACGAAAGTACATATTTTTGGTCCACAGCAATACAAGGCTCCATTTTATCGTGCTGTTGATGTACGTGCATGGCTAATGCACTGCTTTGGAGGAATCAAATGTCCTGTTCCTTCAAGAAGAAACGAGAGAGAGAGAGAGTAGGCGAGCACCTTACCATGCATGGCCACGTGCTCGTACCATGCATGCGACGTGAGGGTCAACCAGTTTAGCATTGATTGATCAACTTACCAGGCATGGGAGAGAGATGCTACTAGTTTGGAAAGTTCAATTAGGTTGAACCTACCTAGCTAGCTAAGCGCGGTCGTTCTTAAATTCCTACGTGGCGTGGCGTACGTGTTCGTCATCCTTGCGCAAGCAATCGCCCCGCTGCTCGTAGAGCTCGCCGTTCGCACAATGCTTTCTTCTTCCCGGACCCCATCAAAAAGGGTGAATCCACACCCCTGCTACTCCGAGGATAGCCGATATAACCTTTGCTAACTAAGCACATACGGAGTATTTTTTACTTCGAGATTTTCAATCACCAAACCCCGTCTATCTTTTAGCCTAAACAATATGTCGCACTTAGCCAGTCTGTATTTTATTTTATTCTCATCACTTTGCCAGAACAATCGGGATTAATAAAGTCTAATATTTTCCATACCCGTACGAGTATTTCGAAGTAAGATAACATGAACATCGACATGCTCGTAAGCATAGAATTAATAAGAATGAGGCAAACCCCATAAGACATAAGCTTGCCATTCCAATAGCTTAGTTTCTTCTCAAAACAATCTTGAATGCACTTCCATTCTTTGTTGGTCAACTTTTGATGATGAATTGAGACCCCAAGAGAACTAAAAGGTCGGGATACAATTCCACACAGAACAACTGTCTATAAATTTTATGTTCCTCCGTAGCATGTCCAAAGCAGAACAGTTCAGTTTTATGGAAATTTATTTTCAAGCCTTACAGTTGTTCAAAAAGACATAAGACCAGTTGCTTGCTTTGTCCATATCATGCTCCATGAAAATTATAGTATTATCAGCATATTGTAGTATGGAGACACCCCCATCAACGGGATGTGGGATGAGCCCCCTTTCCTGACCTTCCTCTTTGGCTTTACCAATAAGGATTGTCAGCATATCTTCAACAATATTGGGCATGATAGTCCTAATCATAACACTACCTATTTGTAGAAAGGCTTCAATCTACTTCCTACAGGTCGCATCATAGCCCTTCATATGCAGAGCCTGTTGCAAAAATGACCACTTAACTTTATCATAAGCTTTCTAGAAACCTACTTTCAAGAGAACTCCATCGAGTTTGTTTGAATAAATTTCGTGTAATGTTTCATGTAGAACGACAACACCCTCTAAAATGTGTTACATTTGCAAGACCGGTCTTATATATTTTTGCTCTTTGAAGATGTGATTGGATACATGCCATGCATCTCCCATGGCATGACACGCTGGACGAAATTAGCATTTAGCTCAAATGCATATTGTGTTGACCAAAAAATTAAGTGAGATGCGACATATGTGAATTCTACTAAACAAACTCGAGTACTAAGTATGCATGATCCAAACAACTAATAATTTTTAACATTGCTCGAGTCCTCTTTGCTGGGTATTTTTGTCTTGAGTTCTTTTATAGTACAACAAATCATTTTCTACCATTAATTTTTGTGATCCAAGGGCTTAGAGTTAGAAATATTACACCAAAATCTTTGTAGTAAATTCTGACTTGAGGGGCATTTTTGGCACCACATCCTTCTACTTCTGCTGACCATCGCGGCTGTGACCGTGACTGTGATGATTCGGATATTGAAATGGATGATCTACCAGAGAAGGAACGTCCTCCTGTTGAGTGAAGGATGTCTCTATTCAGGCAATCTTCGCAGGACACGCATCCAGATGCCTGCACATAGGAGCAACCAGCCGAGCATCGTGCAATGCTGAGCCCAACCACAATGGGGTTGGCGGTCAGGGCAGCTTTGCCAGGATCACTACATGTGCCCGTGAAGAAGCAAAGGAAGAGACTGAAGAAAGGCGCTATTTCCAAAGATTCCAGCAGCCAGCCACCTCGAAAAGTGATCCAGTTCAAGATAGGGTACCGACCTCAAATGCGCCGTTGCTCCATATCGCGTGTCAGACGATTCTACCACCGAATGCGCTTCTCTGCACAACTAGGGATTTCAGGAGACTGCATGACCATGTGCTATCAATAAAGATGAGTCTTCTCCGATCGGATGATCCAACATACCTGCTTTACGCGGTTAAGGTGCCGAAGGGCTTAGGCTTCGTCAACATGTCCCCCGCGGACATGTTCTTCATGCACTTTGATTACATCTTTGAGCTGTATCACACGAGACGGTTCGGTTTTACGTTTGTCCGTCTTTTTGTGCTCCATCTATCGTGGTCAGAAAAGAGCAAATCTCGGCCATCGCAGTAGCAGACCCCTACTACATGTTTGAGAACTTCTTGAAGGCTGGCTCTATGGAGCGTGATGCTGCGAGGAAGTACATTGAAGACTTCATGGTGGCGAATAAGGACAAGAAAGACTACACCCACATCAAGAGTGTTCTTGATTCGAGCACTACATCCTTATCGTTCTGTACCCGCAAGTATCCCACACTCTCTATTTGGACTCCTCCAGCAACAGCCACAAGAAAGACTACAACCACATCAAGAGTGTTCTTGATGCTGCTCTCTTAGGCTTCAGCGTGAGGAGAGGCCACGTCAGGCCGAAAAAACAGAGGACGGGCGTGATGTGTTTTGGCCATAACACTAACTTCTGCTACGTAAAGCAACCAGAAAACAGTACGAGGAAGTCCTTCTACGCCATCCATCACATGCGGGAGTATATCAACAAAGACTTCGCATGCCAACTAGAGCCGATTCCCATGTCCTCGAACAGGCCGCAAACTTAGCATCCGAACCCGATGATAAGCTCAGAGTTGAGTTCTATCGCATCCAACAGTCGCTTCCATCAATAATCTACAAAGATGCCATCCCAGATGATGGGATGTTCTTCGGCGGCCCACAAACACGAGATGACGTAGACACTCGCATACAGCTCCAGGGTCAATACTTCACGCCATTCACAAAGCTAGGCGACATGTAAGAAATGATTGACGATGAAGATGTCCGTTTAGTACTTTCTGTATGACAAACATTGAATTTGTATACGACAAAACTTTGTGATATAAATGGTCTTCCTAAACTTGCGTAGCGCTCTAGTTTGGTACAATAATCTTCGTTATATTTGCAAAAGAAAAATAAATTGGGCAAATATTTCTTTGCCCAGTGCAAAAAAATAAACTCGGCAAAGGTGGTGTTTGCCTAGTTCCCCGATAAATAGAACTCGACAAGCATTGAAAACTGGGAGAAATCCCAGATTCCGGTAGTGATAGTTAAAAGATTTGGATGCCAAGAAGCATGCTAGTGCCTTCCAGCGAGAGGAAAAAATATACATGTCCTCTAATTCAACATGATGCCTTCTATTCTCTCAGTCGAAGAAGAGATTGCATGGTTTAGACTTGAAACACATGTCTCACATTGAAACTCAAGTTGAGCTTCGTGATAGAAGAAGGAAGCAGTGAAAAATATAAGTGAACCCAAACGAATCATATGGTTAAATCTCCGTACTATACTAAATTGATTAATTAAAATACATTGTCAATCGCATTGAGGTTGATCGTGGACAAGGGAGGATCAATTCGTTGTAATGTTGATATGAAATGCCATCTAAAGGACGGCGGTTCGACCTGCAATATTCTATAGCGCTGAGTGTTGGCCGACTAAAAGGCGACATGTTCAACAGTTAGGTGTGGCGGAGATGCATGTTGAGATGGATGTGTGGCCACACAATGAAGGATCGAGTCCGGAATGAAGATATACGAGATAGAGTTGGGGTAGCACCGATTGAAGAGAAGCTTTTCCAACATCGTCTGAGATGGTTTGGGCATATTCAGCGCAGGCCTCCAGAAGCGCCAGTGCATAGCGGACGGCTAAAGCGTGCCGATAATGTAAAGAGAGGTCGGGGTAGGCCGAATTTAACATGGGAGGAGTCCGTAAAGACGGATCTAAAGGACAAGAGTATCGACAGAGAACTAACAATGGACAGGGGTGCGTGGAAGCTTACTATCCATGTGCCACAACCATGAGTTGGTTGCGAGATCTCATGGGTTTCACCTCTAGCGTACCTCAATTTGTTTGGGATTAAAGGCTTCGTTGTTGTTGTTGTTGTTGATATGAAATCCATCGCACGTCGCGCGACAGACCCGAGCAGCCCTAGTAAAGTCCTTCAAATTTAATATATAAGCTGTTTTGAGGAAAAGTCTACAAGTTTGACTTTCCTTTCTTTTATGAATCTCCCGTTGGTTTTCTCTCTTGATTTCGTGCCGTAATGTTGTCCAGTGCAACCTTTCCATGGTTCCAGCCATGGAGTGACCGACAAATTCCGGCCATGTCTAGCTTCGAGTTTTTGTCAAATCAGCAAGTGGGAGAGCCTCGAGCTCGACCGGAGAGGAGGACAGGGACACAAATCAGGAAATTAGACAGGGACAAATATCAGCAAGATCCACGTCAAAACCATCAAGGATGAACTTGCACGAGGTAACCTTACTTAGTTTTTAGATAGTAGAGAAAATAAAGAAAGGGGTAGTATTATGGCTCAGTATAGTTCACTTATTTGTGCCTAACTGCCTATCCAAGCAAACCCAGAATCCCTACAAAGTTACCCAGTGCGAATGAATACTGGATTGTTTGAATTCCAGTGTTGCTCCACAAAGTACCTGATGGGGAAAAACCGGTGACCCTCGAGAAACATTATGAGCAGTGCTGCTGTTGACCTCTTAAGAGCTTTCCTTGTTTCCCTGCTTCCGACGTTAGACCAACAGAGCGCTGAAACTGCCTGCTCTGCCGCAATTTTCTGTAATGGCACGTACTGAAGATTCCTCCATCATCCTACCAGAGTCCCGTAGATGCTGTCGAAACCCAGTGCAATTGGATTCGGGGAGAATCTCTCCGCTCCAGTAAACGCATGCCAACGGGCAATGCGAAAAGTGAAATAGCTGAGCCAATACCTGTTAGGCACAATCAAGGTTCTCATTGACAAAGAAGCTGCCCCCACTGCTAAGGTCCTTATCGATGATGAAGTCGCAGCCGTTGACGAACCAGCCGTGGTTCTTGTAGAGGATGAAGCCGCGGCTCGCTTTGTCGCTGCCAAAGGACATGGCCCTCTCGCACACTTGGTCGCCGCAGTACTTCTGGCTCTCTCTCTCTCTCTCACCATGGGAGTGCTTAATACAAGAACGCTGGACTCTCAGTCACATCCGGGAGTGCTATGATCGACTCTTAAATGCTGCTTGTATTGGAGAACACATGGCTTGTTTGTTTCACTCCAAAATCTCATTGCAATTAATCGGAATATCTACCACTCCAAGACTACATGCTTCCATCGAAATTTAGGATACAACTACCTGACTTCTTACTGCTACATAAAGTAATATAAAAAAATTAGATTACTACTTTAGTGATCTAAAATGTCTTATATTAGTTTACAGAGGGAGTATTTGTTACGGGAGGAAAGAAGATGTACACTTGCGATGGACTATATATATGCACACCAGCCAAATGCCTAGCTAGAACATCCGATAGCCATGCATATTAGTCATTTGTATATCATCGCACGCATAGCTGCATACAATTGGTTCATGCTTTATGTTGTTTACTTGTTCTGTTTACATGAAGAATGCATGCATGCACAACATATGTGTGACTCACCGTAAACGAGCTTCTGGGTTTGGGCTGCTCAGAAATCATTCCGATATCTCACCCCTAAGAAATCCCAATCAAGCATTACATGATGGAATGCATGCGCAACAGCCTAAGTACGAATCGTGCTTGTCTACCTAGTAATCATACATTAAAATGTAGATAGATGAACCATGCATGACATTGGATGGTCGTACGTACATGCTAGAGTAGATATATGCATGTTGTCGTCAGAGATGGTCGCACCGTGCGTGCTAGCTTGCTTTGGTACTGTACGTATACGGTACTGTACGTATACGCTCATTCTTCTCCTTCTCTCTTTCCAGCAACAGGAAAAACAATGCATGCAAGTAACGTCGAAATAGCCGCTGCATGCATGTTGTGTACGTGCATGCAACTGTTAAGAGCATCTAAGAATAAAAATATGATTAAGTATAATGCTTCAATGACAAAGCATCACCACCGAAAAACATCTATCCCGCCACTACACCGGCGCTTCTTCTTTTTTTCGAAGATCCAGCAACTTGTTGGCATTCATATATTAAGCAGAGAGCAGGCGGTAAATGTGTTCATGATCAAAGTTGATCACGGTGGATTACAAGAATTGGTGAACAAATTCACCCAGAGGTTAAAACTATTCCTCACCCAGGATCCCCTAGAAGGGTCTCTAAGCATTTAGCACCGGCTAGCTTCCAGGAGTCCTTGTCGCGCCTCTTTTGATTACATCACAAACTCTAATGAAAATGCATGGTTAAATTGGTGTTGTACATGCGTGCATTCGTCATGTGAAGAGAAAGAGAAAACAATATAAAGCATGAATGAATTGCATCCAGCTAGGTGGGCAGTGCTAATACTCATGACAATGTACATGGATATCTGATGATTTAGCTAGGCATTTGGCTGGCATATATATAGTCCATTGGAATTCCTATACACACTAATATCTCTACTCCTAAAGGAGCAGTCCATTGTCCTTTCGTTTCGCTTCGTTACCTCTGTCCCTTCGATCGATCGATCGAAACCCTCCCCCGCATGGTAAAAAGGAAAATAAATAAAAGAAAGGAAACATCCCCGTAGACTGCGCAGCCTCCCACGTCCCACCTCCTACGCTCCATCTCCCCCTATCCCTCCTGATCCCGTGTCTCTCCCCCGCGCTGCGACCCGTGCGTCACTCCCCACCCCAACCGCCGCCGGACCACGGCCTCCACACTCCGGCGCATCTCACCGCTATCGTGAACCACCGACTTCGCCCACCTCCTCCACGGGCTCATCGCCCAACCCCACCAGTTCGCGAGACGCCAAGCCGCCGAGCTCCCCTAGCCGGCCGAGCCCTCCGCATGCACCCTCCCTGCGTCGGCAGCCGTCAGTGACGCACGGGCTACGCCCCGCTCCCAGCTCCACTGAAATCCATGGTGAGATCCGTCCTTGGCTACGGCAGCTCAATTCTGCCGGTGTCACCCTTTGGAGCGGAAGCTTGCTCACGAGGTGCTCGGCACCCTGCCATGCCCGCCGTGTACAAGGATGCCCACAACGTTGATGTGGTGGAGTTAACCCCAATATCGGCATCAGTTCATCCTGCCACCCCGAGCTTCATCCACTGCCGATGCACGCGAGTTGCTCCACGCCCCGGCTGAACTTCTTCTTGAACAGTTGGGTGACCCGCCACTCAAGGCCACTAATTTTGGCTTGTTCGTTCTCTCCAAGCCCATTGACTAATTAATTTGGTTGATTGTCTGTAGAATTCAAGGTGGTGATGGACATTTACCTGCCCAATGTTCTCATGGAGTTTTCATGCAACTAGCAGGTCGCCCATGATGTTATTTATGCATTTAAAAACAATACTAAAGGGAAAGGCATTAATGTGTAAGTTTTGCAGTAGTAGATTCAGAATGAGTTAAAAAACAATTCAACAATTCTTGAACCTCTTCAGAATTATGCAATCATCTCCTCGGACTCTGAGTAGTGAGGAGGGCATGCGTCAGAGGCCAGTCAGCAGAGGGAGTGTAGGTTTGTGTTTCATCGGGGGATAGTTGTGAGCAATGCATACATCTAGGTTTTCCATTTTTATTTTAGAGACGACAAGCAAATTTGTTGTGAAATTCAGTGATGATCATGTTTTATCAGCATAGGTTCAGAGATAACTTTAGTCAGTAAACAAATTATTTTCTTGCAGGTCAATTCTGATGTGTGTTCAATAGCTTAATTTTGTTCTGATCTGCTACGTTTAGTCATTGTCGGCTCTAGCATCAACACTAACTGTCACACCCACGCCGCCCCATGGACGTCCTTAACCGAGGTGCGGGTCGGTGCTTGCCGTGGGTGCATCCGCATCGGCGCAGTGGCCTGCACCCATCGAAAGCTGTGAAGCCTGGGAAAGCCGCAAGACCAGATGTTCCCCTCAACCTAAAGATGTGAACTACACTGCTTCTCCCAGTATCTGTGTTGCTTCCGCTGGATGATGCTCTATTGTTGTTGTTGCCTCAGCCCTCCCAATTGTCGTGTTCTTCCCTTCTCTTGCTGCTCGATGAGGTTGGTCATGCTGCTAGCTTTGCATTCTATGGAGTCTCTATCTCTACCTATGATAAATTCAGTATCGGTATCCAAACCCTGGCTGATGATATGGTTTTGACTTATACTGATCTGATTATGTATAGCTTTTATGGGATATATGTATGCCAGTATACATGATTAAGTTCTAGGCAAAAGAGGGGGTCGTATTTTATCTCGGTGTGGAACATTGTCTTTTAATTTAATCTAGATGTTTATCCAATCTGAAGTTAGATGTTTTATTTAGCATGTACTAGCTAGCTTGTGATTTCCTATGCTGCAAACTGTAATTAATTTTCTTTAGCTGCTGGCTTTGATACTATAGATGGCTGGAGCACCCTGTGGTGACTTCGTTCTCTGGGCTGCTCACGATGTAGTTATAGAGCAGCTTCAACACCAAGGTAAAAATTCAATTTCGCAAACTGGGATAACTCCCACTATTTCCACTTATTTTGACTTGACAGATCCTATAATAGCATGGGTAATTGTGCAGATGCCACAGTTTCCTAATTACTATGATGATTTGCCGGATGAGGAGGTGGGCGAGATGCCGCCCAAGGAGGTCGCGGCCGGTCAGGGGGAGGAGGGCGAGAAGGCCGGAGAGCGGAGGCGGAGGCTGACGGGGAAGAGAACAAGCGACACCTTCTACATGCAGGATAACCGCTCCCAGGAGCCAGGTGGACAGCCGGCGACAACGGAGGTGTGGCTTCCTAAAAACTAAACCTTTCCTCCGTAGTGCATAGCTTCTCTGTAGAACATGCAATTGTTCTTGGGTAGTATGACTGCGGATAACATCATTATTTTGGGCAAACTAAAATTTACAGCGGAAGGCCTAGGGGCTAAAGGTTAAGTAAGGTTGGTTTCGCATCTTCTGTATTTTGTTAAAACTGAAGTGCTTCCACCAGCATGAATATTCCACGAAAATCAGACTTCATGTTTGGTAAAACATGAAGCTCCAGTCTCTATAGATATCCTCTGTAGATCAAGGATATAAATTATTATCTGCATTCATCTCGTGTATTTTGATGGATGGTTGTGGCTGAACCTGCAAATCCTCATTGATAGTTAGATGTACAGGATAAGAGTGTCGAGAAAGTTAATACATGAAGTAATCAAATAATTCTACCATGGCTTAGTGCTCCACATATGTTGTCTACTAGGTAGTTACGCAGACATCTGTTCCACCTAGGTGCTTACTTATACACACTTGTACTTTCTGCTGTGTGTTTGTTGTTTAATTTAGTTTCTTAAGATGCTGTCATGGTAGTTTTAATTAGTCTCAATCTTTTAATGTAAAATGCTCTAACTGATGGTTTGCCATATAGCCATGGATTGTATATAGTTTGGTTTCGGCACTCTGAAATATTAAATGGTTCCTTTGTTTGTTTTTGTGTTTCATAGCAAGGATTGAATATTTAGAACCCAAAAGGGAGTTTCAGGATTTGTAATGAAATCCTATTGTCGCCTTATGCCGAGGCAGCCATGACGCTCTCTGTTGCAAATAGACCACAACAAAATTTACAACCCACCCAGTCGTTATCCCTTATGAGCTGATTTATATCACTCAGGATATAATGTCCAAGATTTCTAACCAATGTAAATTCTAGCTTCTGTGGGGTTAGAAGGTACTTTTAAGAATATAGCTGAACTCCAGATTATCTTCCTTTTGATCAACGCTTCTACTAGATGGATGTTCATTAACTATATAGGATGTCTGTTGGTGTTGTCATCACATAGTCCCTGTCATGGGCATGCCCTGTTCTCTGAAGTTTACCAAAACAACAAATATTTAATTGAACATTGACAGCGTTTCTTTTTTTCTTTTTTCTATTAAAGCAGTTAGAAATATTACAGAGTTTGCACTTTTTGTGCAGCCCAGGATACCATATTCCAATCTCAAGCCATCAAATGTAATTCAGTTAAATATATATATTCTCATTTTCCAGACATCAGTCATCAATTCAGTTAAATCTGTTAGCTTGCTGATTGCTGCATAACTACCATTTCTCAAATTTACAATGCGGTTTCTGTGTATGTTGATTTGAAAATGGTGAGATATAATTAAACCTAGGTTATTCACATTTTAGAGGGGACAAATCTTGATTCTTAAATGCAGGCTAACTATCAATAAAAATATATTATGTATAATACGCTGCCTGGAATGTAGCTCTAAATAAGTCTTCTGTAAAATCAGGATGTTTTGTTATTGGTTTTTGTATTTTTAGATATAAACAGATGCCATGCATGTACAACTGTACATGCCAAGTTCTGATGCTCATATATTTCGTAAACAGTTTTAGATATGAAGCAAACAGCTCAAGGTATTTCAGATTGGAAGAACTTAATCTGTGATGTGTGATGTTTTCTAATGGCACTGAATATTTTATAATTTAAGATATAAATCATTACTATTTTGTTAACTCATACATCTGACAACCAGCATGTCTCGTGATAATATAAGAATGCAACATTGTACTGCCATATAATCTATCATTTTTTTTGGAACCATAGGCATGCAAAATTGTACTGCCAAAACAATAATTATCAAATGTTCCCTCGCAAATTTTTTTTTTATCAAATGTTGGCAGAGAGATCTAGCTCAATATGGGTTCAGAAGGCAAATGCCAAATATGAAGTGGTACACAACTATAGAGGATAGAAAAATTCTCTTTAAGGATTTTATTACCAAGACGTGCGTGGTTTGCTCCACGGTATAACTAACGAGCATTTACTTGGCTTCCTTCGTTAGTGTTTACTTGGCAACTCACGGGTATTACATCCAATGTAGTGCCATAAATCTCATCGCATCGTATTGTATATATTCATTATATTGATGCATCAAGGGATTGCTAATTG
Organism: Elymus sibiricus; assembly: GCA_039707655.1. NCBI lineage: Eukaryota > Viridiplantae > Streptophyta > Magnoliopsida > Poales > Poaceae > Elymus > Elymus sibiricus. Next base: position 475,506,640 of record CM077668.1, on the reverse strand, counting down.
TTGCGAAGTGACATCTACAATGCCAACGGAGTAAATAAAGTTGGTGTGAAGAAGATACGTGTCAGGGAGGAAGTAGGACATGCACAATGGAATGGGGATATATTTAGGATGTGATGAAAAACTGCATGTTGTGGCGGAGAGACATGGAGTTGAGCCAAATCAAGTTATGGGCGGAGATGAGATGAGGAAGACAAGATGAAGACTTGCGGCGGGAAACAAACACGACATAATTTAGATGACTAGGGTGTCGTTCCTCCTCACCGCGCCACACCGTTGTGCCTCATGTAGACGATGAGGGCGTCGTCCCTCCTCCTCGCCGTGTCACACCGTTGTGCCTGATGCAGACGACAAGGGCGCCATCCCTCCTCGCCGCATCACACCTTTGTGCCCGTTGTAGACGATGAGGGCGCCGTCAGCAGCGATCCTTTCTGCACTGACCAACAGGATCCGGCTGACCAAGATGCGGACAATTCACATTATCATTTCAATTTGTTCTTTTTAGTTACTTTGCGCGGGCTCGGTGCCGATGTGGCGGCGCGAGGGGTTGTCATCAGAGAAGGAGGCTAACTATGCCGTGGCGGGAAGAGGAGGATGTGGGCGACACCATTGAGAGAAGGTAGGCTATGGGGACGGCGGGCTCGACCAGTGGCGGGGAGGAGAGATGGCGGGGAGAGGAGGGGTTGGCCGACGTTGTGGAGGGGAGAGGAGGATGCGCCACACCGTCGATGGAAGGGAGGCAGCGGGGAAAGGAGAGGACGGATGGATGTGAGGGGACAGAGTTCTGCGTGAAGCCAAATATTCAGATGTTGGCAACACTGTTTGATTGCCGGCTTGGTGCGACTTGGTAAATAAGGTCTCTTGTCCATTGTTGTCATGATTTATGGTTTCTAATAGCTACCCCTTGTAGATTTATCTTCTATATGCATTCATCGACCGATACATATTGTACGTCGGCGACAAACATGCGCCGTGTGTATATTCTAGACCCTATCCATATTTCTTAGTCGCCAGAGATTAAAACTCCGAGGCATTTAGTGAAATTAAAAAGATTCGCGAGGGAATTCAACAATGCACTCAAAATTGCGCAAACTGGCTGAAATTCCGACATATCTAGATGACAACGTATATTTCCGGTTGGTATTCCAACGAGCACGGATGGATAAATTTATATATTTCATGATCATAACATTCAAGATACAAGCATTTACTTTTGTTATCACTATATTCAAGATAATATTAATTTAGAAAATTGTAGGGATGTGTCTGGCTATTTCGTTGTTGATTTTATGCTCTCATGAAATAATAAAGAATTTGTTCTTTCGGTTTGCACGATGAGTATTCTCCATTGCATATTTTTAGACTTTCCACGTAAAATATTCGTACTAACTAAATGTATTGCTTGTGCAGGATGGTTATGAGTTGAGGAAGAAGTTTTAATTATATTTGCTCAAATATCGTGTGAATGAAGTTAAAAAAACATTCTGACATTGTGCGAGAATGTCTTAAGCGCATCAAGCAGATCTTAATTCGTAACAGATTAATAGTTGGATCATCGCTTTCTATGTATACATCGTCTAATTAACATTTTTTATCAAAATACATTGCAAGTGAAGTGGACTTCAATTATTATCTGATTGTTACTAGCTATATTTTCTATATATGAAAATTTGAACATCAGCATGTGTATATAACTCCAACAAAATATTTTACTAGTAGTAGTAGTAAGTCATCTAGCGATAAGGACCTCGGTCCATTTGTCATTTATTCTGTCCTGTTCGGCTCGAAGCCGTTCGGACTTTTGTTTCATTCTTTTGGCGATACTAATTAGCCGCCGGCGGAAAGCCTGCAACCGAGGGTCGGTGAACGGCTCCTTGGGGATATCAAAGTCATCGGTTTCGAGGGTTAAATCGTCCTTTGTTTCCTGATAATAATCATGATCATCCTCATCCTTTGTACTGTCTAACATACATACGTCTTGGTTAGAGGGAATCGTTCGGCTCTCGGTCCCCTCGGCGGTGATTGGAAGTAGGTCCTGTGATGGATCGCTGCTAACTTTGTCCAAATTGGTGTGTTTTTCAGAGGCGTGGTCTGGTACGTCGGTTAGATCTTCGACAGTAGCAACTCCATGGGTGGCGGGTGGGACGAAAGTTTCCATGCCCTTGGACTCATGTCGGATCTTGTCGTAGACCGAGGTTTGACCGTCCGAGAGGCTGAGATTTTGGATCCTGTTTAACATCTCGTTCAGAGTAGAGAGTTCGGCCTCGCCCATCTCTTGAAGGTAGGGGGAGCCGACCTGCCGAACTGTCGAGGCGCGCCATAATGCTGCCTCAAAAATTTTGCCGGAGTGGCCTGATGCTTGAATCGGTGGGGCGATGCTTCGGTCCGAGCTCGAGGCCGGGTCCAGAAGACAATTTTTGCGTGAGCCCATATTCCGAGATCAAATCTGGTTCGTGCGCGATGACATCTGTAGATTTCTCGAGCTTGTCTGACACCCAGCCCGAGAAGACGAGTTCGCCGCGGGAATCTGTAGCATATTCCTGAATGCCAAACCGGATGGCCTGGCCTTGGGGAAGATTCTCCACCTGGCCGAGATAGCCAGTGGGGTCGGCCTGTAGTACGATGCTGCCGAAAGTGAAGAGTTGGCCGGGGATGAAGATATCCCCGCAGCCGATGCTGTCGTCGATCCTAAGATCTGCCATCGAGTTCTCGTGATCACCTGGCGGGACATGCATGGGCCACCGATGTCGGTGCTAAAACTGGCAGATCTCGGGTAGGGGTTCCCAAGCTTGATGATTAGAGCTAGATTGTAACAGGGAAAGTAGGGACGCGATGTTTTACCCAGGTTCGGGCCCTCTCGATGAGGTAAAACCCTACGTCATGCTTCTTATATATTGATTGTGATAGGGTATAGAGTACAGATTGATTTACCTCGAGATTGTACGAGTTTGTCTAAGCTCTAAAACCTTGCAAAGGTGAATGTGTATCTCCGTATGGACTAAACCCCACGGCTTATATAGACGTCGGGGGTACCTAGGGTTTACACATGGTTGATTACAATGTAGAGATAAACATGCCAACTATTTAAATACGCTTGAAGTATACGCCAAGCCTCCAGGAGATTTTAATCTTGATTACGCCGATGGCTAGGGCTAGCATGGCCCACTTGTCTATCCTCAGTGGGTCCTCGGCCGGGCCCATCACCGGCGGGCCGACGTGGCAAGCACCCCCTAATCCGGGACACCAACACCGGGCTTGGCGTCGCCACCTTGCTGCTTGGTGGCACTGCCGAAGGCGCCCCCCGGAGATGGAGCAGGGGGACGGCCATGGGCGGCGAGAGCGGTGTGATGCCCTGCAGGGAAAGGGCCGCCGAAGGTCATCTCATAATGAAGGAACATACCGACGGCCACCTCGAAGGGGATGGGCTGGTGGACTTCTCGATTATGGCAGCCGTCATCCCATGGCGAACCCGGTTGACGCCACGAAGGAGCTGAATCACCAGCTCGTCGTCGTCGACGGGCTTGTTGATGTTGTGGAGGGCATCCGTGATGGACTAGCCAGGCACAGAAGACGGGAATGGATGATTCGCCCTCCTTCACGGCGTAAAGCTCGGTCTTGAGATGAAATTATCGGGAGCGCTGATTGTTGAGGAAAAGCGCCTCTAGCTTGGACCAGAGCTCAAAAGCCGTCACCTGCCGGTTCTGAACGAAACCGAGGAGATCGGTGCTCATGGTACTACAAAACCATTACTTCACCGCCTTGTTGATGATGTTCCACGAAGGGTCGTCGCGGTGGTCAGAGAAGTCCGGCGAGACGTGGGCGTTGACGTCGTACTGATCGAAATTTTCTTCCATTAGCCCGTGCCAGGTCGAGTAATTCACCCCCTTCATGTCGAGGACGACGCGGATGTGGTTGAAGATATTTGCGCCCTCGACACGGTCGGCGTGGGCCTGCGCCGCCGTCTTGAAGTGCGCGAGAGGAGGGGCAGTGAGGAGCGGGATTAGAGGGGGGTGACTTGCAGAGAAGAGGTGGCCACGGGTAGGGTAAGAGTAGGTGGCGAGGAGGAGGAGGAGGAGGTCGGCGGGGTAGCCGCGGCAGCGCCGGCGTCCGAGGAGTCCTCGGCCATGGCAGAAGCGGGGATAGAGGATCAAACAACTGATACCATGTCGGACAATACAAATGAGCTCAAGTGCAAGTCATGTACATCCTCTCGGGGGCAACACATGAAAGAGTACATTTGAGAGAGAGAGGAGATACAACACACGCATACTCTAAGGGCGTGTTCGGTAGTTGTCTGGCTTCTGAAATCCTCGTATCCAGCCTCGGAGTCCAGCCGAACGGTTCCACTCTTGGCTTTTGGACCGAGAAGCTGGCGCAAAAGTGTGTGCAAAATCGACGGAGTCGCGGAGCTGGAAAAACCTGGCTCCGAGGAAACTGGGAAGCAGGATTCAGAAAGAATTACGGGCCTATGCCACCGCCAAGTGATCGATCGACCGCATCTGGCGCTCCCTCGAGGCAACTCCACACCCGCGACTCCTCTTTCCCCTTCCCCAACCCTAGACGCCGCACGCAGCAGGCAATGGCGGACTGCACCTTCGTTGCCGGCGGCCGCGCTCTCCACCGCCGCTCGTCCGTGCTGTGACCAACCCTTCCCCGCCCTGCTCGCCCTTGTCCGCCGCCGTCGCGGACCGTCTCCTCCGTCCCAGACCACCCATCCCTGACCTGCTCGCCCTCGTCCGCCGCCATCGCCGACCAGCTCCTCCGTCCCCGACCACCCATCCCGGCCCTACTCGCCGTCGTCCGCCGAAGCAGGCGGCGGCTGCTTCGATTCTCTGCCTCCCCGACCACCTCTTCCGATTTTTGGAAGGTGATGCCCGATTTGCTGCCTGCCAAAATGGGCTGAATAAGCACTTTCTGGCCTTTTGGCCTCATCGATCGCTGCGTGCGGGAAGCTGCCGCACTGAACAGATAGGTAGCTCCACGAGTTTAGGTGGGAAGCTAGCGGCTGGATCTGGGCGACGGATTTGAGGATTTTGCAGCCGTGGGCAACTACCGAACACGCCCTAACTAACAGCCTGCCGATCCTATTTCTGAGGGGGGATAGAGCCGGCTCACTCGTGCATCGCCTGGTGTTATCTCAGTCTAACACTTATATCTCTCAAGCGAGTAGGACGGGATAATCGGTTAGCGGCTTAGCGCCAACAGATAATCATCATCCATTCAGCAGCAAATATAAATATGCACCGTCCTCGGCCTCCATACCATGCCATTAATCATCCTTCTCCCCCCACGCACGTACGCAACACAATCTCATCGTCCCAACAACAATGGTCCAGCGAAGCTCCAACGCCGAGGTCATGTCCATGGACCTCTCCCCGAAGAAGCCATCCAAGGCCTACGGCACCGATGGCGGCGCGTACTACCACTGGTCGCCGGCCGACCTGCCCTTGTTCGGCGCGGCCTCCATCGGCAGCGCCAAGCTGCACATGTCCCTCCGCGGGCTCGTCCTCCCAAGCTACTCCGACTCGGCAAAGGTGGCTTACGTGCTCCAGGGCGCCGGCGACTGCGGCCTCATGCTCCCGATGCCGCCGCCGAGAATGTGATCTCGGTAAAGGAGGGTGACGCGCTCGAGCCCCTTGGGCGCAACATATTGTGGAGCTTAGGCTCCTGAGCACCCCCTTATCTAGCAATCCAATTCTGCATCGCGATTCGTGCATGTACTTTTCTCTTTTTTGTTTCTCCCATATAGAACAATATTTGAACTTCAAACTTTTTAGCACAACAAAACATTATAACTAGAATGTGGGAAAAAACTTTTATATTTTTTCGTGTATCATAAATACTAAAAATAAGATTTTTTAATCAAACAAATCTCATTTTCTATATTTATGTTGGACCAAAAAATCTGAAACTTTCATCCCACATTGTAGTAAGAATGTTTTGTTGTCCTGCAAAATTTAAAGTTCATATGCTGTTCTGTTTTGAAGAAACAAAAAAGAGAAATTTTCATGTACTAAGTTAGTTATGTAGTACGGATCTGAAAGCAACATTCGAGGGTAAGGATAAGAGGTGTTTTAAAGACCAAGCTCAAAAAATCTGCGTTCCGCGCCATCACCTGGTGGCACAACGCCAAGGGATCCTCCGCAGAGCTGGTGATTCTCTTCCTCGGCAACAACTCCAAGGGCTACACCACCGGCTGCTTCGCCAAGTTCCAGTTCCTGCTCACAGTCACAGGCGCCAACGACATCTTGGCGGGATTCTCCACGGAGTTAGTCGCGCGTGCCTGGGACCTTGAGTCCGCAGCGAAGCTCGTGTCCACACAGCCCAGCTACGGCGTCGTGAAGATCTCCGCCGGCCACTGCATGCCGGAGCCAGGACGGAGGACCGGGAGGGCGCGGTGCTCAACTGGGTGAAGGCGTCGCTGGATGTGGACATCTCGGATGGCTGCCGCGTGGTGGTGCTCAACACGGCAAACCTGCCGCTGGTGAAGAAGGTCGGGCTGGGCGCCGACCTGGTGACGATCGACGGCTGCTCAGTGTGCTCGCCTGTGCGGCGGCGGGCGCTGGTGGTCATCGACGGCACCCGCGTGCTCGAGAATAGTGGCGAGGCGGGGTGCCTCTTCATCGCGCCCAGATACTTCATCGTCTTCCAAATACGTCCTGTTATTTTTGTTCTCTTTCGATCTGCTGTATATTTTCTTGCCACGTACAAGCATGCCAATCACTACTTTACGAGTACCAACTGAACATTTGAGGCATGTGTGTATCAGATCCCGTAGCATTTCTTTTTTTAACACAATACAGACGCGCGCATACAGTCACCCCTATAAACGCACACACGCAGACCCTACCCCAATGAGCACCTCCGAGAGACCGAGTAGCATATTCCTCGTAGCGTTATTTTTGTTTGGTATATATTGTTTCAATTTTGTAAAATTCAAGTATATATGAACTCATTTCCTACTATATAAACTAGTCGTCAATCCGTGCACTTGCACGGGCTAGCACTTTTAATATTAGATACAACAAAGTTGTTAGGAATTAGAAATGTCAGACAATAATATGAATATGTTAGTATGGGTTATTGTAGTCACACATGCGTGTTTATCTTTGTTGGACATAGGGTTCAACAATGTTACATTGCTTCGGACTATTTTGTGATTTGATTGTTTGCGTCCAATTGTGTGACAACCTTATCAATTTTGTCATTGTGTGATGGCGAACAATATTTTGTCGTATATTCTAAAGATTATTCTGATTTTAAGTTCTTGTCTCAACCAACAAATTCTTAAAGAATTTCTTTTATTTTTAATATGGATGTCATTTTTTTATATTTTCTATCTATACTGTATACATACCTATATCACATAGATAATCATGTGTTTATATGAGATCTTCGTGGTGCATGATACATCCAGATTTTCTTCTTACTTCAGTAATTTATATGTATTTAAAGATGCTTTAATAGCTAACTTTAATAGCTATTTTTCTCTTTGTTCTAAGACGAAAATAAAGACATGCATACGTACAATATATGCAGATATGAATTAGCAATCTGCGCCTTAATCCATTTTTATCATGGTTAGATTGTAGTCTTCTCCGAACATGAAGCCAAGAACAACTTGTTAGAGGTTGTACTTGATAGTTGTCCTTTTTTTATATCATAAAAGTGGGTGTACTTTGATGCCCGGGGTGGATGGAGGGAGACAGTGGCGGAGCTAGGGGGGACTGGCAGGAGCCATGGCTCCCCCTATGACCCAGGAAGTGTAGCATAATACACGTATTTTCCTTCAGGTTTTAAGAAATTTTGTGAAGATTACTAATACTTGGCCCCTCTCATCAATAATCACGCATTTGGCCCCGCTAATCGATTTTTCCTGGCTCCGCCGCTGGAGGGAGACGCCGTGACACTAACACTGAGGAAGATCGATCGCCGCATGGGGTCGCAGTCGATCTCGCATCATACCTCGCAGCACCTGGCTTCAGGTTCCTTTGCGGTTTTCTGTTGGCCCTGTGGGTGGTAGAGCGCACTCGATGGTGATGGGGAGTTGGGGGCATCCTTCGGTCAGAGAAATCGCCACCACCGGCCACATGTAGGAGAGCAGGATTGAAGCGGAGGTGGAGTCAGTGGCCATGTAGAGGAGCCGAGCCAGATGTTTTTCCTTTTTTAATCGATCGACAGAAGATTTTCTTTATGGAGTTTCACGGGTCATCAACTGGATTCAGTCTTTTTTTTTCTTTTATCGGTACAGTTTTTTTTTAAGGACGCTATCTTTTCTGTTTAAGGAACGGATGGATGATTGTTTTGACAATGTTGGACGTGTCACATTCCATTTTTTGGACGGGACCATCTACGTTCGGCAAGTTTTCTTTTTATCGGATATTAATTTATAACTCAGTGGTCTAGTTAGTTTTGATGAGGTGGATTAGTAAGAAGGCTTGAAAGATCCGGCCATATACAGGAGCCATGGTTGCCTAAAAAAGTGTACAGGGGCCAATGGAGATGTTTTCTCTTTTTGTGGGGCGAGATGATTTTCCTTTTTTTTAATTGGCAAGAATAGTTTTACGGATGAGCTGTTTGTTATGGAAGGAGGATTTTTTTTTTGTTTGAGACGGAGACTATCTCCGTTTTAAAGGAACGGATGGATACTTTTTTTTTATTTCGTTTCAAAAATTGGACTTGTCAGATGTTTTTTTTTGTAACAGACCATAGAAGCCGAGGTTGCCTAAAAAATGTACAGGAGCTGAGGGATATGTTTCTTTTTTTTAAGGAGCGACGTAATTCCTTTTTTAATTGGCAGAAGAGTTTCATGGATCCTGCATGTCAAAACATGTTTCACGGATCCTATAGACTTTTTTTTTTATATCACGGATCCTATAGACTTATTATGGAAGGAGTCTATCATTTGTTTTAAAGGAACATCTGGTTTTTTTTATTGTTTCAAAACATTGGCCGTGTCATATGCCTTTTATTGGACCACCGGAGCCATCTATGTTACGCAAGTTTTCTTCTTATCTCGAATGTTAATTTTACAATCCAACAGTGTAATTAATTATGATGATGTGGATTAATTAGAAGGCTTGAAAGGTGCCTCCAATTAGTAAATATACTAGTCATCAACCCGCGCGTTTGCACGGGCTAGAAAATGTTGTATCTTAATACTGTTTTTCATTCTGTATTATTTTAATAATGCCACTTTTTTATAAGGCAGTCGACGATATGGACAAATAAGCACTGTATAATTTATATTCTTGCAGAATCAATATACATGTTAATTATTTATGAAAATAAAAATTATTTTAAATAAAAACTTGAATTATATATCTAAGAGAGTCATCCCCATTAACTTATTTATCTCAACATGCAAGCATACCACATCATCATACAATTATTGATGGGATAAGGCACATCTTAACATGCAACCATGCATGGGAAAATGTTTTTCTTTCTGTTATTCTACTTATATTCAATACATATTTTACAACTATACATAATCAAATATCATAAGTTGTATTTATTTTTTATTCTGGTTCATGTGTTATTAATCTAAATATTTATATTCCACACAATCAAATCTCATTGAAATATATTGCAACCGATTCACGCAGTAACACGCGGGGTATCATTTAGTTAATACAATATATAGAACCTCATATACATGAAAGTATGTCCAGTTTGTATATATTAGAAGATTCCCTTGCAATGACATTCGCAACCGCAATGGATATATGGCATATAATATCCCGTGGAAAATAGTCGGCACTTCTTAGCATATTTGTGTACAACTACTTAATTTTTGAACCTGTTTTCTTTTTGCGGGGAAATGATATGCTGCATGGATGGAATAGATTGAATAGCTGGACTAAATTCAATCAGAGTGTATACTTCTAGATTTGGTCAGATTATGCACACATCCAGATTTGGTGAATAGATGGAATAAATTGTGAAATATATCTGTTTAAAATACCAATAAAATAAAAGTATATACTTTAAGATTTGGTGAATAGATGGAATAGATTTGTGCAAAATTTCTATATAAAATACCCATAAAATTAAAGTTTTATATTCATGTATGATTTTTCTGTGCGTGATAATAGATGCACATTTTCCTAGTTATATAACAATTACGTGATTTCAATAAGTAATAAATTGGTCATGTTACAATTAAGTGATTTGACATTAGATTAACAGACATGGACTTTATTTCGTAACATAAGATTGATGCTTTTTAGCAGGCATTGACTTTATTTTTCTTGTAACAGGATGCTTGAGGATTATTTATTTCTGCTCTTCTGTTTTCAACATGTACGTGATTGTTTTTTTGGGGATTGGGACATGGACTTTTTTTGAGGATAGGGACATGGACTTTTTTTTCTAACGTGGAGAACTGGGACATGGACTCTTCTCCTAGCATGGGCTTAAGGACTTTTCATTTGTACGCGACTTTTTTTCCTTTATGTAAAAAGAAGGCAAATGTCTTTTGTACTGGTTGGAGCTTGAACGCCGGTCTCTTTTTTTAGTTCGAACATGCACGTGGATGTGTAGGACTCCTTCATGTACATGCTGGTTTAAACTTTGCTTGTACGTGCTATTTTTCCTAATAAAAAATGGCAGGTCTTTCACTTGAACGTGGGTGCCAAGGACTCTTTGATGTACGTGTTGGTTTAGCTGTTTTACGTACGTGTTATCTTTTTCAATTAAAAGTATGTCACACCTTCTAATAGATCTTGACCATTAAATATTCAATCTAATGGTTATATTAATTTTGCTGATGTGGATTAACGTGGAAGCTTGAAAGGTGCCTCCAATTAGTAAATATATAAGATAAGATAGCCTCATACAGCATTCTTAGATGTACATAGCCCTAATTTGTTGCACAATTTTGTGGCATTATTTGCCCTTTCTGAAATATAATTTTCCTACTACGTAGTACCTTTTAACACAGTGCAGAATCGGCCTATAGTGCCGGTTCGTAAGGGCCTTTAGTCCCGGTTCAACACGGCCCGGGACCAAAGGCCCACCACGTGGCACGAGCCAACGCTGGGGGCTGGGGGACCTTTAGTCCCGGTCACATTAGTGCCGGTCCATTTACAAACCGGGACTAATGTATCTCACGTAAAGTAGTTTTTCTACTAGTGTAAGTTTACCCAGGGGGAGGGGGCAACGCATTTTGCATTTTGGTTGTAAAAATATAGGGAAATATAAAGCAGTTGTATCACACTATAGGAAAAATCATTTTTCGCCTTGTTTACATATACGCCGAGAGTTTTCTATCGGCCACCCGGCGTATGAGGCTATAAGCTGTGCGTCTGGTGTGTCACGCACGGGGAACCAGTGGTACTAAGCGTACCACCACCTATGCTGTGGCAAGCCCAAAACACACACGGCATACCCAAAACACTTGGCGTACACTGCACCAAGTCGAGTGTCCTCGCAGCACACACGGTCTACAGCTGTGCCACGTGGCCCTGCGCGTCGAAGGTCACGGCACCGTGACAGTGTCGTACGTAACTAGTGTGCCATCCCCAAATGTCGTGTGCCTTCAATAGCACATACAGCGTAATTGCGGCGGTGAGCCTTTGACTTCAGGTGGCTAGCGGTTGTCACACGTAGCTCCGGTGCCATGTGTCCGTGCGGATTCAGCTGCCGCCATTAATAGAGTCATAACGCCGACAATCGTCGATCACCTACCTCGCCTACAAATACATTCCCCCACCACCGGCGCAACTCCCTTCCCTCCTCCTTGATAGATCCCACCACCGCCTGCCCCTGAGCTCGACGCCGGCCCCACCTCCACCACCAAACCCAACGCCGGTGACCGAGGGAAACCACGCCGGCTGGCCGAGGTGAGAGATCCTCCATTTATCTTTTTTCCTACTAATAACTAAGTTTTGTCATATGTTAGTATATGAATATTTTATATAGGCATTCAATAATCTTTACAATGATTTCTAGTTAAGATTTGCTTGATCGCTAGATAGATAGGTTTAATTTGATGTACATAGATGCTAGAGTTTATCTATCTATCTATCTATCTATATCTATCTATCTATACCTATACTAATTAGGCACTCCCTAGAAATTCTCACATTAATTAGAAAATTAGAACCGTTCAGCTGGTAGGACCGAGTTATTATGGTGTAGATTAGCTGATATAACCTAGCCAATTTTTTTTCTTGGATCAGAAAGCCAAAAAAACTACGACCATGTCCCACAACCATTCACGGCTATAGAGATTGAAACGAAAGGAGTTTAAAAAAGAAGTCAAAAGAGATACGAGTCACCTATCTCAATCGATTTACCTGCTCCCCGTTAAAAAACAATAAAAAGCAATCTTGAGACATGGATTCTCTACTGCCTCTCTCTCTATCTCTCCCGTATGATAACAAATCCATGTCCCTGTCAATCTGGAATAAGCATTGCGTTATTGATTCTCTACTCCTTCTCTCTGTCTCATGGAAAATGAATCCATGTATTTTTCAAAGTGCAACAAGCATTGCGGCATGGATTCTCCCAACTTCTCTTAGCCCCCGTGGAAATCAAATTCACGTCTTTCTCAAACTAGGGCATGGATCTGGTGTGATCGGGGATTCGATTTATTTTTGTATCGTCAGTTTTCTAACATGCCCTTTGATTTGTTGTGCCTCCAGGGATTCAATCACCAATCTTCTCATGTATAATCTCGGCATACTGCATGGAGATCAGCTCCTAGCACAACTTTGCCCATCAGGTGAGGTACAGTCTTCAATAGTTTGTGTTCTATTACTTCTTTTGTAGGTTAAATTTGATTCCTGCTCCAAAAGGTGAAGAGCGAGGAAGAGGATGGGAAGGAGGGCAGCAATACATGCAGTTCCACTCATGATACTGTGGCGGGGCATGGGGGATGAGAGATGATGGGTGTCATGGTAGTCCGTTCGAGAGAATTTTCTCGAAGAAACAAGAGACACAACAATAGATTAGACGTGTACGTCCCTAACTTAGCCTGCCAGTATCATATCGATGTGTGTGTCCAAGCCATCCTCGTGAAGCCATCAGCTGCAATGTTTTCCGTGTGCCCTATATACTCGGATCTGGGTACAGTTCTCTCTAATCTCAGGTAATCTCTGCAGCTTGGCGTGCTGGTTTGATGATTTAATCTTTAATAGATGACTCAGTATGACGTACATGTAGAATTTCAAGTTGGTTCGTACACAAGGGCATTAATCGGATCCTCACCCCCCCACCCCAATGCAAAAACTGGCGACACACTCGGTAGAAAAATAAGTGAGGTGATAATCTACAGTCTGCCCTCACCAGCCATGTTCATTGTTAAGTTTTTCCTACCTACCCGATCCAATATATGTTTCCTTCTCTAAAAATTGTGTTTTTTTGTTACTAGTTCAGAAACCAATATGGAGCAATATTTCCTTTTTTTTCTTTTATATTTGTTCCAGTCTTGCTTTGTATGACTGAACTGGTGTGCACCACATGACACTGGCAAAATTTCGCATAACTACTTTTATCCCAAGACAAAGTTGTAAGCTGTTGGATTTGGTGGCAAAAGTCTCCCCCATTCCACCAGGATACATTTAATATGTATAACTGCATGATAATACCTCTTAATTTTATAGCTATTACAACCTTCATTTAGGGAAGAGATGGGACTGTAGAGGAACTGTTCGCCAGATTTCTCTGTAAGCTGGATCATGTTATTATGTGGTCAGCTATTAGTGGAAGCCCTTCGGTACTTCAATGAAATTTCAATAGTTTTATCAAACAACCACTTAGTTTGTATCTACGTACATTATTAATGCTCTACATGTAGTATTTACTTCCCAATACTGGATCACTTTAAAGATGACTGTTGGATTTAAATGAATAAGAAATAGATAATATGGTGGCTTCTTTGCCGACATGCTATTACAATCATATGAAAAATTGGAAGCGACACGCCAAGGAACCAAATCTTTAGTGATGTATATATGGCCGAAGATAACTACTTATGCCAAAGAGTCCAGAGGAAATATATTACATGAAATGTCAACGAAAAGTACAAGTCGTATTATTATGGCAACAGAAACACTCAGAAGTCACGTTTGTGGTAGTAACCAAAATTTTCTATGTGCAACCATGTACAATCCATTTATTTGGGGGAACCAGTTTAGATTAAACGAAAGACTACACGTGTTAAGTAAACAAAGACTCCATGTAAGGTACTGCTCCAAGATTGGTTTTCCACATGCCAAGTCAAAAAATAACTCCATGTCACGTACGGCTCCAGCATTCTTTCTTAGAAAGAACTGTGCGACATGTATGCATGCCTTTATAATTAGCAATCTGCATTTCTCAAAAAAGAAAGCGTTCTGCAACTATCTTTTTTATCTCCTTAAAATTAGAGAAAATCTTGATTTCGTTTTCGTACATGCAAATGTCCATAATAACATTTGACCACAAAATATTTTTATTTGCAAAATACAAAGAACATGTGTTGATCTAAAACAACAAATAGTAGTGGATAACAAAGGATGCACTCATTTGTCTTTCTGTTAAAATACAAATAAAAATATTTCGTAAGAATGTTTTAAAGTGACGGAGTACACATGTTTGTGTACATTTTTTATGAAACTTTAGAATGTGCTTTCATCTTCCCTATAAGGGAGCTCTGTCGACACATTTGGGGTTTACCCACAATATCATGGTATATTAGCGTCACTGGGTTGTACTTTGTTTTGGCATGTACACAGGCTTTTGAATCACAGTGTTAATGGAAGCCAAATATAGTATATTTTCTGTGCTGGAACTTCCTTTTTAGTGTAGGTATGTTACCTAATTGTGTTTTCAATGAATAAGTTTGGCCTCCCAGAGACTCAATGGGTAAATAACTAAATATATAAACATGAATATTGTCATGTTATCGTGTACTATGTTTTCTGAAGCTCAATTAGTAAATATACAAAGGTGGATGAATATGCCAAGTTGTTGTGTACCAATGTTTTCATTTCGTTAACTAATAGTGTGAGTACGTATCAACGAAGGACTCCCGAATAATTTAACAAGACAATTAAATATTAGTGTAACATAAAAACCCATCATATATTTTATCCGATATGTACTCCCTCCGTTCCTAAATGTAAGTCTTTGTAGAGATTTCACTATGGACCACATACGGATGTATATAGACGCATTTTAGAGTGTAGATTCACTTATTTTGCTCCGTATGTACAATAGGGGTTGATGCAAGCATTTAAAATTTTATGCTAATAATTTCTCTATTTTAATTTCTAACAAATATTGGTTGCACCCCGAGAAAAAAATATTGCGTACAACAACTGTTAATAGGAGTTGAACTTATATACTTCTATCTACAATAGGGGTTGGCGACTAGTATTACTAATTTGGTACTAACCAACACGTACGTGGAATAAACTAGCACCATCATACGGAAGCCATCTCCAACACATGTATACATGACCAAGTACTAATCCCAGTCGGACTACTATTATTGGCACATAAATCTAAACTTAGCTAATAACTAGTCAAGATTACACTAACAGCACCTTTGGCATTTTGATTTTACAGAAACACTTTTTGCAAACACATTGTAAAGATATTAACCTGTCAGTTCATTCTGAATGCTGAAGCTCTATTAATAGGGATGCAGTTAACAAAGGCCATTGTAGCTAACCATAGATTTAATAATTGGATTAATAGTAATACTATGTAGTAAATTTTGGGTAACAGTGGTAGCAGACCAACAAGTTGAAGCCTCGAGACCAGCCGCATCGATCGCATGATATTCTGTCGATCTGGCGACCCTCCTTCCTGTTCGTTTATTGCCCAGTATATATATCTTGGCTACTTGATGATCATGCTTCTCTCGCTGAGTACCGATGGATCATCCTTTGGAACGCTTTAAAGAATGAATTGGTTGTGGTTTCTGAATCTCAATTGGTCACAAACCTTTAGTGCCGGTTGGTCACAAACCGGGACTAAAGGCCCTCCACGTGGCCGCGCTCGTGCGCTGGGGCTGGGGACCTTTAGTCCCGGTTGGTGACACCAACCGGGACTAAAGGTTTAGGGGTTTAGGGGTTTAGGGTTTATTGTTTATTTTTCCTTTTTATTTTGTGTTTTCCATTTAATTCTTTTTCATTTCAAACATATTTTACGCTACTAGGTACTGTACACGTTATGCATATATAATAGAATTTCTCGTAGAACCAATCATATATCATAGAATTTCTCGTACGACCATGCATACACACACACATATATATATATATACAATTTGGTATATACAATTTCTCCTACAATTTGCAGATCATTACATGCAGGCATTAGGTGAAATGGTATACTCCGTCGGGAGATATGACCTGCTCAAGCAAAAATCCCGCCATTTCCTCTTGAAATGCTCGTATGCGGTCCTTTGGTAGGAGCCTATCCCGCATCTCCAACATCTTTAAAGAAGGAGATCAATATGAATATATTAGTTGTGTGTATATATATTAGATCATGATAAAAAAAATGTGAATAGTGTTTACGTACCCAAAGATATCTTTCATCTTTGTTCTTTTCGGTAATAGAGCGAATGTTCTCGAAAACGTAGTATGCACATACATTTGTCCCCTTTTCCTGCCTCATACAGTACTTTACGAGAATAGAATTCAATCAGATAATAATCAAGCATGCATGATAATGGTATTGAAACTAGAATTAAAGAGATGCGCGGACGTAGCTAGTACTACTTAATTACCTTGGACCGTCGCCATTTCAACTGTGGTTTCCATTGACCGACAACCTCTTTGATGAACTTTTTCCAAACCCTGCCCGGCAAAGAAAATGAATAAAGGAGTTATTAATTACTTGATATCAGAAAATGAACTAAAGAGGCCAACATAGTGCGCTAATGATTGAAATTACCTGTCGAGCATCAACTTCAGGCTTCTGTATTCTTCCGGGTCTTTACCTAGTGAGTCCAGTACTTCAACAGTTCCCTCGTCAACTCTAATGATTAGCAGGATCCAGTGGAATCTGCGCACACGTTTGTATAAGAAGGCATGCATAACTCATCAACTACACTTAACATCGAGTAAGAAAAAATAGAATTTGTAGTACAAGACAGTAACACTCACCTGAAGTTGTAAGGAAAAAGTATTTCTGGTCTGGTATTTAGTTCCTTCAAAAACATTAGCAAGCAATTCTCTGTGTCTTCGGAGTAGTCTTGTATCATATTTTCATTAACGGTATTTTGGTCAATGAACCCAATGCCATAGACTCCATCTCTGTTAATTTCAAAAATCTTCATTCTGCATAATACCACAGAAAAGAATATAGTGAGGATAATTACAGGCAATGAACGAGCTGAGCTAGAGACTTAAATTACAGAAAGAAATCACTTACAGACAATAGCAACTGACGAGAGATTTGTCGAGTGCGTCTTGATTGAATAACTGAAAAATTTCTGGAAATTCAATCCACAGATCTTTTCCATGGAAGTAATGCTCTGGCTTGACTTTCACCATGAGGCTCTGTCGCCCGGCATTTATTTCTCTCAGGTACCAGTCATGCAATTTGCGCATTTGCGTTGGTAGAAGCTCCTCCTCGTCAGGCCTGACCGGAGGCTTCCCGGGGACATATTTCCATGCTAGTTCCTTCGGATCCATCGTGGGAAATTCCTCGATGCCTAGGAGTTGTTCAACAGTGACACCCATCTCTCTAGCCATCTCTCTTTCAGCGTCGGTTACCGCCTTATCGGTACTCACCTTGAGCGGGGGGATCGATTGCACTGCCTGTTCTCCGAGCTGGGGAACAGTTTTCCCGCTTTTATTACTACCTGTAAGGCTCGACTGCTGCTTTTTTTTGTTGATAATATGACTTGCTAATAGAGCATTCATAGTCTGATTGCCTTTTCTCCACAACTGGTTTAGCATTATCCAGAAAGTTTTGTACGACTTTCTCAGGTATTTTCTCGTTTGGCGGCGGGGGCGGTTTCGGTACAAAATGGGCCTGCAGTTCGGAAGCCACTTGGGCTTTGGTTTCGTCCTCAGTCATCTCGTAAGCCAATTTATTTTTGGCAGGAGCCTCGGGTTTCTTCTTTGGTGCTCTCTTCCGCTTTGTAGTCGGCTAACACGGCGGAGATCGATATCGCGTACTCGCGCTGGGCTCCGTCTCGAGGTGGGGTGGAGTCGGCTGACGCGGCGGAGATCGATATGGTGGCGGACTCGCGCTGCGCTCCGTCTCGAGGTGGGTTGGAGTCGGCTGACGCGGCGGACTTGGAGGAGGAGTCGGTGCCCTTGGCGTCGAGTTTGGAAAGATGATGCAATCCTTCCTCCATACAATGATACCACGTTTGGCTTCTCCCAGTGTCTGCTCCCCTTGACCTCCAGGAAAGTCAAGCTGTAGTGAGTCATATGCCGACAGAACTTCATCCACCCCGACACGAGCATAGCCTGGTAGAATCGGATTGCCATGGAAGGTTGCTTCAGGGGGATTTGGTAAAGCATAGCCGTCCGCCACCTTCATGGATATGTTCTTCAGTGGAAGGTGTACCTCACAACTTGTCGTCTCTTGGATATCATCCATGGGGTAGCGAGCCAGGAGTGCATCATCGGCCGGGACCCCCGTGGAACCCACGCTGCTTTTCGGCATAGATGGGACGGTGCTATCCAATGCTGGATCTGCTTGCTACTGCCGCTGAGATGCCCTTTCCAGGCTAAGTGTGTCGATCTGCTCCTGCTGCCGCATGAAAGCGCGTTCCAACTCCGCGTGCTTTGATTCTACCTGTTGAAGCCGGTCTGCATGCCGCTTCTTCTTGTCTTCCTCCTACTTCTTCTTTCTCGCATGGCTTCTGTAACTGACGTTCCAGGCCCCAAACCACTCAAGCCACGGAACAACGCCTTTGCCTTGTGTTCATCCCGGGTGTTCAAGATTCCCGAGGGCGCGTGTAAGCTCGTCGTTCTCTCTGTCGGGCTGGAACGCCCCCGTTCGAGCCGCTTCTATTGCAACAAGTAAATTGTCTGAGGCTTCTTTAAGACTTGCCTGCACCATAATCTCCCCTGTCTTTGGGTCCAACTTTCCCCCATGCGCATAAAACCAAGTCCTGCACCTGTCGGGCCAACCCAATGTTGCTGGAGTGACCCCTGCAGCAATCATCTTTTTCTCAGATTCATCCCACTTAGGCCGGCCAGTCTTGTAGCCACCTGGCCCCAGAACATGGTGAAACTGTTTCTTCTCAGCATTGATCTTGTTTATCCTCGACCGTTCCTTAGCTGCTTCCGATTCCTTGAACTCCACAAATAAGTCCCAGTGATCTTTTGCCTTCTCCAGTGCTCCAGTGAATTGTGGAGTCTGCTTTCCTGCTTCGACGTAGCACGCCCATAATCTTTTCTTGTGGTTGCAGAATTGTGTGAAATGTGACATGAGCATTTCCCAAAGCAGATCTTTTGCTCTTTCGTCGACAAAACTAACTTCTTGATCTCCCTTTGGCTTATTCCATTCTTGAACGGAGATCGGGATTTGGTCCCTGACAATAACTCCGCACTGATGAGTAAATTTGTTCGCATTCTTTTTAGGAGCAAGCGGTTCGCCATTTGGTTTCATCTCATCGATGTTGTACTTTATGCCAGGCGGGCCTCGTACTGCCCTGCTTGTAGAAGATTTGCTCGATCCGGAGGGCTAAAAGAAGAAAGATTCGTTAATATATATATATATATATATATATATATATATATATATATATATATATATATATATATATACAAATCAATTAATACATGTAATGATCACCAGAGGCCTTATATATACCTCGCCGGTCTTTGTTAATTGAAGATCATTTCCTTCGCCATCATTGTTTTTGTGCCCTTCGTCTGTTGGTTCTTCCTCAAATATTCCCTCACCGGAATTGTTCACATATTGTGAGCCGTCATCTTCAGGTTCACCCTCTGGGTTTCGGATCATGTTGAACATGATATGCTCTTGATCATGGTCGTCTCTGCCGCTAGCGTCCATAGCTTAACTAATTCAGAATAAAGATAAAATAATTTAGTATTCAAATTATAATGCATCTTGAATAATATCACTAATACATCTTGAATAATCGAGTTAATGCATCATCGAATATTATCGAATATAATCTCGAATACATCTCGAATATTATCACTAATACATCTCGAATAATCCAGTTAATGCATCATCGAATATTATCGAATATAATCTCGAATACATCTCGAATATTATCATATAACATCACTAGCTAATACAGATCGAATACTATCGAATAATCTAGTTGACTCGCGGTTCCTGACGCGCGGGCGGTGGACACCCAAAGAGAAGGAACCATCACAGGATCATAGCTAGGGTGAGATCCCTGAAAAACCTGACGTCCAACGCAACCATGTAGCGACGGACGTGCTCGTCCTCCTCCCTGACACGGCGACGTACCACCTCCTCGGGGGCCGGCTGCCTCCGCACCGATAGTGGCCCACGCGACAGCCACCAAAGAAGCTCCGGGTCGACGATGGGAGCCCGGTTCCTCACCAAGCTGCGCGCCCTGGAAGGTAGCACCTCCCAGTGCCAGCCCGGCGGAGCCCAGTCCCGGACATGGCAAACCTTCTCAAGTAGGTTGTCGCCACCGAGTCGACGACGAGGATGCGGGCCGGGCATCGTCGACGCCAAAAATGATTCTATGCAAATTTAACATTTTTTAAATGCTTGATTATGATTTTTGTAATTCTTGTTCACTTGATTTTGCAAATACATGACAAACTTTTGCAAATACAACATTAAGATATTAACATTTTCCAAATAAGATATTAACATGTTTTTGATCAATATTTTTAAGATACAACATTAAAATATTTTTAATACATGGTCACCTTTTTGCTCTGCAACTTTTTTCTATGCAAATTCCACCGTTCATCTACATACATACATACATTGTATACATACATACATACATACATATACTAAGCATCTACAACATCTAGTGAAAAAAAAATCTATGAAAAAAAAGATGAACAAAATTAAGGAGGGAGAGGCTCACCGGCCGGGATCGTCGGGACGGAGGGAGGCGGGGAGGACGCCGGAGACGGAGGAGCGGCGCCGGCGCAGGCTCGGGCCGCGGCGGCTTGTGGAGGAGCGGTCGTCGATCGCGAGGCGGGCGCGCGCGGAGGAGCGGCGGCGGCGGGCAGCGTGGCGGCGCCGGCGCGGGCTCTGGCGGCGGGCAGCTTGGGAGTAGAGCGGCCGGACGGCGACGTCGAGGTGCGGCAGGCTGGCGGCGTCGTGGTCCTAGGCGCCGTCGGTGGAAACTAGATGGCTTTTGGAAAATTTCGTAAGTGCCGCTTATATACAGAGACCTTTAGTCCCGGTTGGTGGCTCCAACCGGGACTAAAGGCCCCCTTTTAGTCCCGGTTCGAGCCACCAACCGGGTCTAAAGGTGAATTTCACCAGACCAAGCGGCGGGAAGCCCATGCCTTTAGTCCCGGTTGGTGGCTCGAACCGGGACTAAAGGGGGGCCTTTAGTCCCGGTTGGTGGCTCCAACCGGGACTAAAGGGTTGGTCCTGGCGTGGTGGAAGTTTAGTCCCACCTCGCCAAGCGAGAGGCACTCACACCTGTTTATAAGCCCCGTTGCGATAGCCGTCTTGAGCTCCTCTCTAAAGCAGGCAGTACATGCCTAACGTTCGCCCTGCCCTGTGGGCCCTGCTTGCCCTGCGGGCCTGCATCCTGGCCCATATATATTTGGGTTTCTAGTCGTATGCAGGCCGTGGTGGCCTAGTAGGCGGGCAGTTTTTTTTTGCATATGTTATGTCAACTTTTTAGTCCCGGTTGGTGGATCCAACCGGGACTAAAGGTCTTTTCCAGTTTTTTTTGTTTTTGCTTTATTTTTTTTCTTTTGTTTCTACTTACAACCAAATATTTAGAATTTTTGAGTAAATCTTTTTGGTTTAGGTCACAAAAATTATAAACTTTCTGTTAGTGCCTGTAGTTTTCAAATTTGAATAGTTTAAATTTGAATTCTTTGAAATTTGTGTGAATCACTAGTTTGTGAAAAACTTTACTTTATAAATAGATTTTTTGAGTGATTCTTTTTCCTGCTGTTTAATATTAGTGTGTTTTATCAGTATATTCAATTTGGTAATTTTTAGGTTATTTAAATAGGTGTTTTAATCAAAAACAGATTCTGTTTAGCCCTTTTAATTTTATAGCTCAAAAAAATCATTAAATGCATGAAAAATAGCGAATGAAGTCAGAAAGGGTTGAAAATTTATGATGTGGCTTTGAATGGTGCATGTTGAATGCACAAAAAGTCTGGAGTTAAAATAAGTTTAAAAAAATGAAATGCCTTTGTAACAGATGAGTTTTCGTCCGAAACCCTGATATTTCGAAAGAGATTGTCCAGTTTGTACACGAAGTGCATCCAGTTTTTGCCGTAACCCTCTCAACTTTTTAGCACATGCTATGTGGGTGAAATGATGATACCATGCCAAGTTTCAACCTTTTCAGAGTTCATTTGTAGTGCTTTTCAATTTCAGGGTCATTTTGCTCAAAAAAATCAATAAATGCATGAAAAATAGCAAATGAAGTCAGAAAGGGTTGAAAAATGATGACGTGGCTTTGAATGGTGCATATTTAACGCACAAAAAGTCTGGAGTTAAAATAAGTTTAAAAAAATAAAATATCATTGTAACAGATGAGTTTTCGTCCGAAACCCTAATACTTCGAAAGAGATTGTCCAGTTTGTACACCAAGTGCATCCAGTTTTTGCCGTAACCCTCTCAACTTTTTAGCACATGCTATGTGGGTGAAATGATGATACCATGCCAAGTTTCAACCTTTTCAGAGTTCATTTGTAGTGCTAATTTCAGGGTCATTTTGCTCAAAAAAATCAATAAATGCATGAAAAATAGCAAATGAAGTCAGAAAGGGTTGAAAATTGATGACGTGGCTTTGAATGGTGCATATTTAACGCACAAAAAGTCTGGAGTTAAAATAAGTTTAAAAAAATAAAATATCATTGTAACAGATGAGTTTTCGTCCGAAACCCTAATACTTCGAAAGAGATTGTCCAGTTTGTACACCAAGTGCATCCAGTTTTTGCCGTAACCCTCTCAACTTTTTAGCACATGCTATGTGGGTGAAATGATGATACCATGCCAAGTTTCAACCTTTTCAGAGTTCATTTGTAGTGCTTTCCAATTTCAGGATCATTTAGCTCAAAAAAATCAATAAATGCATGAAAAATAGCATTCCTTCGCGTTTCAAACGCCAAAACACATATATATACCCTAACTATTACAAAGATTCCCTCCCGTTTGTCCGAAGTGGTACTTTCCAGATAAGTCCGGAAACTCACTAGAGAAGAAAGTGATGACGGTGAAGCCGGTCACATCCCAGAGTGGGATATTGGGGTATAAAACTTTTTCTTCGCGTGTGTCCCTTTGCGCCGTAACCATAGACAATCTTCATCATTTAACAGGATGCTTGGGTCAGTCTTCACTGTGAAGGGAGCAATTTCATGAAACTTTTCATAATCTTCTGACATGTCTGTCTTGTCCTCCACTCCCACGATGTTTCTTTTCCCTGAAAGAACTATGTGGCGCTTTGGCTCATCGTATGATGTCTTCGCTTCCTTAGATTTTCTTTTTCTCGGCTTGGTAGACATGTCCTTCACATAAAAAACCTGCGCCACATCATTGGCTAGGACGAATGGTTCGTCTGTGTACCCAAGATTGTTGAGATCCACTGTTGTCATTCCGTACCGCGGGTCTTCCTTTACCCCGCCTCCAGTCAGATTGACCCATTTGCACCGAAACAAAGGGACCTTCAAATCACGTCCATAGTCAAGTTCCCATATCTCCTCTATGTAACCATAATATGTGTCCTTTGGCCTATTGGTGTTTGCTACATCAAAGCGGACACCACTGTTTTGGTTGGTGCTCTTTTTATCTTGGGCGATCGTGTAAAATGTATTCCCATTTATGTCGTACCCTTTGAAAGTCGATATAGTCGAAGATGGTGACTTGGCCAGCAAGTACAGCTCATCTCCAACAGTGTTGTCATGCATGAGACGTGTTTGCAACCAACCGCCGAATGACGCCATGTGTGTACGTTTGATCCAGGGCTCAGACTGCTCCGGGTTCTTGGAGCGTACACTATCTAGGTGTTCCTCGATATACGGAGCCACCAAGCTAGAATTTTGTAGAACTGTGTAGTGTGCTTGCGCCCAAGAATGCCCGTCCATACATATTACTGAATCCTTTCCTAGCGTGGCTTTTCCACCCAGTCTGCCCTCATGCCGCGATTCGGGAACACCAATCGGCTTCAGGTCAGGAATAAATTCAACACAAAACTCAATGACCTCCTCTGTTTCATGGCCCTTGGAGATGCTTCCTTCTGGCCTAGCACAGTTATGAACATATTTCTTTAAGACTCCCATGAACCTCTCAAAGGGGAACATATTGTGTAGAAATACAGGACCCAGAATGGCAATCTCGTCGACTAGGTGAACTAGGACGTGCGTCATGATATTGAAGAAGGATGGTGGGAACACCAACTCGAAACTGACAAGACATTGCACCAAATCATTCTGTAACCTTGGTAGGATTTCTGGATCGATTACCTTCTGAGAGATTGCATTGAGGAATGCACATAGCTTCACAATGGCTAATCGAACGTTGTCCGGTAGAAGCCCCTCAATGCAACCGGAAGCAATTGCGTCATAATCACGTGGCAGTCATGAGACTTTAGGTTCTGGAACTTTTTCTCTGCCATATTTATTATTCCCTTTATATTCGATGAGAAGCCAGACGGGACCTTCATACTGAGCAGACATTAAAAGAAGATTTCCTTCTCTTCTTTGGTAAGAGCGTAGCTGGCAGGACCTTGATACTGCTTTGGATGCATGCCGTCTTTTTTGTGCATACATTGCTGGTCCTCCTGTGCCTCCGGTGTAGCTTTTGTCTTCCCATACACGCCCAAGAAGCCTAGCAGGTTCACGCAAAGATTCTTCGTCACGTGCATCACGTCGATTACAGAGCGGACCTCTAGGTCTTTCCAATAGGGTAGGTCCCAAAATATAGATTTCTTCTTCCACATGGGTGCGTGTCCGTCAGCGTCATTCAGAACAGATTGTCCGCCAGGACCCTTTCCAAAGATTACTTTTAAATCCTTGACCATATCAAGTATATCATCACCAGTACAGTGGCGAGGCTTCTTCCGGTGATCTGCCTCACCTTTGAAATGCTTGCCTTTCTTTCTTAAGAGATGCTTGATCGGAAGAAATCGACGATGTCCCAGGTACACATTCTTCTTACATTTATCCAAATATATACTTTCGGTCTCATCTAAACAGTGCGTGCATGCGTGGTATCCCTTGTTTGTCTGTCCTGAAAGGTAGCTAAGAGCAGGCCAATCGTTGATGGTTACAAACAGCAATGCTCGTAGGTCAAATTCCTGCTGTTTGTGCTCATCCCACACACGTACACCTTTTATGTCCCACAGCTGTAAAAGTTCTTCAACTAATGGCCTTAGGTACACATCAATGTCGTTGTCGGGTTGCTTGGGGCCTTGGATGAGCACTGGCATCATAATGAACTTCCGCTTCATGCACAACCAAGAAGGAAGGTTATAGATACATAGAGTCACAGGCCAGGTGCTATGATTGCTGCTCTGCTCCCCAAAAGGATTAATGCCATCTGCACTTAAACCAAACCATACGTTCCTTGTGTCATCTGCAAAGTCCCACCACTTTCTCTCGATTTTTCTCCACTGCGACCCGTCAGCGGGTACTCTCAACTTCCCGTCTTTCTTACGGTGTTCTTTGTGCCATCGCATCAACTTGGCATGCTCTTTGTTTTGGAACAAACGTTTCAACCGTGGTATTATAGGAGCATACCACATCACCTTGGCAGGAACCCTCTTCCTGGGGCGCTCGCCCTCAACATCATCACCAGGGTCATCGCGGCTGATCTTATAGCGCAATGCACCGCATACCGGGCATGCATTCAGATTCTCGTACTCCTCACCGCGGTAGAGGATGCAGTCATTAGGGCATGCATGTATCTTCTGCACCTCTAATCCTAGAGGGCAGACAGCCTTCTTTGCTTCGTACGTACTGTCGGGCAATTCGTTGTCCTTTGGAAGCATCTTCTTTAACATTTTCAGCAACTTTTCAAATCCCTTGTCAGCTACACCATTCTCTGCCTTCCATTGCAGCAATTCCAGTGTGGTACCCAGCTTTTTCTTGTCATCTTCGTAATTTGGGTACAACAATTTTTTGTGATCTTCTAACATGCGCTGCAACTTCAACTTCTTCTTTTCACCTTTGCAGTTTCTCTTTGCATCAGCAATGGCCCGACCAAGATCATCAGCGGGCTCATCTGATGCCTCTTCTTCAGCTTCTTCTTCTTCATTCTCTTCCTCCATTGTAGTACCATCGTATTCAGGGAACCCAGCATAGTTGTCATCATCCTCTTCTTCTTCATTCTCTTCCATTAGAACCCCTCTTTCTCCGTGCTTGGTCCAACAGTTATATCCGGATATGAAACCGGACGTAAACAGGTGGACGTGAATGACTTTTGAGCTAGAGTAATTCCTATCATTCTTACAGACACCACATGGATAACACATGAAACCATTCCGCTTGTTTGTCTCAGCCGCACGCAGAAAACTATGCACGCCATTAATGAACTGGGGAGAGCGTCGGTCATCGTACATCCATTGCCGACTCATCTTCATTACACAACACCGAAAATACCAAATTAATACAAGTTCATACATAAAGTTCATACACACTTATTCTCATAAAACAACATAAAACTATCTAGCTAAAGCATTTAAATGCAACAACAAATGCGATCAAAATCGCAACTAAGGTAATAATTGATTCAACAGCATAATGATACCAAGCTTCTTTATTAACGGCATAGTTTCTAATCTTTCTAATCTTCAAGCGCATTGCATCCATCTTGATCTTGTGATCATCGACGACATCGGCAACATACAACTCCAATTTCATCTTCTTTTCTTCAATTCTTTTCAATTTTTCTTTCAAATACTCATTTTCTTTTTCAACTAAATTTAACTTCTCGACAAGAGGGTCGGTTGCAATTTCCGGTTCACATACCTCCTAGATAAAAATATCTATGTCAACTTGATGGGCATAATTGTCATAAACGCGAAATGCAAGAAATAGTTATAAAAGAGAATATATATACCACATCCGAATCATAAACCGGACGAGGGCCGACGGGGACGGATATCAAAGTCATGGTACTATGTATAACAAACAATCATACATGTAAGAAAATTATACAATTAACTATCTAAATCATACAAATAAGATTTTTTTTTATAAAAAGGATAAGAACAAGAGGCTCACCAAGGTGGTGCCGGCGACGGGACGGTGCGGGCGATCGACGGTGGTTAGGACGGGGACGGGAAGGCACTAAGTAAACCACACCTACACATATGCAAACTAAGAAGTTAATTTGAGCTCAAATTGCATATAAATCAAATAAACTCTCACATAATTACTCCCAAACTAGAACCCACAAATCACTATACTTATAGAGCATTGCACGAGCTAATCTAGCAATGAGAGATGAAAGGACAAAGTTGCTAACCTTTGTGAACACTTGGATAGATGGGGTGCCTTCAAATCTTGATAAATCTTTAGCAAAAATGGAGGATGAGCTCGAGAGCAAGGGGAAGAACAGAGGAGAGAAAGGGGAAACAGAGATAATGGGCTCGGGCTGGACGAAGGGTTTATATAGGGACGTCCTTAGTCCCGGTTTGTATCACAAACCGGGACTATAGGATCCACAAACCGGGACTATAGAATCCACCTGTAGTCCCGGTTTGTGATACAAACCGGGACTAAAGGGGCTGGTGGGGCCTCAGCCTAACACCAGCCTGCCACCACCCCTTTAGTCCCGGTTTGTATCACAAACCGGGACTATAGGGTCCACCTCTAGTCCCGGTTTGTGATTCAAACCGGGACTAAAGGGGCTCGTGGGGGCCCCAGCCTGCCACCACCCCTTTAGTCCCGGTTTGTATCACAAACCGGGACTATAGGTAGAAAATGAACCGGGACTAATGACGCCCGTGCCCCCGACCGCTCCTAGCCATTGGAACCGGGACTAATGGTCACATTAGTCCCGGGCCGTAATCAAACCGGGACTAAAGGGGTGGACGAAAGGTCTGTTTTCTACTAGTGTCCGGCGGAAAGGAGCGAGGGGAAAGAGGAGACGGTGGCCCCGGCAGCCGCGGGGATTGGATCCACCCGAGTCGCCCCACGTGGGGGAGACACGGGGGGATTGGATCCACCTGATTTCGACCACATGTTCACGGACGAGGCGTGGGCCACGATGGACAAGGAGACGCGGCGCCGGATCATCGCCATCTCGCTTCGAGAGGAACCAAAGCCCACCCGGGAGGATCGCCGCATCCATCAACTCATCGCCCGCGGCGGCAACAATCCACGTGCCATCCGTGAGGTGCTGGATTTCGCTGATAGACATCACCAGGAGATGGAGCCAGAGGATTGAGCGGTGGTGCTGCACTGCAAGGGCACAATTACGCCGCTGAGTGCATTGAAAACGACGAGAACGGCAAGACGATGACAATGGCAACGCTGCCGGGCCACCATGGCTCCAATAAACCATCATCATCGTCCAGGGAGGGATATAAAGAATTAAAAGTCTTTTCTGTGGACTCGAGACCACGAGCTACACCTCCTACCGAAACCACCCTTAGCCAATCTTCTGTTGCACAACCTAATAAATCTTTTTGCTGAATCAATATTAGCGTTGTTCTTTCTTTTTCAACAAGATGTTGATTATATAGTATAGGCAATAGTATGACCGAAAATACTTCAATTCTTCAGCTCTGCCCGGTCCAATGAGATACCCTTCGTGTGAATTTCACGGCGGCGACAGATGCCCACACAACCATGTCCCCATGTTACAGTTCCTCAATGTTATCATCAAACTGCATACCAAAGCATATCAGTGCATCAAGTTTATGCATAATAATAACACAATGTGCCCAAATAATAATATTGAAGTCTATGGGGTGATCTCCGTAAGGGATCACCTGGATTTCCCGTGCAACTACATTTTCCATCACTCTAGAGAGAATACTCGGGTCTTTCTTCTCTGGTGAGGGGGCTCGGTCCGATGTGACGTACAGGCCGGTAAAGAGGCGCTGGGTGACTGTGCTGCCCTGTTCGCTCCGGACGAAAAGAACGAGAATAATGAGATCAGTGGCACGCCATTGGATGGCTGCAGCCTGCAAGGGAGGGGAAAGCGCTGTGGCAGCATGCTGCAAGGAGCGTCGCGGCGGGGAAGAGGGGATAGGAGGCGGCTTGCTTGTGTGAGAATGAGATGGAGGCAGCGCTCTACCGCTGCGCGTCCGTGAGAAAGTGGTGTCAGACAGCGGCACAAGGAGATGCGCCGGGTGGAAAAGGTCCGGCGGCGGAGTATGGGTCCAAGTTTGGTCGTGGAAGAAGGAGAGTACGGGTGTTTTTTCCCCTTAGAATAGGGGTAGCATTACGGCTTAGTAGTCTGTATAGTTCACGTATTGGAGCCTAACTGCCTATCCGAACACATCCAGAATCCCTACCAAGTTACACGATTGGGGGAACCAACATAAATTGTTGTTATTATTGAGACCCTCACCGTCGTCGAGTTTCTCGTTGACGATGAAGCCGCCACCGCCACCGCCCCGGATGGCGACGTAGTCATGGTTTTTGTTGGCGATGAAGCCACCGCCGACGCTCGCCTTGTCGCCACCAATGGACATGTCCCTCTCACACGTTTGGTCGCCGCGGTACTTTTGGCTCTCTCTAACACCATCTGGGACTGAGACTTCATATTTCTTGTGGGTGTGCTTAATGCAGGCCATTGGGATCTAGCTCGCATTCGGGTGTGCTATGATAGAGAACATTGTTAATTTGTTGACTGGAGGAGGATCAGTCATTCGAGCAGCTTGGGAGTGCAGAAAGCATGCGCTAACTGTGAGTAGTGATCACCCACTCCACTCCCAGTGCTTTTCTTGGACATGCGACCGGGGAAACATTAGCAAATACACATACATTTCTGATAACCCTTTCGGCTTCCTCAGCTCTAAATTCCTTGTGCATCAAGAACCACAAAAGGCACGTCAGTCACCCTTCATAGCTAGATCGACTCTTAAATGCTGCTTGTATTGGATAACACCTGGCTCGTTTGTTTCACTCCAACATCTCATTGCAATTAATCGGAAGATCTACCACCCCGAGACTACATGCTTCCATCTAAGTTGAAGCTACAACTTGCTGTTTTGTTACTACTAGTATTTATTACGGGAGGAAGGAAGATGTACTCTTGCGATGGACTATATATATGGACACCAGCCAAATGCCTAGCTACATCATCCAATAGCTATGTATATTAGTCATTACTATATCACTGCAGACCTAGATGCATACAATTCGTTCATGATTTATATAGTTTTCTCGTTCTGTTCATATGAAGAATGCAGGCATGCACAAGATATGTGTGAGGTGTGACCATGGTTTTCACTTTGAATTTCATTTATTTCAGCAGAAATTGAAATATTACGTTTCGGCCAAAATATGTTGGCAATTTCAGTAGCACACAGAAATTCAAATAATTTTCAAAAAAAAATCAAAAAAACCAAAATCTGAATTGAATTCAAGTGAATATTTTGGCTTTTTGACCGAAATGGAAACTAAAATCACTGAAATTCACTGACTTCAAGTGATTTCGGTTGGTGCTAAAAATATTCTGAAACTGAAATTGAAAACCATGGGTGTGACTCTTACCGGATATGAGCTTCTTGACTTGGGCTGCTCAGAGATCATTCCGATATCTCACCCGTAAGTAATCCCCATTTAGCATTACATCACGCAACGCATGCACAGCAGCCTAAGTAAAAATCGTGCTTATCTACCTAGTAGACATACGTTAGAGCATCTCTAGCAGACCCCTTATATCACGGACCCTTATAGTGCGTTTACAGTTCGCGGCTGTCTTCGGATACGGACCGAAAACAACCGCGGCAGAACAGAAATCGAATATGAACCCGCAAAATTTGAAATCACACATTCGCACGAGAAATTGAACTTTAGTTCAGTAGAACTCTAGCGCTTGATCATCTTAAACAGTCATACAAAGTAGAATTTCTACATGTAATATTTGGAGGAGCAGGCGCCACCTAAACCTAATTACAAAATTGGGCTCACCGGAGCAGGGGGAATTACGGCGGTGACGCTGTGGCGGCGGAGGAGCTCAGTCCTCGTCGTCGGAGACGAGGTCGACGTAGACCTCGTCCTGCATCTTGGCTACGAGGCGCCACTCTTCCATGTTGGCTGCGAACTCCTGTGCCGCTGCGAGCCCCTTCTCGAGGAAGATTCTGTCGATGTCGGCGTCCCGTCGATGGCGCTGCTCCTCCTCCTCCTCTTCCTGCGTAGAGCGCGCGACGATGGCGGCCTCCATGACGTCCGCCTCCGCCGGGGGGAGGTAATCCTACGGCCCGATGACGCCCCACCGCTCCGGCTCCGCCTCCGGCTCCCTCTTCACCGCGCGGAGCGGCGGGAGCTCCTCCGGGTCTCTTTTGACCGGAATGAGCGGCATCGGCCAGCTAGAGGCACCGGCGGAGGAGCTTCCCGCAGCGAAGGAGCCGGAGGACAGCCCACGGCGGAGGAGCTCCTGCCTGCGGTTGTACTCATCCGTCTCGCGGCGGAGGAGCGACGGCGGCGGAGAGAGGGCGTTGTTGGTGTACCTACGGGCGCTCCTTTTCCTCGCGGCGTCGGCGGCGACGCACCTCCTCCGCTCGGGTCGTCGCCACCGCCGGCGCCGCGGCCAGCCGACCACATTCTGCGCCACATAGAAGTCGCCGGCGGCGAGAAATGAGTGGGGGAATGGGTGGATCGCGGCGGCGGGGGGATAGGGTTTCGATCCGTATCGCGGCCGCAAACCCTTACATATACTGCGCGGGGGGAGGGAGGGGGGGGTGGGGGTGGTTTGCCAGCCACTGTAAAAAACTTTACGGGCCGGGCGACTATACGGGCTCTAGTCTGGCCCAAAAAAGGGCCAAACCCATATAGTCACCGGATTTTTACGGACCGCCTCATTTTAATGGGTCTGCTGGATATGATCTTGGAATGTAGATGTACCAAACCACAAGCTGGGAATGCGTCTCGTTTTTCCTCTAACGAATCATGCATGACATTGGATGGTCGTACGTACATGCTAGAGTAGATATTTGCGTGTTCTCGCCAGAGATGGTCGTACCGTGCGTGCTAGCTTGCTTGGTTAGAGCATCTACAGCCGGGCGTCTCAAACCCGTCTCATACGTCCGGGCAGGCCGCCCGGTTACTGACCGGTCACAAAATTTCGACCCAGACAGACGCCTCAAACGGGTATCGAACGCCCGTGCTAACCGGCACCCCTTATATCCAGCCCAAATATGGGGCGGATATGAGGGTGCCCGGGCGCGCTGCACGAATAGCTTTACTCCAAGCACAGACTCGACGCCACGGCTGTTACAACGGTCACCGCACGGGTTTTATACCCAGAGCCAGCGCCAGGGCATGTACCCACGCCTCCACTCTCTCGTGCGCCCGATCCGCCCGCTCTGGCCGCGTCCACGGCGCGGTCCGACGCGCACGACACAAGGTGAGCCTCCAACAGATGGGCCACGATCACCCCGCACGTCTCGCCAACAACCTGGCCCTACACACACGCACTGGATGCACACGCACACGCACACCCCCGTGCCACACATGCACGCCAGCCACGGACCCGACGCGGCCACCGACCGGCGCCTGGCTCGACCAGCTCGCGCACACACGCACACTGGCCGCGCTCACCATGTCTTATTGGCTAACAGGATGGATGGAGTTGGCTTGATAGAAACAAAATGTCCAACACATGCATGGTTTCCTAGCTCCTGGAAGTGGAAGCTGCAGGACGACGCCGATGGCGCTCATTCTTCTCCCTTTCTCTTCCCAGCAACAGCAAAACCAATGCATGCATGTACCGTCCAAATAGTCACGCTGCACGCATGCATGCTCTGGAAGTGCATGAAACAACCTAGGGGTGATTA
The DNA here is from genome assembly GCA_039707655.1 of Elymus sibiricus. Lineage (NCBI taxonomy): Eukaryota > Viridiplantae > Streptophyta > Magnoliopsida > Poales > Poaceae > Elymus > Elymus sibiricus. The sequence continues at coordinate 475,473,558 of CM077668.1, read as the reverse complement.
ATTCACGTTGTGTACATCCTATAGTGCGGCATTCGGCCAGCTTCTCGGCCATAAATTTGGCGGTCGATGGTAAAGACGTACAGTGTTGAAACAAAAATCAGTTTGCGTATTTGTATTTGCTAGCTGAAGGGAGTAGCTGACAAAGCACTGTTTTGGTCGACGCAAACATATATTGGAGCTCACTCCCAATTTTGGCCAACGTGTCATTTTTTTGGAAAAGGAGACTACCCCGGCCTCTGCATCAAGAGTGATGCATGCAGCCATATTATTAAGCAAAATATCCGAAAATGTCTGCGGTCATGTTTAGCAAAATGGCCAACGTGTCATGCCATGGGGTATGCAATGCATGTATCAAATCACATCCTCAGATAGAAAAAATATATAAGACCGCTCATGGCAATGTGATCCTGCTACTGTCAGGTCGTATACGCGGACGGGATTGTGGTTGGCACGATTTTTGGGTAGTCTTCCTTGGTGACGGACAACCCTGCAACACTTGTCAGTTTATCAAAAAGTGGAACTTACACCGATGTTGATCAGGCCTAAACACAGTAAGCATGTTTCCCGTAAAAGTCACACATGGTGTGCATGCATTTTTCATGTGAAGAGAAAGAGAAACAATATCACAATGTATTGCGTGCAGGGTGTAGTAATTTATACTCATGACTACGTACATGGTTATGGTTTCGGATGCTATAAATAGTCTATCACATGGTGTACACCTCCTTGGGTAACAAATAGTAGTAGCAAGTCAGCTAGGTATACTTTGAGACGGAAGCATGTAGTTCGGATAGATAGCTAATCTTTTGATTAATTTTTCCTTCTCTGAAAACCATTATTCCTCGAGCATATCAATCATTAGCCATGTACAAACATGCTACATATATGAGATGTTGGAGTGAAACAAATAAGCCAGGTGTTTCTCTATACGAGCAGCGAGAAAGAGTCGATCCAGCCATGGAGGGAAACTGACGTGCCATTCCTGTCATCGAACTCATCTACCGGCAATGGTGTCACAATCGCTGGTGTCTCGTCTCATCGGCTGGTCTCCTTTTTAATCAATTAGCACAGATAGTAAAATCAGGGAAGCAAAGCATTGTGCCACGCACTGCTGGATTTGTTCACAAAGTTTGCGAAACACTTCCGATGCTACGATGCTAAATCTCATTAGCACAAAAAGATCACATGAGCAGCCCCAGATACACTAGTGATAAATTAAACAATACATCAGTTAACTTGATCGTCCTCGTAAAGGTGCCTATTGAAGTCGGATTTTACACATGTGAATAGCACAATCAAGAGCATGCGTGCGTCCCCTATCCGTCAGACACCATTGCACGCTGCTGCAGAGATCGTTGATGATGTTATGAGAGTTGAAATTATTGGGCGTTCTGAAACTGCTATTCCAATTGGGCTCATGTCTTTTTTAGGCCATGGTGTCAACATTTACAGGACAACCTAGCCCAGTTTTAAAAGGGACTTCCATCTGCCATCTTACTCTTTATTATGGAGTGTAAGGTTGTACTAAGTAATGCATTTCGATACTGAAGATCTTATACACTAGTGGGATAGGGAGGGGGAATTTTCAATAGGTGAATGACGGTGACAACACTGCCCCGCTTGTCGGTTTGGATAAAAACAAGAACTTTCCTTGGTATTGATCATGCTCAGGAGTCACACATGTTGTGCTAGTGCATGAGCTAAATCTTCATGTGAAGAGAAAGGAAACAATAGAACATAAGGAATTGCATGCAGAGTGCAGTAACATACTTATGACTACATACATGGCTAACGGATGATCTCTCTAGACATTTGACTGGCATATATATAGTGCATCACAAAGTAACAAGTAGTAGTAGCAAGTCAGCTATAGATATATCTTTGGATGGAAGCATGTAGTCCTAAACTAGTAGCCATTCCAGCAGAGAGGTGCTGCTTCTCACCGCGGTGCCATCAGCGTCAGCATCTGCAGGCGTTCATTCAGCAGCGGTGGCGCCGAAGAAGGTACGGCATCTCCCTCCGGCACAACGGACGGAGCTCTTCCCAGTGCCAAAACCCGGCGGTACTTCGTCGGTGGCAGGGACGGAGACAGCAGTGGGAGTGTCTCTTCCTCCTCGCCATCGCCTCCCCACGGAACCGCTGCGTAAGATGATACCCATCTAGCTACTGTAGTGGGAGCAAGTGCGAACTGCTAAGCTTACATCTGCGCACAAGAATCTGCATGCATATATTCCGCTTGATTGATTACTGCTCCAGTACTTGCTGCCTCCATTGATATTTGTACTACAAGAATAATAGTAAGAAATTAACCGAGAAAGAGGCGTAACATGCATTATCGCTGTTGTGGGCTCTAGGCCTGTGTACCGGTACTAGCTTAGGTAGGCAGATGCATGCATTTTGCATGGCGTACGTCGACAGGCTTGTCTCTCCTAATTAACTTTCTGAACTACTAGTAGACGTTTGATCAGGCCCAACTGCAGCAGACCGTCCATTTGTTTGGGTCACACATGTTATACTCATGACTACATACATGACTCTTGCATGATTTAGGCATGCAGCTTCCATATATATAGTCCCCCAAAGCAGAGCGATAGTGTCATTCCTTCCTCCCCTAACAATTGTAGCTTTAGACGAAAGCTTCTACATAGTCCTCGACTAGTTAGAGTATGCATTTCCCCATAGTAATTAGTTACTGCTTCTATCAAAATCATTATTCATCGATCACATCGATTATTAGCTGTCTAGTACAAACCGACTGCTATGAGATATTGGCGTGAAACAAACAAGTGATGTGTTTTCCTATATGAGCAGTGTGAAAGAGTCGACCTGGCTACGGAGAGAGGCCGACGCCCTATCATCAAATCCATCAAACGGTGATGGTGCGCCAAGGGTCCGAAGTCGAGGTCGTTTACAGTTACAACACACAAAATCATCCATGCATCAATCTTTGGCCCAGGCAGCTACCCGTCCGCATCTTAAATCCATCTAGTTGCAATTATATGTTCGGTTGAGTTAGATTCAAATAAATTGAAGTTTGTCTATTTCTAGTTAATTTAAATTAGAGGTAATAATTCAGCCTAGAACGGATATGGTCGGCCTTCCTTATTTCTTATCAGACCCACTCAGTGGAATTTCTAAATCTAGCTTGTTATTATGTGAATGCAATATGATGTATCTGCTAAATGGTATCACTAGTTATGGATGGCCCTCACTTTTGTGCTGGTACATATTTTGAACACATCGTCTTGCATTGCATGGTATAGTAGGTGTGTGACTGTGGCAAGTGGATCTTTGTGTTGCTAGACGGCGATATCAGGCCCAAACGAGAAGCAGCCCGGCCGTTCCCAGTAAGAGTCACACTTGCATGTTGTAGTATATGCAGGGATGCAGTAATATACTCATGGCTACACATATGTGTAGCAACCATTTGGTTTGTACACGTGTCTTCCTTCCTCCACTATCATTGGTAGTAATTGAGTTACCTATATATAGTTTTAGAACGAAGCGTGTGCCTAGTCCTAAACATGTTTTTAGCTACGTGGTACAGTTAAATGCTATGAGTTTTGGAGTGAAAGAAACAAGCCATGTGTTTTTCTGTCTGAGTAGTTGATCGGGCTATGGACATCGAATCGATTGACCAACAATGGCGCAGCACGCTTCCAACGCTGAGGTCTTGCCCATGGAGCTGAGTGGCTACGATGGGTTGTACTACGACGACTGAGCCTGCCTGACGAGTGGGAAGCCTCTACCTCTCCACCATTGTCGCCTACGTCCTCGAAGTCAACTGCCTCCGCAGCTGGTAGCAGCTCCTTGTTTCGATTATGGAGTCGAGGGTTAATCCAATCAAGCTCGCTCACTACCATCTTAACTAATTACTAGCATATGGGTTAAGCGTGAGATTGATGGATAGTTTTTTTTGACCCGAGATTGTAGGAATTATGAAACTAACTAGCAAAGTGGCCCACCCACATACCACTACTAGAATCGAGCACTTTGCCGAATACCAATCTACTCGGCAATGAGCGAAACCTGCTTGGAAAACTGTTAGCTGAGTTGTATTTGTCGGGGCAGTCAGCAAAGAAGACTCGGTTGGACTCCTCTACTAGAAAAGCCTTGTTTCTGTACCAAATAAATCATCCATTTTTGTTAAATATACGACAAATAGCTGCGGCTACCACACAGCTTGCCCGTCACTGCTATGTCCGACGCCATCTCGTTGTACCCGCAAGTGGGACACCTTCCTGTTGTTGGCCGCATCGTCACGGTCAGATCTATCATGTTTTTTTTACCAAACTCTTTCGATTCGGAAATTCGCAGGGACATGTGAGTGCTGGGGCACTCATCTGCCAAGCCGTGCCGTCCGCTCCATTTGCCTCGTGATTCGCGAAGAAGTTGAATCCTGCATGAGGGCACAGTAAAAAAAATTCCTCAAAAAGTTTTAGGTTTCAACGATGAAACTTGCCGTTTTTGCATCCAAAATTGCCAAGTTTCAGCAAGTTTCAGACATATAATTTTAAGCATTTTTTTTGGTCGGTCGTAGACACAAATAATTACTTTCTAGAGATCTTTTACGGTACATCGTACTACTCCTGGGAGGGAGTAGTATTGAATCGTATAACCGTTGATTTGCTCGGTAGTTTCGACTTTTTCTTGTGAAATTTTTTTAATTTCTGTAGCGCCCAATCCAAAGTCTGCTTCCCCGCTACAACTACCCTCGGCGGGCCTCGTCGTTTCCATTGCTGGGTCGCCCTGGAGCGAGGCGCCCATTCATCCTGTACGTGTCGTCCGCCACTGTCGCAGGCTAGGAGCATCGCGTACCTTGTGTCGAGGGTGCTGGTCGTCCCCGAGGCGCTCCCAGGCCAGGGCCTAAAGGCATAGGGCACCTCCTGTCGAGCTGGCTCGTTGTCCTTCCGGCGGGGACTCGTCGGAGGAGCAGAAGTGTGACTAGGAGACCGGCATCGGAGGAGAACCTACTGTACCCGCGTTCCCATCTTCGATCCCACCCCGCGGAGCTCTGCTCGTTGGCACCTCTCGATGAAGCGACGAAAGCCGTGGCGACGTGCCATGATGAATCCGATGAAACCTGCTACGACGGCGTCTCCGGGCACCCGTGCAGCCTCATCGGCTTTGGCGACATGGAGGCCCTTCTTGGCCGGCCGGGGCCGGCATGTGTAATGGCAACGAGGAGGAGCCGTTTTTCATGGAAACATTGTGCCTTATCAAGACCATGAGGTACACACGTACTTGAGCTCAATCCCAGTCCCAATTATGGCCAACGTGTGATGCCATGGGGTATGCAATGCATGTATCCAATCACATCCTCAGATAGAAAAAATATATAAGACCGCTCATGGCAATGTGATCCTGCTACTGTCAGGTCGTATACGCGGACGGGATTGTGGTTGGCACGATTTTTGGGTAGTCTTCCTTGGTGACGGACAACCCTGCAACACTTGTCAGTTTATCAAAAAGTGGAACTTACACCGATGTTGATCAGGCCTAAACACAGTAAGCATGTTTCCCGTAAAAGTCACACATGGTGTGCATGCATTTTTCATGTGAAGAGAAAGAGAAACAATATCACAATGTATTGCGTGCAGGGTGTAGTAATTTATACTCATGACTACGTACATGGTTATGGTTTCGGATGCTATAAATAGTCTATCACATGGTGTACACCTCCTTGGGTAACAAATAGTAGTAGCAAGTCAGCTAGGTATACTTTGAGACGGAAGCATGTAGTTCGGATAGATAGCTAATCTTTTGATTAATTTTTCCTTCTCTGAAAACCATTATTCCTCGAGCATATCAATCATTAGCCATGTACAAACATGCTACATATATGAGATGTTGGAGTGAAACAAATAAGCCAGGTGTTTCTCTATACGAGCAGCGAGAAAGAGTCGATCCAGCCATGGAGGGAAACTGACGTGCCATTCCTGTCATCGAACTCATCTACCGGCAATGGTGTCACAATCGCTGGTCTCCTTTTTAATCAATTAGCACAGATAGTAAAATCAGGGAAGCAAAGCTTTGTGCCACGCACTGCTGGATTTGTTCACTAAGTTTGCAAAACACTTCCGATGCTACGATGCTAAATCTCATTAGCACAAAAAGATCACATGAGCAGCCCCAGATACACTAGTGATAAATTAAACAATACATCAGTTAACTTGATCGTCCTCGTAAAGGTGCCTATTGAAGTCGGATTTTACACATGTGAATAGCACATTCAAGAGCATGCGTGCGTCCCCTATCCGTCAGACACCATTGCACGCTGCTGCAGAGATCGTTGATGATGGTATGAGAGTTGAAATTATTGGGCGTTCTGAAACAGCTGTTCCAATTGGGCTCATGTCTTTTTTCGGCCATGGTGTCAACATTTACAGGACAACCTAGCCAGTTTTAAAAGGGACTTCCATCTGCCATCTTACTCTTTATTATGGAGTGTAAGGTTGTACTAAGTAATGCATTTCGATAGTGAAGATCTTATACACTAGTGGGATAGGGAGGGGGAATTTCCGATAGGTGAATGACGGTGACAACACTGCCCTACTTGTCGGTTTGGATAAAAACTTGAACTTTCCTCAATATTGATCATGCTTAGGAGTCACACATGTTGTGCTTGTGCATGAGTTAAGTCTTCATGTGAAGAGAAAGGAAACAGTAGCACATAAGAAATTGCATGCAGAGTGCAGTAACATACTTATGACTACATACATGGCTAACGGATGATCTCGCTAGACATTTGACTGGCATATATATAGTCCATCACAAAGTAGCAAGTAATAGTAGCACGTCAGCTAGATATATCTTTGGATGGAAGCATGTAGTCCTAAACTAGTAGCCATTCCAGCATAGCGGTGGTGCTGCTCACCGCTGTGCCATCAGCGTCAGCATCCGCAGGCGTTCATTAGCGGCGGCGCCGACCAAGGTACGGCGTATCCCTCCGGCCCAACGGATGGAGCTCTTCCCAGTGCCAAAACCCGGCGGTACTTCGTCGATGGCAGCAACGGAGAGACGGCTGTGGGAGTGTCTCTTCCTCCTCGCCAGCGCCTCCCCACGGAGCCGCTGCGATAAGATGATACCCAGATAGCAAATGTAGTAGCATGATCTGCCAAATGCTAAGCTTACATCTGCACAAAATAATCTGCATCCAAAATTGCCGCTTGATTGATTACTGCTCCAGTACTTGCTGCCTCTGTTGATATTTGTACTACAAGAACAATAGTAAGAAATTAACCGAGAAAGACGTGTAACATCCATTATGACTGTTGTCGGCTCTAGGTAGGTAGCGGTACTGTTTAAGTAGGTAGACGCATGCATTTTGCATGGCGTACATCGACAGGCGTGTTTCTCCTCACTTTGTGGACTAGGCGTGTTTCTCCTCAGTTTGTTTGGGTCACACATGTTGTGCCAGTATCGTAGTCATGACTACGTACATGGATCTTGCATGATTTAGGCTTGCAGCTTCTATATATATAGTCCCCCAAAGCAAAGCGATAGTGTCATTCCGTCCTCCCGTTACAATTGTAGTAACTCCGCTATGGCTATACATAGCTTTAAACGGAAGTTTGTACATACTCCTCGACTAGCTCACTACCGGAATTAACCCCTATGCCGACGGCCTTTTGCCGTCGGCATAGGCCGTTTACCGTCGGCATATCCCCGTTGGCGTCGATCTCGACGGCGTAGTCTTGTCAGACCGTCGGCATTGAAGTGCCGTCGGCATAGACGTATATGCCGACGGCATCCGTACGGCCGTCGGCAAAAAAAAACCGCCGGACGTGCACTGACGGCGCCGTGACCAGGCGGAACCAATAAGAAGAGAACACGTGGCGCGCCTAAGCCGACGGCCGGGCCATTGGCATAGATATCCATCTATGCCGACGGCCCGACCGTCGGCTTAGACGCGCCACGTGTCGCCATACTCAAGCGTCTGGCAGTGCTATATGCCGACGGCCTACGCGGCAGTCGCTGGGAGCTTCTGGCAGGAGCATACGCCGACGGCCAGGCCGTCGGCGTATGTCTGTCACATGGCGCCCGCTGGGACCTCCTGGCGCCGTCGGCATAGTTGTTTTCTGTTTTTTTAGATCTGCTCTGTTTTTGCATTTCCAATTCAAATTCACAGCACAAATTTGTATTTTGCATTCAAAATCACAGGAAGCAACATGTACATAGAAAGAAATATATTCAATGTCCAAAACCTCATCTAGATAATATGAAAGATCATCATCATCTCAAGATCATCAACATCATCATCGTCGAAACTTCATAAACATAAGTATGAGACATGGACATCATCATCGTCATCTAAAGAACACTAGGAAGAAGTATGGAACATGAAAGCATAGCAAAACATGGAAAACATCATCATCTAGCGAAGATTAGGATCATCGCCGCCAGCACCGCCAAGACCAGCACCACCTAGCCAGACCGGAGTGACTGGGCTCTCTGAACCAGGAGTCGAGCCACCAACACCAGCACGAAAAACCGATGATCCACCGGTTCCCTACATGTTTGAAAAGAGATTGTAAGGGTAAATATGATAGTGTTGAATCAACGAGAACTAGTTGGTGAATAGTTAGGCAATGTACAAACCGGAGTCCCACTACCTAGTGCCACCCATCCGTGCGGTTTTGCATAGACGACCACATAGCCTGGTTGTTAGTTAACCAAGCAAACACGAAGGTCAGAAGAAATGAAAGTGCAAAATTTAGCTTGGTTCTAAGTGGGCAAAACTAACCGCCATCATCAGACGGTTGTAATCCTCGTTTGCCTTTACTCATTGCAAGTACTCCCACACCTCGACATGCTTAAGCTCGACAAAGGCCTTATATGCCTACAAAATTTAGGTTGTTTGTAAGTGGGCAATGCTGAAAATAAAGTGAGAAAGTGAGAAAGAAAGAAGATAAGGGGGGAAATACTTACAGCATGCTGGCTGGCTAAGCTAGGATGCGAACGGCCCGTACTGCCGCTCGGGCTAGGGTTGGTAGCTCGGAGCTGTGTGTAGGAGATAGAAGGAGTGATCACGCCATCGAGGCACGGGTAGCAGCCATGATACTTCGGCCGGATGGCCACCACCGCCGTCTCGTCGTTCTGAGACAGGATGGGGTCAGCAACATCCGAACCAGGATTTAACCTGGTAAACGACTCCGAGTAGGACTCCAGGTTCTTCTCGGTATTGCCGTAGTACTCGCTCTAGCCGTCCTTGGGCTTACTCCGCGCACGGGCCAGCTTCCACGACTCCATGTGTGAGAGCGGCTTCCTCAACTTGCCCTCCTGCAACGTCAAACAGAAGTTAGCCATACATAAGAACATGACGGTAAAAAGAAAAAAAAGAATGTATCATGTATATAGATAAGAACATGACGGTAACAAAAGAAAAGGAATGTATGCTGGTAAACCTGGATGGCCTTGTAGCCCCAGTGGTTCCTGTTTCCTTGGCCGTGTGTTCCGTCGGTTCCACGATTAGCCCGGTTCTTTGTGCTCTTGGCAGCAAACTCTGCATCCTCACCGAGCCACCTATCCACCAAACTCGCCCATCCGTCATCCCTTCCGTAGCACCAAGTAGGAATAACCTAAATAACGGAAGCATGACATGTCATCACGAAACAATAAAATTGACTGTTTATACGTCGAAATGAAAAGTCTGTAATACTTACCATCATGTACTGCTCCCTGCTCAAGGTAAGCCGCTGCTTCTGCGCTTCTTTCGTGGTCATCTTTCGACCAAGGTAGTTGTGGTAGTAGTGCGAGATCGCAACCCAGCGCACCTCGTACTGAATCTGGCAAGCTTTCTTCCTCGCAGCCGCCACCAAGACCACGTTGGCTTTGCACTTGTGCTCCTCAAGAACCCTATAGAATTGCTACAATCATGCATAAAACCAGAATGAAACAAGGCATGAGTTAAGTGATTCGATGATAAACTATGAACGAAACTCAAGACGAGTGATTCTGAAGAGAACTTACCCAAAATTTATTGATCACGGCCTTAGCGGCCGTCCCGTACTCCGTGAGGCTGGCAGCCTCGTAGTGGTCCCAGGTCGTGGCCAAAACCCGCAGCTCCGGGTCCCTGTCTGGCCGCGGGTAGAATAGGCCCGGCCAAAAATCCTTCAACAGGATAGTGATAATGCCGTTCGGTTTACGGCCCTCTCCAAGAACTTTCCAATTGCTGCAAAAGAATCAAAAAATTAGCATGTGTACAATGAAAATGTTAGTATGTGTTCAAACTATGATTGAGAGGCACTTACTCTGTCCCCACGGGTTCAATGAGCCACTTCTTCTCATCGGTAGCAGGAGGTGTAGGTAGTTCTACAGCACCACGCAGCCACCCCTTCGGATCACCCGGCGGCAAGTTACCCCACACCTCGCCACTAACCTCCCCTCCAGAACCCTCCCCTCCAGAACCCTCCCCTCCACCACCCTCCCCTCCACAACCCTCCTCCTCGCCCTCCTCCTCCTCCTCCTCCTCCTCCTCCTCCTCCTCGCGAACCTCCTCCTCCTCAGACTCAGAGGGTGCCTCAGTATAGGAGGGCGTCGAAGACGACCCCCCTATATCGGACGCGGACCGCAGTTTCTTCACCCGACCGCATCTCGACCCACCCCCTCCTCCTCTAGGGGATCTTCCCCCGACCCCTCGACCTCCCTGTGAGGTGTCATCCTCAAGTAGTCGGGGGGGAGGCTGACGGGGTCGTCCACTCCGACTAAGACCTCCTTTTAATTTGCTTAGGAAACCCGCGCCGCTGGACTTGCCCATGATTAGCAAACCTGCATTGAGAAGAGAATAAACAGTTAGTAAGGATAACAAATAAATAAGCATACAAAAAAGCACATTAATAACAAAAAAACACATTAAGCATACAGAAAAGAACATTAACAAAATATGCAATGTATAAGCATGCTATATATATATATATATATATATCTTTTTTGGCAAAGGAAGGAAGCATATTAATAAACCATACAAAAAAGCTTACATTTCCTAGAACCCATATGAATCATCACTATTGTAATCTATTTGTCGACCGGTCTCATCATCACTATCACGCATATCGTCTTCGTTGTCTGACGGAGGTGGAGGCTCTTCCTCGTCGTCAGCGTCTTCATTTAACTTTTCAAGCATAATTATGTCTCTTTGATTCACAATTGCCTCACCATCATTCCGTGCATCGTCATCGTTTGGGTCCACATCAACATAACCCAAGTCCTCATCGTCCTTGTTTCGGACCACATCATCATGTTGTTCTTGAAAGAACACTCCCTCGTATGTCATGGGGTTTATGTTGTAGTAATCATCATCGTTCGGGTCCGGTAGCTTACCATGTGGCGACACCTTGAACACAACTTCCCAACCCTTTAGATACTCTTTCTGGCATGGGTAGGGCAGATAATAAACTTGTGTGGCCTGGGTAGACACAATAAAGAGATCAGCTCCGGCATAGACGGTTGATGGTTTAACTTCGACTAACCCAACGGAAGGCGTATGTCTCAGACCCTTATTGGGGTCGAACCATCGGCATTTGAACACAACGAGACTTAGGGTTTCGCGCCCACGGTTGAATGTAAGCTTGTATATTTTTCCTACCCTTCCATAGTACTCTACTTTATTATCTCCTTCGGTGAAGACTCCAGTATTTATAGTTTTGGGATCAGGCCGACTGTTCTGGTGCTCCTCTGTATAGAAGCGATAGCCATTCACATCATACTTTTCACATGTCATGACCCGACTGTTAAAACCCATGGAAACCCATCTCAATTCTTCATCCATTGATGTGTTCGGATCTTTTCCCTACAAGTTTAATTGAAATTGTAGGGTGCATTAGTTCCGATAACTAATAAATGTTGGGTGCACTAGGTAATAGGGAAGTGTGAAAAATTGCTTTCTCCATGAACCAAGCAACAAATTTTTTCCTTCCATCGGCACCCTTTCGGAGAAGAGTAAGTGCCTCCGCTTCAGTAGGAGGCATCATTCCCGTCCACTCTTCATCAACGAATCGACTAAAAGAAGAAAAGCGGTATTAGACCGAGGCAAAGTGAACATAACGAATTGACTAAAAGAATGGTGCAACGGTATTACCTCATCCACTCATCCTCAACTCCCTTGATGTTGTGCAAGACATAGAACATGACGTCCTCCCACTCATGTTGTGGCATGATATAAGGTTTCGAGCATCCAGCCCTGCCACCTTGCCCGCTGAATTGAGGGAGCTTGGGTTTATACTTGGGCTCTTTTGTATTGTATCGAGACACCTTATTATGCAGAGTGGGAACGTGGTCTCGATAGTACGCTGTCCTGAGATCTGCCACCTCCTCTAGGATAACTGCCTCAGCTATGGAAGCTTCAATCTTAGCTTTGTTTCCACATTTGTGTCGAAGATGCTTGTTCTGTCTCTTAGGGCCGTACTGCCAACGATTCTGCACAGGCCCCCCCAACAATACCTCGTTCGCGAGGTGCAAAATGAGATGTGTCATCGGAGTAAAGAAGTCTGGCGGAAAGATCTTCTCTAGCTTGCATATCAACTCTGGTGCCTTCTTATGCAATTCTTTTATCATCTTGGGACATACTTCTTTAGCACAAAGCGTGCGGAAGAAATGGCTTAGCTCCGCAAGCACACGCCAGACACGCTCGGGGACATAGCCTCGAACCATCACCGGCATAATCCGCTCAATCCATACATGATAGTCATGACTCTTCATCCCGGTGACTTTGCCCGTTAAAAGATTGACTCCCTTACTTATATTCGATGCATAACCATCAGTGAACTTCACGACGTGTTTCAGCCACTTGAATGCCTCCATCTTATCATCCTTTTTAAGGACGAATTCAGCATCTGGCTTGAACCAAGATTTTCGACCGCCTGTGGGAGGCTGCATGTTCAGATGTGGCCTATCACAAATATTCTGTTGATCGACTCTAGCATTAACGTTATCCTTTATCTTATCAGGAATGTTGAGGATCGTGCGAAAAAGGGCCTCTGCGACATTCTTTTCGGTGTGCATCACATCGATGTTATATGGAAGTTTGAGGTCCTTGAAATAGGGAAGCTACGTGAAGGGGGTAATGTGAGTCCAGTTGTGCGTCTCAGCATATCCTTCAAAACCTTTGGCTTTTCCTTTGCCTTTCCCTTTCCCCTCGCCCTTGCCTTCGCCTGTGCCTTTGGCTTTGGCTTTGGCTTTGCCTTTGCCTTTCCCTTCGCCGACAGGCTTAAGAGCTTTCAGCTGAGCAAGCACATCCGCACCCAAAAACGTTGGAATCTCGTTTACTTCATGGACAACTAGGCCTTTCATGAAGTTCTTCTTGTCTTCCCTGTCAGGATGGTCTGGAGGGAGGAACTGTCGATGCAGGTCAAAGGCAACATACTTGCCACCCTTCTTCAGCCAAATGAAACGCAAGGCCTGCATGCACACTGGGCATGGCATCTTCCCACTTGTACACCATCCACAGAATAGGGCATAGCCGGGAAAGTCATGCATGCAATACTGCAGCCAAACTTTCATCAAGAAATTTTTCTGCAGATGTCGATCATATGTCAACCTCGTGAAGTACCAAGAATGGTACAAATCATCCACCAACGGCTGCATAAACACACTCAAATTCTTCCCTGGATATTCAGGCCCCGGAATTATCAGCGACAGGAACATGGTCTTGCGTTGCATTATGGCGCCGGGAGGGAGATTGAGCGGAATAACAAACACGGGCCAGCAGCTGTATGGATTAGACGACATACCATACGGATTGAACCCATCACCTGATATAGCAATTCTGACATTCCCAGCCTCGGCTGCTTCCTCAGGGTATTCTGTGTCGAACGACTTCCATGCTTCACCTTCTGATGGATGTATGATTTTATCTGCATGGTACCTTTTCCCTTCTTTGTGCCACTTCATCATTTTGGCAGACTCCTCGGTGAAGAAAAGGTGCTGCAGTCTTTCTATGAAATGGAGATATCGAAGAACCTTTGCAGGGATGGCTAGCTACTTCTTCTCACCCTGCTCATCGACCACCTCAATATACTGAGAGGAACCGCACTTGTTACAGTAGTTGTCATTCGTATACTCGTGCCTAAACAAAAGGCAATTCATTGCACAAACATGTATTTTCTCATAATCCATGCTTTTCTTTGTAGCATACATGCTTTTCGGCAGTTCATGGCCCTTAGGGAGGCTCTTAGCCCATACTCCCAGAAATGCTTCGAAGCAACCTCGGGTACAGCCGTACTCGGCCTTGACTGCCATCAGTTGCGAGATGGCATCCAGCTGAGAGAGCTTGGCACCCTCATAAAGAGGTTTCTTTGACGAGGCCAAGATATCCAGGAAGGCCTTTGCGGTTTCCTCCGGCTCCTCCAGTTCATTCGCCGAAAGTGTCGCAGGTGTCGTCTGTGCAGCACAGACATCATCTAGCATGTCTCTAACCCCATCGTCCTCATGACCAGCGATGCGTTGTCGTATCACCACCTCTCTACCATGGTCCCGCTGGGCAAAGTTTATCGGCATGTTAAAGTTTGGCATAAATCCATTTGTGCGAAGGTGCAAAGTCATCTCCTCCTGATCTCTACGGATACGTCTCTTACATTTGGCACAGGGGCATTCTGGCACCATTCTCATTGGACGACGGAATATCTCCTTCAAAAACACATCGGTTCTCTCGGCCCACTCTGTTGTTACTTGATTCCGACGGAAAAAACCACTGTACATCCACTGATTATCTGCCATCTCTGCTTTATTGGGAGGCACACAACAAAATTGAGGATTCATTTAAATTAATCACATCAATGTTTTATTTTCTACCGGGTTGACGAGAAACGACATTGAATCCACCTACATCTCTAATAGGTAAAGATGGGTCCTAAGCCCACCCGAGGATGTGTAGATTGAGTACGTTCTCCATGCTCTACCCCATTCCGAGACAAAATTTCGCCAGCACTTCCCCGCTGTTCTCCAGATACACGTCCCGGCAAAAACCCGAGAGAATGTGCATCCGGAGAACAACGGGGTGGCGCTGCCGAAATTTTGTCTCGGAATGGGGTAGAGCATGGAGAACGTACCCAATCTACACATCCTCGGGCTGTCCGTGGAAAACGCTGGACAATCCGAATGAGTCACGGTGATAAATATGCAATTGAATGCATATTTATCGATGCAACCCTTTCGGACGAGAGACGCCTAGGTTATGCGACTTGACGTGAAAATGAAATCTAGTGACATGAAAAAAAAGCAGAGGAGGAGATGGAATTGTACCTCACCCTCGGATGTAGAGGATGTAGTCGATCAACGGAGGGACGATCGGGTACCAACAGCTCCAACGTCGACGATCACTCCACGGAGATGCAACACCACAAATCCTATAAATTCCACCGAGTGAAAAAAATTTAGGTCATCACATCTCGTATAGCAATCTTTGATGACAAAATGATAATGACATGAAAATAATTCACAAGATAACAAATGCCAGGTGAAGACTAACATAGCATCCAGAAAAAAAATTAATGTGATCGTATCACATCTCATATAGCAACCACAAAAAAATTAATGTGATCGTATCACATCTCATATAGCATCCATCCATCCATCCAAAAAACATTCTTAACATTTAGCATATCACATATAGCATATAGCATCTCCTATAGCATATCACATCTCATATCAACAAAAAATCCTACAACACAAAACCCCTGAAACTATCCTTCTATCCATTGTTCTAAAAATTACAAACCTACAAAACTATCCATCTATCTATTCTATCCATCTATCCATTCTATCCATTTTATCCATTCTATCCATTCTATCCATTTTATCCATTCATCCAGAGCAGCAGCAGTGGAAGCGGCGGCGAGCAACGGCGAGCAATAGAGCAGCGGCAGCACAGCAGCAGCAGCATAGCAGCAGCGAGCAGCACCGGCAGAGCAGCGCCAGCGCCAGCGGCAGAGCAGCACCGGCGACGGCGGATCAGGGGGTGCGGCAGGGGGTTGGGAAGCTCACGGAGGAGGCTGTCGAGGCGGAGTACGGTGGCGGCCGGGGGTCGGGGCGGAGTGCGGCGGCAGCGACGGAGCAGGGGGAGTCGGGCGGCGGCGACGGGGCAGGGAGAGTCGGGGCGGGGCGGAGTGCGGCGTTGGCCGAGGGCGGAGCAGCGCTGCGACGGCGGAGCAGGGGGAGTCGGGCGGCGGCGCGCAGAGCAGAGCCCAACAGCTGCCCCAGTTTAGGGCACGAAAAGCTATTGGAGTAAATTAAGGGCACAAAAAAGTGTTAATTTTTTTGGCACAAAAAGTGACGTCTGCAACAGCTACCCTAAAATGGGGCACCACTGCTCCAACAGCTGCCCAAAAAACAACAGTTGCATGTCATATTTTTGTCCACAATATACATCCATATTGCAATAAATACATATCAAACTCATACAAAATCAACAGCAATAAATTATTTCAACACATTCATCAATTCAAAACACAACACAAATTGTTCATCAAACAATCCAACAAAGTTCACATGAATAAAAACATAAAGATAGAAATAGGCCTTTTTGTTGCCCATACCATGCCCACCAGTCCTCCATGAGATTCATTTGAAGCTCTCCATGCGTATCGGGATGCCTAATGTCATGGTATGCCGCTAGAAAGCGCCGGACTCTGTCTTGCCTTCTACGCAGCCGGGCCGGTTGTCCCATGGGCTCGTAGATGGTTTAGTCCAAATCTTTGCCGCACCCATTCTCAATGATCATCTTGTGTATGATCACACAAGTGGTCATGATGTAGGAAAGGATCTCTTGATCCCAAAACCTAGCCGGTCCTCGCACAATAGCAAATTGCCCTTGCAAAACTCCCCAAATCCCTTAAACATCTTTCCTAGCGGCCGCTTGACCATTACAGGTGTAGAGTTCTTTCTTACCTTTGGGGCTGATATTGGCTTCACGAAAGTAGACCAATCCGGATATATCCCATCTGCAAGGTGTAGTACCCCACGATGTATGTGCATCCATTTGGTTGGAAATCTACCAGTGATAATTCTCCCTTGCCTAGATTTGCAAATAGAGGTGACTGATGGAGCACATTGATGCCATTGCAAGACCGAGGCATCCCAAAATATGCGTGCCAAATCCATGTCTCCTGATTTGCCATGTCTTCAAGAATGATGTTGGCATCCTTCTTACGTCCTTTGAACTATCCATTTCATGTTGCGGG
This sequence comes from Elymus sibiricus, assembly GCA_039707655.1. Classification (NCBI taxonomy): domain Eukaryota; kingdom Viridiplantae; phylum Streptophyta; class Magnoliopsida; order Poales; family Poaceae; genus Elymus; species Elymus sibiricus. The sequence continues at coordinate 475,456,381 of CM077668.1, read as the reverse complement.
GCAGTTCATCCAACTCCAATGCATACAATCAATGGAGCCAACCAGACCTAGGAATCTCTCCCCTCGCTCCTCTCCTTCCCCTCACTTCGCAACTCCTTCATCCGCGGACACCATGGAATCCATGGATTAGGTTTCTTTGTGTTGAATTTTTGTAGGGTTTCTCCCATGGATTGCTTTAGACATTTCAATATGGGCTACATACGGATGTATATAGAAGTATTTTAGAGTGTAGATTCACTCATTTTCCTCTGTATGTAGTACGCATTGGAATCTCTAAAAAGCCTTATATTTAGGAGCGGAGGGAGTAGTGTAGAATCTATGGATGGCTTTGTGTGGAATCCATGGATGGCTTTGTGTGGAATCCATGGATTGCTTTGTAGTAATGCAGAATTCATGGACGCTGTCGCCGACCGCCACATAGTTTTGACTGGAGACTACAGGGGGCGGCGAGGGAAGGGGCGCCAACAGGGGGGCGGCGGCAACTAGGACTGTTTTATAAAGTATTTTTAAAGGAAATAATTTCTGAAATATTGAGAACGTTTTAAAAAATGAACTTTCTTGAAAAAAACATAATTTTGTTTTATAATTTGAACATTTTAAACGTGGTCATTTGAAAAAATGAATTTTTAAAATGAATTCATGAAATGCGTTTTTTTTATATATTTGCGAACCTCTTTTGAAAAAAAAAGTAAAACCCCGAAAAGATATAACAGAAGAAAGAAACAAAAAGAACCTTTTGTAAGGTTCCCAAAACCGGAAGAAACATTCTTAAAACACTGATTACTTTTGTAAGGCACAGGGAAGACACTGGCCTACCTCCTGTGAGTCTTCTCAGCGATAGACGTCGGCCGGTCCTCAGTGAAGATGCTGGTCATCGTGCCGACGTTGGAGCTCGGCATTCAGGTGAGGTGACAAACAACAGTTGGTCTTTGCTGTCTCTGTCTTGTGTTCGTAGTGAGTGGTCTGACTGGCATACTGTTGATTGTACGACTGCGCCACAAGGTCAAGAAAGTTGTTCTTTGTACGAAGGTGGCGAAGGATTGCAACGTCATGTAATTTCTTAATGGTGGGATGCTGAGGATGCAAAATACGTAGCTGGGTAAAGGTGAGTCAGACCTCTGACTGATGAGGCGACCACTCGTTTCTTCAGCAGCAAACCAAATTTACTATGGAGTGTCTAGATATCTTCAAGTCGCCATGCTTATTCGTCTGGAAGGAGATTCGCTAATGTCAAACCTTATTATTTTGTGAGGTTGATTTCATTTTTGGATCATCAAATATTAAATCAAATTCTTATACAACGGTTTCTAAAACTGATTTTATCCTCCCATCATCTTCTGTGTTTGTCTATGTGCAGATGCACGTCGGCTGGATCTAGGGAATGAGCATTCTCACCCAGACGATGATCCCGGCGCTAGTCGTATACCCAGAATATCCCGTTCCTGGACCGTGGTAGTTCCCACCTTTTCTATTTCTTTTCATTTTCTGTCGCGTGTGTATGTTCTATGTGCTTTGATTTGATTCATGTGGAGACACGGAGTGCCACTTGTGCTGCTCAACTGGAGGCGCGAGGAGTGCCTCATACTCGAGCTCGCCGAGTCGGACACCAGCGGGGCAATTGTGATCGTGGATGACGGTGATGAGCGGGACGAGCGTGCCAGAGGCGATGAGGAGCTGAAGCTCATTGATGGCGAGCTGCATGTGCTCGTAGTCAATGAAGGAAGATCCGTTCTTTCTGTAGCGCAGGATGGCGGCCGCTGCGATTGCTTTTCGGCGTTATCCAGCAACAAATGTTGTTTATGTCGGTTGCTAACGACACCATCAACGATCAGTGGATTCACCCCGCATGGTTGGGTCGACTCTGTTGAAATATATTGCCTGTCTCTCTCCATTAGTTTGGACTTTTGGATGAGTTGGCTGGAGCATGAATTCAATATGGTATCCGAGGCAGGAGGTCTTGAGTTCAAGAACCTGCCTACGCAGTATTAAGAAAAGATTTTGTGGCCTACATAAATCCCACATCTAAAGACTAAATAAGTCTAGACATGACAGGGGTGTTGAAATATATTGCCCGCCCCTCTCCATCAGTTCAGACTTTTGGATGAGTTGGCTGGAACATGAATTCAATAGACTCTTTCACACCACCCATATAGGAACATCAATCTTATCTGTTTCACTCCAACATCTCATAAAGTATATTTGGGAGAAGTAATACATTATCTAAGTCGATCTTAAGAGGAAAAACAAGAAGAAAAAGGTCAATATTTTCTTCATTATTTTCAAGGAGAACAACTATAAATGACACTCCAATTCTACTAATGCTGTGATTGGTGCATCACAATTATATTCTACTTGAATTGTACGTTTGGTAAGCCGGAAGAAATGATTCCATTGCTTGGATTTTGATTTCTAAGACAAATTTAAATTGTTTCTTCTAAGCATTGTGGTGCCTTTTTATTTCAAGATGGAACCAGTAGGCAAGAAAAACACCAAGTCCAGTATATTATTGTTATCGACCAATGATACATATCATTTTATATGTTAAGTATACATTTGGCTTTAGAATGTAATCTTCAGCAATGACTGTTGATGCTTTTTTTGACTCCAACGTATGTGTACTCCCCATGGGATTCATACGTTAGCAGGTAATTAGACTGAAGAATGCTTTAATATGATCAATATATTATTTTTTCTATATATTTCGAAACAGGGGAAAATACTCAATCACATCCTATTTTTTTGCAGTTCTCCACTCGGAGTTACTATTGCATGAACTTGCAAGCATGGGAGGCATTCATCTTAAATGTAACAAAAGCAACAAAAAGGCTATTAACTTAACATCCAGTTGACTTTCCTTTCTTTCAAATGGGCACACTCTTTTTTTGGAGAAACATTGCATTACATAGACATTTATACATGTTACCAATTTAAGAGTGTAACTATGGTGCAGATACATGCATGCTCTCACTCATGAAACATGTTATTTCTGCGCTTCTTTATGGATTCCTCAGTCAAATTTCCTTGCTCTTAAATGTGAACATATTCTCTTTGGGAGAAACATTAGCTTTTCTACACTATTTATGCATGTCGTATTGGTACCTAACTCTGCTAACTTACATTTACATGAAATAACTAATTATAACTTCAATAATCAAATCAATTATGATTATCTAATTAAAGCTCTAAAGAATCATGGGATTATCACAATAGTTAGATCAACATTAGCTCCAGCTGATTTATTGTTTTTTGTAGGTCATGGAAATTCCCTTCCATGCTGATTTATTTGAGATAACAATAACATCCTGGGTTCTTGTGCTGAATGACTGGAGCTGCACTGAACATGTACTGTTGTTAGGTATATGTAGGAGAAGATGCATGTACTAAGTGTCTGCTGTCAGCAACACTGTTGCTAGCTAGCTAGGTTTAGTATTTTATTGAGAAAGGTGTGATAGCTCCCAGGTGCTCCTACACCCTCATGAACAGCAAATAAAAAAATGAAAACAAAATCACAAAATATGTTCCTTGGATCTTTTGGTGGTCTTCACTTCGTCCAGAACGGTTGTGGCATGCCTGTCTTCATTGCCAATTTAAATGAACTGGGTTGGTAGTATGTCTTGTGGAAGTGTTTTCAGCTCAGTAAGGCTGTACTGAATATTACGCGTCCTGAGTTAATGTGTTCTGCACACGGCGTACGCCATCGTGCGCCGCAGCTATCTGATAGAAAATAAGACACGGCGGCAGTGGAGTCCAGTGTGTGCGCGCACTGGGCATGCCGAGCACCGTGGCAAGTGTGTGTGTGTGTGTGTGTGTGTGTGTGTGTGTGCGCGTGTGTGTGGCGCGAGGGTGTGCATGTGTGTGCACTCGACGCGGGGGTATAGGGCTAGGTTAGTTGGCGACAGGGACGGGGCGAGCGTGGCGTTCTGTTGTGAGCTCGCCGCGTCGCGCGCGTACGGGTATGCATCATGGGCGCGGCCAGAGCGGGCCAGATCACGCGCCCGTTCGGGTAGGAGGCGTGGCGATCGTGTCCAGCGCCAGCCCGGGTATAAAGCCCACGCCCTGCTCGTTGTAATTGACTGTGTGGCTGGAGTTTGAGCTTGAAGAAAAAATCGATGTCAGAGCAGCGAGGCGTTCGTCGCCGAAACCACCGTCATCAAAGCTTTGAGGCGATCGTGTGCACGGCCATGTTCATCGTCCAACATAGCGTGGTGGGAGCTCGGTGGCTTTCTCCTGCGCGACGCTAACGCCAGAGAACTATGTCGTCTGGTCGATCAAGGCAGAGGCCATTCTCGACACGCAGGGTCTCTGGGAGGTCATGGCACTAGTGGACGGTGTGGCAGTCGACGAGAAGAAGAACAAGGCGGCTAGGGCTCAGCTGTTCGGCGCACTGAGAGAGGACATTTTGATGCAGGTCTCGACGAAGAAGACCGCGAAGGAGATATGGGACAGCCTCAAAACGAGGTTTGTCGGCGCCGATCGAGTGAAGGCGGTGCGGCTCTCCATCCTCCGTGGGGACTTTGATCGGCTGCGCATGGAGGACAGCGAGGCACTGGACGCGTACGCCAGGAAGATAAGCGGCATGGCGGCAAGGTATGCATGCCTCGGGTCGACGCTCGGGGATGCGGCCATTGTGAAGAAGCTGCTGGACACCATGCCTGATCGCCTGTACGCCGTGGTGGCCGACATCAAACAGTTCTGCGACGTCGAGTCCATGGCATTCGAGGAGGTCCTTAGCCCGCTGAAGGCGTTCGACGAGCGGTCACGACGGCGCACGCAGGGCGGCGGCGGACGCGGCGGCGATCAGCTGCTGCTCACGGCGGCCTAGTGGGAGGCGCGGCGACGTCAGCGCGGCGGCAGCCTTGACCATGACGACGATGACGGCGGCGGCAGCGTGGCTTCGGGAGGAGGAAGACGGCGTGGTAGGTGTTACAACTGCGGCGTGCGCGGGTACTTCTCCCGTGACTGCCGGAAGCCGAAGAAGGACAAGGAGGAGAAGGCTCCCCCTCGCCGACATCGACGACGAAGGGCCCGCCCTACTGTAGGTCTTGTCTGAGGGGGAGATTGATAGAAAATAAGACACAGCGGCGGTGGAGTCCAGTGTGTGTGCGAGCACTGGGTGTGCCGAGCGTCGTGGCAAGTGTGCGTGTGTGGCGCGAGGGTGTGTGCACTCGACGCACGGGTATAGGGCTAGGTTAGTTGGCGACAGGGACGGGGTGAGCGTGGCGTTCTGTTGCGAGCTCGCCGTGTCGCACGCGTACGGGTGCGCGTCGTGGGTCCGGCCAGAGCGGGCCATATCGCGCGGCCATTCGGTTAGGGGGCGTGGGGATCGTGTCCAGCGTCGGCCCGGGTATAAAGCCCACGCCTTGCTCGTTGTAATTGACTGTGTGGCCGGAGTTTGAGCTGGAAGAAAAAATCGCTGTCAGAGCAGCGAGGCGTTTGTCGCCGAAACCACCGTGTCCACTGTGTCTCGTCCTTCTTCCTCCTTCCACTGTTCGAGCGTGAGTGCCACGAGAGAGAGAGCTAGGGTTAGAACCCAACACTATGGCCGAGCAGCTTACCATATTCTGCTCCCGGTGACCCTGATGGTGCCGTAGAGGTAGGGACGTGGTCGTGTCGGTTCGAGGACAGTGTATGTATGTGCAGAGCTGGGTTTCAGTCGTCAAGTTCAGAACTGCTAAGTAGAACTTTCTTACAGAGTATCGTGTGAGGCAGCTAGGCATTATTCTCATGTGTGTGTCACAGAAATCCACCGCTGCTGTCTGCACTGGAAAACCATGGACTCTTCTTACGAAGTATGTAGGTATGTATTCCTTGCGGAAACATTTGTAGATACGAGGACAGATTAACGGTCTTTGTGCTTGGGCGCCTAGCAGAAACAAAAACAGGACCAAAATTATTTTACTAAATAAATTGGATGCTCATTGAGTGGCAGACGAACGTGGTGCTTGAAGTCTTTGCATGCAACTCGATTGCTCCAAACACGGACATGTTTCTGATCCAAGACGTGGCGGACCTCTGGTTTAGTATATATACTCCCTCCGTCTTAAAATAAGTGTCTCAACATTGTACTAATTTAATATAAAGTTATACTCCCTCCGTCCCAAAATAAGTGTCTCGACTTTAGTACAACTTTGTACTAAAGTTAGTATAAAGTTGAGACACTTATTTTGGGATGAAGGAAGTACTAAAGTTGAAACACTTATTTTGAACGGAGGGAGTATGTATTATAAGCATGATCAAACAAAATAGTCCTTCCAATGATATGCTACAACACCACAAACTAAGTGATGCCATGAAAAAAGTATCCATCCCTCCACTACTTCTACACCTATACACCTCGCCACCTCGGTGTTAAACTAAACTTCACACCAAACAAGGTTCTCCGCTAGTGAGTAGTTGGCGGGCGTCTATTACTAATTGAACTCGAATCATAGGCTATTTAATATTAGGTTTAGTTTTATCCGATTACATTCAATGGTACACGATCTAGAGTATCTCCCAAATTTATATCAACGTAGATATGGAAAGATATAATACATCATTAGATAGATATACAATATTAATTTAAGATAGATCCACTTTGTACAAATTAAGGGCTGTTATCAGGTCAGATCTTTTTTTGTCTTATCTGAGTGAACCGGTTAGCAAAATCAAAATTCACATAGAAGTAAAGACAGTCACATCTTTTTATTTGAGTGAATCGGGAGTAAATGTTCTCTAGCTACAAGTCTATATATAAAGAGAACACCATGTATTATTCTGGAAGCCAAAACAGAAACAAGGAGAATAAGTTTGTGTCCAATCTTATGGAGGGGGGAAATACTATTATTTGCCTTATGGTGCTTCTGCTGCTAGGAAATTCCACTCATGCCGGTACGAAATCGTTATCACCGTCCCTACATATGTTTCCTTTCTCATGCCAACGGGAGTAGGATAATATTGTCTGCAGAACTGCACGAATTTTCATGGAACTTTCTCAATTTGGACTTGTTTTAATTATGTACATGCTTGTTTACAGAGAAATGTGAACTACACATTGGTTTTTCAAGTCCTTCATGCACCGAATTAATTTGCCAATATGTCTGCCAAAGTTCCTGGGGAAATCACGCCAAGAAAGCTTATTGTGTGTTAGCAACCCTCCACATGGGTTGGCCTTGGGTCGGCATGAGAGGGGTGGGCCTAGCGAACAGGCCTGGGAAGCCGGAGACTACAAGTACTCGAAGGAGGGCATCGATCAGTTTATCCAGAGGGATCACGGCGAACACGGCACCCGGCGGCGGCTTCTTCTCTCCCACCTCCGGCTCTCTCTCCCAATCCCCTTGTTCTTGCTGTTTGTAACCTAATTAGCTACCCAAACCCTTGTATCTGTGAGTGATTCGTGAGATCAGTAGAGAGAGGCTAACACTTGGTATTCAGAGCCAGAAAAATTTCCCACCACCACCGCTCGATCAAGCGATGGAGCCCGTCACCAAGAGTGATTTGAAGGAACTGATGAAGGAACTACGGGAGAGCATGAAGGAGAGCATCAGGGAGGCTGTTGCGGCTGGGTTTGGCAACTCGAAGCCGGCGCTCGAGCAAGCGACCACCTCGACCGCTTCTCAGCTCCTCGCCATGGACGCTTCCGACGCCAAGATTCCGCAACCTGCGTACTCCAACCCCGACCAGGGCACGTCCGCCCTCTACCTCGCCCCGACGGCCACCATCGACATCCTCCCCAAGCTCGACATTGACGCCACGGACGTCACCGCACCGACACCCACAAGCTGTTTGACAGATGGCCTGAACCACAATGCCGATAAAGACGACCACATGTTGGCGTGGCAGGCTGTTTGGAGTGTGCCTACATCCTTCACCAAGCCTCTGGAGGTCTTGCCAACCGAAGCATGCCAATTGTCTGCCGATCTCGAGCTAGATAACTTGGCGCCCGCGGGGTGTTCGATGAAATGTTTCGTCGAAAGCCCCTGTGCACTGACACCTATGTTCATGCCAGAAGTAACTGAAAGCATCAAGCAACAAGGCCTCGTGCTACGCCCATTACCTTGGCCATCGTTCCTGGTGGATCATGCTGATGGACGGGAGATCCGTCCACTGCGGTGGCCATTGTTCGTTCACTGTCAGGTTGAAGGGCAGCTCAATGATACCCGTTCATTAGAATCTTGGTTTGGCTCTTGCGTCATGGGAGCTTTGGTGAGTAAATTTTTGGGGCTCACTCTTGGAGATGATACAGTCTATGGTGCGAACAGGGCAGCATTCATGTCTGCTATTCGAGTGCACGGCTGTGACCAGATCAGTGATTTCCTTCATGAGAAGCTTTCTTGCTGCTATTGGGATTCTGACGAGGAGATGTTCTCTTATGGTCGAGTTGGTTGTCGCTCTGAAGCAAATGAGAAAGAGGAGATGGCATATTATATTTGTGCAAAGGGCCAAGATACATGTTCCTGCAGAGAACGTGCTTTCTCTTGGGGCCAGACCCTACAATCTCTGAAGCGATGGCCTCCTGCAATTTCCGAGTCCTTGATTCTTGATGTCATTGACCTAGAAAATATGCAAATTTGCTTGAGCCTTGCTGGGTGTTCAATGAATTGCTTCATCGGAACCTCATGTGTGCTGACACCTGCGTTTATGTCGGATGCGACTCAGTATAGCAAGCAATACTGTCAGGTGCTACGCCCAATGCCGTGGCCGTCGTTCGAGCATCATTGTTGGCAAGGAGAATTCTGTAACAAGTTGCCAAGATATGGAGACCTTACTCTGTGCCGGTGGTTGAACTACAATTTTTGCTCAGAAGTAAATGAATCGGCTGTGATGCAGGAGGATAGAAATAAGCTCAACTGTAAAGGAAGCGCAGAATACTGGGTGTGGAATATTTTAGTACAGATTGCAACTAGTCAAATTGGTAATATTCTAGTACAGATTGCAACTAGTCAAATTGATGCAGTGAATGTATGGGCTACTTCCTCCAGGTTGATACAATCTGCTACTGCCTGTGTTGACATGCACATGGTGAAGAACAGAAGCAAGATGCTCAATGGTGTTGAATTAAACAGTACATCTAGTCATGTCAATGTTGTCATGAGGTTTGCAATTGATCCTGTCATTACAGGACTTCAGGATTCTTATGTGGTTGGCTGGGAAAAATAAGTTACCATATTGACATGGAAAACACTGTCAGCTCAACACCAACCGAAGGCAACTCATTTCTGTGTAGGTTCATTATATGATGCATCTAGGCGATGGATAATCCCTTGGTTGGAGGACAACATTGGGGTGACTACGCCATGGTTTCCTTTCCAAGAGAAGCAAACCATCTGTGTATGTGCAAAGATGTTCCTAACTCAACTAGTGGGTTCTAATGGAACTGAGTGTTTGGGTGCATTGTTGCAAAATCTGCAATGTATTGATTACCAATTCGAAGGAATTATGTTCGATGAGATTGAGCCACAGCTTGCTGTACATTGGAAGGACTTTGTCGTTCGTGGCAAGGCTATTGTCATATGCAACATCACCAAGCCCACAATGGTAGGCACTCTTGTTAATCAACTATATTGGGAGGAATTTCTAGTCTGTCATGGTCATGGATTATTTCCGAGCTGGTTGAAACCTGGTAAAAAGAGCTTCATGGTGTTCACTTTGACTATTTACAAGGCTCTTTCGCAGACCGGTACAGCGAGACCTCAAGTTGTGATTACATCAATTATCTTGGTGCCAGTGGGCTTTGATGACGAAGCTGCCCTACACTGGACGATTCCCTAGGACCCTGGTGGCTGCACGCATGAACTGTGCAACACTGAAAATTGGGGGGCTGCTTTGCTGCATTGTTTTGAAGGACCGTGGACACTGACGATCTTACCATGTGCACCTCGACCTGTGTTGGGAGCAAGGGCCATGGATGGCATGGAGTCCTCGACTCAATCGGAGCAAGATCCTTTTCAAGGAGGGAGGAGCATCACAATGTTCGCCGCCTTCGTCAACCACAACTACTACCTCGACGCCGTCCTAAACCTGGTTCCTGCTGGCCATGATGACTACTCTGACCCTGTGCGAGTCAACTCTGGGTACGCCTGCGATTGCAAAGGTTACTTCGACAACCCAGACGAGCAAGCTTACTACTTTGGTCCAGTCTACACCGACCTCAACTACCATCATGAAGACTACCATGCCAACCCAAGCAAGATCAAGGAGCTTCAAGCACCATGGGACCCCGGCAAATCAGCCTTTCAGTCTGGAATGGAGCTTCGGCTTGAGGTCAAGCCGAGTTTCAAGGAGGGAGGGGTGTTAGCAACCCTCCACATGGGTTGGCCTTGGGCCGGCATGAGAGGGGTGGGCCTAGCGAACAGGCCTGGGAAGCCGGAGACTACAAGTACTCGAAGGAGGGCATCGATCAGTTTATCCAGAGGGATCACGGCGAACACGGCACCCGGCGGCGGCTTCTTCTCTCCCACCTCCGGCTCTCTCTCCCAATCCCCTTGTTCTTGTTGTTTGTAACCTAATTAGCTACCCAAACCCTTGTATCTGTGAGTGATTCGTGAGATCAGTAGAGAGAGGCTAACATTGTGTGTCCACCAACGTTTCCGTTTGGAATTGTAATTGCGTCATATGTGACTAGAGTTGCACTATGTCATCACGTCAAACAATGGATAATGAGGTGACCCAATAATAAAATCTTCTTGTAATATGCATGCGAGAATGTTTATTGACCACCAAGCTTCGGTGTACCTTCTGTAACACTATGTATTATTCTGGACGCTCACACACAAACGAGAAGAATAAATTTGGTTAACAAAACCAAAAAAACAAAAATGCTAATCGAAAATAGCCAACTAAAAAATTGGTTAACTGACTTATTTGATTCAATTGTCAGTGTTTATCGAAAGAACAATTGCTAGCACGCTACAGCGAAACTCAGCACCTTGTCCTCTTATATCCTGAGTACCCTGTCTTCTCTGTGATTAGACGAGGTGAGAATAGCACACATCAGTACTTCACGAGCCCATGCATAGAAGAAAATTACGCGGCCGGCCTAGGCCTACCACTAATTACTGAAGCCTCTATGGACACACGCGGGACAAGTAGGCCTTACTAGGACAACTCCAACAGCCCGACACATTTCATCCATTTCTGTCTGCACGGACAAAGACAAAGACCCAATGGCAAACCGACTGATGTCAGTTTTTATGTCAGCTTTGACCCATTTTCATCCCAAAATTGGGTTGGTTTGCGTCCGCGCGGACACGCCTTGGACGCCCGCGTTGTCCTTCCCTGGCTTGCCTGTCGGTGGTAGACATGCTAGTACCTTAACACGACCTATCCGATTTCGACCTCTTCGCCCTCGCCGCTACCCCAGCTTCCGTCGTCTTCGCCAACCCCGGCGCCCCCCACCCAGCCGCCACTGACATCCCAGCCGCAGGCGTTGTTTCCACTTCTGGACGCCCCAGACCCTCGCCACCGCTGCCGCCTAGCTTCCGTACCGGGAGATTTGTTTTGGTGCATCATGAAAACCGCCCTTACACCTCTGCGTCCATGATTGCCACACAATGACGCTCAGCCGTCGCGGCGCCATATTTGCGTGTGCCATGATTGTATTGTGTGTAATACGGTACATGGCGTGCATGCAACCACCATTTGCTTACTCAACATGCATGCTTGAGTGTTCACTTATATGTACGTATGACAGACAGCCTCTGTCAAACAGTTCCACTGGGACACGTGACTCATGGTCAGCAGCAACACATGGATTCTTCATCCAATCTGAATTAATTACCATGCTGTTAATGAGCATAGCGACATCGCTGTTTCTTAAGCCTCGAGTTTTGCTTCTAGCTGGTGACCGTACTCGAACCCCTTTGACCCCGCGGATACACGGCTTCCGTCATAGTCGATCTCAATCAACCATCGACTGGGCAGAACACCATGTTTGAGCATTAGGTTAGCTGGGAGGTCATGCAGTGGACAAGATCACTTAATTAAGATTGGGCGCGACAGAGGAAAATAGAACACTCAAAATTGGTGATCAATATACGTTCTCGCACGCATTTCACAAGAAGATTTGATCACTGGATCATAACACTGTCCATTGTTTGACTTGATGGTATAGTGCAACTCTAGTAACAGATGTAGCAGTCACAATACTTGCGATCGTCGACACCCTACTCTCCGCTCTCTTGACGTCAGGTCCCCAAATTTTTTGGCAGGCCATCTGGCAAATTTATTCTGTGCACTTAGTGCTTGAAAGAATAGTATAGTTCGCATCTCACAATGGTCTGTAGCAAGAATGAACATCATTAAAAGAAAAGGTCTCCAAATTAAGAAAATTCCCAAGAAATTCGTGTAGTTCGGCTGACAAATTTTTTATACTACTTTGGTTGAAAGGAAACATACATAGGGATAAGGAGATTGATTCCGTACCAAAATCAATGGAGTTACCTAGCTGCACAAGCACCATAAGGCAAAGAATAATAGCTTTCCCCTCCATAAGATCAGACAAAAACTTCTTATTCCCACTCTGTTTGGCATCCGCAAGCATACATGATTATATCTTGGAATATTTTTATATATACACTTGCAGCTAGAGAGCATTTAATCCCATATCAATCAATTAATTTCAAAAAGATCTGACCCTATCACTCTCAGTTTGTAAAATATGGTTCTATCTTTAAGATGGTATCCATATAATTGATTATATTTTTCCATAGTTATGCCAATATAAATTTTGAAGATGTTCTATATTGTGCGCAATTAAATGTGATATCATTAAATTATCATAATCGTGAAGGATGTAGGGGACATAGTGATCTCCCCTCCGGCAATGGCATGACAAGGTTGTGGCAGAGCAAATGGTTTCTCCCTGCAGGAACGATCCTCCTCTCCACTGCATGTTGGTGATCCGCGGACTGCTCTGTTCCTGTTGTTCTGGTCTACGGTGCAATCTCCGGCGGCCTGGACTTGTTTCTCTTTGTGTTGGCGATTTCGCTCTCCAGCCTGCTGTTGTAGCTTCGGCCTTGTGTGATCTCTGTCTGTAATTTTTTAGTTTTTCCCCATGCTTTGCCTTTGTAATAAGATGCACCTTATATCCTAGCCGGTTGATGACTTCATTAATTTGAAGTCAAGCTTTATGCCTTTCATCTATTTTTTATTTACATCAACATGATTCATATTTAGGCTAAACTAACTATTTTTCCCTGAATATTAATTAGCTAAAGGGTCTACTATAGCGAATCTATTAGTATTATACCAAATAAACATGTGGTTGTTTCTTAAAAATTGGTTCCATTGATGAATGTGGGGTCTTATTCTTTCATATATGCAATGTTATTTGGTCGTATAAAAAGGTTTCCGGTAACGTTACTAGTTATGCATTTTCGTCGTTGAAGCATGCCACTATATATAGTGTACTGGAGCAGTAGGGCCATCTCCCCTCTATATTGCGTCAAATGACCATCAATACTATCAAGTGTTCACTTTCTTTTTTGTAAAGGAAGGGAACACAGAGATTGTGAAATGTTAACACTTGACAGGCAAATCCAATTTAACCGATCATCTTTCCATGTATAAAGTACTATTATTTTAAGCGAGTGTGCATTACGTCGAGGATGGTCTGACGATATCTTTCATTGTGCACAGAATATTGGAGGTATCCTCACATGGACAAATACACTCTCTGCTGGCATCGAGTCTGGGTTGAGAAAGAGGAAGGTAGCCGAAAATCTGAAAAAGCTCAAGGTTAAGAGGAGGATCGAGAGGATGAAATCTTCGAAGTTTTCTGTAGAGGAGGTTGGAGCTAACCTAGATGAGATGAATGCAACTGCAAAGGATGAGAAAGTGGAAAATTGTGACGATCTTTCTAGGAAGAATGAACAGACATGAGGAAAGCGGAAAGTAGAAAGAATGAACCATAGCAATGTCAAGCGTTGCTCGAGTGGGCTTACTCAACCATATAAGCCTACGGTTGCATCATGAGGTAGCTGCTTGCCAGGGATGCCAAAAAGGACAAATTCAACTTTGAAAGGTAAAGAACTTTGCTATATTGCATTATTATGTTAGACAACATAACAAGTTTTCCATGTCGCAACTCACAAGCATGGTTTTCGATCCAAGCCACATTTTTACTTTCATGCTTGGCTCCTTGTGTTAATAGTTCAAAAAATATGACAGTTTAATCATGTAGTTTTTTGGATATCATTAAGGTACTAGATATCATGCAGTTTAATCATGCTTAGCTCCTTATGATTAAATTGTCATAATTTTTGAAGGAGTAACGCAAGGAGCTAATCATGAAAGTAGGAATGTGGCTTGGATCAAAATACCATGCTTGCGAGTTGCGACACGGAGAACTTGTTATGTAGTCTATCATAAGAATGCAATACAACAAAGTAGTTTACCTTTCAAAGCTGAATTTTGCCGTTTTGGCATCCCTGGCAAGGAGCTACCTTGTGATGCAACCGGAGGCTTATATGGTGGAGTAAGCCCATTCGAGCAACGCTTGACATTACTATGGTTCATTCTTTCTACTTTTGGCTTTCCTTCTGTCTGTTTATTCTTCATAGAAAGATCATCACAGTTTTCTACTATCTCATCCTTTGTAGTTGCATTCATCTCATCTTGGTTGGCTCCAACTTTCTCTATAGAAACCTTGAAAGATTTCACCCTCTCGATCCTCCTCTTGACCTCGAGCTTTTTCAGATTTTCGGCTACCTTCCTCTTCCTCAACCCACAGTCAATGCCAGCAGGCAGTGTACTTGTCCTCGTGAGGATACCTGCAAATCTGCAATATTCTGTGCACAATAAAAGATATCATCAGACCATCCTCGAAGTAATGCACGCTCGCTTAAACTAATAGTACTTTATATATGGCAAGATGTTGGGTTAAATCGGATTTGCCTGTCGAGTGTTAACATTTCACGATCTCTGTGTTCTCTTCCTTTAGAAAACAGAAAGTGAACACTTGATAGTATTGTTGGTCATTTGACGCAATATAGACGGGGAGATGGCCCTACTGGTCCGGTACACTATATAGTGGCATGCTTCAATGACAAAATTGCATCACTAGTAACGTTAGCGGAAACCTTTTTATACGACCAAATAACTTGGCATATATGAAAGAATAAGACCCTACTTTCATCAATGGAACCAATTTTTAAGAAATAACCACATGTTTGCTTGCTATAATACTAATAGATTCACTCTAGTAGACCCTTTAGCTAATTAATCTTCAGGCAAAAATGGTTAGTTTAGCCTAAATATGAATCATGTTGATGTAAACAAATAGATGAAAGACATAAGGCCCGACTTCAAATTAATGAAGTCATCAACCGGCTAGGATACAAGGTGCAGCTTATTACAAAGGCAAAGCATGGGGGAAAACTAAAAACTACGTACAGACATAGAGCGCACAAGGCCGAATCTACAGCAACATGCTGAAGAGCGAAATCGCCAACACAAAGAGAAACAAGTGCGTGCCACCGGAGAGTACGCCGCAAACTAGAACACTGGGAACAGAGGAATTCGCGGATCACGAACAAGCAGTGGAGAGTAGGATTGTGCCTACAGCTAGAAACCATAGGCTCTGCCACAACCCTGTCGTGCCATTGTCGGAGGGGAGACCACTGTCTCCCCTACATCTAGCACGACTATGCCGATCACCGCCCGGCAAAGCACGAACGCAGCAGGGCAGCAGCTGCCGAAGGATAACATGACACACTGCACCGCATCCGCTACCAACCTACAATCTGCAGCAAACCAACCCCAACATGGCGCCTCGAAGGAGGACCATGATGTCGGTGCGCCACCGCTGGCCAGCGAAAGTCGCTGGTTTTCACCCAGGGGCTAATGGGGGGGGGAGGAGGGGAAGGAAAAGGAAGCTTAACACGCCCTCAGGAGGGGAAAACGGAGCCGGAGTACCATAGTCGTCGTCGAGGTCGATGCGGAGTCGACCAAGAAATTCCCCCGTTCCAGGCTTCCTCCACCTCACCCTCTGGAGCCAGATCTGGTAGCCGAAAGGACCAGATTTAGATCGGCGTGGTGGGGGGGGGGGGGTGGCAAGCCGTACAGGGGAGGAGGCTGGAGATCCGAGCAGCGAAGCACCTCTGCCGCCCAACCATCGCCCACGCGACCGGAGGGGTGACCAGCACCTGCAGTGCCACCCACCGGAGAGGTCGACGCTGTGAACCAGATCCAAGGCCACCGCCCCCAGCGTCCGAAGGTCCCTACAACGGAGGAGGGCAACAGAGCGTCACCACCATCATCACAAGAGGTCGCACGGCGACCAGCGACATCCTCAGTTTGAGGTGACGGAGGTAGAGGAGGGTTGGATGGCTCGGGTGGCTACGGTTCTGTCGCGCTCGAGGCCCCTACTTGAGGCGACGCGAGCGCCACGTGGGGGGGAGGGGGCCTACTTGCGAGAAGGTTGGTTTGATCACTCTGTTGACATAAATAATAAAGGCAAAGAAACGAAAGGGCAAAATGTCTTCCATATGGAAGCATTTTTGTTGGATCTGGTCGCTGAGAAGCCGTAGGTTTGCTTTGCTCACTTCCGCTTTGGCGACCAATTGTGTGTGATTTGGTCTCTTGCCTATGACAAGTAGTAGTGGTGAAGGGGCTACCGAAGTCCATGCTAGAAATGGCCGCCTTGGTGCAAACAAAATTCACGGTCCTGGTGTACTGGGCACTTTTATTGTTGCTCAGACATCAA
This sequence comes from Elymus sibiricus, assembly GCA_039707655.1. Taxonomy (NCBI): domain Eukaryota; kingdom Viridiplantae; phylum Streptophyta; class Magnoliopsida; order Poales; family Poaceae; genus Elymus; species Elymus sibiricus. The sequence continues at coordinate 475,439,697 of CM077668.1, read as the reverse complement.
TATCAACTTTGATTGTGATTCTGACACTCCGAATCCATGTGGATTCCAATGCTATTTGCCGCAACCAAGTATTAGACTAGCCACGTGAGCACATGGGCTTCACAACGTAAAACGTGCTTGATATGGTGTCCTTGGTGTGCCGAACAATAACGGTACTACCATACAACAAGCGTCCCGAGGTAGTACCGGAGCAACCCGAGGTCACTCATACTGAAGAGACGATTCATCTCTCCCTTGAAGCGTTGATTCTCTTCAGGCTCTGCCCCGGCGATGACCAGGTCGTCGACGTAGATGCCAACGATGAGCAGCGTGTTCGCGGTGCCATGTGACTACTCGCCGTGCTCAGAAGCTCTGCGTGAGAGGGTGGAAACACATCGTCATTACTGCAAAAGTGGCAATTATTGCTAGGTTCAGTTGAGAGCCTTTTACTTGCTTCATAGGTTCTTGTGGTGTGGATTACTCATCTGATTTCAAAAGTGACTAATTAAATACTTTAGCTATGCCAATGAATAGGTCTTAATCAGATCTCCAACACATAGGGAGAGTTTCCTTCCTTAAGATATCTCTTAATTATATTGTATGCATGCCACTGATGTGAGGTTTTGTCCTTGTGTATTTATTTTAACAACCTTTTGGGTCAATCAACTACAAATACAGTAGACCTTATTCAATTTCCAAGAACATATTCTGACAGTAATTTATTTTATCAACCTTTTGGGCCAAGATTTGGATGCAATTTATACGCTACTACAACAGCTGCCCCAGTTTAGGGCACGAAAAGCTGTTGGAGTAAATTAAGGGCACAAAAAAGTGTTAATTTTTTTGGCACAAAAAGTGACGTCTGCAACAGCTACCCTAAAATGGGGCACCACTGCTCCAACAGCTGCCCAAAAAACAACAGTTGCATGTCATATTTTTGTCCACAATATACATCCATATTGCAATAAATACATATCAAACTCATACAAAATAAACAGCAATAAATTATTTCAACACATTCATCAATTCAAAACACAACACAAATTGTTCATCAAACAATCCAACAAAGTTCACATGAATAAAAACATAAAGATAGAAATAGGCCTTTTTGTTGCCCATACCATGCCCACCAGTCCTCCATGAGATTCATTTGAAGCTCTCCATGCGTATCGGGATGCCTAATGTCATGGTATGCCGCTAGAAAGCGCCGGACTCTGTCTTGCCTTCTACGCAGCCGGGGCGGTTGTCCCATGGGCTCGTAGATGGTTTAGTCCAAATCTTTGCCGCACCCATTCTCAATGATCATCTTGTGTATGATCACACAAGTGGTCATGATGTAGGAAAGGATCTCTTGATCCCAAAACCTAGCCGGTCCTCGCACAATAGCAAATTGCCCTTGCAAAACTCCCCAAATCCCTTAAACATCTTTCCTAGCGGCCGCTTGACCATTACAGGTGTAGAGTTCTTTCTTACCTTTGGGGCTGATATTGGCTTCACGAAAGTAGACCAATCCGGATATATCCCATCTGCAAGGTGTAGTACCCCACGATGTATGTGCATCCATTTGGTTGGAAATCTACCAGTGATAATTCTCCCTTGCCTAGATTTGCAAATAGAGGTGACTGATGGAGCACATTGATGCCATTGCAAGACCGAGGCATCCCAAAATATGCGTGCCAAATCCATGTCTCCTGATTTGCCATGTCTTCAAGAATGATGTTGGCATCCTTCTTACGTCCTTTGAACTATCCATTTCATGTTGCGGGGCAGTTCATCCAACTCCAATGCATACAATCAATGGAGCCAACCAGACCTAGGAATCTCTCCCCTCGCTCCTCTCCTTCCCCTCACTTCGCAACTCCTTCATCCGCGGACACCATGGAATCCATGGATTAGGTTTCTTTGTGTTGAATTTTTGTAGGGTTTCTCCCATGGATTGCTTTAGACATTTCAATATGGGCTACATACGGATGTATATAGAAGTATTTTAGAGTGTAGATTCACTCATTTTCCTCTGTATGTAGTACGCATTGGAATCTCTAAAAAGCCTTATATTTAGGAGCGGAGGGAGTAGTGTAGAATCTATGGATGGCTTTGTGTGGAATCCATGGATGGCTTTGTGTGGAATCCATGGATTGCTTTGTAGTAATGCAGAATTCATGGACGCTGTCGCCGACCGCCACATAGTTTTGACTGGAGACTACAGGGGGCGGCGAGGGAAGGGGCGCCAACAGGGGGGCGGCGGCAACTAGGACTGTTTTATAAAGTATTTTTAAAGGAAATAATTTCTGAAATATTGAGAACGTTTTAAAAAATGAACTTTCTTGAAAAAAACATAATTTTGTTTTATAATTTGAACATTTTAAACGTGGTCATTTGAAAAAATGAATTTTTAAAATGAATTCATGAAATGCGTTTTTTTTATATATTTGCGAACCTCTTTTGAAAAAAAAAGTAAAACCCCGAAAAGATATAACAGAAGAAAGAAACAAAAAGAACCTTTTGTAAGGTTCCCAAAACCGGAAGAAACATTCTTAAAACACTGATTACTTTTGTAAGGCACAGGGAAGACACTGGCCTACCTCCTGTGAGTCTTCTCAGCGATAGACGTCGGCCGGTCCTCAGTGAAGATGCTGGTCATCGTGCCGACGTTGGAGCTCGGCATTCAGGTGAGGTGACAAACAACAGTTGGTCTTTGCTGTCTCTGTCTTGTGTTCGTAGTGAGTGGTCTGACTGGCATACTGTTGATTGTACGACTGCGCCACAAGGTCAAGAAAGTTGTTCTTTGTACGAAGGTGGCGAAGGATTGCAACGTCATGTAATTTCTTAATGGTGGGATGCTGAGGATGCAAAATACGTAGCTGGGTAAAGGTGAGTCAGACCTCTGACTGATGAGGCGACCACTCGTTTCTTCAGCAGCAAACCAAATTTACTATGGAGTGTCTAGATATCTTCAAGTCGCCATGCTTATTCGTCTGGAAGGAGATTCGCTAATGTCAAACCTTATTATTTTGTGAGGTTGATTTCATTTTTGGATCATCAAATATTAAATCAAATTCTTATACAACGGTTTCTAAAACTGATTTTATCCTCCCATCATCTTCTGTGTTTGTCTATGTGCAGATGCACGTCGGCTGGATCTAGGGAATGAGCATTCTCACCCAGACGATGATCCCGGCGCTAGTCGTATACCCAGAATATCCCGTTCCTGGACCGTGGTAGTTCCCACCTTTTCTATTTCTTTTCATTTTCTGTCGCGTGTGTATGTTCTATGTGCTTTGATTTGATTCATGTGGAGACACGGAGTGCCACTTGTGCTGCTCAACTGGAGGCGCGAGGAGTGCCTCATACTCGAGCTCGCCGAGTCGGACACCAGCGGGGCAATTGTGATCGTGGATGACGGTGATGAGCGGGACGAGCGTGCCAGAGGCGATGAGGAGCTGAAGCTCATTGATGGCGAGCTGCATGTGCTCGTAGTCAATGAAGGAAGATCCGTTCTTTCTGTAGCGCAGGATGGCGGCCGCTGCGATTGCTTTTCGGCGTTATCCAGCAACAAATGTTGTTTATGTCGGTTGCTAACGACACCATCAACGATCAGTGGATTCACCCCGCATGGTTGGGTCGACTCTGTTGAAATATATTGCCTGTCTCTCTCCATTAGTTTGGACTTTTGGATGAGTTGGCTGGAGCATGAATTCAATATGGTATCCGAGGCAGGAGGTCTTGAGTTCAAGAACCTGCCTACGCAGTATTAAGAAAAGATTTTGTGGCCTACATAAATCCCACATCTAAAGACTAAATAAGTCTAGACATGACAGGGGTGTTGAAATATATTGCCCGCCCCTCTCCATCAGTTCAGACTTTTGGATGAGTTGGCTGGAACATGAATTCAATAGACTCTTTCACACCACCCATATAGGAACATCAATCTTATCTGTTTCACTCCAACATCTCATAAAGTATATTTGGGAGAAGTAATACATTATCTAAGTCGATCTTAAGAGGAAAAACAAGAAGAAAAAGGTCAATATTTTCTTCATTATTTTCAAGGAGAACAACTATAAATGACACTCCAATTCTACTAATGCTGTGATTGGTGCATCACAATTATATTCTACTTGAATTGTACGTTTGGTAAGCCGGAAGAAATGATTCCATTGCTTGGATTTTGATTTCTAAGACAAATTTAAATTGTTTCTTCTAAGCATTGTGGTGCCTTTTTATTTCAAGATGGAACCAGTAGGCAAGAAAAACACCAAGTCCAGTATATTATTGTTATCGACCAATGATACATATCATTTTATATGTTAAGTATACATTTGGCTTTAGAATGTAATCTTCAGCAATGACTGTTGATGCTTTTTTTGACTCCAACGTATGTGTACTCCCCATGGGATTCATACGTTAGCAGGTAATTAGACTGAAGAATGCTTTAATATGATCAATATATTATTTTTTCTATATATTTCGAAACAGGGGAAAATACTCAATCACATCCTATTTTTTTGCAGTTCTCCACTCGGAGTTACTATTGCATGAACTTGCAAGCATGGGAGGCATTCATCTTAAATGTAACAAAAGCAACAAAAAGGCTATTAACTTAACACCCAGTTGACTTTCCTTTCTTTCAAATGGGCACACTCTTTTTTTGGAGAAACATTGCATTACATAGACATTTATACATGTTACCAATTTAAGAGTGTAACTATGGTGCAGATACATGCATGCTCTCACTCATGAAACATGTTATTTCTGCGCTTCTTTATGGATTCCTCAGTCAAATTTCCTTGCTCTTAAATGTGAACATATTCTCTTTGGGAGAAACATTAGCTTTTCTACACTATTTATGCATGTCGTATTGGTACCTAACTCTGCTAACTTACATTTACATGAAATAACTAATTATAACTTCAATAATCAAATCAATTATGATTATCTAATTAAAGCTCTAAAGAATCATGGGATTATCACAATAGTTAGATCAACATTAGCTCCAGCTGATTTATTGTTTTTTGTAGGTCATGGAAATTCCCTTCCATGCTGATTTATTTGAGATAACAATAACATCCTGGGTTCTTGTGCTGAATGACTGGAGCTGCACTGAACATGTACTGTTGTTAGGTATATGTAGGAGAAGATGCATGTACTAAGTGTCTGCTGTCAGCAACACTGTTGCTAGCTAGCTAGGTTTAGTATTTTATTGAGAAAGGTGTGATAGCTCCCAGGTGCTCCTACACCCTCATGAACAGCAAATAAAAAAATGAAAACAAAATCACAAAATATGTTCCTTGGATCTTTTGGTGGTCTTCACTTCGTCCAGAACGGTTGTGGCATGCCTGTCTTCATTGCCAATTTAAATGAACTGGGTTGGTAGTATGTCTTGTGGAAGTGTTTTCAGCTCAGTAAGGCTGTACTGAATATTACGCGTCCTGAGTTAATGTGTTCTGCACACGGCGTACGCCATCGTGCGCCGCAGCTATCTGATAGAAAATAAGACACGGCGGCAGTGGAGTCCAGTGTGTGCGCGCACTGGGCATGCCGAGCACCGTGGCAAGTGTGTGTGTGTGTGTGTGTGTGTGTGTGTGTGTGCGCGTGTGTGTGGCGCGAGGGTGTGCATGTGTGTGCACTCGACGCGGGGGTATAGGGCTAGGTTAGTTGGCGACAGGGACGGGGCGAGCGTGGCGTTCTGTTGTGAGCTCGCCGCGTCGCGCGCGTACGGGTATGCATCATGGGCGCGGCCAGAGCGGGCCAGATCACGCGCCCGTTCGGGTAGGAGGCGTGGCGATCGTGTCCAGCGCCAGCCCGGGTATAAAGCCCACGCCCTGCTCGTTGTAATTGACTGTGTGGCTGGAGTTTGAGCTTGAAGAAAAAATCGATGTCAGAGCAGCGAGGCGTTCGTCGCCGAAACCACCGTCATCAAAGCTTTGAGGCGATCGTGTGCACGGCCATGTTCATCGTCCAACATAGCGTGGTGGGAGCTCGGTGGCTTTCTCCTGCGCGACGCTAACGCCAGAGAACTATGTCGTCTGGTCGATCAAGGCAGAGGCCATTCTCGACACGCAGGGTCTCTGGGAGGTCATGGCACTAGTGGACGGTGTGGCAGTCGACGAGAAGAAGAACAAGGCGGCTAGGGCTCAGCTGTTCGGCGCACTGAGAGAGGACATTTTGATGCAGGTCTCGACGAAGAAGACCGCGAAGGAGATATGGGACAGCCTCAAAACGAGGTTTGTCGGCGCCGATCGAGTGAAGGCGGTGCGGCTCTCCATCCTCCGTGGGGACTTTGATCGGCTGCGCATGGAGGACAGCGAGGCACTGGACGCGTACGCCAGGAAGATAAGCGGCATGGCGGCAAGGTATGCATGCCTCGGGTCGACGCTCGGGGATGCGGCCATTGTGAAGAAGCTGCTGGACACCATGCCTGATCGCCTGTACGCCGCGGTGGCCGACATCAAACAGTTCTGCGACGTCGAGTCCATGGCATTCGAGGAGGTCCTTAGCCCGCTGAAGGCGTTCGACGAGCGGTCACGACGGCGCACGCAGGGCGGCGGCGGACGCGGCGGCGATCAGCTGCTGCTCACGGCGGCCTAGTGGGAGGCGCGGCGACGTCAGCGCGGCGGCAGCCTTGACCATGACGACGATGACGGCGGCGGCAGCGTGGCTTCGGGAGGAGGAAGACGGCGTGGTAGGTGTTACAACTGCGGCGTGCGCGGGTACTTCTCCCGTGACTGCCGGAAGCCGAAGAAGGACAAGGAGGAGAAGGCTCCCCCTCGCCGACATCGACGACGAAGGGCCCGCCCTACTGTAGGTCTTGTCTGAGGGGGAGATTGATAGAAAATAAGACACAGCGGCGGTGGAGTCCAGTGTGTGTGCGAGCACTGGGTGTGCCGAGCGTCGTGGCAAGTGTGCGTGTGTGGCGCGAGGGTGTGTGCACTCGACGCACGGGTATAGGGCTAGGTTAGTTGGCGACAGGGACGGGGTGAGCGTGGCGTTCTGTTGCGAGCTCGCCGTGTCGCACGCGTACGGGTGCGCGTCGTGGGTCCGGCCAGAGCGGGCCATATCGCGCGGCCATTCGGTTAGGGGGCGTGGGGATCGTGTCCAGCGTCGGCCCGGGTATAAAGCCCACGCCTTGCTCGTTGTAATTGACTGTGTGGCCGGAGTTTGAGCTGGAAGAAAAAATCGCTGTCAGAGCAGCGAGGCGTTTGTCGCCGAAACCACCGTGTCCACTGTGTCTCGTCCTTCTTCCTCCTTCCACTGTTCGAGCGTGAGTGCCACGAGAGAGAGAGCTAGGGTTAGAACCCAACACTATGGCCGAGCAGCTTACCATATTCTGCTCCCGGTGACCCTGATGGTGCCGTAGAGGTAGGGACGTGGTCGTGTCGGTTCGAGGACAGTGTATGTATGTGCAGAGCTGGGTTTCAGTCGTCAAGTTCAGAACTGCTAAGTAGAACTTTCTTACAGAGTATCGTGTGAGGCAGCTAGGCATTATTCTCATGTGTGTGTCACAGAAATCCACCGCTGCTGTCTGCACTGGAAAACCATGGACTCTTCTTACGAAGTATGTAGGTATGTATTCCTTGCGGAAACATTTGTAGATACGAGGACAGATTAACGGTCTTTGTGCTTGGGCGCCTAGCAGAAACAAAAACAGGACCAAAATTATTTTACTAAATAAATTGGATGCTCATTGAGTGGCAGACGAACGTGGTGCTTGAAGTCTTTGCATGCAACTCGATTGCTCCAAACACGGACATGTTTCTGATCCAAGACGTGGCGGACCTCTGGTTTAGTATATATACTCCCTCCGTCTTAAAATAAGTGTCTCAACATTGTACTAATTTAATATAAAGTTATACTCCCTCCGTCCCAAAATAAGTGTCTCGACTTTAGTACAACTTTGTACTAAAGTTAGTATAAAGTTGAGACACTTATTTTGGGATGAAGGAAGTACTAAAGTTGAAACACTTATTTTGAACGGAGGGAGTATGTATTATAAGCATGATCAAACAAAATAGTCCTTCCAATGATATGCTACAACACCACAAACTAAGTGATGCCATGAAAAAAGTATCCATCCCTCCACTACTTCTACACCTATACACCTCGCCACCTCGGTGTTAAACTAAACTTCACACCAAACAAGGTTCTCCGCTAGTGAGTAGTTGGCGGGCGTCTATTACTAATTGAACTCGAATCATAGGCTATTTAATATTAGGTTTAGTTTTATCCGATTACATTCAATGGTACACGATCTAGAGTATCTCCCAAATTTATATCAACGTAGATATGGAAAGATATAATACATCATTAGATAGATATACAATATTAATTTAAGATAGATCCACTTTGTACAAATTAAGGGCTGTTATCAGGTCAGATCTTTTTTTGTCTTATCTGAGTGAACCGGTTAGCAAAATCAAAATTCACATAGAAGTAAAGACAGTCACATCTTTTTATTTGAGTGAATCGGGAGTAAATGTTCTCTAGCTACAAGTCTATATATAAAGAGAACACCATGTATTATTCTGGAAGCCAAAACAGAAACAAGGAGAATAAGTTTGTGTCCAATCTTATGGAGGGGGGAAATACTATTATTTGCCTTATGGTGCTTCTGCTGCTAGGAAATTCCACTCATGCCGGTACGAAATCGTTATCACCGTCCCTACATATGTTTCCTTTCTCATGCCAACGGGAGTAGGATAATATTGTCTGCAGAACTGCACGAATTTTCATGGAACTTTCTCAATTTGGACTTGTTTTAATTATGTACATGCTTGTTTACAGAGAAATGTGAACTACACATTGGTTTTTCAAGTCCTTCATGCACCGAATTAATTTGCCAATATGTCTGCCAAAGTTCCTGGGGAAATCACGCCAAGAAAGCTTATTGTGTGTTAGCAACCCTCCACATGGGTTGGCCTTGGGTCGGCATGAGAGGGGTGGGCCTAGCGAACAGGCCTGGGAAGCCGGAGACTACAAGTACTCGAAGGAGGGCATCGATCAGTTTATCCAGAGGGATCACGGCGAACACGGCACCCGGCGGCGGCTTCTTCTCTCCCACCTCCGGCTCTCTCTCCCAATCCCCTTGTTCTTGCTGTTTGTAACCTAATTAGCTACCCAAACCCTTGTATCTGTGAGTGATTCGTGAGATCAGTAGAGAGAGGCTAACACTTGGTATTCAGAGCCAGAAAAATTTCCCACCACCACCGCTCGATCAAGCGATGGAGCCCGTCACCAAGAGTGATTTGAAGGAACTGATGAAGGAACTACGGGAGAGCATGAAGGAGAGCATCAGGGAGGCTGTTGCGGCTGGGTTTGGCAACTCGAAGCCGGCGCTCGAGCAAGCGACCACCTCGACCGCTTCTCAGCTCCTCGCCATGGACGCTTCCGACGCCAAGATTCCGCAACCTGCGTACTCCAACCCCGACCAGGGCACGTCCGCCCTCTACCTCGCCCCGACGGCCACCATCGACATCCTCCCCAAGCTCGACATTGACGCCACGGACGTCACCGCACCGACACCCACAAGCTGTTTGACAGATGGCCTGAACCACAATGCCGATAAAGACGACCACATGTTGGCGTGGCAGGCTGTTTGGAGTGTGCCTACATCCTTCACCAAGCCTCTGGAGGTCTTGCCAACCGAAGCATGCCAATTGTCTGCCGATCTCGAGCTAGATAACTTGGCGCCCGCGGGGTGTTCGATGAAATGTTTCGTCGAAAGCCCCTGTGCACTGACACCTATGTTCATGCCAGAAGTAACTGAAAGCATCAAGCAACAAGGCCTCGTGCTACGCCCATTACCTTGGCCATCGTTCCTGGTGGATCATGCTGATGGACGGGAGATCCGTCCACTGCGGTGGCCATTGTTCGTTCACTGTCAGGTTGAAGGGCAGCTCAATGATACCCGTTCATTAGAATCTTGGTTTGGCTCTTGCGTCATGGGAGCTTTGGTGAGTAAATTTTTGGGGCTCACTCTTGGAGATGATACAGTCTATGGTGCGAACAGGGCAGCATTCATGTCTGCTATTCGAGTGCACGGCTGTGACCAGATCAGTGATTTCCTTCATGAGAAGCTTTCTTGCTGCTATTGGGATTCTGACGAGGAGATGTTCTCTTATGGTCGAGTTGGTTGTCGCTCTGAAGCAAATGAGAAAGAGGAGATGGCATATTATATTTGTGCAAAGGGCCAAGATACATGTTCCTGCAGAGAACGTGCTTTCTCTTGGGGCCAGACCCTACAATCTCTGAAGCGATGGCCTCCTGCAATTTCCGAGTCCTTGATTCTTGATGTCATTGACCTAGAAAATATGCAAATTTGCTTGAGCCTTGCTGGGTGTTCAATGAATTGCTTCATCGGAACCTCATGTGTGCTGACACCTGCGTTTATGTCGGATGCGACTCAGTATAGCAAGCAATACTGTCAGGTGCTACGCCCAATGCCGTGGCCGTCGTTCGAGCATCATTGTTGGCAAGGAGAATTCTGTAACAAGTTGCCAAGATATGGAGACCTTACTCTGTGCCGGTGGTTGAACTACAATTTTTGCTCAGAAGTAAATGAATCGGCTGTGATGCAGGAGGATAGAAATAAGCTCAACTGTAAAGGAAGCGCAGAATACTGGGTGTGGAATATTTTAGTACAGATTGCAACTAGTCAAATTGGTAATATTCTAGTACAGATTGCAACTAATCAAATTGATGCAGTGAATGTATGGGCTACTTCCTCCAGGTTGATACAATCTGCTACTGCCTGTGTTGACATGCACATGGTGAAGAACAGAAGCAAGATGCTCAATGGTGTTGAATTAAACAGTACATCTAGTCATGTCAATGTTGTCATGAGGTTTGCAATTGATCCTGTCATTACAGGACTTCAGGATTCTTATGTGGTTGGCTGGGAAAAATAAGTTACCATATTGACATGGAAAACACTGTCAGCTCAACACCAACCGAAGGCAACTCATTTCTGTGTAGGTTCATTATATGATGCATCTAGGCGATGGATAATCCCTTGGTTGGAGGACAACATTGGGGTGACTACGCCATGGTTTCCTTTCCAAGAGAAGCAAACCATCTGTGTATGTGCAAAGATGTTCCTAACTCAACTAGTGGGTTCTAATGGAACTGAGTGTTTGGGTGCATTGTTGCAAAATCTGCAATGTATTGATTACCAATTCGAAGGAATTATGTTCGATGAGATTGAGCCACAGCTTGCTGTACATTGGAAGGACTTTGTCGTTCGTGGCAAGGCTATTGTCATATGCAACATCACCAAGCCCACAATGGTAGGCACTCTTGTTAATCAACTATATTGGGAGGAATTTCTAGTCTGTCATGGTCATGGATTATTTCCGAGCTGGTTGAAACCTGGTAAAAAGAGCTTCATGGTGTTCACTTTGACTATTTACAAGGCTCTTTCGCAGACCGGTACAGCGAGACCTCAAGTTGTGATTACATCAATTATCTTGGTGCCAGTGGGCTTTGATGACGAAGCTGCCCTACACTGGACGATTCCCTAGGACCCTGGTGGCTGCACGCATGAACTGTGCAACACTGAAAATTGGGGGGCTGCTTTGCTGCATTGTTTTGAAGGACCGTGGACACTGACGATCTTACCATGTGCACCTCGACCTGTGTTGGGAGCAAGGGCCATGGATGGCATGGAGTCCTCGACTCAATCGGAGCAAGATCCTTTTCAAGGAGGGAGGAGCATCACAATGTTCGCCGCCTTCGTCAACCACAACTACTACCTCGACGCCGTCCTAAACCTGGTTCCTGCTGGCCATGATGACTACTCTGACCCTGTGCGAGTCAACTCTGGGTACGCCTGCGATTGCAAAGGTTACTTCGACAACCCAGACGAGCAAGCTTACTACTTTGGTCCAGTCTACACCGACCTCAACTACCATCATGAAGACTACCATGCCAACCCAAGCAAGATCAAGGAGCTTCAAGCACCATGGGACCCCGGCAAATCAGCCTTTCAGTCTGGAATGGAGCTTCGGCTTGAGGTCAAGCCGAGTTTCAAGGAGGGAGGGGTGTTAGCAACCCTCCACATGGGTTGGCCTTGGGCCGGCATGAGAGGGGTGGGCCTAGCGAACAGGCCTGGGAAGCCGGAGACTACAAGTACTCGAAGGAGGGCATCGATCAGTTTATCCAGAGGGATCACGGCGAACACGGCACCCGGCGGCGGCTTCTTCTCTCCCACCTCCGGCTCTCTCTCCCAATCCCCTTGTTCTTGTTGTTTGTAACCTAATTAGCTACCCAAACCCTTGTATCTGTGAGTGATTCGTGAGATCAGTAGAGAGAGGCTAACATTGTGTGTCCACCAACGTTTCCGTTTGGAATTGTAATTGCGTCATATGTGACTAGAGTTGCACTATGTCATCACGTCAAACAATGGATAATGAGGTGACCCAATAATAAAATCTTCTTGTAATATGCATGCGAGAATGTTTATTGACCACCAAGCTTCGGTGTACCTTCTGTAACACTATGTATTATTCTGGACGCTCACACACAAACGAGAAGAATAAATTTGGTTAACAAAACCAAAAAAACAAAAATGCTAATCGAAAATAGCCAACTAAAAAATTGGTTAACTGACTTATTTGATTCAATTGTCAGTGTTTATCGAAAGAACAATTGCTAGCACGCTACAGCGAAACTCAGCACCTTGTCCTCTTATATCCTGAGTACCCTGTCTTCTCTGTGATTAGACGAGGTGAGAATAGCACACATCAGTACTTCACGAGCCCATGCATAGAAGAAAATTACGCGGCCGGCCTAGGCCTACCACTAATTACTGAAGCCTCTATGGACACACGCGGGACAAGTAGGCCTTACTAGGACAACTCCAACAGCCCGACACATTTCATCCATTTCTGTCTGCACGGACAAAGACAAAGACCCAATGGCAAACCGACTGATGTCAGTTTTTATGTCAGCTTTGACCCATTTTCATCCCAAAATTGGGTTGGTTTGCGTCCGCGCGGACACGCCTTGGACGCCCGCGTTGTCCTTCCCTGGCTTGCCTGTCGGTGGTAGACATGCTAGTACCTTAACACGACCTATCCGATTTCGACCTCTTCGCCCTCGCCGCTACCCCAGCTTCCGTCGTCTTCGCCAACCCCGGCGCCCCCCACCCAGCCGCCACTGACATCCCAGCCGCAGGCGTTGTTTCCACTTCTGGACGCCCCAGACCCTCGCCACCGCTGCCGCCTAGCTTCCGTACCGGGAGATTTGTTTTGGTGCATCATGAAAACCGCCCTTACACCTCTGCGTCCATGATTGCCACACAATGACGCTCAGCCGTCGCGGCGCCATATTTGCGTGTGCCATGATTGTATTGTGTGTAATACGGTACATGGCGTGCATGCAACCACCATTTGCTTACTCAACATGCATGCTTGAGTGTTCACTTATATGTACGTATGACAGACAGCCTCTGTCAAACAGTTCCACTGGGACACGTGACTCATGGTCAGCAGCAACACATGGATTCTTCATCCAATCTGAATTAATTACCATGCTGTTAATGAGCATAGCGACATCGCTGTTTCTTAAGCCTCGAGTTTTGCTTCTAGCTGGTGACCGTACTCGAACCCCTTTGACCCCGCGGATACACGGCTTCCGTCATAGTCGATCTCAATCAACCATCGACTGGGCAGAACACCATGTTTGAGCATTAGGTTAGCTGGGAGGTCATGCAGTGGACAAGATCACTTAATTAAGATTGGGCGCGACAGAGGAAAATAGAACACTCAAAATTGGTGATCAATATACGTTCTCGCACGCATTTCACAAGAAGATTTGATCACTGGATCATAACACTGTCCATTGTTTGACTTGATGGTATAGTGCAACTCTAGTAACAGATGTAGCAGTCACAATACTTGCGATCGTCGACACCCTACTCTCCGCTCTCTTGACGTCAGGTCCCCAAATTTTTTGGCAGGCCATCTGGCAAATTTATTCTGTGCACTTAGTGCTTGAAAGAATAGTATAGTTCGCATCTCACAATGGTCTGTAGCAAGAATGAACATCATTAAAAGAAAAGGTCTCCAAATTAAGAAAATTCCCAAGAAATTCGTGTAGTTCGGCTGACAAATTTTTTATACTACTTTGGTTGAAAGGAAACATACATAGGGATAAGGAGATTGATTCCGTACCAAAATCAATGGAGTTACCTAGCTGCACAAGCACCATAAGGCAAAGAATAATAGCTTTCCCCTCCATAAGATCAGACAAAAACTTCTTATTCCCACTCTGTTTGGCATCCGCAAGCATACATGATTATATCTTGGAATATTTTTATATATACACTTGCAGCTAGAGAGCATTTAATCCCATATCAATCAATTAATTTCAAAAAGATCTGACCCTATCACTCTCAGTTTGTAAAATATGGTTCTATCTTTAAGATGGTATCCATATAATTGATTATATTTTTCCATAGTTATGCCAATATAAATTTTGAAGATGTTCTATATTGTGCGCAATTAAATGTGATATCATTAAATTATCATAATCGTGAAGGATGTAGGGGACATAGTGATCTCCCCTCCGGCAATGGCATGACAAGGTTGTGGCAGAGCAAATGGTTTCTCCCTGCAGGAACGATCCTCCTCTCCACTGCATGTTGGTGATCCGCGGACTGCTCTGTTCCTGTTGTTCTGGTCTACGGTGCAATCTCCGGCGGCCTGGACTTGTTTCTCTTTGTGTTGGCGATTTCGCTCTCCAGCCTGCTGTTGTAGCTTCGGCCTTGTGTGATCTCTGTCTGTAATTTTTTAGTTTTTCCCCATGCTTTGCCTTTGTAATAAGATGCACCTTATATCCTAGCCGGTTGATGACTTCATTAATTTGAAGTCAAGCTTTATGCCTTTCATCTATTTTTTATTTACATCAACATGATTCATATTTAGGCTAAACTAACTATTTTTCCCTGAAGATTAATTAGCTAAAGGGTCTACTATAGCGAATCTATTAGTATTATACCAAATAAACATGTGGTTGTTTCTTAAAAATTGGTTCCATTGATGAATGTGGGGTCTTATTCTTTCATATATGCAATGTTATTTGGTCGTATAAAAAGGTTTCCGGTAACGTTACTAGTTATGCATTTTCGTCGTTGAAGCATGCCACTATATATAGTGTACTGGAGCAGTAGGGCCATCTCCCCTCTATATTGCGTCAAATGACCATCAATACTATCAAGTGTTCACTTTCTTTTTTGTAAAGGAAGGGAACACAGAGATTGTGAAATGTTAACACTTGACAGGCAAATCCAATTTAACCGATCATCTTTCCATGTATAAAGTACTATTATTTTAAGCGAGTGTGCATTACGTCGAGGATGGTCTGACGATATCTTTCATTGTGCACAGAATATTGGAGGTATCCTCACATGGACAAATACACTCTCTGCTGGCATCGAGTCTGGGTTGAGAAAGAGGAAGGTAGCCGAAAATCTGAAAAAGCTCAAGGTTAAGAGGAGGATCGAGAGGATGAAATCTTCGAAGTTTTCTGTAGAGGAGGTTGGAGCTAACCTAGATGAGATGAATGCAACTGCAAAGGATGAGAAAGTGGAAAATTGTGACGATCTTTCTAGGAAGAATGAACAGACATGAGGAAAGCGGAAAGTAGAAAGAATGAACCATAGCAATGTCAAGCGTTGCTCGAGTGGGCTTACTCAACCATATAAGCCTACGGTTGCATCATGAGGTAGCTGCTTGCCAGGGATGCCAAAAAGGACAAATTCAACTTTGAAAGGTAAAGAACTTTGCTATATTGCATTATTATGTTAGACAACATAACAAGTTTTCCATGTCGCAACTCACAAGCATGGTTTTTGATCCAAGCCACATTTTTACTTTCATGCTTGGCTCCTTGTGTTAATAGTTCAAAAAATATGACAGTTTAATCATGTAGTTTTTTGGATATCATTAAGGTACTAGATATCATGCAGTTTAATCATGCTTAGCTCCTTATGATTAAATTGTCATAATTTTTGAAGGAGTAACGCAAGGAGCTAATCATGAAAGTAGGAATGTGGCTTGGATCAAAATACCATGCTTGCGAGTTGCGACACGGAGAACTTGTTATGTAGTCTATCATAAGAATGCAATACAACAAAGTAGTTTACCTTTCAAAGCTGAATTTTGCCGTTTTGGCATCCCTGGCAAGGAGCTACCTTGTGATGCAACCGGAGGCTTATATGGTGGAGTAAGCCCATTCGAGCAACGCTTGACATTACTATGGTTCATTCTTTCTACTTTTGGCTTTCCTTCTGTCTGTTTATTCTTCATAGAAAGATCATCACAGTTTTCTACTATCTCATCCTTTGTAGTTGCATTCATCTCATCTTGGTTGGCTCCAACTTTCTCTATAGAAACCTTGAAAGATTTCACCCTCTCGATCCTCCTCTTGACCTCGAGCTTTTTCAGATTTTCGGCTACCTTCCTCTTCCTCAACCCACAGTCAATGCCAGCAGGCAGTGTACTTGTCCTCGTGAGGATACCTGCAAATCTGCAATATTCTGTGCACAATAAAAGATATCATCAGACCATCCTCGAAGTAATGCACGCTCGCTTAAACTAATAGTACTTTATATATGGCAAGATGTTGGGTTAAATCGGATTTGCCTGTCGAGTGTTAACATTTCACGATCTCTGTGTTCTCTTCCTTTAGAAAACAGAAAGTGAACACTTGATAGTATTGTTGGTCATTTGACGCAATATAGACGGGGAGATGGCCCTACTGGTCCGGTACACTATATAGTGGCATGCTTCAATGACAAAATTGCATCACTAGTAACGTTAGCGGAAACCTTTTTATACGACCAAATAACTTGGCATATATGAAAGAATAAGACCCTACTTTCATCAATGGAACCAATTTTTAAGAAATAACCACATGTTTGCTTGGTATAATACTAATAGATTCACTCTAGTAGACCCTTTAGCTAATTAATCTTCAGGCAAAAATGGTTAGTTTAGCCTAAATATGAATCATGTTGATGTAAACAAATAGATGAAAGACATAAGGCCCGACTTCAAATTAATGAAGTCATCAACCGGCTAGGATACAAGGTGCAGCTTATTACAAAGGCAAAGCATGGGGGAAAACTAAAAACTACGTACAGACATAGAGCGCACAAGGCCGAATCTACAGCAACATGCTGAAGAGCGAAATCGCCAACACAAAGAGAAACAAGTGCGTGCCACCGGAGAGTACGCCGCAAACTAGAACACTGGGAACAGAGGAATTCGCGGATCACGAACAAGCAGTGGAGAGTAGGATTGTGCCTACAGCTAGAAACCATAGGCTCTGCCACAACCCTGTCGTGCCATTGTCGGAGGGGAGACCACTGTCTCCCCTACATCTAGCACGACTATGCCGATCACCGCCCGGCAAAGCACGAACGCAGCAGGGCAGCAGCTGCCGAAGGATAACATGACACACTGCACCGCATCCGCTACCAACCTACAATCTGCAGCAAACCAACCCCAACATGGCGCCTCGAAGGAGGACCATGATGTCGGTGCGCCACCGCTGGCCAGCGAAAGTCGCTGGTTTTCACCCAGGGGCTAATGGGGGGGGAGGAGGGGAAGGAAAAGGAAGCTTAACACGCCCTCAGGAGGGGAAAACGGAGCCGGAGTACCATAGTCGTCGTCGAGGTCGATGCGGAGTCGACCAAGAAATTCCCCCGTTCCAGGCTTCCTCCACCTCACCCTCTGGAGCCAGATCTGGTAGCCGAAAGGACCAGATTTAGATCGGCGTGGTGGGGGGGGGTGGCAAGCCGTACAGGGGAGGAGGCTGGAGATCCGAGCAGCGAAGCACCTCTGCCGCCCAACCATCGCCCACGCGACCGGAGGGGTGACCAGCACATGCAGTGCCACCCACCGGAGAGGTCGACGCTGTGAACCAGATCCAAGGCCACCGCCCCCAGCGTCCGAAGGTCCCTACAACGGAGGAGGGCAACAGAGCGTCACCACCATCGTCACAAGAGGTCGCACGGCGACCAGCGACATCCTCAGTTTGAGGTGACGGAGGTAGAGGAGGGTTTGATGGCTCGGGTGGCTACGGTTCTGTCGCGCTCGAGGCCCCTACTTGAGGCGACGCGAGCGCCACGTGGGGGGGAGGGGGCCTACTTGCGAGAAGGTTGGTTTGATCACTCTGTTGACATAAATAATAAAGGCAAAGAAACGAAAGGGCAAAATGTCTTCCATATGGAAGCATTTTTGTTGGATCTGGTCGCTGAGAAGCCGTAGGTTTGCTTTGCTCACTTCCGCTTTGGCGACCAATTGTGTGTGATTTGGTCTCTTGCCTATGACAAGTAGTAGTGGTGAAGGGGCTACCGAAGTCCATGCTAGAAATGGCCGCCTTGGTGCAAACAAAATTCACGGTCCTGGTGTACTGGGCACTTTTATTGTTGCTCAGACATCAATATCAACTTTGATTGTGATTCTGACACTCCGAATCCATGTGGATTCCAATGCTATTTGCCGCAACCAAGTATTAGACTAGCCACGTGAGCACATGGGCTTCACAACGTAAAACGTGCTTGATATGGTGTCCTTGGTGTGCCGAACAATAACGGTACTACCATACAACAAGCGTCCCGAGGTAGTACCGGAGCAACCCGAGGTCACTCATACTGAAGAGACGATTCATCTCTCCCTTGAAGCGTTGATTCTCTTCAGGCTCTGCCCCGGCGATGACCAGGTCGTCGACGTAGATGCCAACGATGAGCAGCGTGTTCGCGGTGCCATGTGACTACTCGCCGTGCTCAGAAGCTCTGCGTGAGAGGGTGGAAACACATCGTCATTACTGCAAAAGTGGCAATTATTGCTAGGTTCAGTTGAGAGCCTTTTACTTGCTTCATAGGTTCTTGTGGTGTGGATTACTCATCTGATTTCAAAAGTGACTAATTAAATACTTTAGCTATGCCAATGAATAGGTCTTAATCAGATCTCCAACACATAGGGAGAGTTTCCTTCCTTAAGATATCTCTTAATTATATTGTATGCATGCCACTGATGTGAGGTTTTGTCCTTGTGTATTTATTTTAACAACCTTTTGGGTCAATCAACTACAAATACAGTAGACCTTATTCAATTTCCAAGAACATATTCTGACAGTAATTTATTTTATCAACCTTTTGGGCCAAGATTTGGATGCAATTTATACGCTACTACAACTATATGATGTTGAGAGAAGGGAGCTGTTATGCATACTATGTACTAAAAAATACGTTAGTGGCTTCTTGCAAGTACAAGTGTTCAAGCTCTTCAGCAAGATTTTTTTATCAATTCTTCAGCAACTGTGCATTGTTTCTCTATTATTCCCTTATGTAGACTTCCTTTTTTCCAAAAAATATATTCCACAAGTCTCCCAATATTCTTGTAACCGATGGTGTACAGGTTATGCAGGGTTGCTAACTATAATTTAGAATTTCCTCTCAGAACCTGAACTTTTGAAATAGCAAGCATTCTGAGCAATGAGCTACCAAATCGCATGCTAAATGAGTTGCATAAATATCAAGGACAGATGAAAAATGTCGAAATATCTTGGGTGACAGAAATAATACAGGTAATATTATATGGCACTTAGAAGAACACTTGTAATGTAAATGAGTTAATTTTTTTTGCAGTGCCTAGGTATTGTTTTAATGAGCTTCCTGGGTGATGGAGGGCGACGGAGGTAGGGGAGAGAGGCGGCCCTATTGAAAGTGTGCCCAGCTTCTGCCTCATCATCGTAGACACATGGAAGACCTCGCGAGAAGAATTGATTGCAGATAAGTAGTGAGTGAGATGAACAATGAAGACAATGATTGCGGCTTCATACCAAGCATGTGCCACACTTAGAATTTGTATAAGGCAAGTCACCATGAGACAATGTGCATAGTGCAATAAAATGGAAGAAGTTTAAAGACTATGACGTTCTAGTTAATTAGGTATTTGTTTTAGTTGATTTTCTCAACTGTACACCATATTTGTTGTTCTCTAAATAGGTTTATTTGTGACACAAAATTGTTAATGGATGTATTGTTTGATTTTTTTTCAGGTATATACCATAAATGGTTTTTTTACATTTCTTGTGGTCACAAAGACATTGTCCTTTTTGTGGTCGAAGAATAAAGAGAGATAAACATTGAAATTTGAACTATATGCATATTTCCTCTATAAAAACAAAATTTAAGACGCCATAATTTCTTGCTTCTATTGAGTGAGATATGCTAAGGTTGAAGAACGTCATCAGCTCTTGTAGTACGTAAGATTTCGTAAGTTGAGAAATGTCTTAGATGGTGGCAAATCGAGATGACAGATTTTTTAAGAAATGAGATTATGAGAATGCTAGGGCAAGGAAAAATGAACAAACTGGCGGTGGAGCAAAAAAGGGGCTGGGAGAAAGATGTTTATTTCTCTTCTTTCAAGGAGGCGTGGTTAAAGAGTCACATGAGTGACGAGAACAAATAAGTGGACGAGAGCATCAATATTTGTCAGTGTATGCGTGAAAACAACATGTCATCGTGTCCTTGGAGAAACACATAAAATTAGTGCAATTATTTGGTCAGTGTGTTCTTTTATTCCATGGCAACGCATGAGCATTCGACTAGTTATATAATAAAGTGAGAGTACGCTTTGGTCATATTAATTCTTATATTATGTTATATGAACTGTTCGAAATTTGGG
Source organism: Elymus sibiricus (assembly GCA_039707655.1). Taxonomy (NCBI): domain Eukaryota; kingdom Viridiplantae; phylum Streptophyta; class Magnoliopsida; order Poales; family Poaceae; genus Elymus; species Elymus sibiricus. Next base: position 475,419,025 of record CM077668.1, on the reverse strand, counting down.
GCCCTATTTCGAGTTTCGCCAAGGGCCCCAAATTTCTGGTGACAACGCTGATAAAATAGAACACCTAAAATTGTCCATTATTGGAACTTGCATGCCTGTCACAAGAAGGTTTTTATTACTGGACCACATAGTTATCCATGGTTGAACATCATGACCTAGTGCAACTCTAGGAGTCACAAACGACACAGCAACAATGGTAAAAATTTGGGATGGCTTCCCTACAGTAAGATTTTGTGACTTCGGGTCCCCAATTTTTCATGCAGGAGAAACGACATTTTAATTTCGTGCATAAAGTGGCTCCAAATGCAATTCCAGTAAAGCATTGCTCTGTAGAGAAGAACACACATCATTCAAAGAAGTCCATATTGTGAAAAATCCAAGAAAATTCGTGTAGTTTGGCTGAAAATATTATTCTACTCTAGTTGACATGAGAAAGGAAACATATAGGGAAAGGGAGATCAATTTCGTACCAACATGAATGGAATTTCCGAGCTGCACAATCACCATGAGGCAAAGAAGAATAGCTTTCCCTTCCATAAGACCAGACACAAAGTTCTTCTTCTCCTCCCTATTTGGCCGTCCAAAAGCTTACACGACTATATCTTTATATATAAACTTGCAGCTAGAGATCATTTACTCCCTATCTCACTCAATTAATATCAGAAAGATCTGAGCATATCACTATCCATAATTTTTTAAATGATTATATCTTGAAGATGGTATCCTTTTAACATCCTTTTAAAAAATGGTTCTATCTTTAAGATGGTATCCTTTAAACATCCTTTTAAAAAATGGTTCTATCTTTAAGATGGTATCCGTTTAAGAATTCTTCTTCCTTCCTATGGATGGCACCCATGGTGGCATCTTACTTTGCACTGCACCATATAACAGCTCTTATTAACCCTGTTGCCCGGCAGGTTAGTGGGCCCGGGATGATTACTTGAAGATTGCGCTTCTCGCAGATTTACATGACGAGCATTCTTTCCACTAATGAATTGTGAGCCAATTCCGTCGTTTCCTTGCTAATGTGGAACTTTGTGACGTCTAGGTCCACGACCACCTTTACACCTCGTTAAGCGACAATGGGTGTGCACTCAAAGCTTGGTGGGAACGAGTGGAGCAATTGCGAGTCGCCTTTGCTCGCTGATTTCTTGGGTTCCCACTGGTGTCCTGTTGAAACAACAATGTATGAGCAGGTTAAGGTACTGCTACAGTGACGGTATGTCCCATGCGAATATATAGTCCTGTCATCAGCATAGCTGCCTGCCTGAAAGGATTTGACAGTTCTAAAGCTGCACGTACGAGGGCATTCACCAAGCACCATGCATGTGCACGCGGAGTTCCTTGTGATCTTTCTGCTTCTTCTTGTGCTCTCTTTGAATGTAAATTACAAAGGTTAGAGGTCACATTGCTACAGTGAATCCGCTTGTCCTGTGTAGAACCTTTTTTTAGGAGGCGGAAATCAGTAATTAACTAATACTCCTTCCGTTTCTAAATATAAGCTTTTTTAGAGATTTCATTAAGGACTACATACAGATGTATATAAACATATTTTAGAGTGTAGATTCACTCATTCTACTTCGTATGCAGTTCGTATTGGAATCTCTAAAAAATTCTTATATTTAAGAACGGAGGGAGTAGAAAAGGTCTTATTATGTGTGTATGGTACATTCGGTCGATCACCGATATGGCACTGTTATTGCGTTGCGTGTCGAAGCAGCCCTAGATCAAGTCATGACACAGTTGTTTTTTCTCTTGATTTCTTGACCCGGTTCAAGTCAATTACAAAAAACCGAGAAAATCAACGACGAAGTCTTCCGCTCCGTCCGTCTGATCTCCGTCGAGTCTGCCAGTGAGGTAGAACGTGCCGGGTTTGCCGAGCCCTCAAGCGTGGAGATTTCCATCCCCCCCGCACGATGAAGGCTCCGCATCAGCGTGTCCCGTCAGCGTCCCCGGCGAAGAAGCTCGTCTTTCCCAGAATCGAGACGCCGGAGTTGGGAAGCCGGTGCCCACCCAAAACTGCTCGACGATCTTCACCCAAACCCTACACAATCTATTTAATTCAAGGGGAGATGTAAGCGTTGAGCTGTTGTACAAGTATGCATGCCGATGATCTTTATTTAGTCTTTGCCTATATGTTGAGATTTTTGTTCCTCACTTGTAAGGTTTTGAATTTTATCGAGGTAAGAATAGTTACGAAGTTGATTATCGGTACAGGCCTTGTCAAATCTATTATGTTTAGCTTTCTACGCAGCTTGGCTTGAGGAGAAATTTGAATAATGCAACATTGCTATGATATAGTATCATGTCAGATTATATGGATCAACAACTTGTTAACACCAAATTGTTTCAAATGGTAGCTCATGACAGGTATGATTTTCTAAGTGAATAATAAGACATGAGCAATGTGCATGTTGCAAGTTGCTCAGGCCCATTTGTGTAGTAAACATCCAATGTGCATGTGACTGTCGTCCTAGCCTGTGTTGTGCGTATTGAATTTTTTTTAATTGTGTGAGTAATTTGTAGTGTCTTTCCAGATTAGAGCAAATCATCTATACTCTGTACCAACTCACCTGGGCGATAAAGAAACCACGCCTATTCTTATTGCTATCAACGTAGGCACTCGCACTTCAAATAAAAGCATGGAGCATATGTCTGTGGAAATGACATCCCCTGGCCAGATAGCCCAGTTCGATCATTACCCACTGCAAACTCATTAACTCTTGCTACGCTAGGAAAATTTAAAAGGGTGGGGGTAGTAACAGCTCACTTGACTTGAGCGGTGCAACTTGAATTCTGACCTTGCAATATTTTCTTTCTTTGTCTTTCTGTTTGAGCAAAGTTGGGCTCTTTGATTATTTACATTCCTGACCCAAAACAAACAAACATACTGGGCCTTATCCACGCAGCAGCAGCAATGAAACTAGCCAGTCCACACAAAAATCACACATCATGTGGTCAATATTTTATCCTTCTTGTACTCAAAATCACACATCAGAATACACGGCACGACGTACTGTAAGTCTAGCCACTAGACATCTTAGTATGCCTGCGCGACGGCGACTCTGTGGGGAGACAGTGACGAGGAGGAAGAAACTCTTTGACCTATGCTATCACCAATAAAGGGGCGGGAGGGTGTGGCACTGCGAAGGGCTCCGCGGGAGTATTGGAGGATCCAACGAGCCTTCGTTCAGTGATGTTGCCAAATCATCACGACCAAGAACTGATGCATAAACATCTCTTTTCTTTTAGTTCCCTAGCCAATAAAGTAGTATTCGAGAATAACTATAGCTCGATGCTCAAGATTTATAACCTAATCAAATCAAGGCGGTGCCGATGACGATGCAACCACAGGGAAGTTCCTTGGGGACTGGTAGCAGTATACTAATCAAGTCTTAAGTAGTAGGCTTCTAAGAAATAAATTTGGTTGGGCTTCTAGAATAAGTCGAGCTTATTCTAGAAGCCAGCAAAAGAACTGGCCCTATGTCCAGTTTTTGTTTTGGCTAGGTGCCCAAGCACAAATCACAAATGTTTCCGCAACGAAGAATACATTATACATACTTCGTAAGAAGAATCCATGATTTTCCAGCTCAGGACAAGAGCGGTGGATTTCTGTGACAGACACACGAGAATGCCATGTCTTGCTACCAAGCTACTCCACTAGCTGTTCTGCACTTGAAGCCTGGAACCTAACTCTTAATTCTGCACGCTCACTGTCCCCGAACCGACGCGACCAATCAATGAAGATCATATCACGGTAAGCTGCTCGGCAATAGATGCGGAAAAAGTGCGGGGGGCTGACGGTGTGCATGTGTGCGACACAGGGCACTCCTTCTTAGCTGCCTTATTCTCTTCCTACTTTTCTGATCCAGTTCCATCGCTAGCTGTGCATTATTGGACATTCAGTCCAGCCTTACAAACCTGGAAGCAATCAGGCAAGCTATGAAATTTAGGAAAATATATAACCCACCCAATTCTTTTGAAATAGAGATTAAAACATGGATGCTACAATCATTCTCGACAAACAAATGACTACCAGAATATAAACAAACAAATTCTTGTTACATGGAGCATAATAAATAATCAGACTGATAATAGTATGCAAGTACCAATGCACCATTTTTGGAGAAAGAGCACATATCACTGCATGCAAATGGTTGACTAACACAATGTATCAGATGCTTGTGTCACGTTATGAAGTCCTACACAGCAAAGTGGAACGAATAGTTAGTTGGTTGTGCTCACAAGCCAGAGCCCATGATCTACTAAAGAGGGCTAGCAATTCATGACATATCTTCATACTATTAGTTGAGCAATGAATATAAATTAGTCGAACAGAAGAGAATCTAAACAGGTCCAAATCTACACTTGGAACAGGGGGCAGGTAGAGCAGGGGAAGGGCATGAAACGACGAGGCATCTTCAGAGTAACTTGTACAAATGAATTTGCCATTCTTTTTTAAAAACAATGGTACATGACGGTCATGTCGTCTGATTGCATGGATGGATGGCCGATGGTGACCTGTAAGGCAATTCCCATAGTTGAATGTTACAGATCACGTGAAGTCAAATAGAGTATAGATTAAGGACTGTTGATATTTTAGTGTTAGATTGAATCGTGTTTTCGGTCCTCATGGACTATATATGGCTGGGATCATCATTGGGAGTATATATCAAAATAATCGCATAAATGCACAACAATGTTCTCTACAACAATGATATTCCCCTGTTTGCTAGATTTATCATCGTGGATGGAGTGGGGAACACAGCCATGAAATGTCCAGGACATAACCTGCATGCTAGAGAACAAAACTTGTCATCAAGGTAATGCTTTCGATATTTATGAGTAGAGAAGAAACTCAAAACATCACTAAGTGTTTGAGAGGAATAGACCTTACAGATGTCCATTATGCAGTACACTACATTTAGCAGATGAAAAGGTTAAAATGATATGTTCTGACCATCCGCCAATGGTCACAAAAATGTACTGGTACTGTCAGAGCTATCGTCAAAATCTTAGGGATAAGGACATGGTGCCAAATCACGCCTGGTTGTATCTATCAAGATGCAAGTCACCCAATCTAAATTCATCTTAGTACCAAAGCTCCAAACGACTTATTTGAGACAAACCTGCAAAGTAGGGATTAAACATAATGAGTTTAAGTATTTCTTTAAGATATGGATGTTTCTGTTGAATGCATGTTATGGATGATAGTTTATTTTGATCTTTCGAATGCTATGCTGTCCAAAATTTCTGGATTTTATCTGTGCAATGAATCTAATTTTGTTGCAATGAATGTTACAACTGGTATAAGTGACAATGTAGTTGTGAATAGTTTTGAAAAAATCATTTAGTATGCATGCTTGTATGTGACAATGTCTTAAGGATTCTGTTATGCTTGCCTGTATGCCTCTCATCTTTTCTTTAAATGTGATGAAATTAATTTCACTCTTATCTTATTCCCTCTCATCTCATCTGAACAAATACAACCCACCATATGTCGTATATGAAAACAAATTGAAAAAGAAAACCTATACAACCCACCAGCTCCTGTGCGTAGTTCTGAGATGTACTCAAGTCGAGCCCATCAATGAGAAAGGAAGCTCTCTCCACAACGTGTGCCACCTCACCTGCAGATATCAATGGCTCGCTGCGGCCTTGATCTTGCCCATGTTGGAGAATTTCTCAAGCAGCATCCGCAGCAGGTCACTCTCATTCTTCTTGCGTAGATATACCTGAGCGAGAGGACTGCCCAACACCCAGGCATCATGGCGAGATCCAAGACTTTATATTGCAACCACGTTGAAGCTATACCTGGATTGCTCGCCTCCCTCGACCATAGATGGAGCTTAGACCTGAACACACCGGGGAATACAAGCAAGTCGTCTCTGGCCGTCATGTGAAGGTGCAATGGATGCCCGAATACATGAACAACGGTGCATTGATCATCTCGAGTTTGTCCTTCTGATGGCTATACTCGATGATCCAGGTGCTCTACGTACAAGGGAAGTGGACCATTTTTCCATGACGACACTAGGCCTGTGTGAACGATGGCATCTTATAACCTTTTATCAATTGTAGGTTGGATTAGATCTTGGCCATCTTGAATCAATTGGAGGTTGAGAGGGCATGGATAGGCCGCAGTTTATAACCTTTTATCTCATGAATTAAAAATGGTATGGAGTACCGAGCAGAAAATTTAGAGGTGCAGAGTAACTTGCCTTGAGTTTTAATGGCGAAGAACTCTAACGGCACATGTAGATCGTCGGCCGCATCCAGATCTGCTTGAAAGTTGAAACTTCCGTCCATACACCTCCCCTCTGTCGGACCATAGATCGGATCATGGAGACCTAGAGATTCAAAGGTGAGCGGGGACAAATTTGATTAGATCTTGGCCATCTTTGATCTATCGTAGGTTGAGAGGACATGGATAAGCGAGGAAAAGAATAGGAGGACGGCGCAGCGAGGAAAAGAATAGAGAAGGGCGATCCCTCGGGGTGGTACTTGTGCGGGTGCAGTAGGACGACTACAAAAAACGCGAGCCATCAGCTCCGCAACCGCCGTAGCTGGGATAGAGAAGGGCGATCCCTCAGGGTGGTACTCGCATACATTTGCCCGTAACATCTACCATTCGAGCCTAACGGCAAATAGCAGGCGGAAGAGAAGCCGCGGATGTCATGTGCGGATCCCTTCTAGGCCTTGCGGATCGTGCTATTACAGCCATTTGGTAGGTTCCCTTGTAGCCCAAGCTTGTTGTGCCGTCCTATTCTCTCAATGCAATTGAGCAAATGCTACTACAGTACAGTAAAGGGGACAAAGAAAATACAAGCAGTTTAGGAAAATACCTCCATATCAAAGCTGCTACTTATCTTGTTGGTTAATGGGATGTCGATAGGTAGACTTTTCTCAGCCACAGCCACACGGGGGTTCACTTCAGAACAAAATAAATGCTGACGTTAGACGTTTGATATCCCTGAGACATTACATAATGAAAAGATGAATCGTCAAACCTGGATGAACAAGCCGCCCCAGCCGGCTGATTATCTTCCTTGGGAGCCGCTACCAAGTGTGCTCCTTCTCGATGAATCTGATCATGCGTCCTCCATTGAAGCCGCCACCAGGGCCATGCACGCCTGATACACCGCCGCCGACGTGTTCTAGTGATGATGTAGTTCTAGAAAGGGAAATAAATTAATATAAGGCACTCAGTTGAGCCATTTACCCAAGGCATCGAACATCGCACAGTGAGGAGCTTGGTCATATCAGAAGATCAAACTCTCTAGCATGTTCCTCTTAGCACAAAGAGAAGTGCATGTAGTTGGATTTATGTGATGTTTATATAAAATATGCTCTCGTGCCAGAGGAAGAGACAGATTAGACATCTTAATTTGTTTCTCTCCGTTGGATACTCTGTCCTTGGAGAAAAGTGGAGGCTACCAAGGTTGGACTTGTAAAAGGATAGTTGCAAATAAAATTAGTCACACTATTATAAAACCAATATAACTGTTTAGTACCAAACTTGCAGTGCTGCATATGTCATTTGTAATATTGAATATGCGCATGCCCAAAAGACATGAAGACTGACTAGTTCCTCGTGGTAACTTATCTAACATAAAAATTTGCAAAATAGAACTTCTTTGATTTCATAGGAAAAATAACATAAGAAAAGGATGCAGGAAAGAACATTGTCATGAAAACTGCAGTCATGTGAAATTGCCATTTGTCAAGCGAAAATTCTACATCGAGATAGAACATAGGTTATAATCTATATTGACCAACAATATTTTGATAGCAATTGTAAACTTGCAGGTATAATATTATCAGAACTAGTCAAAACAATGATGCAATGAGTGCTTACTCTGGTTCGCAAGAACGAGTATATACATGATCAAACAATGACATATATATAGATTATCTTAACTAGTAGAAAGCCTAATCAAATCATATGATACAGATAGAAGTGAGCTGATTCTTGAAATTAAAGCATGGAAATGTGGATGTATGTAAAATTAGCGTATTTGATGAACGTACATACTTGAGTGGTTTGATCTAGAGAAATATGGTATGTACCAATCTGATCTATTGAAGTTGATACTGTTGATTTTGAGAGCTTATGTCAGTACACTAACAGAATACAAAAGTGAGTATCATAATTATTTCATAACCACAATTCTGCATTTGAACAAAGAAGTTTGGGAGTATATACAATCACCGTGTTTGCTAGAAAAAGTGCAGGATGGGAGATATGAAGCAAGTTGCAAGGAAGCCAGCAGTATACAGAGAAGGGAGTATTGTGGTTCTGGATAGGGGTTCAACGTTTGTGGCAATTGGCTGCAGCGAGACAGTAAAAGGATGGAGGACGTGGTGGTCAATTGGCCATGAACATGCATAGCAAGCACACAGAAGAGGCGAGTTGATGTGGTCGAGCATGAGGAGGATGGGATGGACGTAACACTTGACCAAGCATGGCTGCGATGAAAGCAGAGAACCTTAGCTAAGAGGATGAAGATATTTGCTTGAGGAGGATAGAGGACGCATGGGTGCTAGCGACAGTTGTGATGCAGTTGCACACATCAGAGCAAGGAGGTTAAGAGATATATGGGGACAGTAGGGTAGGGATAGATGAACCGACGATAGGACCAATGACTCGAGGAAGATTATATTTTTCTAATTTGGTGCCCAGAGAATTAGTACCAAAATCATATGAGGACGTGGATGCTAGGAACGACCGTCTTATCAAGGTGAGCTAGAATTGCCCAAAGTTATGGTTAGAGCGATAGGAAAGGCCCAAGCAGAGAGAACAGTCAGTAAACATATAATTTTTTTGAGCTAAAGAATCTTGTGGATAGAAAGAAATATATGAAACAGAAAAAGGATAATGAAGTGAACGGTTATGACTTACTGATATATTATAGTTTAGTAGCAAAAAACTGAGATGTTCTCTTGTATGTTAAGCTAAATACTGAAATTTCTTTGCACCATTACGTTGTTCCTATAAAACACACTAGACAAAAGTATGTATATACCTGAACTTAACAGTAGCTATCATGATCACTTCATCTTCCTTTCCGTTGAGACCCACTCAAACTGAGCAACGACAACAATCTTCTGGATTTATTTAACAACAGTAATAAAAATGAGCACTGCTAGAAAACATACATCTGAACAAATTTCAGTACTCCAAACTTATTATCAACAGATATTCAAGAAAGTATAGATATCAAAGTAGCTCTGCTGTAGAGATTCCTCGGCGCGGGGGCTGCAGATGTAGAACACATATAATGGGGTAAACAGAAGCGCTGCGCTAGTGGTTAGATATGCACACATATATAATTCCTGTTGATGATGCTAGGGAAAGGCAGTTTATAACCTCTTATATCATGAATTCAACATGGTATGGAGAACCGGGCACAAAATTTGGAGATGCGGAGTGACTTGCCTAGCAGTTTCAATGGCGAAGAACTCTAACAGCACATGTAGCTCAGTCCACTCAACATCGCCGACCACAGCCACAACGCGATCAGCTTGAAAGTTGAAATTGCCATCCGTACACATCCCCTCAGCCGCGCCATAGATCTTTAGATCGATCCATTCGTCATTTCTAAAGGAAGCTCGATTCGATCATTAATGCCTGGAGATTGAACCGCAGAAAAGAAGGTGATCGGGGACTTGTTGGATTAGATCTTGGCCATCTTGAATCAATTGTAGGTTGAGAGGGCATGGATTAAACCACAGAAGAGGGCAGTTTATAACCTTTTATCTCATGAATTAAAAATGGTATGGAGTACCGAGCAGAAAATTTAGAGATGCAGAGTAACTTTCCTTGAGTTTTAATGGCGAAGAACTCTAACAGCACATGTAGATCGTCGGCCGCCTCCAGATCTGCTTGAAAGTTAAAACTTCCGTCCATACACCTCCCCTCTACCGGACCATAGATCTTTCAATCGATTCGTTGGTTGATTTATTAAAAGCAAGCTGGATCGGATCATGGAGACCTAGAGATTCAAAGGTTGAAGAGAAGGCCATCTTTGATCTATCGTAGGTTGAGAGGGCATGGATAGGCGAGGAAAAGAATAGGAGGATGGCGCAGCGAGGAAAAGAATAGGAGGACCTGCATTTATTTATTTATTTTGACGGAAAGACCTTCATGGCTAGCTTTATTAAACTCAAATAACACTTACATCGTCTGCTAAAAATTTAACAATAAAACTCCGAGGTGCATCCATCCAAACAGTCGGATTGTTCACACGCCCCCACTCAGCTAGCACGTGAGCCACTACATTAGATTCTCTGTTACAATGCTCAATAGTAATCTTCCCGAATTCTCGCATTAAGTCTCTGCAATCGTCAAGTAGCGGAGCTGCCACCATAGAATAACCCTCATCGAGACGTAGAGCTTCGACCACGATGATATTGTCCATCCTCACTTGTACATTGTTGCATCCCAGGGTTTGGAGTAGCTTCAATCCTTCATGAAGTGCCGCTGCTTCTGCTGACACAACATCTGCCATATGTTCCATTTGTGAGGTAGAACCAGCAATGGAGTAACCTCTATGACATCTAACAATTGCTCCGCATGATCCCAAGTGGGAGCCCTCTATGAAGGAGGCGTCCACATTCAGTAGTTGTTGCGAGGCTAAGACTGGTGGCCATATGTTCTTCCTAGGAATAGGAGTTCCCTTCCTAGGAATAGGAGGACCTGCATTTATGTAGACCCTAGAGCAAGCAGGAGGATTTATTTAAGGGCACCTGCATTGGAGAGAAGGGGAGGACGGGCAGGTTGCTTCATCCAACGGCTGCAGATAACTTGACAGGCAGATCGGATAGTAATTGTTTTAGGAGCTGGCTGGCGACCGCGCATCAGCCGCAGATCGCAGTTTAGTAGTCATAAACTCATAATTTTAACAATTTTCAAGCTCAAGCTATTGACATGAGTGTACACCAAACAATATATATATATATAGCCCGTCTATTCTGCCAACATCCGAACTGCACGCTCAACGCGAGGGCACTGCACTTTCTGAAGCAAATGTACTGCAATACAAATACTAGTGAACTTCTCGTCGAAAAAAACTGCACGTGGTGTTTTTTCGGTACTGTTTTCGATCCAGTTTTTAAACCGTTTGTTGGAACGAGGCGTGTAATATACCGTTGGAAAGATATGGATTAGGCGCAACTTCGCCATATAGAAAAAAATTCGAGATTCATCACGGTTTAAGAGCAGTTTCGAAAATGGTGCGGCGCACGACCTGTGGCAGCGAGCGTATTTTCGCGATTTCTTCTAAACCGCTCATCGGAATTAAGCAAATGAAACGCCGTTGGGAAGATATCGTCGAGGTGCAACTTTTTCATATATATTACATTTTCTAATTCGTTACGGTTTAATAGCAGTTTCAAATTTACTAAATCGCGGAATTCCGTTTTTTCAAATTTTTTGCAATTTTCGGTACTGTTTTCGCTCCAGTTTTTTAACCGTTTGTCGAAACGAGGCGGGTGATACACCGTTGGAAAGCTACGGACGAGGCGCAACTTTCATATGTAGAAATGTTTTTGAGATTTTTCGCGAATTTTTACAATGGTGCGGCGGACGACGGGTGGCAGCGGCCGTTTTTTTGCGAATTTTTACAAACCCTTGGTCGGAATGATGCAAATGATACGCCGTTGGAAAGATATCGACGAGGCGCAACTTTTTCATGTAGAACACCCTCTCTAATTCCTTACGGTTTAAGAGCAGTTTTGATTTTACCGAAATGCGGACACTCTGTTTTTCGCGACACCAAAATCGACGAGGGAACTGCATCGGACAGAAAATCGCACTGCTTGAGACTGAAGACCGCACTGCATCAGACGGGCAAGCGAACTACACGATTTGTTTTGTCATTTTTTCTAACTTTTTTTATGAACGAGAGTGGACCGTTTTTTATGAACGAGAGTGAACCGCAGAGACGATGGCAAGAGAACTCCATGACTTTTATCATTTCTTGTTTTTTTTACAAACACATTTTAAACTACATGGTCGAGGTGAGTGGACTTCATTGATTTTCTACATTTTTTCGGTAAATTGAAAGTGAACTCCTTTTTCCATACGGAAAGTGAAGTGCATAACTTTTTTGGACAAAAGTAATCTCCGAGTCAACGCTGTCTTTTTCTGACAAAATTGAGTACTGCTTTAACGATCGAAGTGAACTACACTTTAACATATATTTTCCCTCATGAAGTACCACAGTTTTTTTGGTTTTAAAACTTTTTCTATGTTTTCTCTAATGATCAAAGTGAACTTCACTTTTTTTGAAAGTTTTATTGTGATCTGCAACAGTTTTTTCGTTTTAAATCTTCTCTTTTTTTGTGAACTAAAAGTGAACCTCTCATTTAGGCAAAAGTGAACCTCTCGACACGTAGTTTTCTGCAGATGTCAAACGTATGTTGAGGTGGACCGCGGTCGATGCCACAGTGTACTGCAAGACAACACTAGCGAACTGCTTGTGCATTATTATTTTTAATGCTTTCTTTTTTTTGCATCAAACAGAAACTTAGCGAACCACTTCATGCATGATACAAGTGAACTGTTCGCAAATCGCAGTGGTCGCCACCAGAGAGCAGCAGCACACACGGGGGCGGGTCAGGGCGGCGGCTCGTCGCCATCAAAAATCTCTCCACGTTTTTTTCAGAACCGCATTCATCGCCTATCCGAACTCCGTGGGTGCCGCAAGCAAACTGCAAAACATCGGTCAAACAAGAATTGCACGATCTTAGAAATCGGGATGGACATCAAAATCAACAATGAACCCAGGGGGTATAGCGAACTGCATCTACACACTCACTATACTGCAAAAAACAAAGATGCAAACTGCAAAAAAGGATGCACCAGGGTGCCGACAGGGGCATCCACGGCGGGGCGAGCTGTACTGCACGCCACGCTAGGCCGCACTGCGTGCTCTGTAGGAAGGGAGGGGCGGTGCTGTCGAGGTCGCCGTGGCCCCGAGAGGAGCTCGTCCATGCGTGGTTCGGGTAGGGGAGGGCGGTTCGACTTTGGTGCTGCTGTGACCGTCAGGATGGGGATCTCAGGAGATGGGGGCTCACCTGATGGATCCATGGAGGAGTGAGGCAGATCCTCGACGGGGAGCTCGGAGGCAAGGAGAAGGTGGGCGGCGGGGAGCTCGGGCCAGGTTGAAGCTACCCCGTGAGGAGGTAGCTGGAGGAGAAAGCGTTGGCCGTGGATCTCAGCCGGCGTCGGAGAAGACGCCCCAGCGTGCCAGAGACAGCGGTGGGGGCTGCCCGCGTCCATGGTGTTGACGGCGCCTTGTTGGTCGGGGTCAAAGGAGATGACCCCGTCCCAGCGGCGCGGTGGGGGCCTCGGGAGGGGTGGCGCGGCGGTGGCTTGGGGAGGGGCGGCGCGGCTCGGCGGGGGCCTAGGGTGGGGCGACTTGGCGGGGGCCTGGAGAGGTGCGGCGCGGCGGGGGCCTAGGGTGGGGCGACTCGGCAGGGGCCTAGGGAGGTGCGATGGCTCGGGCTCGCCGGCCTCCTTTTCCACCTCGGCCAGGCTGGTAGGGGAGGGAAAGAGAGGAAGGTGCGCGAGACCGCGGCCGGTCCGGTGGATCTGGCAGGGCGTTGGGGCACCGAGGGTGGGGGAGGAGGTGGTGGGGCGGTTCTGTTGGGGGCGCCGAGGGGTGGGGTGGTGGTGGGGCGCCGGGGTGGCAGGTGGTGGTGAGGCGTCGTCGCGGGTGGGAGGTGTCGGGAGAAGGAGAAGGTGGAGGTTGGGGGTAGTGGGCTGCTAGGGTCGGGTTGTGGGTGTGTTTTTAGCGAAGGAGAGGTGTTGTAGGGGCGGCGGCGCTCAGGTCGGGGTGTTGGCAGAATAAGCCTAAAATTGGTAGAATAAGGTCTTAAGGGGGTAACTGGATTGATTCGCGGATGCAGTGTGACATGTCGTGTGAGATGAAGGTGGCAAACCGTCCAAACTTGAAGCCAAGCATGTGGTGGATCCGCCATGGATGATGGATGGACCGGTGAGTGTAGAAGTTTGAGCTGTGAAACTTTGTGCGATCCAGCTCCTGGTGTATAATTAAGCATATGACTTTTGTGATGTGTCATGTAGGCGGTGATTGCCTATATTTCTTTCCCTCTTAAATTTGTTGTTATTTCGTTGAGAAATCCAACTTTATCAATGCATGAAAATGATCATGTACTATTTTTTTATTACTGGCGTTTCCTCCAAAGCGCCATAGGCGAGGGCAAGAAGGGGGATGAGTGATGACATGTATAGGGTGCCGTGTCAAAATAGAGGACCCTGTCGGAGGAGGAAGGCTCTTGAGTCATGCTTATTATTGGCTTAGGATGTGTGGGTTAGGACGTATGAAGTTTTTTTTCTTCCGTTGCAACGCAGGGGCATAAATCCAACACCTGCTTTAGTTTCTGTTTGTGGTGACATAAATCCCTCCCTATAACTCTTGAATTATGAATTCTCACAATAACAGGGTCTACTCGATGTTAATTAGGTGTAAATGAAACTTTAGCAAAAAATTTGTAAAACAAAAAGGATATTCAATTAATATAATATCAACTCATTAAAGAAAATTGAGGGCATGCTTAGGTTAATGAATATGTTTCATTAAAAACGGTTTGGTTTACACATCAGCCGTCGTCTTTGGTTCATATATAGCAACCCCATAAATTATCACGTGCACATGGGTGCTTGAGTGGCTAGAGCCCTGAGATGCCATCACGGAGACCCGCGTTCGAGCCCTGCTGCCCCCCCTTTTCTCTCTAAATTTTTGTTGGCATAGAATAGAATTGCATCGCTTAGTAGATGCGCTGCACCGTATGCAATTTCGGCCTATCTACTGTCTCTTTTAACCATTTTTTTTTGGCAGATTCAAGTATTTCTCAAAATATTCATATCTTTCAAACTGTAACTTAAAATTAAAGATGTTATATATGGAAATCGCTTAGAAAAATGTGTAAATTTCAAATATGCTATTATCATGCATGTTAATTATTTCCAAACTTTTCTTTAGGATGTATGCTTAATTTATACTTTTTTTTATATGGTATATTTTCAAAATGTTTATTATATATGTTTTCTACCCATTTAAATTGGCTAGATAGGATAGTTTGATGCTATCAAAAAATCTATTATTGGCACCATAGGGGATGTATATGCTAATAGGTTACCACAGGCACATAATCATCCTCTCTATTTCGGCGTGCACAATAATCAACCCATATAGATGATGTACACTAAACTACTCATATTAGCTTTATATAAACCAATGGCTTAATGCTGATTTCTAGAAATGGTGTCTATAAAGATGTTTTTAAGAATATAAATGTTGGCATTCGTTATGCATGTCCTTACAGATTAATTGTTTTCGATAGAGATGTCTAATATGTGCTCTTATGCGCATACTATAATTGAGTACTAAAATGTACTTTACTACTTTTAGCCTAATGCACTATTTGTTGGCATCAGTGAGGAGGACCACCAGCAAAGGCATGAATTGATACCGGAACCTAGGTAGATATTTCCGTTGTCTAATAAATTGGAGACACCATCAGTACACTTAAAAATCATCCCAAATTTATGTCTTTGCGCAACACCACTTATCATGTTATTTCTCATACGACATCATGAAATATTTGAGGGATTTGCTGATGTCGTCTAATGTGTGTATGAACGATGATTTTTTTTCTCCCGTTGCAACGCACGGGCATGTTTGCTAGTAACCACTGAAACGGCAGGAATAAACATGGTACAAGAATCGTACATGGTTCAATCGTACGCAGAGCAAAGGGCTGCAAACAAACTGGTTGAAAATACCAGCGTAAAACATAATACGACCTGGCAGCATGCAGGAGCATCACGTGGAATCTCGGGTGAGCTTGCTCCAATGCATGATTTTGGCCCTTGGCCATTCGGCAAGAAAAAGGTAAATTTTCTGCAAAAGTGGAGGCGTAATTTATCAATCATGTAAAATTCTTGTGGCTGTTCTTGGGTTCCAAACGGCACAATGGAAAATTTCCTATATAAACAGTATTGTTCTCCATTGTGCCTATTGTCTTCCTGCAAACCAAACGGGACCTTATTCAGTTGTGGCAGGTTATCTTCGTCTATCTTTCCATCTTCACAAGTGGAAAGTCTTTCTTGTACTTCCCTAAATCACATTAGTCTTCGAAAATAAGTATTGCTTGATGCCTAGGTTTTGGGACTAATCAAAGAGACACCGGCGGCACAGACAATTAGCGTTTAGTTAATTCTTATAGGACGTGTAGTTGACCTCGAGGACGAAGGCGAGAATGGTAGAGTCAGATTATTTGTGGAGGGAGAGGTCGTTGATAGGCGCCGAGCCCAACACGAGGAGGTCGGTCGGGGACATTTGCTTCACAATTTTTTATGGATGGATTTGATTGGTGGAATGACAAATCATAGGCCTTCGATTGCTGGATCGGCTCCCTGACACTGCTCGTACAAGAAAACACATGGCTTGTTTGTTTCACTCCAACATCTCATAGCTATTCCACGTAGCTATGTCTACTTGTCCAGGACTACATGCTTCCATCTAGAGCTATGGTAGGCTGACTTGCTATGACAATACAATTGGTACCAGAGGAAGGAAGATGTGAACTTTTCCGTGGACAATATATATACCAGCCGAATGGCTAACTAGTTAGATCATCTGATAGCCATGCATGCAAGTAGTCATGTGTATATTACAGCATGCAGCATGGTTTGTGCGATAAATTGATTCCCTTCTCTTCACATGTGAACGCATGCATGCACAACATGTGTGACTCTTACTGGAATTAAACGGGCTCCTACACGAGTTTGGGCCCGATCAATGTTTAGCTGCAGAAGTTCTATTTTCTTCAAACTGAGAAGCCAATGTCAACTAGGGACATGACCAGAAAAATCATTCCCAACCACACGTACCGGCCATGTATATCATTGCTCTTCGAGTATGTACTTGGATATGTGCCACATACCCCATAGCACGGCAACTCGGCCGGAATTTGGAGTAAGCTTTAATGCATGTTTGTGTTGGGCAAAGTAGCGCAAGAGCAAGTTCCTCTTAGCAATCTCAGGCAAAATAACACGTCCATTGTCAGATATGTCTACAAGATCAAGATCCGTTGCGGACACTCTATCTACTTGAGGGGGATGACCGTGGATTTGTAAATGCCCGCCTTGAGATGACTGGGCGTGGTGACTACAGTAGGGGCGGATGGTACCCGCAAGAGAGACGGACGAGAGGTGTGGACTGGCGGCGGAGGACAAGCGGCATGGGGGCCGGGTGTAGCGGTGGAGGTCGCGGAATTCCGAGAAGGGCTTGGCGGGGCGTCGTGGACCAGCAAGCATGGGGATAGAGGCGGAGCTGCATCGGCCGTCGCACACGGAGAAGTGTATAGAGCATCCATATGACATCATCAAATCCATATCAAATCACCTATACCTTAATTAACCAGTACAAACCACCTAATCAATTTGAAGCCACTGGATCATTTCATGATCTGACCAAAGATTCAGAAATTCCAACAACAATGATCGGTTCAGATGTATCACACACCAGTAGAAGAAAGGCTCCCTGCTTTCGCAGCTCAACCCTTCTCATCCTTCGGAAGCCCCTTTCCGACCTGAATCACGCGAACTATTAGCCCAACATCACGAATGATTATGGCATGAGAGATAATTCTTGAAGAACAAAAGAATTTCTTCAGGAAACAGAATCCAAGCAAAATGGAGACCCACACGAGACGAATCGAGGTCCTTCTTGAGGTCCACGACGAAGATCTCCTTGTCGACACCCATCTTCTGTTAGATCGAACCCAGGGGCACCAACCACGACACAAACTTAATTCAACGGGAGAGGCTGAAGACAGATTCCAATGAAGGAATAGAAGAGAGGCAGCGAATGAATGAGGAGAGGCCGAGATGATCGACGCTTTTTCATGGTTTCACCTCTTTTTTTCCTTCTATTTCTATACGGCACCGTAAAATGGATTGGCGCTAGTCGCAAGGGCGATCTGTCGGCTGCTACCTATTTCACCAAGATGAAGGACTTGGCGGACGAACTAGCAGCGGTCGGGAAACCACTTGATGAAGATTACGTAGTCTCGCATATTCTCTGGGGCCTCATCAACTAACAATACTACAATGCCTTGGTGTCCGCTATCTCCACCCGCACCGTCACCGATCAAGCAATCGGCCTCAGCGAGCTCTTCTCCCTCCTCGCAGTAGAGGCTCGCATCGCGGCTCAGAACTTCTCCCAAGGATACTCTTGAAACCTTTCTGACAAGGGAGGAAACTGCAGCAACTTCGGCCGCTCTGGTGGTGCTGGGAGCGGCGGCTCTCACGACAACAGCAGCAACAACAACGACCATGATGGCTGTGGATCGCGCTCCTCCAACAACCAGGTGTTTTCCAAAACAAGATGTTTGAAAGGGTCTATGCTGCCACGGAAAGATAGTAGCATGTCATTCTGATTATCGAATACATCCAACAACAATGGTGCCACGAACCACGGGGTGGTAGACTACGTCCATGGGCCCCAGATGCAACGACATGTCCTACTCCGACAGGTCCCCGTCCGACCTCCACATGTGCGCCGGGTCAGTCCTCTATCGGCCCAACAAGCTCGTTCGTGTCCTATTTAGCTAATTAGCACTAATGATCTTGCACACACACGTCTTGAGTGATGGAAATTTAGTAAAAACATACTACATATAGCAGAAGCAGACTCGAGTAAACATCAGTATTTGTGTATAAAGTTCTTCTTCGGAACTCGATGTTCAAGGGTTAGCTGGTTGGATAATGCATGCTTCTACTCTGGTCGAGTTTCTTTCTCATAATAGTGCTGCATTCAGCCAGATTCAAGGTCATGGTGTCAGTGTGTCGCTGCAGTGGCGATTATAGTGGCAGCAGCGCTGCACTACACCGTGGTGCTAACGGCAGCAGAAGAAGGAATTGATTCCGCGACAACGGCATCTTGCAAGGCATGATGGTTCCCTCCGGTGCTGCTGCCGACGGAGCCCTTCCTAGTGCCAAACCCCGGTGCTCCTTGCCCCTTCGTACGTTGTTGGCGGAGTAGCAAGCACCTCCTACTGGTAACCACTTTCTGTAGGACTGCCAAGTGTCTTTCGGATTGGAAAATAACAAACGGTGGAGAATTCTGATTGGACGTTCTGAAACTGCTATTTTGATTGACCTCATGTCTTTGTTTTGGCCATGGTGTCAACATTTACAGCACAACCTAGCCCAGTTATAAAAGGGACTGCCATCTTAATTTTCTTTGGATTACAAGGTCGTACTAAGTAATGAATTTTGATACTGAAGATCGTATACGCGGGCGGGGTTCTGGCGACTGTTGGGTACCTGAGGCCCCTGCCTTGCTTGTCGGTTTGGCCAAAAGAAAAAGAACTTCTCTATATGTTGATCATGCCTAGGAGTCACACATGTTGTACTTGAGATATCTCTTCATGTAAAGGGAAAGAGAAACAATAGTAGGCCAGGAAATGCATGCAATGTGCAGTAATATACTGATGACTACATACATGGCTATCACATGACCTAGCTAGCCATTTGGTATCTATGCGTATGGTCCATCACAATGTAGCCTGTAGTGGTATAAAGTAAACTAGCTATAGCTTGATGGAAGGTTTTAGTCATAAACTAGTAGCTATTCCCGTAATTGATTATTGCTTTTCTGAAAACCACCATTCTTCGAGCATATTGGGTTTTAACAATGTCCAAAATAATTGCTATGTATGAGATGTTGGAGTGAAACAAACAAGAAAAGTGCTTTCCTATACAAACAACATGAAAGATTCGATCGGGCTATGGAAGAAGTCTACAGTGTTATTCCTACAACCCAAATCATCAATGGGCAATGATACGACGAACAACGAGTGTCGAGCTTGCGCCCATTCACCGAGTTATCAATGATGGGTCATACAACCACTGGTTCAGTTCATTCTCCCAATGTCAATCGAGTCCAGCATTTATCGGCTCTGGCCTAAAAGCCATTTCCGTGACCACAAATGCCTTTTTTGTTTTATTAGGTCACTAGCCCCATATAGTGAGCTATACTTCTTCTTGAAGATGGCTACATGATTGAGGTAACTAGAAAATATAGACAATTTCCATGTATGCAGATGGGAGGATAAATGTATAGTCGAAGGTAATTAACCTGCCACACAACCAGTTAAAGTGCAAAAGACAAAGAAAAATGGCCCCACTTTACATAGAATCAACCATTGAGATCAATATAGTGGTCTATCAACCTCGTGCGTGCAGTGATCATACTCTTAGGTTGGATCATCTTGAAAGAGGTCCAAATACAGGAATTAATTGGCACGCTGCCAGTTCGGTCGGCCTATGCACACATGGCTGGCCGGCTGCTAGGTTAACGGAACCAATTGCTAGCGTGTAATAAATTGGACGGCAGCTGAGAGTTTTCATGGATACACTGGGGCAGCGACTACTGTGTGATGGTGGAGTTATTGATCAGCAAATCTTACTTGCCAATTGCCAAACAGGCACATGCATTTACGTACCGGCCACGTATAAATTAACGTGCCTGTGCCAGGACTACATGTTGTCCAGTTTGGTTTGATTGTGATGCACCAGCTAGCAAGGTGCCGTCATTCTCTTCTTGCTTGTAATGAGAATTGTCATTTGTCATTCGTTTGAGACTGCACCGTATTGGGCTTTGGGCAGGCGCGGGAGGCCAACCCACATTCCACGTGATCCTGCTGCATGCTACTAGGTTGTATGAGTGGACGGGGATGGGAAAGTTGTTTGGGTGTTCTCTCTTCCCCGGTGATGTACGGTAAGCCAGTAATCGTCTACATCTTATGCATGCTTGCATGCATTCTCCATGTAAAGAGTACTAGAAACAATATACGGTATGATCTAATGAATTGCATGCACGGGAGGGGTGAAGTAATAAACTCATGTCTACATACATGGTTATCAGATGATCTAACTAAGCGTGTGGCCGGTATATATATAGTCCATCACAAAGTGTCTCCCTACCTTCTTTCCTGGAAGCATGTAGTCCTGGACTAGATATAGTAGTAAGTCAGCTAGATATAGCTTTAAGTGGAAGCATGTAGCCCTGGACTATTAGCTCTATATTCCCTAGTGCTACATACACATGCTCTGATATTGTGAGATAGTGGAGTGAAACAAACATGCTAGCTATTTTCTTATACAAGCCATGTGAACGAGTCAATCTGGCTAAGGGGGTACCTCGATCAAGGCTATGTATGCAAGTTCCATCGATCGACAATGGTGCAAAGAGCGCCAGGCACTGAGAGCATTCCCATGTACCTGAGCAGTGGTGTTCGCTCCGACGACAAGCGGTCCCCCTCGACCTCCCCATGAAGAGCCCTATTGATGGCCCTTCTTCGATTTATCAAACTCATCCAATATGTTCTGCTGGTAGCTAGTAACATTTTATTGCAGTGCAATTCTAGAATTCAAGTTTGAATGAACCTGACATGTGTATTTCGGCTTCTTAAGCAAATTTTCTACAAGTTTATAACTTGCGTCCATTACTAATTTAAGTTATTTAGGCATTGTCTTCGAACAATTGAATTTAGATAGAGATTTTTGTGTTGGAGACTACATATCTCCTGATTTTTGAATGGTGTGAGGGAGTACATACCATTCTATTAGTAGTACAAAAGGTTTGTTACAAGCCAAGAGAAAACAAAAAAGATGAAAAACGATATCGCAACAACCGGCTAGTATCATTACTTGCAACATGCCTAAAATCCATCATCTGGGCGCTATGGCGAAGGTGAGGTGGGCATCATCCAGTTTTAAAGGAGAGGGCTCCAGCGAGAAATGTCCCGCTACAGCGGGAAACCAAGCGGGAAGGGGAGGGTCTGGCCGAAAAAGAGAAGAGTGCGTCAGAGGGTGGTGTTTTTGTGTTGGGACCGTGTGTTGGAGATAATATGGCGGATAGTCCGGACAACCACATTTCTCCCCCCACATATGAGTTGGATTTGGGGAGCCCAGACAGTCTAGGCGGTTTAATTTTGGGGAGCCCACTGGGCGCCCGTTTGATGTCCAAACACGCTCGAACATATGAGGAAGAAATAAGCTTCGACCTTATAGACGACCTTAATCCTTTGTCATTTATATACATTGTAACCCGTAGCAACGCACGGGCGTTGTACTAGTAGGGGTAGGATGCACGTGCGTGCATTCATAGCGAAAAGTGTTGATTTTTCCTGTAGCAACTCTGCACTGTGGCTTGCAGTTTTTTTTGGTTGGCTTTCAAAATGATTTTTTTAAATGCAAACCATTTTTGGAAACATGAACATTTCTGAACACGCTAACATTTTTTGAAATGTGGATGCTTTTCAAAATGCGGACATATTTTGAAATTCTGGACATTTTTTAAACACGGGAACATTTTTTGGAAGAAACGTGAATAATTTTTTAAAACACAAACATTTTATGAAAACATCAAAGAAATTATAAAATGGGAAAAAAATATAAACCCAAACATTTATGGAAATTGTGAACAATTATTTAAAATGCGAGCATTTTTTGAAATTTCAAGATTTTTGTTGAAAAGACAAACGTTAAAAATATATATGAATAATCTCTGAAATGCGAGCATTTTTTAAAACACGGACATTTTAATTAAATGCAAACATTTTTTTAAATGAAAAATAAACTTGGAAAAGAAAAAAGAGAAAAAACTAAGATTATATATGATCAGGGTGCGTGTTTTCACTTACGGACTATATAGTAGATTTCTCGGAGTAGATGGCCTTCGTTCCAACATTGACACCATACATACGCGTTGACCTGAAATATCATTGACATGATATAGCCGTGTTTTTTTTTTTTTTTTGCTGAAGATGACAGAAGCTCGACGGTGCTGGTGAGACGGTGACCAATCCAGCACTTAGGATATCCCTACTCCTGGATGTTACCAACGTCCTGCTGTCCTGGAGTTACCTATATTCACGCAGAGGCCGAAGCAACATGATCTACTTTCGTACAAACACGGTACGAATAGATCGTAATTCACAATCAATATGTTGGTATTACATCATCAATATCCTCAAACAATGAGGTTGTCATTCCACCGGTCAATAACCATCCAATTTATTTGGCAAAATAATGTATGTCGTGTTTCCGCGAGGAATACATACATACATACTTCCTGAGAAGAAGAATATAATCTATGGGGTTGCGGCTCAGAACAGCAAATGATGTCAGTGACGCCCACACGTGTGCTGCCTAGCTAGTTCACTCGGTATTCTGTAGCAGTAATGCTTGTCTTGCAGGTTTAAGTTCCTTCTGAACTTGACAACTGAAAACCGATTCTCAACTTTTCTACAATTTCACTGTTGGACAACTGCTGGGCGCTGCGTTCAACTCGTGCGTTCGCTTGGACTAGCATATTTATTGTGGAGACATGAGTTTTTTAGGCGGAAGATGCCCGTAGGCCAATGAGCTTCCGCAATGATAAAAAATTAGACACCACAGTGTTACAATGTATGCCAAAAAAATTACAGCACAATCCTTGTTTTATGCAAAAAGGACCCTCAATATATGGGTAAAAAAACAATCGTGTACTTTGAGCACCGCAGCTGCCACATGCTCAAGCCTCTTCTCTACCAGGTCCGGCTGAATGCCTTGCCGTCAGTCGGGGCATTCTACTCCGAGTCCGGTGCATGGAGAGAGCACGAGCTCCACTTCGGCCTCGACACCGATGTTATGTCAGCCACCATGCACTACTTCGGCGGCGCCGGCCACCTGCTGCAAAACCCGTTGAAGGGCGAGGCTCGCGTCAGGCCTCAGAGGTGCCAAAGCCGTAGATGCCGATGCCACGGCCGCCCTGCCGCTCTGCGTTTTCCATGGCCACCATCGCAACCTCGGGCACAGCCATCGTTTCTCAGACTCATGGACACATGCGTCGCACGACTCCTGATCGTCACACCATTGTCGGTCGATGAGTTCAGTGCTAGGAATGGCTCGTCAGCCTCCCACCATGGCTGGATCGACTCTTTCACACTGCTCGTATAGGAAAATAGCTGGCTTATTAGTTTCACTCCAACATCTCATCTACATATATAGCAAGTTTGTACATGGCTAATGATTGATATGCTCGAGGAATTGTGGTTTTCAGAGAAGGAATAACTGATCAAAGGATTAGCTACCAGTCCCGGACTACATGTTTCCATCTTAAAGTATATCTAGCTGACTTGCTACTACTATTTGTTATCAAAGGAGATGTACACTTTGCGTTAAACTATATATATAGCATCCTAATGCCAGCCTAGATCATCCCATAACCATGTACGTAGTCATGAGTATAAATTACTACACCCTGCACGCAATTCATTGTGATATCATTTCTATTTCTCTTCACATGAAAAATGCATGCACGTAGTCATGTGTGACTTTTACGGGAAACATGCTTTCTGTGTTTAGGCCTAATCAACATGGGCGTAAGTTCCACTTTTTACTAAACTGACAAGTGCTGCAGGGTTGTCCGCCGCCAAGGGAGACTACCCAAAAATCGTGCCAACCACAATCCCGTCGCCAAGGGAGACTACCCAAAAATCGTGCCAACCACAATCCCATCCGCGTATACGACCTGACACTAGCACGATCACATTTCCATGAGCGGTCTTATATATTTTTTCTATCTGAGGATGTGATTGGATACATGCATTGCATACCCCATGGCATCACACGTTGGCCATTTTGCTAAACATGACCGCAGACATTTTTGGATATTTTGCTTAATAATATGGCTGCATGCATCACTCTTGATGCAGAGGCCGGGGGTAATCTCCTTTTCCAAAAAAATGACACGTTGGCCAAAATTGGGAGTGAGCTCCAATATATGTTTGCGTCGACCAAAACAGTGCAAGTACATGCGAGAGGGGGCAGATGCGAGTTGTACTCAGCAATCTCATAGCGAAGCAACATGTCCATTGTCAACTACTCCCTTCAGCTAGCAAAGAGTGAAGTGCACAGTAGGTCCTCAAACTATTTCAGGTGTGTCACGTAGGTCCTCGAACTATGAAAATCGTCATCCAAGTACTCGAAGTGCAATAAGTGAGTCATCCAGGTCCAAAATCTGCCTGACCCCATCTGACTGGCCAGCTAGCGCCGTTGACCGTGACACGTCGGACAGGGGGCCCCGCAGGGCAACGGACGTGGTGAACAGTGCACCGGCGAACAGTTTTCTGTACGCAATGGTGCACCGGTGAACAGTAATAAAAAAAATAGCAAATAAAAAAAACTGAAATTCTTTGGCATCGAAGATACCCTGGTGCATGAACAGTAAAAATGTTCATGACTTTCAAAAAATGTTCATTAATTTTAAAAAATGTTTGCCAATATGGACAAAATGTTCGCGACTTTAAAAAAATGTTCACAAACAATAAATTTGAAAAGTATGTTCGTGAACCACAAATATTGTTCGCGGATATGGAAAAAATGTTCACAACTTCAAAAAAATGGCCGCGAACGATAAATTTTAAAAGGAAAGAAAATATGTTCGCGAACCACAAATATTGTTCTTTTCCATATCCGCGAACAATATTTGTGGTTCGCGAACATATTTTCTTTTCTTTTAAAATTTATCGTTCGCAAACTTTTTTTAAAGTCGCGAACATTTTTTCCAAATTCATCGTTCGTGAACATTTTTTAAAAGTCGTGTACATTTTTCCCATATCCGCGAACAATATTTGTGGTTCGCGAACATATTTTCAAAATTATTGTTTGTTAACATTTTTTTAAAGTCACGAACATTTTGTCCATATTCGTGGATTTTTTAAAAATTAATGAACATTTTTTACTCTTCACACACTAGGGTATCTTCGATGCCAAAGAATTTCAGTTTTTTTTTAATAGGCGTGCTATTTTTGTTTTGATTTTACTGTTCACATGTGCACTGTTCATCGTGTGCGGAAAACTGTTCGCCACGCCCGTTACCCTGTGGGGCCCCCTGTCCGACGTGTCACGGTCAACGGCGCCAGCTGGCCAGTCAGATGGGGTCAGGCAGATTTTGGACCTGAATGACACACTTACTGCACTTCGAGGACCTGGATGACGATTTTCATAGTTCGAGGACCTACGTGACACCTCTGAAATAGTTCGAGGACCTACAGTGCACTTCACTCGCTAGCAAATATATAAATACACCAATTTACTTTTGTTTGAACGCTGTACATCTGTGCCATCGGCTACCCTCTCCATCTGCATACATGGAGTGATGGAGTCCTTTTCCTACTTACCTAAATCACGTAGGGCCCAATTTATGACCGTGAAGCTGGCCGAATGCAGCACTATAGGAGAAACAAACTCGATTAGATAGATTAGTAAGCATGCATCATCCAACCAGCTAGTAATTTTTCAACATCAACCGAGCTTCATTTTGCTGGGTGTTTTCATCTTGACTTCTTTGACAGTACAACAGATCATTTTGTACCATTAAATTTTGTGATCCAAGGGCTCAGATGCAGAAGTACTACACCAAAATCTGTGCAGTAAACTCAGATTTGTAGGGCATTTTGGGCACCACATCCATTTATTTTTGCTGGCCATCAGGGAACCTGCACCAAAGTGGAAGTTCATCTTCCGCCGGCCTCCACCAACCGATCCACTCTGGCCACGCTCTACTGATTGCCGCCAGGCCCATCCTACGATGACCAACGAAAACATCCTGGCCATCGCCGGACTCCTGGACGCGTCGGACCATCTTGCCGCCGTATCGCTTTCCCAGTGAGATATCCATTGTTTAGTACATAGCTACGTGCCAATATGTCCGGTCCACGAGGAGGCTGATGGTGCCCAATGTTATATCAGGAGGTTTATCGCGTCAAATAATTAATGGACTAGCAACCCTTGAGAACAAGTGATAAAAACACACACTAGGATTTGGCGACAAAGTCCAAGCTTCTTCGAAAGGTTGACACTTGGAGAGATCAGCGATGTAAGCACAGCTGCTAGCTAGCTGTATCTATAATGGCAGAATTTTCGAAACTGGTAGTACAACTCATATGCCTATGCTGCCATAAGGACGTCCGCTCATATCTTCAGGCCGGCACCCAAGACTTGATTATACTACATACTAGCTACTCCCTCTGTCCCATAATACAAAAACGTTTTTGACATTAGTGTAGCGTCAAAAACGTTCTTATATTATGAGACAGAGGGAGTAGTTGTTTGTTTGCGCATGTTATGCAGATGAATATATATGGAGGGCACAGGTTAGAAATTAAGCTATAAAATGGTGAGGAGCTAGCACCAAACCAACAAGGGAAACAATGGGAATAAGGCTGCTGCTGATCGTTTTTGTGTTGTGCTCCAGTGCTACTACCCTAGTTACTTGTAGTAGCGCAGGGTTCCATATGGAGCTCATCCATGTTGATGGAAAGGGGAGCTACACTGTGGCGGAGCGTGTGCAGCGCGCCATGGCCAGCAGCCGGCAGCGCCTGGCGTCCTTTGCCGACGTGACCGCGCCGGTCCACTGGAACACCAGCCAGTACATCGCCGAGTATCTGATCGGCAACCCTCCACAGCGCGCCGAGGCCCTCATCGACACCGGCAGCGACCTCATCTGGACGCAGTGCTCCACCTGCAGCCTCAAAGGATCCTGCGTCAAGCAAGGCCTGCCCTACTATAACGTGTCCAACTCGGACAGCTTCCATCCCGTGCCATGCAACGACACCTTGTGCCTGGCCAACCAGGCGCACTCGTGCCGCCGGGACGGCAGCTGCGCTTTCGGGGCCTTCTACGGCGCCGGCGACGCCGGAGGGTCCATCGGCACCGAGGTCTTCGCCTTTGAAAACGGCTCGACGACGCTCACGTTCGGCTGCGTTGACACACTGATGATCACTCCGGGGTCCCTCGACGGGGCGTCCGGCCTCATAGGGCTTGGCCGCGGCCCCCTGTCGCTCGTCTCTCAGACAGGCGCCAGCAAGTTCTCTTACTGCCACACCCCCTACCTCCGCAGCAATGCCACTCCCGGTGCCAGCAGCCACCTTTTCGTCGGTGCGTCGGCGAGCCTTAGCGGCGGCAGCCCTGTGATGTCGATGTCTTTCGTGCAAGGCCCTAAAAGGTACCCATTCTACTATGTCCCACTCGTCGGGATAAGCGTGGGACAAACAAGGCTTTCCATCTCACCGACGGTGTTCGCTCTGAAACAAAACGGCACCGGCGGCGGTGTCTTTGTCGACTCCGGCAGCCCCACTACGGTTCTGGTCGACGGGGCGTACGGGCCCCTGAGAGAGGAGCTCCGGAGGCAGCTGAACGGGAGCCTCGTGCCGCCACCCGCTGACAGTGGGATGGACCTGTGTGTGGCAGTGGCACAGGAAAAGACTCTGCCGTACATGGTGTTGCACTTCAGTGGCGGAGCGGACATGGTGCTGCCACCAGAGAACTACTGGGCGCCGCTGGACGATTCCACGTCATGCATGGTGATGGATACATCCAGCCGCGTGAGCATCATCGGCAACTTCCAGTTGCAGAACATGCACTTGCTTTACGACCTTGCCAAAGAGGAGCTCTCTTTTCAAACTGCCGACTGCAGCTGCTCACTGTGATCACCCACATTTAGTGTTATGCATGCATAAATGATTGCGAATCGAGCTTGTCAAGTACTCCCTCCGTCCTAAAAAAAAATTACTCAACTTTGTACTAACTTATTTTGGGACGGAGAGAGTAAGTATTTGTGCCGTGTGCATTGAAAGGGATAATTTAATTCAACGCATCCATATGTCACTACTGAGTCTAGTTTTGTGCGGAGTTCCAAAAATTTGCCAAGTTCATTCCGTTGACTCAGTCACGCTGTCGAGTACTTCCCGACGACACTGACAACCGACGACAAAGGACGACCCACACAAACCTTCTGAAAGCAACGCCGGAAACAAAGGCACGCACACGATGGATTGATAGCCACAGGAGCGTGTCGTTTCTGTTGACTACTTTATTGCTTTACGGTGTAGATTACAAGGAGGCGTACACGTACATATATAGTCACCCAATGCACCTATACCTATCCTATTCGGTGATGATTTTGGAATGAGCAATGCTACACTTATGTACAACTGCTACGTAATTATTGTTACGTGCTGATGTGGCTCAAATTAGTTGGGCCAGGCCATTAGCAGCTGCCCCCCCACGGTTGAATTCAGGGGGGAGGAGAGAAATTAGGAAGGTTACGTAAGTTTGTTACGTAGATTTACCTAGGTGTAGCATCGGACATCATTCCTTTTTCTCATCTCTGAGAACTTCTCTCGATCCAAAGCCTCGGTCAAGATGTCTGTTAGCTGATCGTCGGTGCGAATGTAGTTGACCTTCGTCTTACCTTCAATGCAGTCTTTTATGTAGTGATACATCGTATCAATGTGCTTGCTCCTATCACAGGATTCTCGCGTAGAAATGTCATAGACTCACTATAAAAGTTGAGCACCAATTGTTCGGGATCTGGGTCCATGAGATCACAGTGTATCCTCTCTAGCCACACATCTTGACACACCGCGGCGGCAACAGCAAAATACTTAGCATCATCTGAAGTCGATTTCACCACTTCATGCTTTTGTGATAGCCAGCTTACTACGCCTCCACCAAAAAAATATGCCATGTCCGAGTTACTATAACGGTCGTCAACAACTCTTTCCTTGTCACTACCACTATAGCCAAGTAGTGTCGTCATCTCCTTCTTCTTCTTTGTCGCATTGATACAACCAAAGTTTCTCGTCCCTTTGACATCTCTGAGTATATTCTCCACAGCTGTCCAATGTTTCATGGTTGGTGCTTGGCTCTTCTTGCTCAGCTCAAGACGAGGTTCCATTGGAGCGTCAATTGGATTGCAATCTTTCATTCTATGGCTTTCAAGTACATTCCTTGTGTATGCCTCCTAGCATATTGTGATCCCCTCTGACTTTTGATGTACCTCGATTCCAAGGTAGTAACTCAAAAGAGCTAGATCATCCATCTTGAAAAGCTTCTTCATTTGTAGTTTGAACTTTGCAACCACCTCTTCATCTGCTCCAGTTATCAATAGGTCGTCGACGTAGATGCTAACTAGTAGATGATCCCTTCCTTTACCTCGCTTGTACATAGCATGCTCTAGTGGGGCTTTCTGAAATCCAAGAGAAATCAAGGTACGATCAAGTTTGATGTTCCACTCCCGAGGGTCTCGCCGTAACCCAGGGCTGTTGAGTTCAAGTCGAAGAGCCGATGCAGTTCAAGAGATTGAGGCTGCTGCGGGTAACTCCTCGTGGCTTGTCGCCTAGTTCAAATGTGCTTTCCTTTTATTAATCTTATTAGTATTAGATTATTAGCACCTGTTGTGTTGGATGGCTAAGATCATCTACTCATATTGTAGAGCAGTCGCTGGGAGGCTGTAACTAATGTTGTATTACTGCCAACCATACCAATTTCAGCCAATAGTGATTGTTATGTCAAGAGTAGAGGTTCCTTCCATCAGCAACTCTTGGTCCGTCATAGTACTTCTTCCTATTTTGTTTGCAACCTTTTGCAATTTGGAGGTTCCATCAGAATACTTGTGAAAGTTATCGCTCCCTCACTGTGAATTTCTGGGCCGCTGGGGCTATTCTTTTCTGTAAGGTAGCTGTCTATATCACTTCTAGCCTTCAGCACCTTGAATATGCAGAATCGCCAAATCATTTTCGAAAATAGGTTCCCTGCTGATCGGTCTTGCATGAAGTTGAAGGTGATTGCTATTGTAATGTCCAACACCACACAGTAGGATTAGGATGACGAGTGACCTTCAGTTTATCAATTAAGGTGCGACTAGATTTCATGGGATCTCACTGATGTCTGATTGGTTCCTTCTTTTCTTTCTTGATCTGAGGAGAGGCGGCGAGATTCAGGATGAGACTGTACAAACGGGAGAGATGTGGCCGTGACATGCGGGACGTGGTTGTGTCCTATAAGGTGTTTGAATGTTGCGTTAAATTTGTTCACTAGTACAGGCAAGACGTTCATATTTGTAGTGTGACGGTGGTTCACAGGGTTTATGTTCAGTAGCTTTGTGCCGGTCACCCGCAAAAGAAAAAAAGCTTTGTGCCGGTGACGACCTAGCCATGAAATCCCATGAAAAAGATGAATACAGTTGTAGTGGTGCAAATAAAAAAAAAGATGAATCCTACCATGTAGCTACTACACCAAGCTGAGAAACAAAGAAGGCCGGCCAATCCATTTCGAAGGGCACAG
Organism: Elymus sibiricus; assembly: GCA_039707655.1. Taxonomy (NCBI): domain Eukaryota; kingdom Viridiplantae; phylum Streptophyta; class Magnoliopsida; order Poales; family Poaceae; genus Elymus; species Elymus sibiricus. The sequence continues at coordinate 475,387,809 of CM077668.1, read as the reverse complement.
TCTTTCCCCGAATGAGGCGACGAGTGTGTGGTGAATCTATCACCTCTTGCATTACCCCTATATCGATATCAATAACGTAGGCATCATGATGGTTGTCCTTGACGATCAAGGTGCCGTTCTTCTCTCCCAAGCAAGTGTAAAGCACTTCTCCTTGAGTCTTCTTCTCGTGCTTCTTCTGGTTCGGTTGTTTTAGCTTGCGCGTCAAGGTATGGTGCCACCTCCCGTTGTTGTGGGATGTGCATATCTCCAGCCAGTAACCTCCCTTGTGCAAGTAGACTAGCATGAGCCTCCCCTTCCCGTTGACAACAAGGTAGGGTTCATCATAAGTAGGGCGACCAAAGAAGTTATCGATCAGTCCCATGTCCAACAGGTTTGTAAATGACACGTGATCAGTTCGGGCGTCTACATCTAGCATGTACAAGCCTAATGTACCCGAAAAGAGCCAATGCGCTATTCCGCGGCACACCACCGCGTTGTGCTGCCTAAGCACCATGTAGATGCTCCGGCTCTTGTTCTTCAGACTCCCGAAGGATATTTTCCATCCCGATTCATTGGCCGATGAAATTGTTTGGAGATTGTACTGCATCATGTTCATATCGATGGTTAGGATCATCACCTCATCACCTTGAAAAAGGGCAACTGCTGCTCCTGGGGGTGGTGCCCCGAGCTCGAACAGTCTCTAGCCGTCAGTATAGCATAGCCAGCCATGTGGTTGTTGTCGGAACTCCATGTATGCTCTAGAGGGGGGAGTACGTCGAATGTGTCGGTGATCAGGTTGCACACGCCAAGGAGGCCACAACCCTGATACCGGTCCAGGCGCACGAGGAGGAAGCCCTGGCGTGAGGTGAGCGGCACCGGCTGGTTGAACTTGTCGTTGATGTTGGGGACAAGGGAGCCAAGGAAACGGCAACGAGGGTCCAGAACAGGACGCGGCCCTGGAATGAAGGGGACCCGTCGCGGCACCGTTGCTGCGTAAAGAAGCCAACAAAGGGATAACATGCGTCCTCCGGCAAGCAGCGGCGAAGGAAGGAGGGGTTGGCGACGACAAGGCGGCACCAACCCTTACATGCCGTTGCACAGCGGAAGAGGGTGGCTACATCCTTGACACGTTCGAGAACCTCGAGGACAAGGTCGTCCGGCAGCGAAGCCAAGGCCATCTTTCTTGGATAGATCTATGCACGGCTGTACGGAGGCATAACAGTAGCTAATCGATTAGACGGTATATATAGAAGTATCTTGAATCTTGATTGTTTCGCTATGTTTTGTACACAAGTCGGAATACTAGTTCGTCCCGTTCCGGACACGAGCAAGCTAGCCTGCAGATTCCCTTCATATGTGCGTACGGACTCCTCAAGACAAGAGTAATTAAGGACAGGATCCACCTTTTTTTACTAAGAAGAGACCAGATGTTAGTACCTGCTCTCATGTCTCGTTCAAAGGAGTGAATTGCAGAAAACCACCACACTGAAGTCTAGGTTTGCAGAAAGCACTCTTTTACAAATTTCTGCCAGAAAACACTAATTATGAGCTTAATCTTTGGCAGAAAACACTAACAGGTCGTTTTGGGCATTTTAACCAAAATTATGACATGTGGGGTCAGTTTTTTCTGACGTGGCGTAAAGGTTTAGGCCAGACGTCGTTAGATGTTTATTTTACCAAAAGCTCCTTCCTAAACAAACAAAACAACCACCCCACCCCTTTCCTTCGTGCGTGCCGCCCCGCCGCCGGCAACCACTGGCCCCACCTCCGGCAGGCCTCCCCACGACGCACCCCTCCTCCCCTCCCCTGACCTTCTCTCTGTCACTGCTACAGGTTGTGCCGCCGGAGCACGCAGCACGAGCTGCCCCCAAATCCTCGCTGCCTCGCCGGTCTTCAGCTGCCCGCCGCCGGATCGAGCTCCGCCGCCGCTGGAAACCATCAGCTCTAGCGGGCGACATCGGCCTCGGGCTGCCCCTGCATCCACCTCGTCCACCCGAGGGGCGCCTCGCAGCCCACCTGCGCCGAGCTCCGCCACGGCCATGCCACACAGGAAGCGCACACAGCAGCTCGGGTCCTTGCCCGCCGCCGGCCAAGGACACTAGCCGCCACGGGCCTCTGCCGGCCAAGACCACCAGCCGTTGGGCCTCCGCTGGCCAAGACCGCCAGCCACCACGGGCCGCCGCCGCCAGCCAAGACCCCCAGCCGCCGCCAGCACCTCGACCCGTCGCCCCGTCTCCTTCTCCAATTCCGCTCAGCAGCAGGTCCTTGCCGGAGTCCATCATAGCCAGGCTCCCGACGGCGGCTACCGGTGCCGGAGATGGGCGAGGTGACGGCCTGGACGCTGCCTCCCAGTGCCGGAGGCGGGCGACAACCTCGAGCCTGAGCTCGAGGATGGCCTGTTGCGAGTGGGGTGAGGCGGCCAAGGGCCTGATTGCCTTTTCCAGTTTTAATTGAAGGGTTCCTATGCAAAAATACCAGGGACTATTTGGTAATTTCATATCACACTTTGTCTAACGCCTTCCGGGACCAACAGTTACGCCACGTCAGCTTTTGCGGGACCCATCTATCATAATCGAGGTTAAAATGCCCAAAGAGACCGATCAGTGTTTTTTGCAAAAAATTAGGTTGAGAATTAGTGGTTTCTGGCAAAAATTCGTAAACCTGTGTTTTCTGCAAACCTAAGCATCAATGTGGTGGTTTTCTGCAATTCACTCCGTTCAAAGGTTTTCTCCCTGGGCAAGAGGAGCTGCATCGACTGATCTACACGCCTCACAAGCCAGACAGCCGGCCCATCTCCCTCCGACGGTGCCAAGTAAAGAAGATGTGGTTAAGCGTATGGCAAATGTTTAAAACCGGCCGGTGGAGCAACATGGGAATTAGCGCCACTTCATTCCCGTGTTGCTAGGACCTCGTAACCGCTCACATGCGCACGTAGTGGTGCTGCGATGCACACACACACACAACTAGTAGTTTCTTTGTGTGCCTTTATTTTTGTTGAGAATAACTTTCTGCCCTTCTTTTTTTTTTTGAGAAAAATCTCCTTTTTTTTTAGTAACAAAAAAAGAGGAAGAGATTTTTCTCTTTCTGCGCGTATGTCTGCGTTTTACACTTTATCCGCTGAAGCCAGTCACCACTGGCCCAATAAACAACCCAGGCCTGATCAAGCACAAGGAGGCCCAAGAGACATATGAACCAATGCCAAAGTGCTGTGGAGGCTTCTAGGTTTGCCAGTTTTTCTGTTTCCTGAGATTTATTTGGTAGACGCTGATCGGGTCTGAAAGTTCCAAGCATTCTTCATGCGTCAAAAGAATGCATGACCCGGCATGTGATGCGTGAGATAAACAATAAGTATATATAGCATGATCCAGCGAACTGCATGAAGCTGCATTACTACACCCAGAACCCACACACATGGTTATCCGATGATCTAGCTAGAGCCACGTGACTCGTATATATATATACTAGGAAAATGGCCCGTGCGATGCAACGGGATAAAAATTCTGTCAAAAGCTACATCGTGCCTTGGTTCCAGAGAATAGGCTCACGGGCCTTTTAATCTCGGACGGAGGTAGTATTTGAGAGAACTGATCAAAAGGCAATGGCAGGAAATAGCTAGGCGCCCGTGGTTGCAACGGTATAAAACAGTGACGTGTATTTAAATTTAGTGACAGCTGTATGTCCATCAACACTTTGGTTCTAGGTTCTGCACAGGTCATCACACTTAATGTTATTACTTCCTCTATCCATTATTTATTATTAGGTCGGGAGTAATTCAATATGCTAGTGCATATTAATCCCAAGGGCGCTACAAATATATTATCATGCATAGCCTGTAATTGCATTTTAATTACAGTTGACACCACCATGATATCTCTATGGCCAGTGCTAGGCGCCATCCGGATGTAGGGAGGAAAAAAAGAAAAACAGGATCCGCAATCGTCTAATTGGTCTCCCTGTAGCCGTTAATCGCTATCCACCTCACACACTTGTCGTTTCACATCTATCCTCATGCGTCTCATTGCTGCAGCCGGCTCACCGACACCGACGATCACTGCTGCAATCCCCCGGTTCCCTTGGTCTGCCATGTGCCCCCTCCTCACGCAGACGGCCTCGGCGCCTGATGCGGCCATCCCCGGTGCCGTGTATCCCCTCCGGTCCCTCCCCTTCTGACTCCCCTGATGCGGCCATCCTCGTAGGAGGTCAACCGACCACGAGTAGGTCGAGAGGCAGCCACCCCGCCGGTGTTCTTTAGCAGCCGCAGCAGGAGCCCGCCGGTGAGGCAGCTCCTCCCCGCGCTTCTCCGTCCCCTTCTGCCCCCGGTCTCCACTCTTTTCTCACCCTCTCTTGAGGAGAAAGCAGCAGCTCCACCACACAACAATGGCAGGCCTTGACCGCCTCCAGTCGTCTCGTCTCTGCATCCTGTTTAATTAGGCCAACATATAGGGTCTCTCTCCCATTGATTCCTTCTTTGACCATCTCTTTCAACCCCGCTTGTTGTCTTCAACTTGTAAACATATTTAAACTGGTGTGATTGAGTACAAGAAGACGATGTGGGACTATCTATTAACCAGAACCTTCTCCTTTCTGCACAAACACCGGCAGGTCGTAAGGTTCGTAGTTCGATCTTAACCACTGCAATTATTTTTACAGGATTTGTGGGCCAAGATGCAGAGGACTAACAGATGGGCTGATGCCCAAGTGGCAACGAGTCAGCCATGCAAGACAGGGCCGTGCCCATGTAGGAGCGCAGACGACAGCAGGCGAAGGCCTAATAAACGAAGCAAAACAAGATCAACCTACCTACGGAACGGACGGACGAAAATTACGGACGAAAATTAGGGAGTAAGAAGCAGTAGACGCTTTATTGTTAGGTAGAGATAGCCCATCGCAAATAAGTGTCTCCGGTCCTTACTCTCCAGTTGTAAGCCAGCTAGCTATATTTTGCTTGAGGTGAAAGCCTGTAGTCCTGCTCTCAAAACCATTATTTCTCAATCGTACCCATCATTGGTAGGCACGAAACAATTGATATGAGATGCTGGAGCGAAACAAATAAGCCAGGTGTTTTCCTAAACGAACAAAGTCAAATAGTCGATCTGGGTATGAAGGAAGACAGGTGTGTAATTCTCATCATCGAATGCATTAATTGACAATGGTGTGGCAAATCTTGGGTGGCACCTCGATGTCCATGGACCTAAGCAGCGGCGGCAAGCCCCTAAAACAGCCGATCACAGTACGAGCTCCCCATGCTAGGCCTGGCCTCACCAGCGTCGGCGACACCAATACATTGCTTCTTGCTTTTACGAAAGCCTACTGTTTTTACGTGTAATGATTTCGTAGTGGATATGGCTTCATTGGCAGCTACTATAAACGCCATCTTACTTAGAAAATTACTATGTACTAATCACGTCACTTTTTCTAAGAATATCCTAGTAACTTCTGAACCGGGGAAAAGGTCTGCCTCATATGCCCGCGAAAAAAAAAGAAAAAACAATATATTGTAATATCTAGCTAATTTAATATGTTAGTGTAGGAGATATGCCCTAGAGACAGTAATTTCAGTTACTTTTGTATCTCCGAGTTTGTAATGAAAGTTTATGTTCCATGCTATAACTGCAATGATTCTCGAGTCTACAAATTAAACGAGGCTTGGAGGGAAACTCATGTGCACGTGTGGTATAATAAACAGTAAATTGTATTCCTAGTCTTTCCTCTAAGACTGGCTCAAGTATTGCATGATGATCCTATTTTCCTGATCATGGGCATGGCTATGCCGGCAATTTTGAGGGCACGATGTTGGTAGAACACTTGTGTTGAAACGACCCATATTGATGTTATACTAAGAGATATATTCGTCAATAGTTAATGGTTAAAATAACACAGAGATGGTTAACGTTTGCATGATTCCTTAGACCATGAGAGTATCGAGTTTCTTCATGCTTGCTTCATGAACTTTGGGGTTTGTTAAACGTCATCCGTAAATGGGTGGCTATTACGGCGGCTTACGGGTTCATGGAAAAGTATGTCAAGTAACTTGATAGCTCAAGATTGGGATTTGCTCCTCCGACGATGGAGAGATATCTCTGGGCCCTCTCGGTGTTACGGTATCCATCATCGTCTGGCCAGACACTTGTGATTTGATCACTGGGATGCCGGAACACGGGAACGAGAAAAGAGAACAATACCGGCAACGAGGTAACTGGCATAGTGGGCAAGTTGTTGATCCACGGGGATGCCAACATGTCTCACCTCGGGTAATTGTAACATATCGTGAAGCAACAGAAATAGCACACGGCAACTGGAGGTTCACTCGAATATTCATTCGTGTGGGTATAGGGGTCAATATGGGTGTCCACGGCTCCGATGTTGATCATTGATCGGAAGGGGTTCCGGGTCATGTCTATGCTTCACCGAACCTATAGGGTCACACGCTTAAGGGTCATCTATCTGCTGAATACTAGACAGGGAGTCTGAGAGAAAATCACCGGAAAAGTTTCGGACACCGAAAAAGTTTCGGACAGCGGAAAAGTTCCGCAGAGAGAGGTCACCGGATAAGTTTCGGTGAAACTGGAAAAGTTGTTTCAGGGGATACCATAAAGTCAAATTGGTCTTGGCACATGCCTGATAATTCTTGGAGGGTGCCAGAATCATTCTGGAAACTTTTTGGAATTTTCTGGAATGAAAACCGGAAATGTTCCGGAGCTGCCGAAACCGCTTCAGATGCTTTTCGCAGATGAAATCACTAAACCGGAATTGTTCCGGCTCGCGTTAAAAATTATTTTGGTGGGTACTGGAATTGTTCTAAGCCCACATGAATATTTTCAGTTCGATCAGACGCTGAAAAGGCATAAAGTGGGGGCACTTTTGGTATTTGTGAATACCATTTTTACCCCTTGGTTTTCCTATAAATAGAAGGGAGGGGGCAGCCCCATAGGCTTCATCCTTGCTCTCATACACATGCTATGCTTTGCTAGCTCTCTCTCTCCCTCCCACGAAAAGAGTTTTTCGTAGAGCCGAAAGGCTGTCTGGGTTCCGGCAGGAACTAGCTCTGGACGGCGAAGCCCTGCCGGATAGCTGACACCGTATGTGTGCAACCCCGTAGAGAGATTGTAGTTTCGATCTTTTGCCCGAAGGGCTGTTCGAGTTACCGTTCGAGTTTCCGGCGTCCTCCCGAAGGGCTGTCCGGGTTACTGTTCGGGTTCCGAGGGTCCTCCCGAAGGGCTGTCCGCGACATTGTCCGGGGGACTGTCCGACAGCCTCCCGAAGGGCTGTCCGGAGTGGGAGTACATCCTTGCGGTTGGGAGGTTGTAAATCCTAGCTGCAGGGATCTGCACCGACGATCTACACCGACTCTTCTTTCGCTGCACTTCGAGTTGGTACGGATCAGATCAAACCTTGTATGCAGTCTCCATAGTGATCCTGGGCGTGCTCGCTGTACCGAAATTTTTTGTTTTCTGTCGCGTTCCCCTACAGTTAGCCCTATAGCAATCGCCATGGCCAGCAATACCCTCTTTGATTTGGCCACAAGGCCTGGAAATCGAATTATAATTATCTTAGAAGACTGTGATTTAGGGAAGTACCAAAAAAACTTTTCGTGTATCAAGATTGCAGCACGACCATCGCGACATCAAACACCATCGAATGTTTGAGGTTCTTCAAAAGTTTATCCAAAAACCAGATCCGAGGAGCTCCCACCAATAAAAACAAAATCGCTGCTCAAACAGTGCACAATAATCTGAGCAGCGATTTTAGTTTTTTCGGTGAGAGCTCAAGGGATGTTATTTCTGGATGAAATTTTGCAAGAATCTGAAAATTTTGTTGGAGTTTGATGCCGCAAAATTTCAGATTTTTTAGATGTTATTTGATGACGTTTTTCAGTTTTTGGCCAAACTCGGGTGAAGTACACCTGAGAGTAGCCACTACTTTCTGATGTAGATGTTCTTCATATGTCTGAAGTTTCATTAAATAATACGTTGATTTATAGCCTAAGCAAAAAGGCACAATCTTGGCCAAAAACAGAGTGTTCTTGCTGATCGTCTGTGTGATGTGTACATGCACATATAAGATGGAAAGACACAGTGGGATGCACTAAATGCTAAATTCGGTGCAACAGATGCAGGTAGTGAACTGTACATCATGGAGAATTTCCACGACTACAAGATGGTAACTAACCGTTCTATGGTTGAACAAGCTCATGAGATACAGTGCATTGTGAAGGAACTGGAACTCCTTAAGTGTGATTTACCCAATAAGTTCATGGCTGGGTGCATGATTGCAAAGTTACCTCCTTCATGGAGAAACTTCGCCACTACTCTGAAACATAAGAGGCATGAGATATCAGGTGAAAATCAGATTGCATCTCTTGATGTTGAAGAGAAAGCCCGGGCTAAAGACACTACTGAGAAAGGAGGTGAGGTTTAGCCTATCGTCAATATGGTGCAGAGGTACCCATAGAACGAAAACAAAGGGAAGAACAACTCTGTTTTCAACAAGCCTATCAAGACTACTACCTTCAAGAAGAAGTTCAACAAGGCTGAGTTAGAGTGCTACTCCTATTGGAAGCCCGGACAATTTTCCAAGGAATGCCCAGACAATAATGTGAATGCATTAATGGATTGTTGGCTGACAACTAGTTGGGCCGGTCCACCCAAACTTAGCCCATAGCGTTCATGTGTCAGGTCTTGAGAGCCCATATGATGTTATCCTATCTTGCCTATGATACTTTGAAGCTTGTTTGAGAAGAATTGGTCAATGGGTCATGCATGCAACAAATGCGACGTTATATTCTGTGAGATTGTTATATAAGACCGACCACGTTAGTTTGGTTTCATGAGTGCGAGCAGATTAATTAGGTCACCACATGCACATGGATAAGAAAAGTGAAAAGTTAAGGAGGTATTAATCCAGTTAATCCTCTATTATGCTAGAGATGGGCAAGTTAATTAGTTGCACAAACGAACTACTTCGCAACTGCTTGGTTGGCTTATGATATATAGCCGATAAGGACGGTTTGGCGGTTCCACGTAGCGCAAGATATGATTCAGCTATCCGACGAGGATATCAGCTTGCTTCGTCGGCCGCATGGACTCTCTCGATGGCCGATACAACTGTGCCGCAAGGCCGATCACGGCATCGAAGAAGCGCTCTAGAGTTTCAAGTACATCTTAGTTCAAAGAATGAGTCGATCGTGCATCGTAATCAATTAATTAAAAGAATGACAAGTACTACAACTTCTATGTTGATATATTATTTGTGAAAATTAACAAAGTACATACATTTATCTTGATGGCCCGAGAGGTTTCCCTATATCTGGATTATTACAAGTGCTTAATCGTATGAAACAAAGTCGCCAATAGAAAGAAATAAGAAGACAATGATTAAAAAACGATCGAATATAAGTGTGTGTGGGGGGTTCGTATGTTGTGCATTCTTGTATATATGAACGAGGTGCCACTTAAGGAATTGGACAAGCAGCTTCAGTCAAGGCTGTTTCCATAACCGAGAACTCCTCAGCGGCAAGGCTGTTTCCATAACCGAGAACTCCTCAGCGGCTGGCGCGCAAGTGACTCGCTTAGTGGCCATCTTGTACGCCATTATATATGCACCTAATTTCTCCTTGTCTCCATTGGAACTGGCCACCATGGCCATAGCGATGAGTTTCTGCTTCGTCACGAAATCTTCTACTTTCGAAATTTTGGATGGTGGGGTGGCGGCGACGACGTCGTCAAGGGCCGTCTTGACGATTAGTGTCAGCTTTTTCCAAGGTGGACTCGTTGATCTTGTCGAGGATGTAGCTTATCAGCAGCAACGATGCGGTTGCCACCATGACGACGTCAAGAATTAGTGCCGTTGCATTGCGCCATTGCTCTGGTTGACAAGTGATAGAGGGATGATTCAACTAGATGTTGCTACTTTCAATGAGATCAATGTTTGCGCCGTGGAATCTTATGAAGGTGGTCGTTGCTTTAAATAGGAGATGTTGCACAAAGAGAGCGTGAGGCCGCGAGAGCTTCACAGGCGCCATGCCGTGGGTGAAATATTGGTTGCACCCATGCATGTCTAGCCATATGATCCACTGCTTGCCCCTCATGTGGACGGAGCATGCCACAAGTGGCCGCCAATCAGATGCCCTCAAGAATTCCTAGGAAGTAGCAGTACCGTCCATCTGATGTGCATGGTTCCAGGTCTATGATTGAGTTTGGGTACATGACTGACTAGTTTGTGATATCTTCTATATTCTCCTATTGCATGTAGTATTGCAGTGTTGGTTGGTTGGTTGCGTTGATTGGTCCTAGCTAGAGTGATTTTATAAGTGAGATGCTCCCATAAATGGTGTTTAGATTATCGTGTCAAATCCTTGCGCTTTGGTGAGGATGAAGTTTTCAGAGATGCATTTCCCCCGCAAGAAGCCAGTCTGTTCGGGGTGCTTCAGAAAAGGAATGAGCGTCTGCAGGTGTGTCATCGTCACACGGGACAACATCTTGTGTGTGTGTGTGTGTGTGGGGGGGGGGGGGGGGGGGGGGGGGGGGGGGGATCTCCAGCGATATAGTGAGGAAGTTGGACGGCCAGGTCTGGACGTCCACTTTGGCAGAAGCGTGACGGACATGTTGATGCCTAACAGGTCAGCGTTGTGGTACTAGTAGAAGCCCTCAGCAAGGGCGATGAGGTACTGAGCGAGCTTGTCCCAGCCTCCCAGGCGTGTATGAGTAAGGCCGGACCGAATTCCCCGGCGCACTAGACTAATACTATGAATTAGGAAACGGGAAGGAGACTATCATTCAACTTGTATCTAGATCTGATCGGATGAGCACCTAATGGCCCAATCCGAGTACAGTTGATACAGACATATACTCCTTTTCTATGAACTGCAATTGAGTATATATAGACGGCTTGCCGGCCGTAAGGACACACACATTGCTCCCAAGGCAACGGTCTCGGACGAAAAAGTCACGTGTTCAATGGCAGTCTCGGACGACATGGTCCTGGAGATCCTCGCGTGCGTCAACGACGGGGCCACCCTCATCCGCTGCGCGACTGTCTGTAAGCGCTGGCGCCGCCTCGTAGCTGATCCGTCCATCGACCGAAGGAAGTTGCTGCCGGACAAGGTGCTCCTGGAGATCCTCGTCCGCGTGAAGGATGCAGCCACCCTATTCCGTTGTGCCATGGCATGCAAGCGGTGGCGCGGCTTGGTCGCCAATCTGTCCTTCCTTCACCGCTGCTGGCCGGATTGACCAGCATTGGAAATAAATTGGCCTGCCTTTTTAGTTTATTGGCTTTGTGTACTAGATACGTCGTGCAATTTCCTTCAAGTGTCATACCTATAGCTTGGATAGACTGGTAGTAAACACCTTGAAGTCTCTGTGTGTTTATGTCATTCTCCTAGAATTTCATTGCTGCAAGTTACAGTTACGGCATTTTTTTTCCTTTCCAAGTTTGAATAATTTTAAATAATGTACTTGGAGCAGAACTCTCATAGGAGATTCCGAACCATACATCCATCCCAAAATAAGTGTCTCAACCTAGTACAATTTTATATTAAATTTAGTACAAAGTTCAGACACTTATTTTGGGACGGTGGGAGTAGCACGTAAGGGCGTCTCCAACACTGACCCCCAAACCGGACACCGCATTCGTTCGTGGACCGGGGACCAGTCCGTACATGGATACGGGAGCCGGCCATCTAACTTAGCCACACAACACACATTTCAAACCGTATTTCAACTAACCGGACGAATTATATCAAACATGACGAAATTCATAAAAGTTTGGATAGAAAATAGCACAAATCACTCATAAATAGCATGCAAATATGTCTAGTACAACAATAGTTCAAATTCAATGAGATTAACCGGTTGTTCAACAAGTTTTTCATGGATGGATTATGTTGCCCCACACATAAATTTGCAAGACACCGATTGAACTAGGGGCAACTACGATTTGGGTTCACGCTACCAAAAGAAGAAGAAAATGAGGTATAATTGTGCTGAGTGGAGTTGCACCTGCACTAAACTACCCAAGAGGATAAGAAAGCGTGTACTAACAAGTTTCTGTCAGTAGTACTGTTGTTAGCCAGCAAGGTTCAGTCTTTGTTTTTATTATTGTTGAGAATGGTTGAGGCATGCCTGGTTTCATCACTGTTTTAAATGAATTGCTGCATGTTGAAGTTGGTAGCCTGTACGTCAGTAAGAGGTTATGAATGTTGTTGACTGATTGTTTGTCTGTCAACTGAAAGTGCAGAGATCATCATGCTCAAATGAATGTGTGTCTAAGTGAATGTTGTGATCAGCCAAACTATTAATTATGCTTCAGGCTATAGATGTATGTACTGGCTTGGCAATTAGTATATTTTGTTGTATGCTTCATCTAACAAGGAGAATAAGATTACATGAAGATTCAAACATCCTATGCAGCTGAGTCTTCCTCCATCAGCTCAGGGCTCGATCTGACCAGCGTCCTCTGCAATGCAGCATGTGCTGTTTTCTGCGGGTCCAATAAATTTCTTCGATGCTGTTTTATTTGGCATACGAACATCATCCTGGGGATAGTTATTTTCTATATTGTATTCCACATGCAAGGTGAGGTCAGGTACTATATTTGGTGCATTCCTTGTGCTGACTGCCTGGAGCTGCACTGAACTACGTACCCAAGATTGAGATCAAGAGAACATGCATGTATTGTTCCAAACTCTATTTTTCAATGATGCAACTAAACAACTTATATTACCCGAATCACGTACCTGTTTTGATCACTATTTTAAGTGAATCGGGTAATATATGTTGTTGAGCTTGCTTGATTGCTTGCAGGTCAGTAAGATTGTGCATTGTGCGCACTGAAAGTCACGTGGCCTAAATTAATGTGTGTGTAGAGTGCACGGTTAGCGATGAAAGCGGATCTGAAAATAAAATGGGCTTTTCTGCTACAGAATATGGATGGTGGAAACTAGGTAGAACTCCCTCCGTCCCAATGAGCTTGTCGCTCAAATGGATGTATATAGCATGTATGTAGACGTTGGCTCAGGTGACCTGTAGGCCTAATGACTCGCCGTTCTGGAAGGGGCTCATGCGAACGAAGGATACTTTCTTTCGCAGAGCAAAGTTTGTTGTAGGCAACGGTACAACAACAAGGTTCTGAGAAGATACATGGCTAGGGGAGATGCCTCTAGCCTTGCAGTATCCCTCTCTGTATAATATTGTACAGTGTAAGGAGGACTATGTTGCTACAGTACTACAATCGTCGCCATTACACATCCAGTTCAGGAGGTCTCTCGCGGGGGAACGGTGGACTTCTTGCCTGCATCTAGTGCGAAGATTGATGGATGTTCACCTTTCGGACCAACCGGATGCGTTTCGATGGAAACTTACGAGGAACGGTGCGTTTACGGTGAAGTCCATGTATCTTGATTTGATTAATTCTGGCCCAATCCCGAGATCGATACACATTTGGAATATTAAAGTTCCACTGAAAATTAAAATCTTCATGTGGTTTGTCCACAAGAGAGTGATTCTCACCAAAGACAATTTACTCAAGCAAAGATGGGTAGGTAGTCCACGATGTTGTTTTTGTAACAACGATGAAACGATTCAACACCTATTAATTGATTGCCCGCTCGCTAAGTTGCTTTGGCGTTCGATCCATATAGCCTTCAATATAACCCCTCCAGCCAGCATCGACATGTTATTTGGGACGTGGCTTGCTGGAGTGGAACAGGTTATTGCGGGACGTATTCGGATAGGAATATGTGCATTACTTTGGACTATATGGAACTGTAGAAATGATATGATCTTTAACAGGCAAAATCTTATAAACTTTTTGCAGGTAATATACAGGGCTACAGCTTGGATCCGTTCGTGGTCGCCACTCACTCATACGGACTCTAGGGAGCATTTGGCTACTAGGTGCAACCAACGGGAGACAGTCGCACGGGTTATCTACAACCGATTTGGATGGCGGTCCAATAATATGATAGGTGTTTAGTCATCTAGCCTTTTTATACCGCCGGTTGTGGCATTGTTTTTTCATCTTTCTTGCTCCTTTTGTGAGCTGTACCGAACTGCGCACTTTGTTTGGATTTTAATAAGATGGCAGTATGCATCGACCTGATGCAGAGGCCGGGGGCTGTTCCTTCTTTTCAAACAAAAAAAAAAAGCTCTTTGGGACGTAGAGAGTAGGTGAGTAAGGCGGTAGATTATGAGGACGGACTGAATGTGCGTCCAGTTCACAGTGACAGAACTGGATTTTTCGTGTTCCGGCAATCACTGTGCAGCTTACCGCGACATCCTACCCGCGGTCCTGATTGTGACGTGGATGTAGGGATGTGGTCAGCGCCGGCCTATTCTTCTTTTGTGGCGGCGGGCAGTGAAAGTGTAGACAAGTTGAGAATTGGTTTTCAGGCGTCAAGTTCTGAAGCAACTGCTCTTTACACACAAGGGATGGTTCGGATGGTCTTCTGCTGCACCCTTAAAGTCGCTCCTGCTTCCTCCACCTCCTCATTGCTGGCTTATTTCATACACACAAGGTCAGCCCAGATGGACGGGAGGTGCCCCATGCTCAAATCAAAGTCACCACAGGTGATCCACATAGCTGGGAAATAGAAACCAAGGACTTCAAGCTTATAGATAGAGAAAACAAAGAGCGTATCAGGATTCGCCCACGAATCGACCACATCATCAAAATCACATGACGAACACGCGCAAAAACTTTAGCCAAAGGAACGTGTTGTGTCTCTTCTTTTTTTTCTTTTAGTTTCTCCTTTTCTCTGCCATACAATCTTGCAGCCCTGTGTACGTATATATACACGAGCAGCCGCCGACCCATATACAATCTAAACCTACATGGTTTCCAACCGCTACTCTACTTGGACTCACGTAGACAACTACTAGCTATCCTACCCAGCAATTCCTAAGACAAACACCTACTCAGACTCAGACCGTATACTGCTTGGACTTGATGACCTATATGAACCGGACTAGTACTACTACTGGCGTGCAAGCCAGCCACACGTACTAATCAACGGCTGCGGTTATCACCATTAGTCTAAATCTAGTATAAACTCCTAGTACATGACTCGACCACTATCAAAGGCAAGATTATTTCCAACAGAGCGCTCAACGTCCCAAGAAGCTGAATGTCCTCCGACCGCGCTTTGCTCACACTCAACATCCCAAGAAGCTGAATGTCCTCTCCGATTAAGAACAAAGGTGGCTTCTCAGAGGGATGTGGCATCTACCTCTGCCTGAAATTGGTAAGAAAGGAGAGAAGAATGGGAACTTGGAACCCTATTTGTAGAAACAGAAATGTTGTATCGCCTAGAATAGTGTATACCTCCTTTTAGTATTTGTGGATTTGAATGCGTGGACGGTTGGGATGGTCTTCCGATGCGGCCTCTAGAGCCGCATATGCTTCATCCACCTCCTCATCGCTGGCGCCCTTACACAAAAGGTCAATCCACAAATAATCAAGGGAAGGGAGGTGCCCCATGCTCAAATCAGAGTCGCCACGGGCGATCCACACAGCTGGGAAGCTGAAACGAAGGGTTTCAAGCCTTGGCGCTGCTTCCCGGGGAAATATAGATGGCATAGCTGCAATACCATAGAAGTAGCACTCAGTCGCACATGGAAATGCGTCAGCGTTTACCACCACCACATGCTCTCCTGACAAGTTGCCATCAACGCTTAGATAGAGCCAACGAAGAGCACTCAACTTCCCTAGAAGATGGATGTCCTCCGACCGCACTTTTCTTACACTTATAAATAGATAGGAGAGGAGAGGAATTGATATAGGATTAATCCATGTTGGCAGTGTACGGAATGAGGAACTCTCAATCAATATTCTACGGAGCCATGGAGAAGGCACCCAGCTTTCATGCATGGAGAAGGCACCAGGTACTCATCCAGATCTCCCCAAATAAACCGGAGCACCCTCAGCTTGGTCAGTTGGGTCAACTCTTTCACGAGATGTTGATTACCTATCTCAGGTCCTTCTAGAACTTCTAGGGAAGTTAGGTTGCCTATCCTAGACGGAAGCTTCCCACCCCAGCCAATATGCAGGTACATCAGGCGTTTTAGACGAACAACACTCGGTGGAATTTCTTCTATACTTCTTCCACGAATATCAAGGACCTGCAAAAACTGCAACTTTCCTATTTCCACCGGAAGCTCCATAACCCCATCATCATTCAGTTGAAGTCGAAGGTACCTCAAATGCAAAAAAATCTAAGGATCCCGAACAGGACAATCTTCCAAATCCAACACACGCAGAACTACAAAACTTGAAATTTTCTGCAGTTGGTCAACGATATCATTTGTGAAAAAGGCAATAGATCTTACTTGTGCCATATTGATGGTAGCCACATCTACCTTGTTATTTTGTATTGACAATCTTCGAGCCTTGCTTTGGGAATTAGGCATTTTTCTCTCGGTTCCATCCAATACAATGACAAAGTTCTCTTCACTTGCCAATGAACATATGAGATCAAGCACCATGTCATGTACACGACAAGATGCTACCTTTTCTTCATCATCAATTCCTATTGGCTGGATCATAGATCTATTTACTAGTTCATTGAAGTAACGGTCACCAAGCTCATATAAGCTAGTTTCTTTTTCTTCGCTGTAAATGAAACCTTCGGATATCCATTTCAAAATCAGCTGGGCTCTCATAATATTGTGATCTTCTGGAAAGACGCTTAGATACAATAAGCAAGGCTTAAGATACAAAGGTAGATCATAATAGCTGAATAACAATATCTTCTTCATCTCCCTTACACTGCGATCATCTGTGAGTCCACGACCAATGGAATTGAGCACGACATCCCATTGATACTTTGTTTTCATCCCATGTTTACTAGCCAGAAGACTTGCTATAGTGATAACAGCCAATGGTACTCCTCCACACTTTTTCAAGATGTGTTCAGATACTTCCACCAATTCATGAGGACATCCTTCCCCATGGGAAAATACTCTGTTATAGAAGAGCTTTCTTGAAACATCATCAGAAAGAGGCTTCATTATATAAATATCATCAGTAGAAGTGCAGCATGCTTTAGCGACACTGATGTTGCGGGTTGTCGTGATTAATCGACTTCCGGGACTCTTCTTGAAGAAAGCACACTTGATTATTTCCCAAGCTTCTTCATCCCATATGTCATCAATTATGATGAGGTACCTATATAAATATATAGTGTTTGGAGCTAGTAGACAAATCAATAAACGAAGACATATCAAAGTGTTTTACAAGGAGAGACTGCAGGTTATATGTAGGATAATAACAGACCATAGGAAACCCGAAGAATTTAAATGAACATTGTAAACCTATAGCTAATTAAGTATGTGCTATTAGGATGTGCAGACAGTGTGGTCTCGATATGAATAGATGTAACGACTATCGATATATAGCATGAAAAAAATGAAGCATACCTTTTGTCATTGAGGAACTCAATGAGTTCGTCAATGAGATGTTTTTCTTCTCGTGTGTTATTATATATGTTTGAATACTTGCTCTTGTGAAGCTCAAAAAGAATATCCTTCAAGATTTTCTTCATGTTGGGATTCCGAGAAACTGAAACAAAAGCACCACAATCAAATTGCACTTTGATCTTGTCATATACTGTTTTGGCAAGAGTTGTCTTTCCTAGCCCACCAAATCCAACAACTGATACCGTCTTTACCGGGTTCTTCGGACAATCATCCCCTCAAAGCAACATGTTGATCAACTCGTCTCGTGGTTCTTCAATGCCAACAAGCTCTGTCACATCTGTGTATAGAGCCATGGTACGAGGGTCAACACTAGTACAAGTGCCGGTGTCCCGTGTGTCCAACTCGTACCTTTGGCGTAGCTCAGCCAACTGTTTTGCTTGGCCAACCGCTTCATCTAGAGCATCGGAGATTCGGCGGAAAGCTTTGGCCTTCTTGAATAATTTGCCTGTCTTCTTAAGTAACTTCTTAACTCTATTCTTTGGGTTGGCATATTCATCATCCACGCGCAGCATGAAGGCATCAACGATGTCCTCCATTTGATAGGCCAGCTCCTCACCATTCCCGCCCAGATCTTGACCCCCTCGTCCAGCTCATCCGGCGGGACTTTGGCCACCTTGTGGAGGGCAGCCTGCATCAGCATCATCTCCTTGGAGAGAGACTCGACGCCTTTCCTGACGCGCTTCTCCATGGTGAACTCACCTGCGAGCAGGTTCCCCAGCTTCAGGAGGAGAGGGCGGATGGCCAGCATGGCTAGCTCCATGGATGGACCTCTCGCAGTGTGGTATCGTTTGGCTTGCTGTTCTGGAAGAGAGGATGAGAAGGTCGCAACTCTGAGGCTGGGTTGAGATAAGTAATTTCCTGCCTGACGAAAGACCTTGTCACCTTCAGGGCGGTGCAACTTGGGTTCCCGAGAGACAGTGACGGAGAGAAAATCTGGCACAGGGAGTCGCGCGGAAATTGCGGTTTGGGTTGGTTCGACACGGTCGATCAAGACTGGCTTGGGATATGCGATTGTGCATATCTATCTTCGTGGGCTTGCTACACTGCACCGACTTCATTATGACAGACTTGCTGGTCCATGCGTGTGCTGGAATGGATGCCCTTCGTGTCTTGCCTGGCAAAGAATGGTACTCAGGTCGTGTATAGCCCGGCAAAGAATGGTACTCAGGTCGTGCCAAGTCGTGTCTTGCCCGGCAAAGAATGGTACTCAGGTCGTGCCAAGTCGTGTCTAGACCGGCAAGTCATGACAGACTTGCCAAGTCGTGTCTAGTCCGGCAAAGAATACTGAGAAGAAAATAATTATGCAGTCCAAGTCGTGCTCCTTTACCTTTCGGATGAAGTAGACACAAATTACAACGCATGTAATACGGCTACGAGTCGTACGGCGCTACCTAGCCTAACTTGTAGTCTCTGCAATATATGGAGGCATAAAATATGAAATTTAAATTTCCAAAGAAATGACCCCATGTTTTTTTGCGAGAAAAACTTTCAATCTATTTACCAACTATCAAGGTAGTACAACAACTACCAGAAGTAAAAATTACATCCAAGTCCGTACACGACCTAGCAACGACTACAAGCACTGGAATGAGTCGAAGGCGCGCCGCCGTCATCGTCCCTCCATCACCCTAGCCAGGCAAACCTTGTCGTAGTATACAGTCGGGAAATTGTCGTGCTAAGGCCCCAGAGGACCAGCGCACCAGAACATCAACCGCCGCCGATGAAGAGAAGCGTAGATCGGAAGAATCCAAGCTGTAGACACACTAACATAGACGAACGAAAACCGGATCCAACCGGCCACTGAAGACAAACGCTGACCGAATCCCGTGAGATCTGCCAGAAACAAACCTCCACACGCCCTCCAACGACACTAGAAGCATCGGGACGGGGGCTAGACAAGGAGAACCTTATTCCATCTTGAGAGAAACACCACCGCCTCGTCTTCCTGAGCAGGACACGAACCCTACCGAAACTCAAAGAAATACCTAAAAACGGAGTCCTCCCGCCGGCAAGAATCAGGATCCACCACGCCTCCATGGCCCTAATGCCACAAGAGACAAGGCAGCACGGGGGCTGCGCGATGAAAGGCAGCGGAAACTCTAGGTTGTAGCTTGTGCGTTAGGATCAAGGAAAAAAATAGCACGCTATAGCAAAATAGTGCCGGCCTTAAAATACGCTATTAGCGTGCTATATCGCGCTATAGCGTGCTATTAGCGAGACTTTATACATCGATTTAATTGGCGAGGCAATTTTCAGAACGCTATAGCCTGCTATTAGCGATGCTATACCTCGCTATTTTTTTCAGTGGTTAGGATACAGAAATTTAATTGGTTAAACAAAAGGGGAATTTAACCAGCTCATGTTCAGTGCAAATTATTTTCATGCTATCTTTTTTTAGTCAACGTATGTTGGCTGAACTATCAACTCATATCATTGTAGTATCATAAAATGGACGTTCAAGACAACATATTTCTTTGAGCTATCTACCTTGGTAATTTACTACATTCTTCCAAAAATTACTATATTTAGTGTAATATGTTACTATGTTTTCTGTACCTTTTACAAGGGGTGTATATTAAGCTATTCTACACTCACGCTTGCCTTACTTTAGCGTACATATATACATATTTCTACTATTAAAGGGGAGTTGGGGATTGTAGGTGGTACGTCCCAACTCCCCCTCCACCTCGATAACCCCACCCCCTCCTTTCACGTGAAAAAGAACCCATCCCCCTTCCGACCTCGAGATCGTTTTTCAGTTTTATGTTAAAGGTACATATTTGCCCCCCTCCGTTCGCCATTGGACCGGCGGGCGACCGATTTCATGGCAGTCGTTGGATGAGTTCGGCGACTCCATGCACCTCTCATTGGCAGTTTCCAAAACTAAATGCTAATTATGTGGGATTTCTATTTAACCTGGTCAATTTCTTGAAACTAATTTCGAGTCTAGGGGAACTAATAAATCTAGTGACACGGGATTCGATGTCATAAGGATAGTTCCAAAAAGATATATTTGTTTGAAAATTTAAATTTTGATTCTATATAAATAATTCTTCCGTTTCAAATTGTGGCAAAATTCATTTTCAGTGCTACTTAAGTTTGCTTCCTACCAAGAATATTTTGCTTTTCATTGGCTAACGGCCTAATGTAGAAAAGATAAATGCCAAATTGGTTTTGCTATCGAATTTCTTTGAAAAATGTTTTGCTATCAATTAAATTGCTACCGAAGGAAAAAAAATTGGTTCTATAAAAGATGCTTCCAAATGTGGAGCTTCAGAAAGTGTCCAATCATCGGCGTTCTTTAATAAGTTATTCAATAACGCCTGAGCTTGCTTGACTATTCTTTCCTTGAAAATACACAGACACAACGATCTAGGTAATCTCTAGATTCAGTGGTTAGTCCATTATAAAACATATCAAACCCTGGTTCCGCGATGGCAGCGACAACGACGGCGACGGCGGCGGCGTTGGATCAAGAGAGGAGTTGGATCGGCGGCGGTGGACATTTTTTTGTGTGTGTAGTTTTTTAGTGGGATTTGATTTATTTTTTTAATGAGAGAGGGTGGTGAGACAAAAATAAACCAGTGGGAGGTGAGGCGAAAATAGACAGGCGAAAATAATCAGGATACCAGGCTATCAAGTCCCCTTTTAAAAGTAGAGATACAGACAGCCTGAAGAACTTGTCCGCGTTACAGAAATTATAGACAGTACGGTGCATAGTAGAATTTGTACGATCCATCGACGTAGCTAGCTCTAGCTATATATCCACCTCATATCGTGTCTGCTGCAACAGCCTCTGCTAGTCTTGTCCGGTTGGTAGGTAGGCAGGTCAAGTTGCCAAGCACACTGACTGATGATTCACTACAAAGGAGTGACTTCGTTAACCCTTGTCTGAAACCGTTCGGCTGGAGCATGCATGCATGTCACGGCAGCACACTTGCACAACAAGCTTTGTACCACCGACCCAAATAATGTAATATGTACATTGTTCGTGTAAATATAAAGAGAAACGATGTACAGCACAACCGAATTGCATGTTTGGTGGGAGTGCAGCAATATACTAATGACTACACACATGGCTATCACATGACCTAACTAGGCATTTCGCCCCGTGTATATATAGTCCATGGAAAATTGTACATCTTCCTTCCTCCAGCACCAAGTACTAGTAGCAACTGAGCTGGCTGTAGCTATATCTAGATGGAAGCATGCGGCCATGGACTAGTAGATATTCCCGTGATTTGCATTGCTTGTCCCAAAATTGTCGATCGATCGGTTATGAGATGTTGGAGGGAAACAAACAAGCTGAGCGTTTGTCTGTGTGAGGAGTGAGAAAGAGTCAATCCAACTATGGAGGGAGGATGATGTGCCATTCCTACCATTGAATCGGCCCATCAATAGCAGCACGACGAAGGTGCTCCTCGGAGATGTGGTGAATGTCCTGTGCTGAGGTGCTGCCCGTGGAATTGAGCAATGATAGTGTGTCCTACTACGGCCGTTCACCAACAACCTACCCATGCTGGCCCCGCCCTCGCCACGGTCGTCGTGATTTGGCGCAACGCCTCTGGATATTTGGATCGGATAGAATCCGTTCGTGCGTGTCCATATCAGCCTACGCGGCTTAATGAGGGCGTGGCGCGAAGCTCTGTTGTATGTTGACACCATGGGACATGTCGGTATCTCGATTTTCACTGTGTAGACAGCGGTGGAGAAGGTCATGGTGGCTGAGACTGGAGGACCAGTAATGGCGGAGGGGGCCTTGGTGGCGATGGAGGCTTTGCTTGACAGGCCGGTGCTCGGAATTGGCTTGCGGGACTTCCCGTCCACTCTGGACACGGTACCTGTTAGCCTGGTGTTTGATAACTTTCAGGAGTAGCAGTGACAAGTGGGGGCGGCAGCACTAGAGGATTTCATTTTTGGTGGTGCTCCTCGAGTACCGAGTCGTGACTTTCAGGGTGAAAACCTAAGGTCTGCCCTTCATTGGTTGTGTCTCGCAACTACCTTGCTGAAGGTGTTGTTTTGAAAGCTTGAACTTTCTCCAGGGTGAAAACCTCATATCTCGGATCGGGCGACGACGGCGCGTGTGCATTGCTCCCTTCTTGGAGGAGTCGCTTTTGGAGACCTTTCTTGTTTTTCAGGTGTTGTCTTTGGTGGTGGTTTGAGTGCTGGTGCTGAGAGGATGGAAGTCCCTTTTAAAGCTGGGCTAGGTTGTGCTGTAAATGTTGACACCATGGCCAAAAAAACACATGAGCCCAATTGGAATAGCAGTTTCAGAACGCCCAATAATTTCAACTCACATGCACTCATCAATGATCAATGCAGCAGCGCGCAATGACACATGACCTCGACGTACGCATGCTCTTGAATGTGTTATTCACATAGGTAAAAGCCGACTTCAATAGGCACCTTTACGAGGACGGTCGAGTTAACTGATGTATTGTTTAATTTATCACTATTCACTAGTGTATCTGGGGCTGCTCATGTGATCTTTTTGTACTAATGAGATTTAGCATCGTAGCATGGGAAGTCTTTCTCAAACTTAGTGAACAAATCCAGCTGTGCGTGACACAAAGCTTGCAGCCCTGATTTTACTATATGTGCTAATTGATTAAAAAGGGGACCAGCAGACCGGCGATTGTGACTCCATTGCCGGTAGATGAGTTCGATGACAGGAATGGCACGTCAGTCTCCCTCTCTGGCTGGATCGACTCTTTCTCGCTGCTTGTATAGGAAAGCACGTGGCTTTTTTGTTTCACTCCAACATCTCATATATGTAGCAAGTTTGTACATGGCTAATGATTGATACGCTCCATAAATAATGGTTTTTAGAGAAGAAATAATTAATCAAAGGATTAGCTACCAGTCGAGGACTACATGCTTCACTAGTAGAAAACAGGGCTTTCGTCACAGCTCGATCTACACATTAGTCCCGGTTGTATTACGAACCGGGACTAATGTGAGCATTCGTCCCGGTTCGAGCGGCTAGGACCTTTAGTCCCGGTTGGAGACACCAACCGGGACTAAAGGGTCCGATACCCTTTAGTCCCGGTTGGTATACCCTTTAGTCCCGGTTGGTGTCTCCAACCGGGACTAAAGGTTTTCCCGGTTGGTGCTAAAGGGGTTGAGGCTTTAGTCCCTTTTGTACTGTAGCTAGCCTTTTTTTTTTTTTTTTTTTCTGTTTTTACATTTGTTTTCTGTTTTTAGTTTCTGTTTTAAATTGCTTATATCTTTTAGGATATTTGATGTTTTTGAGTGATTCTTTTTGCATTGGATTCAAAATTTTGTCTAGTTTCTGTTTGTGCCATTAGTTTTCAAATTTGAATGGTTTAAATTTGAATTTATTCAAATTTGCTTCAAACCCTAGATTGTGAATAACTTGAGTTTACAAATAGTTTTTAATTTAATTCTTTTTGCTCCTAGTCACGTGTTAGATTGTTGTCACAGTAAGATTTATTTGGTTATTTTTAGAATAATTTAAATTAGGATTTTAATTAAAACAATACTGTTTCGCTTATATAGTTGTTTTAGTCATTTAATTTTTGTTTTTTTATTATTTTTAGTTAGTTCTTTCTGTAGATTTTAACATGTTGTAGTATGGTGCATATTGAATGCACAAAAAGTCTGGAGTTGAAATAAGTTTAAAAAAATGAAATGCCTTTGTAACAGACGATTTTCGTCCGAAACCTTGATATTTCGAAGGAGATGGTCCAGTTTGTACACGAAGTGCATCTAGTTTTTGCCGTAACCCTCTCAACTTTGTAGCACATGCTATGTGGGTGAAATGATGATACAATGCCAAGTTTCAACCTTTTTAGAGTTCATTTGTAGGGCTTTTCAATTTCAGGGTCATTTAGCTCAAAAAAATCATTAAATGCATGAAAAATAGCAAATGAAGTTAGAAATGGTTGAAATTTGAGGATGTGGCTTTGAATGGTGCATATTGAATGCACAAAAAGTCTAGAGTTGAAATAAGTTTAAAAAAATGAAATGCCTTTGTAACAGATGGGTTTTCGTCCGAAACCTTGATACTTCGAAGGAGATGGTCCAGTTTGTACACGAAGTGCATCAAGTTTTTGTCGTAACACTCTCAACTTTTTAGCACAAGCTATGTGGGTGAAATGATGGTATGATTGGATGGACACCAAACCGGACTAAAGGGGTTCTGAAATTTTCAAACTCTACCCCCCCCCCCCCCCCCCCCGTGGACCGCCTTTTTTAGTTTTGTAGAAAATAAACAAAAATGATCAAATCTTCAAAAAATAAAATCCTTTGAGATGTAGTTAGGTTTTAGTATCTAGTTGGTATAGAAATTTTGAAATATGAATTTTGACCTTTTTTGCAAAAAAACAAAAGAAAAAGTAAAACGGTCATAACTTTTGCATACGACGTCGAAAAAAAAAGTTTAATATATCAAAAAAAAACTAGAGAAAAATTGGGACTCGATTTCACCCGGGTTTACCCGGTGAAGTTTTCTCAGATTCTCAAAATTCCAAAAGTAAAAAAAGTTATTTCAAATCAAAAATAATAATTTTAAAAATTTTAAAAATTAATTTTATTGAAAAATAAATAAATGATGTCATATTTGGATTCCTCACATTTTTCTGATAATAATGGATATATTATTTGTCGAATTTCGATTTACAGATTTAAAGATATTAATTATGTCATATTAAATGAATAAATGGCAAAAAAATGAATAAAATTATATTATTACTTATTTTATTTTCATTGAAATTCAATATTATTAGTACTTATTTTGTTTATTTTAATAATTGTTTAGAATTCAAAAAATTAAATCATGTGACATCAAGACCTAAGGGTTAATAGGATTGATAGCTTACTTTTGTCAGGAAAACAACAAGTGCAGACTTGGAAACTAGCGTCGATAGAACCAGGAAGTTAAGCGTGCCGGGGCTGGAGCAGTGAGAGGATGGGTGACCGGCCGGAAAGTTAGACGATTTGAAATGAGTGCTCCACGCTGGAGCAGTGAGGACGGGTGATTACAGATTAAATTGTCAAATAATTCAAAGATTTGAAAATCGGAATAAAACTTAAAAACAAATCAAAAAAATATTCAAAAAAAAATTTCAATTTTTTTTCTAAAAATTCCTTTAGTCCCGGTTGGTGTTACCAACCGGGACTAAAGGTCCTCCCTCCCCCGCCCCAGGCAGCGCCACGTGGAGGGCCTTTGGTCCCGGTTCGTAAGCAAACCGGGACTAAAGGTTTTGGGTATTAGTCCCGACCCTTTAGTCCCGGTTTCAGAACCGGGACAAATGGCCCTCTGGAACCGGGACAAATGTCCCTTTTTCTACTAGTGCTTCCATCTTAAAGTATATCTAGCTGACTTGCTACTACTATTTGTTATCGAAGGAGATGTACACTTTGCGATAGACTATATATAGCATCCGAATGCCAGCCTAGATCATCCCATAAGCATGTATTTAGTCATGAGTATGCATTACTACACCCTGCATGCAATTCATTGTGATATTGTTTCTCTTTCTCTTCACATGAAAAATGCATGAACAACACGTGTGGCTTTTACCAGATACATACTTTCCGTGTTTAGGCCTAATAAACATCTGCAACTGTTCCACTTCTTGCTAAACAGACAAGTGGTGCATGGTCGTTCGCCGCCAAGGGAGACAACCCAAAAATCGTCACTGCCCCAACCCAATCCGCGTATATGACTATAGGTCTGTACCATCGGCTACCTTCTCCATCTGCATACATGGAGTCCTTTTCCTACATACCTAAATCACGTAGGGCCCAATTTATGACCGTGAAGCTGGCTGAATGCAGCACTATAGGAGAAACAAACTCGATGGGATCCAGTAGTAACCATGCATCATCCAACTAACTAGTAGATTTTGAACATCGATCGAGTTCCACTTCCAGTTTGCTGGGTGTTTTCGGCTTGAGTTCTTTTATAGTACATCAGATCATTTCAACCATTATTTTTTGTGATTCAAGGGCTTAGATGCAGACATACTACACCAAAATCTGTGTAGTAAATTCCGATTTGTGGTGCATTTTGAGCACCACATCCATTTATTTCTGCTGGCCATCGGGGCACCCGCACCAAGGTGCATGTTCATCTTCTACAGGCCTCCGCCAACAGATCCAGTCTGGCCACACTCCACTGATTGCCGCCCAGCCCGTCCTACAATGACGAGCGAAAACGTCCTGGCCATCACGGGACTGCTAGATTGGGTGGACCATCTTGCCTCCGTATCGCTTTCCCAGTGACATATCCATCGGTTAGTACATAGCAAGCTACCCTCTATAGGGATTAAATCTGTAGCTAGCTTCGTACATGATAAATCAACTAGGCGTACAGGTGCTATGCCAATAGGGCCAGTGCACGAGGTGGCTCACAGTGCACGTCACCGCGCGAGCACACCCTGGTTGAGCTCGCGGCACTGCGCGAGGCGGCGGGCCATCTTGCCGTCGTGCTCCTTGTAACAAGGGTACGTAGCTTGCCAAAGGCCAGCGGATGCCTTGTAGAGGAGGCATGCGTCGTTGGACTGTTAAGAAATCCTATATCCTATATACCTAAAAAGTTCATCCCCACTTTTTTATTTATCTTAACATGCAACCTATTCATTTCATCATATGTGTCCCACACATGCCGTCTCATTTAAATGCACATGCAAGCCATCCACATTATCAAGCGTATGCAATCAATCAACTT
This sequence comes from Elymus sibiricus, assembly GCA_039707655.1. Classification (NCBI taxonomy): domain Eukaryota; kingdom Viridiplantae; phylum Streptophyta; class Magnoliopsida; order Poales; family Poaceae; genus Elymus; species Elymus sibiricus. Next base: position 475,360,665 of record CM077668.1, on the reverse strand, counting down.
TTCACTTTTCACCACATGCCCGCCTTCACAATCATCAAGCGTCCATGCAACCATTCAACTTTTCACTTTTTACCACATGCAAGCCCTCCACATCATCAAAGAACCACCATCTTATTTATCTTAACATGCAACCTATACACCTCATCACATATGTCCCACACATGCCATCTCTCATTTAAATGCACATGCAAGCCATCCACATCATCAAGCGTTTGCAATCAATCAACTTTTCACTTTTCACCACATGCCCGCCTTCACAATCATCAAGCGCCCATGCAACCATTCAACTTTTCACTTTCTACCACATGCAAGCCCTTCACATCATCAAAGAACCACTATCTTATTTATCTTAACATGCAACCTATCCACCTCATCACATATGTCCCACACATGCCATCTCTCATTTAAATGCAAATGCAAGCCATCCACATCATCAAGCGTATGCAATCAATCAACTTTTTACTTTTCACCACATGCCCGCCTTCACAATTATCAAGCACCCATGCAACCATTCAACTTTTCACTTTCTACCACATGCAAGCCTTCCACATCATCAAAGAACCACTATCTTATTTATCTTAACATGCAACCTATCCACCTCATCACATATATCCCACACATGCCATCTCTCATTTAAATGCAAATGCAAGCCATCCACATCATCAAGCGTATGCAATCAATCAACTTTTCACTTTTCACCACATGCCCGCCTTCACAATCATCAACCGCCCATGCAACCATTCAACTTTTCACTTTCTACCACATGAAGCCCTCCACATCATCAAAGAACATGAAAGCCCTCTACATCTTTAATTTTTATTTTTATTTTTCAACAATAAATAATTGAACGTGAATGTCACAAGACATTATAACATGCATCCACTCTGCATTTACCTCTAGGTTGAATATGATGTGGTACTGTTCTCATATATTCTAATTTTATTTTTGATAAGTTCATTGCTAAAAAAATTTGCAGCAACGCGTGGGGCGTTATCTAGTTTCTCCAGTGCGTGGTGTTGGGATGGCAAACGACCAAGGGGTTGCACGCGACGTAGATGATAAGGTATACTTCTGGGATTACAATTTTTGAATTAACTAACTTATTATAGGATCAATAAAACGTGAAAGGACTACCCGAAATTATTAGTCTGTCTTTAGGCCAAATTAAAGCTGCGCCATATATTATTTGTCTACTCAACCTAATACTACACATTTAATTACGGAAAGCGTCTTTGTCTTTGCCTGGCGCAGTGTGTGACAGGAAACTTTGCATGCACTTCAATGAAAAACAAGGTTTATGAGTGAAATGCAAAACGATTCAACCCCGTCCGGAAGGGCCGTACTTGACATGTTCGAACGCTACAATGTCAGAAAAAATCGAACCATGCAGGAAAGCCGCATGTGATCATTCTAGGAGAAGAAGAAGCAACAAGGACTTCTAGACTGATGTTTCCTTCCCGCAGTTTGTTTATATTCAATTTCTATCGTCCGAGACGCGCACGTGAAAGATAACTAGTACTGGTTGACTAAACAGAGACAGGTGAGCTTGACGGCACCCATAGAGGCCAGCCTTGATATGGGAAGGTCCCAGACACACGCACGCAGACAACGCACTTCTGCTTCGCCACACCATTGTCAATGGATGCACCGGCGGAGCGTCGGCGGGACAAAAGGGGGTCCTGGCCCTGGTAATCTCCCTGCTAATCTCCCGGCCTCTCTAATCTCCCTAGCTTATTGGCCCCCTCTTGGATTTGATTATATGGTACAAATGGCACAACACTCTCCCTCGATATCCGGATCAGCTCATTCACACTGCTCGCATCCGAAAACACCTGGCTTGCTTATTTTACTCCAACATCTCATAGCAACTAATTGTACATACGTAGATAACAATTGATCAAGGAATGAATTTTGAAATAAATAATAATTTCTTAAATGCCTCGCTACTAACTCAGGACCACATGCTTCCATCTAGTGTAGCTATGGCTAGCTGACTTACTACTACTATATTAGTGAGTACAGGATGGAAGACATACACATTCCGATGGACTATATATATGCCAGCCAAATCCCTAGCTAGGTCATCAGATATCCATGTACATTATCATGAGTATTATCACTGCCCAACTAGCTGGATGCAATTCGTTCATGCTTTATATTGTTTTCTCTTGCTCTTCACATGACGCATACATGCATGCAAAACATGTATGGCTCTCACTCGAAACGGCCGCGCTGGACCTCACCAAATTAACCATGCATTTTCCTTAGAATTTGTGACGTAGTCAAAAGAGGCGCCAGTGCAGTGGCAGATAGATCTTTTTTTGAGTGGTCATGGTTTATCTTTGATTGATATATTTCTTAATATTATGTTTATACTTAGATGCTCTTAACATTTCCGACACGCAGGGAGTATTAGCTTATTCCGTCGAATTAATCATCCCTAGCTTGTTGCATGCACGTATAGAACATGCATGCATGCAGCGTGACTATGTCGACGGTGCTTTGCATGCATTGCTTTTGCTGTTGCTGGGAAGAGAAAGGGAGGAGGCTGAGCGCGATCGGCGTCGTCCACTTCCTATCCCTAGCTTAAATACATGTCTGCGTCAACCAAAAACAGTGCAAGTACATGCGAGATGCGACAGATGTGTGTTCTACTCAACAATCTCCTAGCGAAACAACATGTCCATTGTCAACTACTACTCCCTTCAGCAAGAAAATATAAATACGCCACTCATTTTTGTTTGAACACTGTACATCTGTACCATCAGCTACCCCCTCAATCTGCATACATGGAGTCTTTTTCCTACTTACCTAAATCACGTAGATCCAAATTTATGACCGTGAAGCTGGCTGAATGCAGCACTACAGGAGAAACAAACTCGATGGGATCGAGTTTTAAGCATGCATCATCCAACCAGCTAGTAATTTTTGACATCGATCGAGTTCCGAGTATACGCACCCTCCGTCGTGGATGCCATCTCAGCATCATCTTAGAACAATTACGTGCTACCACTAGCTAATCAATAACTGTAAGAAGGGCTCCCCGAAAAAAGTGGATCGGCCCCCAGGTCGCCCACCGTGCTGGCGACACGGGTGGCAAGACCGCCGCCCCTCTCTCTGCCCCCCTCCGCCCCTTCTGTCCCCGCCGTCGCCGGCCGGAACTGCATGGACAAAACCCTTGCGGTGGTCGGTCACGGCAAGCCCTCGCGTGGTCGGGTCGGCTCCGACGGCGCTCTTCGGCAGGCTGCCGCGGCAGGATAGACACCAGGCTAATCGGCGCGACTTCGGCGACGTGGATCGGTGCAAGGCAGATCAACGCGTCTTCCTGCTGTGCCATTCGGTCGCCAGTACGCTACCGGCTATGCCCTACTTACTGATGCTGACAGTCGGGGCTCCTCGAGCGGCTAGCAGCGGCAGGCGCCTTTCTTCATGGTGCTTATCATTACCATTCACAAAAACCAGCGCGGTACAGCCTCCACATGGTCTCATTAGCCAACCACTCGGGATGGAAGAAAGCGTGCTCTGGTGATGCAGTACAGGAAGAGCACCTTGGCATCAGCGCCATAATGAGGCAATGCGCGCACGCCGGTGGTGAGCGGGCGGACGAGCAGCTGTTGCTCACGGCGGCTCAATTAGCGGCACGGCGGCGTCAGCAAGGCGGCGGGTTCGACCACGACGACAACGGCAGCAGCAGCACGGCATCGGGAGGCGGAGGGAAACGGCGCGGTCGCTGCTACAATTGCGGCCAGCGCGACCATTTCCGGCGGGGATGCACGAAGCCGAAGAAGGCGGAGGAGGCGGAGAAGGCTCTCCTCGCCGACATCGACGACGATGGGACAGCCCTCCTGTAGACCGTGGCTTAGGGGGTGAATGTTAGCAATAAGCCACGGTGAGCGCGGCCAGTGTGCGTGTGTGTGCGAGCTGGTCGAGCCAGGCGCCGGTCGGTGGCCGCGTTGGGTCCGTGGCGGGCGTGCGTGAGTGCGTGCGTGTGTGGCACGGGGTGTGCGTGTGCGTGTGCATCTAGTGCGTGTGTGTAGGGCCAGATTGTTGACGAGCCGTGCGGGGTGATCGTGGCCCATCTGTTGGAGGCTCACCGTGTGCCGTGCGCGTCGGAGCGCGCCGTGGACGCGGCCAGAGCGGGTGGATCGGGCGCACGAGAGAGTGGAGGCGTGGGTACGTGCCCTGGCACTGGCTCTGTGTATAAAACCCGTGCGGTGACCGTTGTAACAGCCGTGGCGTCGAGTCTGTGCTCGGAGTAAAGTTGTTCGTGCAGCGGGCGATCGTGGGCCACAAGATGCAAATACAAAGAGCACACCCAACGTTTGTATATATCTAGGATGCACAAAGTCAAAATCAACACATGCATACAAAAACACGCCAGCAAATAATAAAGTCATATAAGACCAAAGCTATGCTCAAGCGAGGAAAAAAAAACCAAAACGATCAAAACGCCACGGAACAACTAGCAGCTAGCTTGAGACGTGTGTGCCTTGGAAGAAGAGCGCCAGCCCCACCTGGTGCTTCATACGTACAGTAACCAAGCAAGCTAGCACGCACGGTACGGCCATCTCTGGCGAGAACATGCAAATATCTACTCTAGCATGTACGTACGACCATCCAATGTCAGGCATGGTTCGTTAGAGGAAAAACGAGACGCGTTCCCAGCTTGTGGTTTGGTACATCTACATTCTAATGTATGTCTACTAGGTAGATAAGCACGATTTTTACTTAGGCTGTTGTGCATGCATTGCGTGATGTAATGCTAAATGGGGATTACTTAGGGGTGAGATATCGGAATGATCTCTGAGCAGCCCAAGTCAAGAAGCTCGTATCCGGTAAGATTCACACCCATGGTTTTCAATTTCAGTTTCAGAAAAATTTCAGCACCAACCGAAATCACTTGAATTCAGTGAATTTCAGCGATTTCGGTTTTCATTTCGGTTAAAAAGCCGAAATATTCACTTGAATTCAATTCAGATTTTGATTTTTTTTTTTTGAAAATTATTTGAATTTCTGTGTACTACTGAAATTGCCGAAATATGCCGAAACGTAATATTTCAGTTTTTTTTTCCGCAGGTAACGTAATATTTCAGTTTCTGCTGAAATTAATGAAATTCAGTGAATTTCATCGAAACATCACTGAAAGTGAAAACCATGGTCACACCTCACACATATATTGTGCATGCATGCATTCTTCATGTGAACAGAACGAGAATACTATATAAATCATGAACGAATTGTATGCATCTAGGTGTGCAGTGATATACTAATGACTATATAATATGCATAGCTATTGGATGATGTAGCTAGGCATTTGGCTGGTGTCCATATATATAGTCCATCGCAAGAGTACATCTTCCTTCCTCCCGTAACAAATACTAGTAGTAATAAAACAGCAAGTTGTAGCTTCAACTTAGATGGAAGCATGTAGTCTCGGGGTGGTAGATCTTCCGATTAATTGCAATGAGATGTTGGAGTGAAACAAACGAGCCAGGTGTTCTCCAATACAAGCAGCATTTAAGAGTCGATCTAGCTATGAAGGGTGACTGACGTGCCTTTTGTGGTTCTTGATGCACAAGGAATTTAGAGCTGAGGAAGCCGAAAGGGTTATCAGAAATGTATGTGTATTTGCTAATGTTTCCCCTGTCGCATGTCCAAGAAAAGCACTGGGAGTGGAGTGGGTGATCACTACTCACAGTTAGCGCATGCTTTCTGCACTCCCAAGCTGCTCGAATGACTGATCCTCCTCCAGTCAACAAATTATCAATGTTCTCTATCATAGCACACCCGAATGCCAGCTAGATCCCAATGGCCTGCATTAAGCACACCCACAAGAAATATGAAGTCTCAGTCCCAGATGGTGTTAGAGAGAGCCAAAAGTACCGCGGCGACCAAACGTGTGAGAGGGACATGTCCATTGGCGGCGACAAGGCGAGCGTCGGCGGTGGTTTCATCGCCAACTAGAACCATGACTACGTCGTCATTGGTGGTGTTGGCGGCTTCCTCGTCAACGAGAACCTCGACGACAGTGAGGGTCGCAATAACAAGAATTTATGTAAGTTCCCCCAATCCTGTAACTTACTAGGGATTGTGGATGTGTTTGGATAGGCAGTTAGGCTCCAATACGTGAACTATACCGACTACTAAGCCGGAATGCTACCCTTATTCTAAGAGAGAAAAAACCACCCGTACTCTCCTTCTTCCACGACCAAACTTGGCCCCTTACTCTGCCGCCGGACCTTTTCCACCCGGCGCACCTCCTTGTGCCGCTGTCTGCCACCACTTTCTCACGGACGCTTTGGAGGTATCAAATGACTTGTTCCTTCAAGAGAGAGAGAGAGAGGGAGAGTAGGCGAGCACCTACACATGTGCATGCATGGACATCCAACGTGGGTGGTATGTAGCTAGTGTAATTAATAAACATACAATATATACGTACGTTGGTTGAGGTGATGTCAAGGCCACGTGCTCGCACCATGCATACGACGTGAGGGTCAACCAGTTTAGCATCGATTGATCAACCACGTTAGGAAGTTCAATTAAGTTGAAGCTAGCCAACACGGTCGTTCTTAAATTCCTGCGTGCCGCGGCGTGTTGGTACATCCTGGCGCAAGCCATCGCCCCACTGCTCGTGGAGCTCGCCGTTCACACTGTGCTTTCGGCCCATCGTCGCTCTCCCCTCCTGCGATGTCGTTCGTCCACCGCGCACTCATCAGGCCAACTCAATTGTATATGCATGTGTGGCTCTTCATGTGAAGGAGCCACACATGTTTTGCATGTATGCATTCGTCATGTGAAGAATAAGAAAAAAATAATATACAGCATGAACGAATTGCATGCAGCTAGGCTTGCGGTGATATACTGATGACTACATACATAGCTATCGGATGAGCGAATTGCATGCAGCTAGATTTGGCATTTGAGTGGTACTACTACTAGTCACTTGCGGTGATATATTCCATTGCAAGTGTACAACATCCTTCCTGCCGTGACTAGTAGTAGTAGCAAAGTCAGCTAGCTATAGCTTAAATTTAGATGGAAGCATGTAGTCCTGGAGTAGTAGATATATGATTAATTGCAATGAGATGTTGGAGTGAAACAAACAAGCCAAGTGTTCTCCAATGCATGCAGTGTGTAAGAGTCGATCCAGCCATGGAGGACGACTAGCATGCCATTCATATCGTCGAATCCATCAACCAGCAATGGTGTGGCGATCGCCGTGTGTGAGGCACCCGTGCATGGGCCTGATCAGAGACATGGGTCATATGACGGCCGGTCGCGGTCCGACCTCCCCATGATGGGCCCAACCTCTATCGGTGGCACTAGACTCACTGGTCTCCTTTTTAGTTAACTACCACATGTAGTAACTCTAGGAAGTATTAATATATTTGCAAAAGTTGTTATCATGTATGTGCCGTTGCTTATAAGCAGGGCCGTTGCTTATTGCCATTCTAGCAATTAAAAATTATTGCCTCCCTCAAAACCAATATTGCTCAACAGCTCAAACATATCGATCGTTAGACAGGTACAAGTTTAATTTATATGAGATGTTGGAGTGAAAAAAACTAGCCATGTGTTTTCCTATATAATGAGCATGAAAGAGTCAATCGGACTATCGAGGAAGGTTATCGTGACATGCTTACCATCCAATCCATCAGTTGGCAATTATAAGGCGAAAGCCAGGTGCCGTCGTGTTGTCCATGGACCCGAGCAGCTTTGGGGGTCCTACTACCACTGGTACTGTCCGATCTCCCCAAGTTGGGCCCAGCCTCCATTAATCGGCAATGCTACAGCTTGTCAGATCAATGGACGGGTTTTATCAAACTCTTGGTTACCAAACTCTTTGGGGAACATCATCCCTAAAGTTAGTACTCCCTCTGTTTTATAATATAGTGCATATAGATCTCTTCGAAAGTCAAATTTGACAAACTTTGACCATGTTTAGGGATAAAAATATTTATATTTAGAATAGCAAATGTATATCATCGGATAAATCATGACTTAAATATTCGTATTGTATGTGTTTGGTATTGTAGATATAGGTAATTTTCTCCATAACTTGGTCAAAGTTTGCTAAGTTTGACTTTTTAAAAAATCCATATGCACTACATTATGGAACGGAGGGAGTATGTGTTAGTGCCAGCGCAACGTGTATGGGGTTCCATTCTCATTATTTGGCCACTTGAAAAAACTTGTTGATTTCCTAAAAAATAGAACTTGTGTCCATTCTTCTGTAATTAGTCTCCAGTCTAATTAGTTAAATTATAAAAATGAGCACCTATGTTTTGATGGGGAATGTGGACATGTATAAACATTGAAACGATTGAATTTGCGTAGAAATTTTGGGCGCGTCTAATAGACATCGCCTTGTCCACACCAACGCCTTTTTTATTTGATTAGCTCACAAATACTATACACCAAACCGAGCTATTTTCATTATCAAAGACGATGATTAAAGGGGGTACAAAATAATAAATACTTTTAATGTATGCAGATGGGAGGATATAGAGATGCCACACAACCGGTTAAGTTGAGCAAAAAAACAAAAAATGGCTACACTTTACTTCGAATCAACCATGGAGATCAATATACTGTCGTCTAATTACATCAGACTCTAAGTTAGATCTACTTGAAAGAGGTCAACAGACTAGGAATTAATTGACACGCTGCGAGTTCGGCCTGCCGGGCTGCTAGCTCAACCAGACCAGTTCCAGTGAATGAAGAATCGCACTACTACCAGTATGGAGCGTCGAATAAATTGGATACGGCTGGGCATGCATTGATTAGCAAATCTTACTTGCCAAACGGGCACATGCCAACACCATGCACCATTAATAATACCACTTGGATCTCACTTCACCGGCCGGCTATAAATCAAGAGGATTGAAATGAGCTTGCCGGAGTTCGATCCATCCATAAAACGACAGACATTGATCGAGATCGAGAGAGCAGCTGGCTGCTCGATAATGGCAAGGGCTTGTGGTTAGTGGGTCAACGCCGCGGCGGTGATACCAGTGCTGCTGCTGACCATGGTGCCATCAGCATCATCAGCCGTGTGAGCTCGTGGCTCTCCTGACTGGCCTCCTCCCTAACGTTTTAGGGCCTCTTTTGGTCGAGAAAAAATCACCGTAAAGTTTCATCATGTTTGGACATTGTTTGATACTGATTTTTTGAAAAGCCAAAAACAAGCAAAAAAAAAAGCAACTGGCACTGAGCACTGAGTTAATAGGTTAGTTCCCACAAATGATATAAAATTGCATATAAAGCATATAAAGTATCCAAGATTGATAATATTGTTGGGACAAACCCACCGGCGACGAACGCCGAGAAGACTCCGGCGACACAACGCCGGACAAAGGTAGACGAAGAAGACACCACGATCTTTTCGGCGACGAACGCCCCGGCCGACGAACGGCCTGTATGTTGGCTTCTTCTCTCACAACAACTCGAACACATACATAGAGGTACACACGCACACACGTAGCACAACCTAGAAGAACTCTCACGTCGACCGGGCGCATACCACGATCCCGACGGAGACTACATCTTCCTAGGCCCCTCTTTCTTGGCTCGGCACATACCGGCACTCGGCAAGACATGCCGTTGACAGCTGCAGCGCCACACATCTCCTCAGGCCGACACACGGCCCGGAGATTCATCGCGCAGCCGCCGGCAATCGCCGCCACCGCGGGCACGCCTCCAGCAGGGGGAACGACGCTCAAGACAACCAAGCTCTGATACCAAATGTTGGGACCGAACGGATGAAGAAGAAGGAGAGGACACTGGTGGCTTTTCCGGCGACGAACGCCTCGCCGCACGAACGGCGCCTCGCCGCGCAAACGGCGTTTTTTTCTTCTCTCGAGCTCAAACTCGGCTCCGGACAACACCGGATACCACAAGCAGTACATGACCGAGGGTTTTATACCCAGTGCACACACACGCACGCATGACCAGGCCACGGCCACACACCGGCCACTAACAACTCCCTAGCTACAAGCACATGCACACACACAGCCAGCTAACTCACTAACCAACCACGTACTAATCAGGGAATCGCTCCATGATCCAGACGAAGCGGCCGGCTATGTAGCTAACTACCTTATCCATGCACACGATTCCATCAACTCCACGCACGGACGCTCCTGCATGTACGAACTGACGCAGCTCGCACGACTCGGGCTGGCTGACCACGGCTATGGACGCGGCCACGCACCGGCGTCCGGACTCGACCGACACGCACAAACATGCTGGTCACCACCGTGGCGTGGCTTATTCCTAACATTCTCCCCCTAAGCCATGACCTTGCCGTCGCCGGAGTTGTTGCAGCTCCCGTCGATGTCGTCGCCATGGCCGCCACTACGGCCTCCACCCACTTCCTTGGCGACACACGCCGAGCTCCTTCTCCGCTGGCGATACACGCCTGACGTTCCGGCGACATACGTCGTCTTCCTCGTCTCCGGTTGCGGCGACATACGCCATCTCCTCCGGCTCCGGCAACACATGCCGTTGACAACTCATAATATAATAGCATGAAACAATAAAAAATTATATATACGTCAAAGAAAAAAAAGCTCGCATCAACTCGGTGGATCAATAGGCAATGGAGAGGCCCATCAATCGATATCAATGCAAAGAGTAGAGATTGCCATGCAACGGATGCACTAGAGATATAAGTGTATGAAAGCTCAACATGAAACTAAGTAGGTGTGCATCCAACTTGCTTGCTTATGAAGATCTCGGGCATTTAAGGAAGCACATCATCGAAATATATACAAGCTAAGTTCTATAATGAAAAATTCTTACTAGTATATGAAAGTGATAACACAAACCAAGCCAACACCAGTATTCTCATCGCATATTTCCTTTGTAATAGTGAATAAGTGCATGCCAAAATACAGGAATACTGGTTTCTTCCTCGTGATAACTTATCTAACAAACAAATTGCAAAACAGAAGTTCTGCTTTGATTTCACGGGAAAAAATAACATAGAAAAGGATGCAAGAAAGCACATTGTCATGATAACTGCATTCATGTAAATTTGCCATTTTTCAAGTCAGAATTCAAAATTGAGATAGTAGAACATAGATTATAATCTATATTGACCAAGTATATTTTGATAGCAATTGTAAACTTGCAGGTGTTATATTATCAGAAGTAGTCAAAACAATGATGCAATGAGTGCTTACTCTGGTTTGCAAGAAAGAGTATATGCATGATCAAAACTATGACACTTAGTTTGGCTTATCTAGTAGAAAGCCTAATCAAATCATATGATAAAGATAGAATTGAGTTGATTCTTGAAATTAACGCATGGAAATGTGGATGTAAGTAAAATTAGCGTATCTTATGTACAAATACTTGACTGGTTTGATCTAATGAAATATGGTATGTACCCATGTTGAATTTGAGACCTTATATCAGTGAACAAACATGATAAAAAAGTAAGTGTAATATCTATTACCTCCATCTCAAAAAGCTTGTACAGATGTATCTAACACTGAAATGTGTCCATATATCTAGACAAATCTAATACAAGCTTTTTGGGACGGAGGGAGTATTTCGCAACCACAATTATTCATGTGGAGAAAGAAGTTTGGGAATATGTACAATGAATGTGTTTGCTAGAGAAGTGCATGATGGGCGATATGAAGCAAGTTGCTAGGAAGCCAGCAGGGGATAGAAAGAAGTAATTAGTACCGTGGTGCTGGATAGGGGTTCAGCGTTTGTGGCAATTGGCCGCAGCGGGACAGTAAAAACATGGATGACATTGTGGTCAATTCGCCATGAACATGCATAGCAAGCACGCGGAAGATGTGAGTTGATGTGGTCAAGCTTGATGAGCACGGGATGGAGGCAACAGCGCACCAAGCATGACGGGGATGATTGTAGAGAACCTTAGCTAAGAGGATGAAGATACCCGCTTGAGGAGGATAGAGGCAACACTGCACCAAGCTTGATGTTCTCTTGTATGTTAAGCTAAATAATGAAATCCTTTGCATGATTACTTTGTTACTGTCAAAAATAATAGACAAAAGTATGTATACCTGAACTGAACAGTAGCTTTCATGATCACTTCATCTTCCTTTCCGCTGAGGAACGACAACGGACTGTTGGCTTCTGGATTTATTTAACAACAGTAAAAAAAAAAAGAGCACTGTTCTGCTTGAGCACTGCTTAAAAACATCTGAACAAATCTCAGTACTCCACAAATTATTATTAACAGATCTACATAAGCGCTCGTGGTTAGATATGCACACATATATTCCTCTTGAAGAAGCTAGGGATCAAGCCAGTTTATCAAAGTAGCTCTGGTGTAGAGATTCCTCGGCGCGGGGGCTGCAGATGTAGAACACATATAATGGGGTAAACAGAAGCGCTAGTGGTTAGATATGCACACATATAATTCCTGTTTATGACGCTAGGGATCAAGCCAGTTTATAACCTCTTATATCATGAATTCAACATGGTATGGAGAACCGGGCAGAAAATTTGGAGATGCAGAGTGACTTGCCTAGGAGTTTCAAAGGCGAAGAACTCTAACAGCACATGTAGATCGTCCACTCAACATCGACGACGAGGGCCACCGCACGATGTGCTTGAAAGTTGAAATTTCCATCCGTACACATCCCCTCAGCCGCGCCATAGATCTTTCGATCGATCCATATTGGTCGTTTTTAAAGGAAGCTCGGTTGGATCATTGAGACCTGGAGATTCAAAGGATGAAGAGAAGGTGATCGGGGACAGGTTGGATTAGATCTTGGCCATCTTGAATCAGTTGTAGGTGGAGGGCATGGATAGGCGGCGCAGCGAGGAAAAGAATAGGAGGACGGCGCTGATGTAGACCCTAGCGCTAGCAGGAGATTTTTTTCCCAGGGCGCCTCAGTTTCTTATTTTTTATTTTTATTTTTGTATGGAGAGCTGGGGAGGAACACGTGTACCCATACGTCCATACCCCGGCCGTACGTACGTTGGATTGGAGATCGAGTAGAAAATCTTATTCTCTGATTACGTATTGTGGTTGGATGGTTAGAGGGACTGTGGTATCCCCAGCCCACCAGGTTTCAAATCCTGGTGCTCGCATTTATTCCTGGATTTATTTCAGGATTTCCGGCGATGCGCATTCAGTGGGAGGAGACGTTCCCGTCGACGACGAGGTGCCTACGGTGACTTCGTAAATTTCAAGATGATATGCCGGCTCAGTCTCTCGGAGGTGCTCATAGGGGTAGGGTGTGCGTGTGTGCGTTCATAGGGGTGAGTGTATACGCGTGTATATGAGCGCTTGCGTCTGTACTGTGTTCAAAAAAAAAAAAGATTACGTGCGTTTGATCGCCATATAAACTGTTACCTAATGCTTTCGTCCGTACATTGGTCCTATCCGCAAACGTACCCTGCAGGCTACTAGTCTACGACAAATCGACGCAAGAAGAAGCGGCGGCCATGGCCTTCTTCCCTCACGACGACGTCCTACTCGAGATCCTCACTGACGTCAAGGACGACGCAGCCACCCTATTCCGTTGTGCGACGACATGCAAGCGGTGGCGTGCCCTCATCGTTGACCACCACTTTCTCAGGCGCTGCTGGCCAGAGAACGCTTCCTTCATTGGGTTCTTCACAGGTGAACGATGTGCAATGGGGCGATTGGTCAAAGGAATCGTACCAGCGCCACGGTCAGAGGTGGGCCGTGGTTGTCGTGCTCTTAGACCCTTCTTGCATGTTGCCTCCACCAGCTTCTTAAATCACGCGGTGCCAATCACCTCGCGTCATGGCCTCCTTCTCGTGAGCCTCGCTTTCGGTCGCACTGGTTCGGATCAGGCTGACCTGGCAGTGTGCAATCTGGTCACCGGCACGTATAACTTGCTCCCTCCTCTACTGTGCGGGCGGGCGTCCGACGACCATGACTCGAGCGGATATGCCATTATAACGAGTGCGGACTGCCCCTCCAATGATGAACAACCTCCAATGATGTTGCCAAGAAACTATACGTTCTTCAAAGTGGTACTCATCAGCTCCAGCCAGAATGACACAAAATACCATCTTCATACGTTCTCATCCGACGAAGCGAGCTGGAACATGCATGCATACTAAGAGCTTCGACCGTAATATGGATCCGGATGCCTATCAATGGTTTGGTACTGCTGCCGTAGGCCATGGCATGGCACACTGGATTTATTGTATTAGTTGGGGTCCTAGGGACGGGTTACAACTTTACCTCGTTAACTTGAATATACATACCAGTCACGTCTCCTTGAAAACATTCCCTTCCCCCGCGAACTTTCCCACAGGTCGCCCATGCCTTACACTAGCCGTCGACGGGGTTGTATCGCTTCTCTGGATGTATAAATCAGGTCACCGGCTAGAGATAGAGATATGGGAACAACAAAAGGAAAATCAAAATGTGGACTGTACTTCGGAATGGCCCTGCACCCAGAGAATCGAGCTAAAACAACCCAAGGAGACTCGAGAAACAGAGCTATACTTGTCCGGACAGATGTGTGGCACATTGCTTGTCACCGATAGACACCATGAGCGTGTGTACACTGCCGAACTTGAAACCGGAACGATTGAGGAGGTGGTGGACTTGCCTCCTGGTAGGAGCAATGTAGTCCGTGAGGAGGTTGTGCCCTTGGAGATGGATTGGCCGGCGTTTTTCGCCTCTCGGCTTGGTAACAGGTATAGCTAGCTAGTACATATACATTTATTTATATCCAAAATATTGCTAGACGAATTATCGACCGACTGGAGAAGCTGTTTAGACATTATCTAGACCCCCGCAAAAAAAGAGACATTAGCGAGGTTGATTTTTTTCTTCGAAAAGGAGGATGACCCCCGGCCTCAGCATCTGGGAGATGCATGCATCCATCTTATTAATTATACACAAAGACCTTACAAAGTAGTACATCAGGTAGTCTGAAGCCACCATCTTAGCAACATCTGTCGCTACTTCTATCCACTTGATGAAAGGGTGCCGATAGTCCGAGCCTAATATCAAACAGACATCGCACAAATGCCTAACATCTAAAGCCGGAGACCACAACCAAGCCACATACCGGGTATGGGGTGCAAACCGGTCCGACGCACTCTCATAGGTCGTCGCCGCCGTCTTCCACTGATCCATCTTCATTAGCGAGGTTGATTAAGTGTTAATTATGTTACTCAATTGACAGTATCAACGATTGTTGACAGTTTCACTTTGTTGGTCTGTTTTCTGTTTTTGGGCAATAGTTCCAGAGTTCCTCTCCCATCTCCTGGTGGCAAGACGGCTCCAAAGAGAAGGAGACGAGGCAGCAGGAATGGTAGGCACTGTGGTGGCACGCCAGCAGAGCTGTGACGTGACGAGGCAACGAGTGGTCTGGTCACTGTGTTGCAAGGAAGGAGATGATAACCAACTTATAAAACTTTTATGCAAAAGGATTTAGGTCCGTTCAAGATATCCTACAATACAGGGATATTCTGCGGCTGAGTATTGGCCTTTAGAAAAACTAGAGATGATCCCCGCGCATTGCTGTGGGAATTTGTGTAGTTATTTCTATGGGATTTGACAGTATGGAACTTTTGTATTTGCATTAACTATATGGTGATTGAAAATAAAGTACTTGTAATTTATTATATTTAATTATTATATATTTGGACAATATTTTACTGAATATGAGTAGCATGCATAGTGCATGTTAAGGTGGGTCTTTTCTAATGGATGGTGGGATGGTGAGTTAGCATAGTTGCATGTTGATAGGATTAAAGTTAGTGGGGGTATGCATGATGGCATGATGGATTGGCATAGTTTCATGTTAAGAGAATTTAGTTACTAGAGATCAACGATTTAGGTATGGAGATGCTGTTTTGAAAGCTCCAACTTCTTCACTTGTGAACTGTAACGCCCAATATGGAGCTCTATCGCAATCTTGTGATGAAGTCAAGATCGTGACAGAACCCCATTTTGGATCGCATAGCAAGGTGATTCTCAAATACATACAACCGAATGAACAGATGAGGGTACCAGATAAAGGCTTACACTCGCCACATGCTACAACATAATATATCATAATCATCATACAATCATCCAAAAAAAAAGACAGGGTCCGACTACGAACGAAATCAAACGAGAAAACACCACCCTGCTATCATCCCCGGATCAACCGACTAGGGCCCACTACGGATCATCTGGCATCGTGATGTACATACGTCCACACTCATCGTCATACTCCCAATGGAGCGCCTCGGGCTCACCTATGTCTGACTCAAGCGTACCTACAACTGGTGTTGTATAGTAATCTGTGAGCCACGGGAACTCAGCAATCTCATCACCCAAGGTAACAAAACTATTTAAGCTTATAGGAATGGAAGGGGTAATGTAGTGAGGTTGCAGCAAGCACTAAGCATGTTAAGTGGCTAACTTACGAGTACAAGAATTAAGATGAGCATACTACGCATAACGGTTGTGTAGGATCGAAAGTATGTCTAGAGGGGGGGGGTGATTAGACTACTTGACCAAATAAAACTTAACCTTTTCCCAGATTTTAGTTGTAGGCAGGTTTTAGCAATAGTACATGTCAAGCATCACCCTACACATGCAATTCTAAGAGTATAGCAGCGGAATGTAAGCAATTGCATATGTATGTAAAGGAGGGATTAGAGATTTCAAACGCAATGAAGACACGCAGGATTTTTGGCGTGGTTCCGATAGGTGGTGCTATCGTACGTCCACGTTGATGGAGGCTTGAACCCACGAAGGGTAACGGCTGTGCGAGTCCACGGAGGGCTCCACTCACGAAGGGTCCACGAAGAAGCAACCTTGCCTATTCCATCATGGCTTACGTCCACGAAGGACTAGCCTCACTCGGGGTAGATCTTCACGAAGTAGGCGATCTCCTTGCCCTTACAAACTCCTTGGTTCAACTCCACATCTGGTTGGAGGCTCCCAAGTGACACCTAACCAATCTAGGAGACACTACTCTCCAAAAGGTAATAGACGGTGTGTTGTTGATGAACTCCTTGCTCTTGTGCTTCAAATGATAGTCTTCCCAGCACTCAATCAACTCCTCACAGATTTGGCTATGGTGGAAAAGAGATTTGAGTGGAAAGCAACTTGGGAAAGGCTAGAGATCAAGGTTCAAATGGTAGGAATGGAATATCTTGATCTCAACACATGAGTAGGTGGTTCTCTCTCAGAAAATGTATGGTGGAAGTGTAGGCACGTTCTGATGGCTCTCCTTACTGAGAAGGATGGGGTGGAGGGGTATATATAGCCTCCACACAAAATCCAACCGTTACACACTTTTGACCCAACTCGGTGGCACCGAAACAATCATCTCGGTAGCACCGAACTGTGTAAAAGATATGAACTTTAGGAATCTCGGTGGGACCGATACAAACAACTCGGATGGACCGAAGTGCAATGGCTTAGGGCAATCCTCATCTCGGTGGCACCGATTGCATCAACTCGGTAGGACCGAAGTGAAGCAATAAGGCAACAGAGAGTTGGCAAGCCATCTCGGTGAGACCGATTTGCAAACTCGGTGAGACCGAAGTAAATGCAAACGATTACAGAGAGTTGGCAAGGCCATCTCGGTGGGACCGAGATCCATTTCGGTGGATCCGATTTGTTAGGGTTTGGCAGTGGCTAAGTCTTGGATGAACTCGGTGGGGCCGGATTGGAAATTTCGGTGGGGCCGAGTTGGACTTTAGGTTTAGGACATATTTGGGTAGAGAGAGTGGTTGAGGGTTTAGGAATACTGTCACTAAGCACTTGAGCAAAAAAACCATTAAGCAACACCTCACCCCCTTTTAATAGTATTGGCTTTCCTATGGACTCAATGTGATCTTGGATCACTAAACCAAAAATGTAGAGTCTTGATCTTTGCCAATTCTTGTCCTTAGCATTTTGAGGGGTCCACTTCTCTAGTCCATGCCATGCCAATCATTGAACATCCTGAAATCTTAATCTTGAATGGACATTTGTTCAATGAGATATATGTTGTTATGAATTACCAAAACCACCAAGAGAGCAAATGTGCTTTCAATCTCCCCCTTTTTGGTAATTGATGACAACATATAGATCAAAGCTTCGACATATAGATTAACTTAATGAACTACATCGTCGCTTTGAGAAGTATGTGATAAGCAAGAGCTCCTCCTAAATTTGTGCATTATTAAAAATTTGCGTTTGAATGCAAATGCACAATCGATTAGGCTCATGGGTTACTCTTCCATGTCACATACATCTTGGTGGAGCGCGCAAAATGATAAGATTGAAATAATAGGCACGCATCACCATCATAAGTAATTGATCATACAAGATAATGGTAGAGATAAACATGGAATATCACAATAGGCATAATATGATCAATCAACATCGTATCTCACAAGTATAAACGACAGAATACTATAGCAAGCACACACACATAACAAAGTATCAACGAACAAGCAAACAAGTAGCAAAAGAAACTCTCGAAGCAAATCAAAAACAAGAAACTCTCTCTCTCAAAGCCTATGATCTATACAAATTCTCCCCCTTTGGCAACAAGTACCAAAAAGTTTGAATCGTATAGCACTAGTCGGCTCTCTAGGCACGGTCCTCCGAAGACGATCTCCTGATGGCGGCTCCGGTGTGCGTAGACGGCGTTGAGATGAGAGCGTCCGCGAATGCTTCTGCTGATGACTGCTGGACTGGAGGTGTTGAGACCTGCTGTGGCACTGTGGCTGTGGCGGCTGGTGCAGATACTGTGGTCCGTGGATCCATAACTGGTATCGCAGCTGCCTCACTAGGCTCTTCAAGAGTGAATTGTATGGACTGTTTTGGCACTTTCCTTACAGCAGTTCTTTTCTTGACAGAAGTAGGCTTTGTGCTGTACTCCTTAGCTAGCACTACTCTCTTCTTCTTTTGTATAGTTTCACTTGCAACAAAGTCCTCATCCTCACTGTCTGAGGTTTTCTTCTTTCGTGTTCTGGTTGCAGCTTTAGGAAGATCTGGAGAGCTTCTCTCTCCCTCATAGTAACTTTCATTATGGCTTGATTCTTCACTTTGTTCTTCATGCTGCTCTGACCTGTTTTGACTGTCACTGACATCAGACATATTGCTGAGCTGACCCTGTGAATAGATAGGTATGGGTAGAGTAGATGAGTCATCACAAAAAGCAGATTGTTTTTCATAAAAATGAGTTCAAACTTTAGTTCTTGGTTTTCACAGAATGCAGTTCGGATGGACCGAGTTGGTATTCTCGGTGACACCGAAGCACACTACAGAGACATGGCACGCCATTTCGGTCAGACCGAGATGGGTTTCGGTGGCTCCGAGATGCTAGGGTTTCACTGAGACGTTACTTTCGGTCTGACCGATTCGCACAACTCGGTGGCACCGAGATGTACTTGTGCTATCGCCAGGGCCAAATCGGTGGGACCGAAAATTCCTATTCGGTCGGTCCGAGATGCATTCGGCGGAAACCTAAACCTAAAATTTTTGCTCGAGTCTCGTTCAAACGAACTAATCTGGTGGAAAGAGTATTGCATTCGTGGCAAGATTATAGGCAATCCAATCGTGCATTGAATCGGAAAAAGGGAAGCACGAAGGGGATCGAAACTCACCCTAACTCGGTGGAGTTTCTCTACAGCGGCAACGGCGGGGCAGATTGCCGTTGACGGCGACGGAGTCCTGCGGCGAGGGCGCACAGGCGACGACGGCGACGATCCGGAGACCGGAGGGGCGGCAGCAATGGGGCGCGGGTGCGTGACGTTTGAAGAAATTTTCAACCGCACGGTTCGCTAGGAATATATACCCATTCGCTGTCGGTGGCACCGAGTGTAACAAATCGGTAGCACCGAGATGAAAACCTAGATCAATCTAAATGCTTTCGGATCGACCGAGTTGGAATAGGTTGGTCTGACCGAAATCAATTAGAAGGTTTTAGAGGTTCAGCCCTTTCAGATCGGTGGCTCCGAGTGCTCCTCACCCGGAGGGTCCGAAAAAGACTTGTTCAATTTTTGTGATGCAGCAAGAATAGAATTTGAGACAAGAAAGCATAGATAGCTAGAGAAGGTTCTTAGGCATTCTTGTACATCCACTTGGCCAGAAAAACCAAGACAATCAAAACAACAAATGGATGTCCTCGAATGATGAAAACATGCAAACCAACATGCTCACACAATAAGATTGCAAATGAAATATGTGTCAAACATGCACAACCAATTCTAGCATCTATCAAGCAATGGCGATGACTAGGTCATCTATATATGAGTATATTGACTTAGGAACCAAATGAGAACATTTGATCATAGGTCATACTCATCATTTAAGCACAAGTGGGGTTACCACTTTTACATAAAGCATTAATGTGTTCACACCATTAGAGTTGCTTTAGCTCAATTGTTTAGAGCAAAGCTCCCCCTAGATGTGATATCCCCCCCTAAGAGGGTTGAACTAACCTTGGGTTTTGTCGATGATGACTTCATGTAGATGTTGAATATGTGGATGCTCAATGTTGATGTAGACCATCAAAAGTTGGGAGCAATCCTTTGGAGTTTTGTGCTTTCAATACCTACATGGGTTAGTCCCACACAAGGAACATACAAGGATATCCATAGACATATAGTGAAATACACATATGATGATGTCCATGAATGCATTGATTACCTTGTCCCTTGCCTTACCAACAAGAGGGTTTGTGACTCCATGAACTAGTGCAAGATGTGAAAGTTGGTTGCACAAGTCCTTGCCATAAAGAATATGAGTGAAGTTTGTTGGCGGAGTCACCCTCAAGAACTCTCTAGTTCTTCTTCTTTTGGACTCACATCAACTTGATGGGAATCCTTGGAGTTGTAGTAGCACTTGACGAAGTAGAACTTGATGAAGTCTTGGGAACCCACTTGACCATGGCTTGAGGAGCTTTTTCAAATAAGTCAATCTCTTCTTGAAGCTTGTCCTTGCCTTTTAGCTTGTGGTCTTGTGGTGGAAGATCTTCTTGAACTTGTGTTCCCTTGAAGGAAGTAGGATCATACTTCTCTTGTTGAGGAACAAACTTCGTCTTGGGGTATTGACCTTCTTCCCACTCAACTCCATCGGCATTGAACTTTCGTTCAAAACCAACACCTTGGTTCTTCCGATGCCTTCCTTGCTTGCGTACAATTTCCTCAAATTGTTTACTCCCGGCAAGACTCTTGTAAACACCTTTTTCTATAATTCCTTTTAATAGTATATTTTCTTGCTCAAGTGTAACTTGGCTAAGAGAATCATTAGTGGAATCAATAGAACTACTAGAAGCAACAACATTGGATTTAGCATTGTTATTGTTACTACTAGAAGTAGAACCATTTTTACCCTTGTTGCTAGTTTGCTTAGGTTTAACTTGTGGAATAAAGGTAGACAAGAGTAAACGCTTGGCAAGATATGAAGAACTCTTCTTTCGAAGATCGTCATTGATAGCTTTAAGAAACTCATGCTCTTGCTCTAAATTTAGCTTCTCGAAGCGTAGCTTCTCATGAGTTCTTAGAAGTTCTCTATGATCCTCTTGAGTTGTTTCATGAGCTAACTTAAGAGCATTTAGTTGTTTAGTTAGACGCTCAATCTCCTTCATAGCATTGTCACTCGTTTCCTCTTGACTATCATGATTACTAGCATTTTCATTATAGCTCACATCACTAGCCCTATCGACAAGTAAATCATCTTCACCTAGCAAATCATCTTCATCACTATTAAAATCAAGATACTCGGGGTGTGATACCTTGGGGCCTTTTGCCATGAAGCATCTTCCAATTCCTTCATTTGGTGAGTCAAACAGATCGTAGGAGTTGGATGACACAAGTGCAAGTCCTGCAACACCTTCATCTTGACTATAGTCGGAGTTGGAGTGATAACTTCTCTCGGAGTGGTTGTCGGAGTCGGAGCCGGAAACCCATTCACCAACATGAGCTTGATGTCTTCTTCTTGTGTAGCTCCTTGATGACTTGTCCTTACTCTCCGAATCCTTACTTCTTCGAGAGTGTCTTCGTTCATAATAATCATCTCTACTCCTTCTCTCTTTATGAGGTGATTCATCTCTTCTATGTCTTCCTCTTGGTGATTCATCTCTTTTCTTGTAGGGAGCCGTACACTCATTTGAGTAGTATCCGGGCTTTCCACAATTGTAGCAATTTCAGTCACTACTTGATGATCTTCTCTCATAGTGTCTTGAGCTAGAGCTTCTTTCTTTCCCTTTGTTCTTGTAGAACTTGTTGAACCTTTTCACCATTAGGCTTATCTCTTCATTGGATACTAGCTTGTCACTTGAAGTCATTGGAGCATCGGTTGAGGCTTTGTAAGCACCACTTGACTTGTTGTGCAGCTCCTCTTTGTCCTTGAGCGACATTTCATGAGCGACAATCCTTCCAATGACTTCCGTGGGCTTGAGATCTCTGAAATTTGGCATCATTTGGATCAATGTGCAGACGGTACCATATTTTCCATCCAAAGCTCTAAGTATCTTCTTGATGATGAATTTGTCGGTCATCTCTTCACTTCCTAAGCCGGCAATCTCATTTGTGATGAGAGCAAGCCTAGAGTACATATCTGCGACTCCTTCACCATCCTTCATCTTGAACTTGTCAAGTTGACTTTGAAGCACATCCAACTTAGATTCCTTGACGGACTCGGTACCCTCATGCATATCAACCAAAGTATCCCAAATTTCCTTTGCATTCTCGAGGCGGCTGATTTTGTTGAATTCTTCGGGACATAAACCATTGAATAGAATGTCACAAGCTTGAGCATTGTATTGCAACATCTTCAATTCTTCCGAGGTTGCTTCATGATCCGGTTCCTTGCCATCCTCAAAGAAGTCACCTTGCAAGCCAACACGAACAACAGCCCAAACAGCGGGGTTATGACCAAGAATATGCATTTTCATCTTATGTTTCCAGCTAGCAAAGTTTGTACCATCAAAATATGGACTTCTACGGTGATAGTTACCCTCACTAGACGCCATACTCTCCTAGGTTGTGAAACCAAGGCTATGATCACCAAAGCTATGGAAATCAAGGCTTACGGAGACCAAAGCTCTGATACCACTTGTAGGATCGAAAGTATGTCTAGAAGGGGGGTGATTAGACTACTTGACCAAATAAAACTTAACCTTTTCCCAGATTTTAGTTGTAGGCAGGTTTTAGCAATAGTACATGTCAAGCATCACCCTACACATGCAATTCTAAGAGTATAGCAGCGGAATGTAAGCAATTGCATATGTATGTAAAGGAGGGATTGGAAATTTCAAACGCAATGAAGACACGGATGATTTTTAGCGTGGTTCCGATAGGTGGTGCTATCGTACGTCCACGTTGATGGAGGCTTCAACCCACGAAGGGTAATGGCTGCGCGAGTCCACGGAGGGATCCACCCACGAAGGGTCCACGAAGAAGCAACCTTGCCTATTCCACCATGGCTTACGTCCACGAAGGACTAGCCTCACTCGGGGTAGATCTTCACGAAGTAGGCGATCTCCTTGCCCTTACAAACTCCTTGGTTCAACTCCACATCTGGTAGGAGGCTCCCAAGTGACACCTAACCAATCTATTAGACACCACTCTCCAAAAGGTAATAGACGGTGTGTTGTTGATGAACTCCTTGCTCTTGTGCTTCAAATGATAGTCTTCCCAGCACTCAATCAACTCCTCACAGATTTGGCTATGGTGGAAGAGAGATTTGAGTGGAAAGCAACTTGGGAAAGGCTAGAGATCAAGGTTCAAATGGTAGGAATGGAATATCTTGATCTCAACACATGAGTAGGTGGTTCTCTCTCAGAAAATGTATGGTGGAAGTGTATGCACGTTCTGATGGCTCTCCTTACTGAGAAGGATGGGGTGGAGGGGTATATATAGCCTCCACACAAAATCCAACCGTCACTACTGGAATCAGCAAATTTGCCGTCAGCTAGTTCTTTGCCGTCAGCTAGTTCTTTGCCGTCAGCTGGCGGACGGCAAAGAAGCTCTTTGCCATCCGTTTCTAGAAAACCGATGGCAAAGAACTAGCTGACGGCAAAGAAGCTCTTTGCCATCAGCCACCTCTTTGCCGTCAGCTAGCTGACGGCATAGAAGATTTGCCGTCTGCTAGCAGAAGGCAAAGAGGGTGGGTGGCCCACTAACGAGAACGACCTAACGGCCACTTTCTTTGCCGTCTACTGGCGGACGGCAAAGCTTCTTTGCCGTCCGCCAGCAGACGGCAAAGAAAGTGGCCGTTTTAACGGCCGTTTCCCCCCGGCCCCACCCCACTAGCTAGGCTCTTTGCCGTCTGCTAGCAGACGACAAAGAGCTGTGACCTAACTGAAAAGGGGCCGGCGCCCGCGCCCCACCCCTCTCTCTCTCCCCTCTCTCTCTCTCTCCCGGCCCTCACCTCACTCGCGCCGCCGCCCCTCTCTCTTTCCCCTCTCTCTCTCCCGGCCCTCACCTCACCCGCGCCCCACCCCTCTCTCTCCCCTCTCTCTCTCTCTCCCGGCCCTCACCTCACCCGCGCCGCCGCCCCCGGGCCCGAGCTGCCCCCGCCCCGACCCCCGGCGACGCCCCGCCCCGGCGCCCCCTCCCCGCTGCCCCGGCGACGCCCCGCCCCCGGCGCCCCGGCGCCCCGCCCCACCGCCCCGGCGGCGCCACGCCCCCGCCGCCCCGGCTCCCCGCCCCGCCGCCTCCTCCACCACCGCCGGAGCCAAGGTGAACTTTTTTTTGTTTTTTTCTACTGTTATTTGCTGTTTAGGTTTAGGTGTTATTAATAGGTTTAGGTTAGTGGTAGGATTAGGTTAGTGCTAGGTTTAGGTTTAGATAATTAGAAGAAGAAGAAAGTTGAAAAAAAGAAGAATAAGTAGAAGAAGAGGAAAAAGGAAAAAAGGAATAGGGTCGTGGATCGCCGGTCGCCGAGGGGAGAGATGGTGGAGCCAGTGGGTCCCGCCGGTCCCGACGCCGTCGCCCATGCCGAGAATCCCCCGGTCCGAGTGCTGACCCGTCGACCGTGCGTCGCCATACCAGAGGGCGCTCGGGGACGAGCGGGTTAGGGGGTTCCTCGACGTCGATGGAACCCTAAATAGCATGTATCGTTGGTGCGAGATACATGTGGCCGTCGGTGTCGAACACTACATCCACGTCCCACAAGTGACGCCGGCGCCCGGTGTCCCGCGCGCAGCAATAGTTATGGGGGCCGATGACGGTCGAACACCTTGGCAAATTTGTCTGGCAGCCTCTGCGACCGGTTTGGTTGTTTGAAGTTTCAAAACTTGGCTTTAATCCTCATCGCAGAGGCTGCCAGACAAATTTGCCAAGGTGTTCGACCGTCATCGGCCCCCAGAACTATTGCTGCGCGCGGGACACCAAGCGTCGGCGTCACTTGTGGGATGTGGGTGAGCACAAATGACATCTCCTCCTCCCCCCTTCATTTGCTCTGTTTCGGTCTTCGTGCCGATGAAACTTGCTAGCTATAGGTGTCTTCAATCATCAGTATGCGTGACCACTATGCGTCTCCCGTTCGAAAGGGTTACATCTATAAATATGCATGCATTAGCTTATTTATAACCGTGATTCTTTCGAATTGTCCAACGTTATCCATGGACAGCCCGAGTATGTGTAGATTCGGTTCGTTTTCCCATATGCTCTGCTCCAGATCCGATGCAGAATTTCGTCAGTGCCTCCCTGTTGTTCTCCGGGTACACATCCTCTCTGCTTATTGCCGAGACGTGTATCAGGAGAACAGCGGGGAGGTGCTGCCAAAATTTTGCGTCAGATCCGGAGCAGAGCATGGGAAAACGAACCCAATCTACACATACTCGGGTGGGATTAGGACCTATCTTTACCTACTAGCGTCTAGGTTGCATGGACGTAATAAAACTGACAAACTCTATTAACTGATGAATATGGTTTGCTGAATTATGTATATATTTCTTGTGTGTCCAGTAGTTAGGCAAGATGAGTGATCGTGCGTGGATGTACACCGGTCACACTAGTCAGAAAGACATGACCCATGAATGGATAATAAAAACCAAGGGGTTTGTGACAGCCGCATTTGCAAATGGACAGAAAACAACCTGGTGCCCCTGTGTCGATTGCGACAACTATCATAAGAGGTCAGAGTTTGAAATGATCAAACACCTGCAGAAGTGGGGTTTTACGTCTAATTATACGCTCTGGACATTTCATGGTGAGTCTGCCCAACGTGCCAGAGCTGAGGTGGTTCGTCGTCGCACCGACGAGCATGGTACCGGGATCGAAGACATGGTGCAAGACTTTGATGATGCTCGGGATTCGGACGATGAGATGGAGGAATCTGCAAAGGCCTTCTATGAAATGTTGGAGTCTTCAAAACGTCCTCTCCACGAGCACACTGACCTTTGTCAGCTGGATGCCATCGCGCAAGTAATGGCTCTCAAGGCTCAGTTCAACCTGGGCAGAGAATGCTACGACGCGATGATGACGATATTTGGACGCTTTCTACCCAAAGGCCATGTATTGCCAGCAAACCTGTACCAGTCAGACAAAATCCTACGTGCGCTTAAGATGCCCTATGAGAAGATAGATGCCTGTGAGAATGGATGTGCCTTATTTAGGCTTGAGTATGCGGGCTTCAACTATTGTCCCATTTGCAAGTCTTCCAGGTATGTTGTGGTAGACAACGGTATGGGTGAGAAGAGTCAGACCAAAATCCCAGTTAATGTTCTTCGGTATATGCGAATCATACCAAGACTTCAACGTCTTTTCATGGTCGAAGAGACGGCCAGACAGATGACGTGGCATAAATTGGGCAAAAGAACCGAACTAGCTGCAGATGGGAATCCGATGTTGGGACACACTTCAGACGCTTTTGCGTGGAAGCACTTCGATGCTTTACATAAGGACAAAGCGGCAGATCCAAGGCATCCTCGAGTCGCCATCAGCACGGATGGGTTCCAAGTGTTTGGTATGACGGCAACCCAATACAGTTGCTGGGCTGTATTTGTCATTCCACTCAATCTCCCCCCCCGGAGAGATTATGAAAAGAAAGAACATTTTCTTGACGTTGATAATTCCAGGGCCCAACTATCCGGGGAAGAATATGAATGTGTACATGCAGCCGCTTAAGGATGAATTGCAAGAAGCTTGGGATAATGGGATCAAGACATATGACGCCGCTACAAAACAAAACTTCAAAATGCATGTGTGGTACATGTACTCGACGCATGACTTGCCGGCGTATGCGCTATTCGTTGGCTGGTGTGTGCATGGAAGGTTCCCGTGCCCCACATGCAAGGCAGCTCTTCAGTTCTGTTGGCTGCAGGCGGGTCGCAAGTATTCTTGCTTCGACTTGCATAGACAGTTCCTGTATCCTGGCCATAAGTTCAGAAAAGACAAGAAAATTTTCATGAAAGGTAGAGTTGTCAAAAACTCTGCACCACCTGCATTGACAGGCCAACAGGCCCTGGATCAGTTAAACGCTCTCGAGCCTAATCCAGAGCGTCCAGGATATTTCAAAGGGTATAATTCGGAACACGCCTGGACTCACAAGATATGCTTGTGGGATCTGCCTTACTTTAAAGACCTCATTTGCCCACACAACATCGATGTGATGCACATTGAAAAGAATATCGCCGAGGCCCTTTTTGGTACATTGTTCGGCATAGAGGGGAAGTCAAAGGATAACCCTAAGGCTAGAGTCGATCAAGAGGCTCTATGTGATAGACCGTTACAAAACATGCGACAACCGAAAGGAAAGAAGAACTGGAGGAAGCCAAAGGCATGGTTCAATCTTGGAAGGCCAGCTATGAGGGAAATGATCTTGTGGGTGAAAATGCAGTTGATGTTCCCCGATGGGTATGCAGCGAATCTAAAGAGGGGAGCGAGTCTTGACAAATTGAAAATATTTGGTATGAAGAGTCATGATTGGCACATATGGCTTGAGCGGGTAATGCCGGTGATGTTGCGTGGCTTTATCCCTGAGGATGAATGGCTAGTACTGGCAGAGCTGAGCTATTTCTTCCGTGCTCTTTGTGCGAAAGAACTATCGCCTGACGTGCTAGACGAACTGGAAGAGTTGGCGCCGGAGTTGATCTACAAGTTAGAAAAGATCTTTCCACCGGGATTCTTTAATCCAATGCAGCATTTGATTTTGCATCTCCCGACCGAGGCAAGATTGGGGGGGCCCGTGCAAAATCGTTGGTGCTTCGCAACTGAGAGGATGCAGAAGACGCTTCGAGCAAAATGTAAAAATAAACGATGAATTGAAGCATCGATGGCCGAGGCATTCATTACTGAGGAGGCCGCAAACTTCGTGACAGCACACTACAAAGCCAAGAATCGTCATTTGCATAATCCGAAGCCTCGGTACAATGATGGCGACCGTGAAAAAGGTCGATCCAACCTCAGCCTATTCAAAGGGAAGCTCGCACTAGCTGGTGCTTCGAAAGCAATACCGTTGGATGTCGAAGAATGGCGGACCATTTCGTTGTATATCTTCAACAACCTAACAGAAGTGCGGTCGTACATCGAGTAAGTTCTCGGTACATTGTTTCGCAACTTCTAATTCCTTTGAAATGCTCTTATTCCCGGATATGTGATACAGTCGATACGTCGCCAAATTCTCGGATGGAGCGGTGATCCAAAAGGATTCCATCGAAGAGTATGAGCTTCTGGCAAAGCATGGAGGAGGCTATCCCGGTTTCATCTCTTGGTTCAAACAAACGGTAATTTCCATTAGACCATTTCATTTCTTCGTCTAGTTTGCGGCTAATGCAACAATCCTTTCATATTAAACTTGTAGGCTAATGCAGAGTCTATGGACTCCGAATTGAGACAAGTCGCAAATGGTTTTGACTATAAGGTCCGTTCATTTGACAAATACGACATCAACGGGTATCGCTTTCGTACTTTTGGCAAAGAGCTATCTATGGCCGACCAAAAGTCTACAAATTGTTGTGTCTCCGCTGTCGGCGAAGGAGGGGTCGAGTATTATGGAAGAGTTGAAGCAATTTATGAACTTACATTCTTTTGTGAAAACCCACCAAACGTCGTAGTCTTCAAATGTTATTGGTTCCAGCCAAAGGAGACTAGAAGGACTCATGAACATATAGGGCTAGTCGAAATCAAACAAAGCACCCATTTAGATGTTCCCGATGTCTATATTACGGCTCAACAGGCAACCCAAGTTTTCTATCTACCCTGGGCCTGCCAAACTGATCCAAATCTGAATGGTTGGGATGTCGTTTATGATGTGCCGCCACATTTTAGACCACCTCCCCTCAATGAAGATGATTATGACCCTCACATTAACCCAGACACATATGAAGAAGAATTCTTCCAAGAAACACGTGTTTCCAAAAAACGTTTCAAGAACCGCTCTACTTCACCCCAGAACATTGAGGTAGACAGCGACAGTGAATCCGACTTCACCCCTGAGCCGGAACAAGAAGAGACGGAAGAAGAAGAGGTTACTGCTGCGGATGACCTGTCAATGCTTGACCGATTACATAAAGGAGGCCTTCCACATGTTGATGCATTTATTGATGATGCTGATGAGCACGTCATTACTGATAGTGATGATGATTCTGCATTTATTGATCCCGGAGCATATATAGACGATGAAGATTAATATTAGTAATGTCAGGTATTCAATTATTATTATGTACATATATATTATTAATTAGTTCATGTTATTAGGTATTCAACAAAATGACATTGACTTAGCTTATTTTCCTCGAAAATGACATAATAACCTTACTTAGCTCCAAACTGACATACTTTACCTAGGATAGCTATAAAATGACCTATACTTAGCATTTTTCCTCCTAAATGACTTAATATGCTTAGTTAGCAAAAAAATGGCATAACTACCTAGGATAGCTCCAAAATGACCTATACTTAGCTTCTTTAGTTCATTTATGACATACTTAGCATACTTAGGTAAAAAATGGCATGATAACCTTGGTTTAGCTCCAAAATGACATTGACTTAGCTTATTTTCCTCCAAAATGACAAAATAACCTTACCTACCTTAGTTAGAAGAAGAAGAATTCTTCTTCTTCTTCTAGTCTTCTTCTTCTTCTTCTTCTTCCAGCTAGTCTTCTTCTTCTAGTCTTCTTCTTCTTCTTCTTCTTCTAACTTTCTTCTTTCCCAATTTGCAGATTTGCTTTCGATGAGGAAGCTTGCGTTGATGGAGTCTACTCTTCTTCTTGTGCTTCCTTTTTGTTTAGATTTTGTAGGATGAACAATGTGAAACTTGCTACCTATATATGTATGTATGGATGAAACCATTGTATGCTTGTTGTTGGATATGTTGGCTAGCTATATATGTTGCCTATGGACTTTTCATTTGGTATGTATATGTGTTGGATGATCATATCCATATGGGAGGGATATGATTTGGTATGTATATGTGTTGTTATGATTGTTGAAAGTATTTTCAAATGTGTATATATATATATGTGAAATTCTGTGAAATTGAATGAATTTAAGAAAAAACAGAAAAAACAAGGGCTGTACAGGCTCTTTGCCGTCTGCTGGCAGACGGCAAACACTTTGCCATCAGCCAGCAGACGGCAAATCTGCCACGTGGCAGCTACCTGTGCAACCTGGGGTTCACTGGGCTGGCCTATTTGGCAGCTTTGCCGTCAGCTGGCTGACGGCAAAGACCTTTGCATCTTTGCCGTCAGCCGGCAGATGGCAAAGCACGCCGTTAACCCCTTAACGGACCTAGCGTGCCGTCCATGCCCTTTGCCGTCTGCTGGCAGATGGGAAAGACCTTTGCCGTCCGCAATGCATGCCTTTGCCGTCAGCCATGGCAGACGGCAAGTTTGCTGATTCCAGTAGTGCGTTACACACTTTTGACCCAACTCGGTGGCACCGAAACAATCATCTCGGTAGAACTGAACTGTGTAAAAGATATGAACTTTAGTAATCTCGGTGGGACCGATAATAACAACTCGGATGGACCGAAGTGCAATGGCTTAGGGCAATCCTCATCTCGGTGGCACCGATTGCATCAACTCGGTAGGACCGAAGTGAAGCAATAAGGCAACAGAGAGTTGGCAAGCCATCTCGGTGAGACCGATTTGCAAACTCGGTGAGACCGAAGTAAATGCAAACGATTACAGAGATTTGGCAAGGCCATCTCGGTGGGACCGAGATCCATTTCCGTGGATCCGATTTGTTAGGGTTTGGCAGTGGCTAAGTCTTGGATGAACTCGGTGGGGCCGGATTGGAAATTTCGGTGGGGCCGAGTTGGACTTTAGGTTTAGGACATATTTGGGTAGAGAGAGTGGTTGAGGGTTTAGGAATACTGTCAATAAGCACTTGAGCAAAAAAAAACAATTAAGCAACACCTCATCCCCTTTTAATAGTATTGGCTTTCCTATGGACTCAATGTGATCTTGGATCACTAAACCAAAAATGTAGAGTCTTGATCTTTGCCAATTCTTGTCCTTAGCATTTTGAGGGGTCCACTTCTCTAGTCCATGCCATGCCAATCATTGAACATCCTGAAATCTTAATCTTGAATGGACATTAGTTCAATGAGATATATGTTGTTATGAATTACCAAAACCACCAAGGGAGCAAATGTGCTTTCAGGTTGCAAGTTTAATATGATCAAGAAGTGATCTTGAACACCTGCTTACGATTCAATCATAACCCCATCGTGTTCTCTTCCCGAACTTACTCGAAAAGAGACCATCACGGTTACGCACACGGTTGGTGTATTTTATTAGGATTAGTGTCAAGTTCTCTACAACCGGAGGTTAAAATATCCAAGTCGCCACATAACCGCGGGCACGGCTCTCCGAAAGATTTAACCCTGCAGGGGTGTTCCAACCTGGTCCATCACAAACCAACGCAAGTTACGGTGGAAATACCTAAACCTCGAGATAGCCCAAAGTATCCTCGGAATCCCGGTGCACAAGACATTTCGACAATGGTAACACAAGTCCAGCAAGACCTCCCGACGTGCCGACACCCCGACTGGAGCCACGCGTATCTCGAAATCAAGCCACGACGGATAAGCGAAGCTTACAGTTAGCTGAGACCCAAGTTGCCAAGGGGGCGCCGCAAGGTGCTCTAGTTTGGACCAGCACCGTCAGCACTAGCCCACCTGTATTATGTGGAATTAAAAGACCCCGAGGGGGCCAGCCTCTATGCAATTTTAATTAAGTTCAATATTATTATGTTGGCAAATGTTAACACCAAAGTTGGGCCTTGCTGGAAGCGGTTATTCAAAGCGAACTATCAAGAGGGTCCCATTCCCCTGAGCATGTTAGGAACGCTAATCAAGAATCATAACACCGGTATTACGGAAACTAAGGCGGCATGAGTGGAACAGAACACCAGGCAAAAGGCCGAGCCTTCCACCCAACACCAAGTATATAGATGCATTAATTAAATATGAGATATTGTGATATCCCAACAAATCCATGTCCCAACATGGAACAACCTGCACTGCACCTGCAACTAAAACACTATAAGAGGGGCTGAGCAAAGCGGTTACATAGCCAAACAACATTTTGCTGGGTAGGGTGGTTAGAAGTTGTATCATGGCATATGAGAGGCCGACATGTATGTGGTAGGAAGCGTGACATAGCAATAGCAACAAGACAACTAGCAAGCAAAGATAGTAGTGTTATCAAGGGTAATGATCATCTTGCCTGGAGTCTCTTCGGTAGGATAGTAATACTGCTCTTCGAACACGTTCTCAACAGGATCCTCGAACTCGGACTCGTCTCCCGAAAGTACCCAAAGAAAGAACAAGCACCGAAATAAACAAACAACCAAGCCATAAATGCTCAAACAAAGATGATGCATGGTCATTTAAAGATGCAGGGCATGGCAAAGTGCAACAATCAAATACTACACATCAAGTGAAGCTCAATATGCAACGGGTTGCATGTTGACGAAACTTCACAATGATTATGTAGTTCGCTCCCGTTTATGCTACTAATCAATATTAAATGTTGACAATCATGGCAAGAAATGAAGCATATTTAATCTACCCACCTAGGCAATTTAAATGAGGCCGGAAACAACAATAAACAATTCTGGAAACTTCCCATATGTGAATTTTGAAATTGGTACTGTTCTGCCCTAAACACCATTTTAAAGTTGTTAAACAGCAAAAGAAAGTGCACCACGTTAATCTACACATTTTTCTACCCCATTTACATATATAGTTCATTTAATTCGGAGCTACGGTTCTTTAGTTATGAAATAAACCATTTGAGCATGTCATTTAGCAAATTAATGCAAACAGCAATTTTAAACATTTTTGACATGGGTGAAAGTTGCATATTGTGAAACTACATGAAATTCCAAGCATTTTACATATATGACATGTTTTATTTGGATGCATGGGTATTTAGTTATTAGCATTTTAAAATAATGGCATTTTCTATAAATATGCAATGCACTGGAAAAATGCTAAAATCGCAGAGCAGAAAAAAAATAGGTTACGGGCCGGATTGCAGCGGACTGCAGGAGGAGTTGGCCCAAGTGTGCGCTGTGTGGAGAGGCTAGGTGTGGATGACATGTGAGGCCTGGATGTCATAGGCACAACGGTAAATGCACAGAGGGAAAAAATTAAAAGGAAAAGGGGGCCGCCTGGGATCGAACCCAGGACCTCCTGGATGTGTGCGCGCGCGCTGACCAGCTCGGCTGGTTCGGTGATCGTGGTGAGTGTGGGATTTGGCCAAATAAGAAGAAGAACAATGGCTTGATAACTTGGTGAGGCAAAAATTGGTGGAAAAATGTTGCACTCATATGGGGATTTGATCCCTGGTCGCCCGGGTAACAGACGGGGAGGCTGACCAGTTGTGCTGCTGCTTGCGTTGTGTGCACATGGAGCTGGCTTGCTTGATAAGCGAACATCAGAAGTGGCGAGCTTCAGCCATGGATACGCCCACAAGGCTCACGGCAACGGCGAGCGAACGCAGCGGCGATCTCTGCTACTAGGCGGCGGCGGGCGTGCGGGATCGGTAGGGGAACGGCGCGTGCGAGCAGCGGCTGCGGGGGGGCTCGAGCACGAGCTTGAGCTCGCTCTCCTGGTCGCCCATGGCGGACGAACACGGAGCAGCCCGGGTCGGCGACTACGACGGCGAAACCCACGGGGAGAGGAGATAGGGAGGAGCAGTGGCTCACCACGGTCCCGTGGGACTAGACGAAGAGGCCGGGGACGTGACGTGGAGGCGAGGAGGAGGCGCTGTTCATGGCGGAGACCCTCGGTTCCGTGAAGCAGAGGATGCAGGGGAGGTGGGCGGCCACTGGACTTGGCGATCCGGCTAGGGAAGGACGTGAACGGAGTCGCAGCGGCGTCGCGATGCGCGTGGAGGAAGAAGGGGTCGGCGGCGAACTCGCTACGCTGGAGGATAACTCGGGCTCTCCTCGGCCATGGCGCGGGCGTCGGCTACAGGGGCGTGGGCGTGGACCTACCGTTGGCGGCGGCGCGTGGAGGGACGAGGAGGAAGGGGAAAACCCTAGGGCTGGGCGCTAGCTTTATAGGAGGGTACGCTCCTTGGCTGGCTTGGCCACGGTGGCCATGACGTGCGGGTAAAAGAGAGGGAGAGAGGTATGAGAAAGGTGGGTGGGTGCTACAGCCACAGCCACTGACGCGTGGGTCCAGCCGCGCCACGTGGGACGTGTGAGAGAGAGGGTAAGAGGGCGCCTTGGTGAGAAGAGACCAGGAGGGGCTTGGCCGGGCCGGCTGGGAAGAGGCCCAGGTGGGCTGCGCTGGTGGGTTGCACTGCTGCGGCTGCTGTTGCCCTCTCTCTCTGCTTTCTTTCCTCTTTCTATTTTTTTCAAACAGAAAAGGAAAGTGAAAAGAACAGAGAGTTTGGAGAAGACCCAGGAGGATAAGTAAATATTACTGGAATCCACGAATTATGTAGTATTTTAATAAATTGGTTTGGGCATTTTTAGAGGAAGAAAAATAATCCAAGTTTGAATTAAATTCAAACTTGAGGCATTTTTTATCCCAACCAAATCAATTCCAAAATAGATGAAAATTGGAGGAGAGGGTCTTGGCATGGTTTAGGGATTTTAGGAATATAGTGAACATTTTTCTGGACCAGGAAAAATGTCACTTGAAATTTGAGATGGAATAAAGAGATGAAGATGGGAGTTGGTCTTGGGTTATTGAAACTTGTGGAAACAAGATGATCATGACAAGAAGAAGAGCACACACAACAAAATGGAATATGCAATGGTGATGCTATGCATGGTGCAAACAACATGACAAGAGGCAACATCAAAATCATATGACATATCCCAAAGTGAGATGATCATGGCAACAAGAAGTATGGCACAATATAATCAATGTTGGACATGATGCAAGAAGCAAAAATATGACAATGGCACTCAACATGATCATGGCATGAAACATAGTTTTATAAATATGGTAGATAATGTCATGCATTACATCCGGGTTGTTACATGAACTTGGCAAAATACCTTTGAAATATTTAGGTTTACATGTTTCTGATGTCAGACTAAGCAATAAATTTTAGAAGATAGTGACTGAGAAAATTGAAAAACGATGTGCCTGTTGGCAAGGTAGACTGCTAAATATGGCAGGTAGAGTGTCTTTGGCTCAATCATGTCTGAGCAATATCCCTATTTTCATGATGTCATTTTATCCACTCCCTGTTGGAGTTAGAAAAAAGGCCGATTTCTTTAGATTCAGGCTGGTACGGCAGGAAGATGAAACAAAAAGAAATATCATCTTGTTAATCGGAAAACATGTTGTTTGCCAAAAAAACAAGGGGGCTTGGGAGTACTGAATTTGGATCATATGAACAAAGCTCTCCTAGCTAAATGGTTTTGGAAACTGGAATCTAAAGAAGGCTTCTGGGTAGACTTTTCTCTCAATAAATATGTCAAAAACAAGTGTATATCTGGGATTAAGCCAAAATTGGGAGATTCTCATTTTTTGTCCCAGCTTGTTAAAAGTGAAAAATCTGTTCTATAAACATGTGAAAAAAATTCTGGGGGATGGCAAAAACACCAGATTCTGGGAAGACTGTTGGGTGGGAAGCAAACCACTGAAAGATGCTTATCCTGGTTTGTATAATACAAATTTTAATCATGTTGAAGCCATAGAAATAGGATGGAATAATTTCACCTTCACGAGAACTCTGTTTGGAGATTCCTTGAAGTTGTGGAATAGCTTAAAAGATACATGTGAGGAGGTGAGAATGTTTGAAAGCAAGGATGGACCCGGGTGGATGCTTACTAATGATGGCATCTTCTCTGTCAAATCTCTCTATATATTTTTTGATTAAAACTGATATGGGATTCCCACAGAATTTTCTGTGGAAAGTGAAAGTACCAGCCAAAATTAAAATGTTTCTATGGCTGTTGGTCAAAAAAAGTATTCTTACTAAAGGTAATCTCTTGAAAAAAGGATGGAAAGGTGAAAGGGATGTGCTTTTTTTGGGCAGGATGAAAATATTAATAATTTATTCTTTGAATGCCCTGCTGCCAGGCTCAATTGGAGCTTGCTCAAGTGTGCATTTGATCTAAGAATAACTCCTGTGAATTTACATGATTGTTTTGGAAATTGGGCTGAAACTTTTCAGAAATCTGATAGGCAGCCAGTCCTAGTTGGGATTTCTGCTATGTGCCGGTCTATTTGGAGATGCAAAAAAGACGTTATTTTCAGAAAGAGAAAAAAATCATGATCCCATGATTCTAGTGAGAGTATTGTGACTAGATCATGGATTGGTCTATTTTGATGAAGAAAAAAAACCCAGAGAGGTTCTCAAAAAAAAAAAAAAAAAAAAAAAAAAAACCCAGAGGGAAACATACTGATGCTTGGAGTAAGATTGGTAGAACAGGTGGAAAATGAAATCTATTGGGCGGCGCAGGGGTGGAGACCAGGAGTGCTGCGGCTTGGTGGCTGACAAAGATGGCGAAATCCTGAAGGCTGTTTTGTTTGGCCACTAGGCCCTGGCTCTATCTGGTTCTAGTTCTTCGATAGCTGTTGTGCTTAGACCTGTTATATAATGGCCCACTTTTGTTGGCAGGTTTCTTTTGTTTGCTCTGTAGTAGATATCTGAACCTAGGTTGTGTGCGATGTTAGTTGTCTCTTCAGTAGCGCTGTTCGATATAATTCCTTAAGACATTATGGTTTCTTTATATGAAATCGGAGGGGGGAGCCTCTCTTTTGCTCAAAAAAATGATGTTAGTTTCATTCTACAATAAAGTACACTAGAATATACTATGTATGTATGTTTATTATGGTTAGAGACAAAGAATGTTCAGGATTCACCATGCCTCTGCTGAGTGAATCTCTATCTCGATGTGTGAGTCAGGACGCATGTGCAGATTTGGCACTACATAGCAGCTGCATCGAATCTCTTTTTTTTTTTGCGAGTGAGCTGTATCGAATCTCTAGGCGCGTCCGTCGTAAATGCAATCTCAACATCACCTTTTAAGATCAAATTTCAAACTAGTAGCATAAGCAAAGGATGCAAACTAATGGAGACAGGCCTGAAGGACTTGTCTCCATCAATAACGAAAAATGTGCGTGTGATTGCAGACAGTGCAGCGCAGGAATCTGCTGCTTCTCGTGCTAGGTAGATCGTCCACTCCTGTCAGTAACCGGTTGATTCCACGACAAGCATCTGCAGTCGGTGTGCAACGTGCTTGCAACCTCTGCTCGTTTTGTCCGGTGAGTAGGGACTAGGTAGGTGAAGTAGCCAGTAGCACACTCACTCGCCACATCCACATCAACTCTGGTCTGAAACATCCAGCTGGATGCACACGTGGACCCCAGTTTATGCCACGTACGTTTGTCACGCCACTACATATCCCAGCAGAGTATCCACCGTAGCAGTAAAGGCTTCCTCTTTGGCTTTGGGGTTGGTGGACCAGAGGGCCCTCCCATGCTTCCTTCCAAAATGGCCAGTTTAGATGATCCTTCATTAGATTGTTTTCTTTCTTCCACGGAAAGAAAGAGAACCCATTGGCTAGGGTTTTCCGCGCCTCCCGCCGGTGCTGCCGTCGGTCTACTTCATCTCCCGTGTTCTTAGGGCCATGGAGGCGTGGTGGATCCCGGCCCTTGCCGGCGGGAGTGCTTCGTTTTTTCATGCTCTTTTGAGTTTTGTTAGGGTTTGTGTTCTGCTCAGAGAGGCGAGGCGGCGGCGACCCTTTGAAGATGGAATAAGGTTCTCCCTGCCTTTGTCCCCGTCCCGGTGGTGTTTCTAGCATCGTCAGAGGGCGTGTGAAGATTTGTCTCCGGCGGATCTCGCGGGATTCGGTCGGCGTTTGTCTTCGTTGGATCCATGTGGATCTTGTCGTCGTTTGTCTGTGTTCGTCTGTTTACAGGTTGGATTCTTCCGATCTATGCTTCTCTTCATCGGCGGCGGCACGCCTTCAGCTCGCTCCAGTGCTAGTAATCGTCGCTAGATGGTCTACGGACCTAGGTGTATTTTTTACTTCTGGTGTTCTTTGTACTACCTTAACAGTTGATGAATAGATTGGAAGTTATCCTCGCAAAAAAAAAATGATCCTTCCTTGCTCGCAGCGGGCACACACACATATATACAACTAGCCCAGAAGAGAATAATCTGCAAAAAGAAAAAGTTGAGGGATCAAAATTAGTCCTTCTCTTTCTTTTCTTATTAGTACCTTCGAGCTTAACTCCAAAAAAGCTACCAATAAGAGAATATCACTAGGGAAATATGTTATTGTCCAAGTGTACCACGCGACTGAACGACAAACGGAGACCTTGCTCTCGTTCCTATATAGTACTCCGTTGTAGACTCAGCCTACGAACCCCTCAAAGAAGTTGCATCTCTGCTTGAGTTCCAAGTTCCTACATAAATCCGATGCAAAAAAAAAAAAGTTCCTACATAAATCAGAGACCAGCTCAAAAAATACTGATCCGAACATAAAACGAACCCCTCATAAAACGGAGCCACCCAAGTGGAGACCGAGTCGACAACCTCAAAATATCTGTATATATAGTTAGACGACTGGGCCGAACAAGGTATACGACGTTACGAAGCCAAATTAACACCCCCGGATCCAAATCTTGAAAGTAGAGCTGAAGGCGACGGCCATGGCAGCCTCGCTCTCGGACGACCTCCTCCTCGAGATCCTGGTCCGTGTCAAGGACGAGGCTGCTCTTTTCCGCTCAGCCACTGTATGCAAGAAGTGGCGTTGTCTCATCACCGATCGCTGCTTTCTCCATCGCCGCTGGCCAGAGTACTCGCCATCCTCTTTCGTGGGCTTGTTCACCCAGGGAAATCGCCACAAGGATGAGGACGCAGGGCCTTTGCCTGGCCCGGAGCCATGCTTCATCCCGGCACGGCGATCGGCTCTGGGCCCTAGCCGCTCCTTGGGCTCCTTCGTGACCCCTGCCCGCGCTGGCCTCTTCAACGGCGCGTTGCCACTCATCTCGCGCCACGGCCTTGTTGTTGTGCGTCTCGAAGCACATGACATCACCGGCTATCCAGACAAGACCATCTTTCAATTGGGTGTATGGAACCTGCACGCCGCCACGTGCGTCATGCTCCCTCCTCTAAAAGTTAGCCCAGTCTTCTACGACTATGACTGTAATGGCTATGCCATTCTGACCGGTGTAGATTGTTGCTCCAAAGATGCGTTAACACCCACGGTGCTGCCGAGTAACCCTTTGTCTTTCTTCAAAGTGGTCATCATCGGATATAGCGGTGATGACCTGAAGTACAATCTCCATATGTTCTCGTCCGACAAATCAAGTTGGGACGAACGTACCAATTGCCTCGATGGTGATGTGCAGTCATACGACTATGGGTCGTTTAGCGACGCCATTGTGCACAATGGCTTGGCACACTGGATATTTCATAATTACGGAGAAGGCTGCCTTCAAGTCATTAATCTGAATGCTAAGACTGGCCATATCTCCTTGACGAAGCTCCCTTTTAAACTGAACTACCAACCCACTAGTCCCGCATGCCTTACTTTAGGCATCAATGGGGTGTTATCACTGCTATGGATGCAAAAGGAAGGTCCCCAACTAGAGATTTGGGAGCAACGCGAGGACCAAGGAAACATGAGCGGCACTTCAGAATGGCTGTGTACCCGAACAATCGTGCTAAAACAACTCGTAAATGAGAATGAAACAAGAGACCTAATTGGATTGAGAGAGAAGTGTGGCTCATTGCTCATCAGCGACAACTATGGACAAGTTTACACTACTGATCTCGAAACTGGGATGATGGAGAAGATAGTGGATTGGCCTTCCGGGCGCTCCATGTGCCACTGGGATTCCATGCCCCTGGAGATTTATTGGCCCACGATCTTTGTTTCTGGGCTTACCAAATAAAGTTAAACATTCTGGTATATATGCATGATCCGTGTTTCGTTTTATTTTGCAATGTATGCTGGATAACTACTTACCGTTTTATGGGATTGATGAACTCTGGTGTTCTTCCTCAACATGTAACATTTAACGGCTGGGCGTTAATCTTGTTTTTTGTCTGGTTAGTGGCTCCGTGCGTCCCCACTCATCTCCTAGTGTCAAGACATCTCCAACAACGAAGAAGTGGGACAAGCAGCATGAAGGCTTAGACCCTCGGCGGCTCATAGAAGTAGGAGAAAAACGTCGTGTTGGCATAAGGACCTAGATTCTCCGAATGCGAAGCACATGGAAGTCGGGAGGGTTTTTTTTTTGATGTATTTGCTAATTTTAATAATTTTCCTATAATATTTCACAAATCTCTGTCACTTACAAGTGTATCTTGGTTAGCCTAAACTTGTACTTACTTCCCAAATCCTGCAACCTTTGTGATAGTTTAGTTTGTAGTGTTCGGTAGAAGGTAAATCGTAGGATATACATAGATATTTCTGGCAACCTAGAAACATATAGGGCCAAAATACTTCTTCATAGAGTACCAGCTATCCCTAACCTCGGTCACCACAAGTAACTACACATCGTCGTTGCAGAAATTACGTTGTCAAAAATGTATCGTTTTACCAACCGAAGCGGTTATTTTACACTAATTTGCATGTACGAGGTCAGGTGGAGATGAGGATCGCTGAACGGTTTGAAGAGGTGTAGTTCTGACACAGACTAATGATGGAGGAAAAGTTCTGTATATATCCGCCCATTCGTGCACACATACTACGTGCCCTCATCTCCTCTCGTCTACGTTGAGTACAACAAGTCACGGTCTCTGTCTGTCAGTCTATCACCCTACTTGCAGAACCATATGGCCATATCGCTAGATTTTGTCCCCAATATTTATCATTGATTCCAGACAATCAGCTAGTAGTACAAGTAGAGTACGTGCTTGCTATGTAGTATGTACCCTTATCGCTTAATGCCTGGATGAATGATTTGGGGTAACTACCTGAAATTTGGTTGCGTGGTAGTCCTCATCGTTGCCGCTTCAACACGAAGGGAGTTGGAGCTAGAAGGGTAGCTACCTGAAACATGAGCGGTACTTCAGAATGGCTATGTACTCGAACGATCGAGCTAAAACTATCAGTAAAAAACAATGAAATAAGAGAACTACTTGTCTTGAGAGAGAAATGCGGCACATTGCTCATCAGCGACAACTATGGGCAAGTTTACACAACCGATCTTGAAACTGGGAAGATGGAGAAGCTAGTTGATTGGCCTTGCAGGCGCTCCATGTGCCACTGGGATTTCATGCCCTTGGAGATTGATTGGCCCACGATCTTCGTTTCCGGGCTTACTAGATAAAGTTAAACATTTTGATATATACGCATACATGTTTTCTGCGTTTGTTTTGCAATGTATGGTGGATAACTACTTACCATTTTACGGGATTGATGAACTCCGTTGTTCTTCCTCAACTTGTAACATTTAATGGCTGGCTGTTAATTTTCCACATCATGAACAATTATATCCATGTTTCTAGCCAATTCATCAATTCTATTCAATTTTTTTTCTATCATAGTATTGAAATTCTTTTGAAAACTAATAAATTCTTTAATATTACTTTCAAAATCAGAGGGCATCCTATTATTATTATTATAAGAATTACCATAAGGATTGCCATAATTATTATAGAAATTTCCGGGAAATAGTCTAGCATTGAAATTACCCCTATAAGCGTTGTTGTTGAAATTATTTTTAGAGACAAAATTCACATCAATAGCATCATTATTTTGCTCAATCAAAGTAGACAATGGCACATCATTAGGATCAATATGAGCATTTTTACTAGCAACCAATTTCAATAGAGCATCCATCTTATCACTGAAAGTATTAATTTCTTTAACGGAATTTACCTTCTTATCAGTTTGAGTTTGTTCAGTGTGCCATTGAGAATAATGTGCCATAATATTATCTAGGAGTTTTGTAGCTTCTTCTAATGTGATTTCCATAAAAGTATCCCCTACGGCAGAGTCTAGCAAATTTCTAGAAAAATAGTTTAGTCCCGCATAAAAAATTTGTATGATCATCCATAAATTTAAACCATGAGTTGAACAATTTCTTATCATTAATTTCATTCTATCTCAAGATTGTGCAACATGTTCATGCTCAAGTTGCTTAAAATTCATAATTTGATTTTTTAAATAAATAATCTTAGCGGGAGGAAAATACTTAGTAATGAAAGTATCCTTACATTTATCTCAAGAATCAATATTATTTCTAGACAAGAATGAAAACCAAGTTTTAGTACGATCTCGTAGTGACAACGAAAATAATTTTAATTTGACAATATCATTATCCACATCTTTCTTTTTTTGCATATCACAAAGTTCAACGAAAGTATTTAGATGGGATGCAGCATCTTCATTAGGACTACCAGAAAATTGTACTTTCATGACAAGATTAAGCAAAGCAGTATTAATGTCACACGACTCCGCACTAGTGGCAGGAGGAGCAATAGGAGTACTAATAAAATCATTATTATTAGTATTTGAAAAGTCACACAATTTTGTATTTTCTTAAGACATCGCGACAAATCAAGCAAACTAGCAAACAAGCAAATAAAATACCTTTGTGTTTTTGTAAAATATTTTTTAGAAGTGGGGGAGATGAAAACGAGAGGCAAATGCAAATAAAAGGCAAATAAAGTAAATGCAAGTGATTGATAGTTTGTGCGAAGGTTCTTGAAAGATTTTGATGATGTCTCCCTGGCAACGGCGCCAGAAAATCTTCCTGCTACTTGTAGTCTGTGTTGCTATTTCCTCGAAGAGGAGAAGATGATGTAGTACAGTAAAAATAAATATTTCCCTTAGTCAAGAACCAAGGTTATCAATCCAGTAGGAGAACCAAGCAAGATCCAGTGAACAGCACCCACACACAGAAAAGCAAACACTTGCACCCAACGCAAATAAGAGGGTTGTCAATCCTCTTAGCGGTTACTTGCAAGGATTAAGTATGATAGAGATAAATAGATAAACTAAAATACTAATAAAAATAAAAGTAAATAAATTGCATCAAGGTATTTTTAGATTTTTTATATGATAAATATAGACCCGGGGGTCATAATTTTCACTAGAGCCTTCTCTCTCGAGCACAGAAAGATACGGTGGGTAAACAAATTACTGTTGAGCAATTGATAGAAAAGCAAATAATTATGACGGATTCATGGCAATGATCATGTATATAGGCATCACGTCCGAGACAAGTAGACCGACTCCTGCGTGCATCTACTACTATTACTCCACTCATCGACTACTATCCAACATGCATGTAGAGTATTAAGTTAATAAAAACAGAGTAACACCTTAAGCAAGATGACATGATGTAGAGAAACAAATTCAAGCAATATGAATAAACCCCATCTTTTTATTCTTAATGGCAATAAGACAAATACGTGACATGTCCCCTTCTGTCACTGGGATTTAGAACCGCAAGATTGAACCCATCACAAAGCACCTCTCCCATTGCAAGATAAATTAATCTAGTAGGCTAAACCAAATCGATAGATCGGAGAGAAATACAAAGCTATATTTAATCATGCATAAAAGAGTTCAGAGAAGACTCAAATATTTCTCATGAATAATCTGATCATAAACTCACAATTCATCGGATCACAACAAACACACCGTAAAAGAAGATTACATCGGATAGAACCCCAAAAACATCAAGGAGAACATGGTATTGAAGATCAAAGAGAGAGAAGAAGCCATCTAGCTACTAGCTATGGACCCGTAGGTCTGTGTAAACTACTCACACATCATCGGAAGGGCAACAAGGTTGATGTAGAAGCCCTCCATGATCGATTCCCTCTCCGGCAGAGTACCGAAAAAGGCCTCCAAATGGGATCGCGGAAGAACAGAGACTTGCGCCGGCGGAAAGATTTTCTCTTCTGGCTCTCTGATGGTTTTCAAATATTTGTGAATTTATAAGAGTGGAATTAGGTCAAACGGAGCCACGTGGGCCCCACAAGGCATCAGGGCGCGCCCCCCGGGGGCCGCACACTGTTGCCTTGTGGAGGCTTCGCGAACCTTCTGGCCTCCTCTCCAAGTCTCCAGGGTCTCTTTTGTCCAGATAAAAATCTCCAAAGTTTCGTGGCATTTGGACTTCGTTTGGTACTGTTTCTCTAAAAAGCCAAAAACAAACAGAAAACAGCAACTGACACTGGGCACTAGATTAATAGGTTAGTCCCAAAAAATGATATATGATTGCATATAATTGCATATAAAAACATCCAAGATTGATACTATAATAGCATGGAACAATCAAAAATTATAGATACGTTGGAGATGTATCATCCACCATATTTGACAGATGAGAGATGTTACCGACTGT
The DNA here is from genome assembly GCA_039707655.1 of Elymus sibiricus. Taxonomy (NCBI): domain Eukaryota; kingdom Viridiplantae; phylum Streptophyta; class Magnoliopsida; order Poales; family Poaceae; genus Elymus; species Elymus sibiricus. The sequence goes on along the minus strand of CM077668.1, from coordinate 475,316,003 downwards.
TGTCGTAGGGGGTCGCTCTTCTTCTGCTCCTCCTCTGTGATCTTTGTAAAGCAAGAGGAGTAGAGAAAGAGCGACCATCACCGACAGTCGATGAGAGTTGTTCTTGGAGGAAAAAAAATTGACCATCACCGAAATTCGAAATATCCGTGATATACCTTTGTCACGCTCGATGGACTGGCCCAGCTCGACCATCAACGAAAGTCAAAATATCCGTGAGAGTGTCCACCATGATTAATTTGATTAGAAGTAATTTTTGATGTTTGATTCTTATGTTATTTTTCAATCTGTGATGAAAGGTGTTAGCACCGATCGATGTTGTGGCTATGGCTTCCTCCGACGACGCAGCTTCCATTAGGGGCGACTCCGCAGTCAAGGAGAAGCGCGCCGAGGACCGCTTGGCGGCGCTCATTGAGAAGAACCCGTAGCTGATCCTAATAAAGTATTTTGAGGATCTGGCCAAGAAGAATCCACCAGCTAAGGAGGGCAAGGCCCCACCACGTAAGAAGAGTGACGACCCGGTGCCATTGAGTCCACCGACCATCATTCCCGATGACACTTGGTCCTCCACTGCGGGGGATGCCCCCACGTGCTCTGACTCCACGATCACTGATTTCACCGACTACACCTCGGAGTAGTCACCTAGATAGTTTGAAGTTGATTTAGTGATATAGTTGTGTAGCTGCTGATATGCACTTGGATGGCCACTTGCAATGCTTTTGATTGTGTCGGCGTACGACACCTATGGGATCGCTTAGATCCCTTTACGGTTCGGCTGGGGGAAAAGATTTACACAAAGAGCGGATCCAACGATCAACGCAGGGATCTTTACCTAGGTTCGGGCCGCTGAGAAGCGTAAAACCCTACTCCTTCTTTGGTTTATTGTGGGTGTTCTTAAGCTCAAGTACACGGAGCGCTTGTGATGAACAGTACGTTCAAGAAGCAGCTACGCATGCAGGATGGGCCAGAAGGTCCTCTCCCCCTGTAGCTTCGCCTTGGGCCTCCTTTTATCCGTCCAAGGGGTCACCAACAGTGGCGAACAGCTCGTACAAGAGGTGTAAAGTTACTACACTGTTTACATGCTTATCACTGACGACTTAGGACAAACGCATTTAATGCTCCACTTAGGTGTCCCTTACTTTCTTGGGGACGGAAAAAGAGCCCGTCCTATCAGCACCGCTTAACCTCACCCGCCGTTAGTGCCATGACACACATCCAGGAAGACAAGCCCTAAACGACAGGCTGTCTGCTGCGCTGGAGAGGTGGCAGGGTGGTGGGATCTTGCCGGGTGCAAGGCCTTGCCGGGTCTTCGTGAGCTCCCCCGGCAAGATCTTGCCGGGAGCTCAGCCTTCGGTCTTCTGTCTTCTGATCATTGTCTTGAACGCCTTCTTGATAATCTTGTATTTGTTTCCAGCTGTTCTCCGGCAGGCCTTGCCGCTGGTATGGCTACAACCGTCCGTGCACAAGTATGGGGTACTAAAAGACCCAAACTTTAGTACACCGACAGGAGCCCCCGGGCCTAGGCCATACACGGGTGCGAGGCGTTGTTGGGCTAGGCCCAAACAGTGCACGGGCACGCGTGGCAGGAGCTAGATGTCGTAATCATCTTATTTACCGTGCTTCCCCACGACGCGCGTTAAATGCGGGACGTGGGATACGTGGCGGAACGGCCGCAGTAGTAGTGCGCCCGTAAAAATGCATTCATATTGATTAGTAAAGAGGCAGCCTCCGCTCCTTCCCCATGAAAGGGAATCCGCAGAGGCGCTGCTCATTTACCTCTCGTCTTTTCCAATCTGGAGACCACCATCGCCTTCTTCCTCGAGCTTGAAGCAGAGCCTCTCCCATCCATCCACCATCCCCACACCCTCATCATCCTCGGCCTCCGCTTCCACAGTCGTCATGCCACCCAAAGCAGGCAAGGGCAAAGCGGCGAAAGCCGCCGACTCGGATGCAGAGACGGAGAAGATCGAGCTGGTGGAGATGCGGAAGGAGAACGCCGTCTTCGCCCCGACGCTCGACATGCGTGCCCTGGTTGAGCGGTACATGTGCATGTGGGGGAAGGACACGAGGGCTCACCCTGCTACTCGCGTGCTCCCAGCTTCCGTCAAGGGCGGTCCAGATAAATACCCCTTCTTTGTCTCTTACTTTTTCTGCGGGCTCTGCCCTCCGTTTTCTGATTTCTTCATCGACATCATGTACACATACGGCTTCCGTCTCTTGGATTTCACGCCGAATGCCGTAACATGCATGTCAGTCTTTGCTCATCTCTGTGAAAATTTCGCCGGAGTAGTTCCTAGCACAGCCCTCTTTCGCCACTACTTCATTCCCCGTATCGAAACGGGAGACGCCCTTTCTGGTTCTATCACCTGGATTCCAAGGGCATGGAATAAAGATATATACCCAGACGGTCTCTACCGTAAGAAGTGGGAGGAATGGCGGGCCGAGTGGTGCTGGATTAAGGAGAAAGATCCTCAGCCGTTCTGTTTGCCCCGGCAAACGAAAGTGGTTCGCGGCAAGAACTGGAGCAGCCTCGATCCTCAGGATGAGAAGCTCGCAATCGCAATTACCAGGATCCACCGTCTCAGGGTTGCCGGGCTGACAATAGAAATGATTGGCGCTGGTTTCCTCCGCCGCCGCATCGCCCCTCTGCAGAACAAAGGGAGACCGGCCTGGGAGTTCAAGAATGCAGCAGATATCATGAGGCTGCGCCCTGGTCTGAACAACAACTTGATAGTCTTGCAGCACACAGCTCTCTGCCACAAACTGTTCAGGCCTGATGTGAAATATAAGTTGCCGGCTGGCGTAATTCCCCTGTGCAACAACTCTGCTTTGAGCTCGATCATCGCCATGATGCCGGTGTGCAATGCTCACGGCCTTGACGGAAATTGGGAAGAGCCATCCTCAGAGCACGCACAGGAGTTCTTTGATAACTTGTCAGAGAAAACCATCCGGGAAGAGCCAACTCTTATCCGCCCCACCACTGATGACGAAGTGGCTTACATCGCCAGCAGGGCGGAAGAGGTGAATCTAGCCGCGGAGGCCGGCAGCTTTGGCTTCGCGGAAGAGGAAGCCGGTGAAGAAGAAATCTCGCTAGAGGAGACCCTTGCCGAGCAAGGTGAAGTTGCCGGGGAGCAGAGTGGTATGGTTGCCGGGAGCTCTTCTGTCGAAGGCACAGCCGAGGAGCAGCTGCACGAGGAGCCCCCAGCTCCAGAGAAGAAGAAACGCGTTCTTCGGAAAGCCGCCTCTGGCGTCCCAGCACATCAGTCCTCCTCGAGCCATGAGATTCCCGGCAGGGAGGCGGCCGGCAAGGCTGCGCAGCGGCAAAGAGCCCAACAGCAACCCGTGCGACGCACGACACGCGTGACCGCGGCAACAATTGGAGCGGCGGGGGCGTCTCATATGACAGCGCCAACAGCTGGAGCAGCAGGATCACATCAACCTACTGCCTCTGCCGCATCTAAGCGTCCCAGAACCCCTTCTCCACCCCCTCACGCGGACATTGCGGCGGAGGTTGATTTTGACATCTCCGTTTTTAGTCCGGAAAAAGAAGAGTAAGGGTCCTTGCCGCATCTTCCAACTTCTGAATTCCTGGTTTGCTTAACTCATTTGTTTGCTTTGGCCTATCCCCACAGAGATACGGAAACGTTGGCGCAAAGGATGGCGAAGAAGGCGAAGACTTCAACGGGTGATGAGCCTCCGGCAAGCACCGGAGGTGCGCCAGAGCCCATCGTCATCAGCCTGGAGCCCAGCCTTCAACGCAGTCCCCAGCCCAGCCCCCAGCGTGAGCCCACTACCCATTTTCTGCTGGCGAGCGTTGGGGTGAATATCTTCGCTACTGACGTCATCGGGCTTGTAGGAGAAGAACGGCAACAAGGAGAGCCATTGGAGGTCGTCCCTGACGTGCTGCCTCCGTCAACCACATAATAGGCACGCATCACCATCATAAGTAATTGATCATACAAGATAATGGTAGAGATAAACATGGAATATCACAATAGGCATAATATGATCAATCAACATCGTATCTCACAAGTATAAACGACAGAATACTGTAGCAAGCACACACACATAACAAAGTATCAACGAACAAGCAAACAAGTAGCAAAAGAAACTCTCGAAGCAAATCAAAAACAAGAAAGTCTCTCTCTCAAAGCCTATGATCTATACAAATTCTCCCCCTTTGGCAACAAGTACCAAAAAGTTTGAATCGTATAGCACTAGTCGGCTCTCTAGGCACGGTCCTCCGAAGACGATCTCCTGATGGCGGCTCCGGTGTGCGTAGACGGCGTTGAGATGAGAGCGTCCGCGAATGCTTCTGCTGATGACTGCTGGACTGGAGGTGTTGAGACCTGCTGTGGCACTGTGGCTGTGGCGGCTGGTGCAGATACTGTGGTCCGTGGATCCATAACTGGTATCGCAGCTGCCTCACTAGGCTCTTCAAGAGTGAATTGTATGGACTGTTTTGGCACTTTCCTTACAGCAGTTCTTTCCTTGACAGAAGTAGGCTTTGTGCTGTACTCCTTAGCTAGCACTACTCTCTTCTTCTTTTGTATAGTTTCACTTGCAACAAAGTCCTCATCCTCACTGTCTGAGGTTTTCTTCTTTCGTGTTCTGGTTGCAGCTTTAGGAAGATCTGGAGAGCTTCTCTCTCCCTCATAGTAACTTTCATTATGGCTTGATCCTTCACTTTGTTCTTCATGCTGCTCTGACCTGTTTTGACTGTCACTGACATCAGACATATTGCTGAGCTGACCCTGTGAATAGATAGGTATGGGTAGAGTAGATGAGTCATCACAAAAAGCAGATTGTTTTTCATAAAAATAAGTTCAAACTTTAGTTCTTGGTTTTCACAGAATGCAGTTCGGATGGACCGAGTTGGTATTCTCGGTGACACCGAAGCACACTACAGAGACATGGCACGCCATTTCGGTCAGACCGAGATGGGTTTCGGTGGCTCCGAGATGCTAGGGTTTCACTGAGACGTTACTTTCGGTCTGACCGATTCGCACAACTCGGTGGCACGGAGATGTACTTGTGCTATCGCCAGGGCCAAATCGGTGGGACCGAAAATTCCTATTCGGTCGGTCCGAGATGCATTCGGCGGAAACCTAAACCTAATTTTTTTGCTCGAGTCTCGTTCAAACGAACTAATCTGGTGGAAAGAGTATTGCATTCGTGGCAAGATTATAGGCAATCCAATCGTGCATTGAATCGGAAAAAGGGAAGCACGAAGGGGATCGAAACTCACCCTAACTCGGTGGAGTTTCTCTACAGCGGCAACGGCGGGGCAGATTGCCGTTGACGGCGACGGAGTCCTGCGGCGAGGGCGCACAGGCGACGACGGCGACGATCCGGAGACCAGAGGGGAGGCAGCAATGGGGCGCGGGTGCGTGACGTTTGAAGAAATTTTCAACCGCACGGTTCGCTAGGAATATATACCCATTCGCTGTCGGTGGCACCGAGTGTAACAAATCGGTAGCACCGAGACATTCAACTGCTTGCAGTTACAGCAACTCGGTCCGACCGAGTTGGTATAATCGGTAGCACCGAGATGAAAACCTAGATCAATCTAAATGCTTTCGGTTCGACCGAGTTGGAATAGGTTGGTCTGACCGAAATCAATTAGAAGGTTTTAGAGGTTCAGCCCTTTCAGATCGGTGGCTCCGAGTGCTCCTCACCTGGAGGGTCCGAAAAATACTTGTTCAATTTTTGTGATGCAGCAAGAATAGAATTTGAGACAAGAAAGCATAGATAGCTAGAGAAGGTTCTTAGGCATTCTTGTACATCCACTTGGCCAGAAAAACCAAGACAATCAAAACAACAAATGGATGTCCTCGAATGATGAAAACATGCAAACCAACATGCTCACACAATAAGATTGCAAATGAAATATGTGTCAAACATGCACAACCAATTCTAGCATCTATCAAGCAATGGCGATGACTAGGTCATCTATATATGAGTATATTGACTTAGGAACCAAATGAGAACATTTGATCATAGGTCATACTCATAATTTAAGCACAAGTGGGGTTACCACTTTTACATAAAGCATTAATGTGTTCACACCATTAGAGTTGCTTTAGCTCAATTGTTTAGAGCAAAGCTCCCCCTAGATGTGATATCCCCCCCTAAGAGGGTTGAACTAACCTTGGGTTTTGTCGATGATGACTTCATGTAGATGTTGAATATGTGGATGCTCAATGTTGATGTAGACCATCAAAAGTTGGGAGCAATCCTTTGGAGTTTTGTGCTTTCAATACCTACATGGGTTAGTCCCACACAAGGAACATACAAGGATATCCATAGACATATAGTGAAATACACATATGATGATGTCCATGAATGCATTGATTACCTTGTCCCTTGCCTTACCAACAAGAGGGTTTGTGACTCCATGAACTAGTGCAAGATGTGAAAGTTGGTTGCACAAGTCCTTGCCATAAAGAATATGAGTGAAGTTTGTTGGCGGAGTCACCCTCAAGAACTCTCTAGTTCTTCTTCTTTTGGACTCACATCAACTTGATGGGAATCCTTGGAGTTGTAGTAGCACTTGATGAAGTAGAACTTGATGAAGTCTTGGGAACCCACTTGACCATGGCTTGAGGAGCTTTTTCAAATAAGTCAATCTCTTCTTGAAGCTTGTCCTTGCCTTTTAGCTTGTGGTCTTGTGGTGGAAGATCTTCTTGAACTTGTGTTCCCTTGAAGGAAGTAGGATCATACTTCTCTTGTTGAGGAACAAACTTCGTCTTGGGGTATTGACCTTCTTCCCACTCAACTCCATCGGCATTGAACTTTCGTTCAAAACCAACACCTTGGTTCTTCCGATGCCTTCCTTGCTTGCGTACAATTTCCTCAAATTGTTTACTCCCGGCAAGACTCTTGTAGACACCTTTTTCTATAATTCCTTTTAATAGTATATTTTCTTGCTCAAGTGTAACTTGGCTAAGAGAATCATTAGTGGAATCAATAGAACTACTAGAAGCAACAACATTGGATTTAGCATTGTTATTGTTACTACTAGAAGTAGAACCATTTTTACCCTTGTTGCTAGTTTGCTTAGGTTTAACTTGTGGCATAAAGGTAGACAAGAGTAAACGCTTGGCAAGATATGAAGAACTCTTCTTTCGAAGATCGTCATTGATAGCTTTAAGAAACTCATGCTCTTGCTCTAAATTTAGCTTCTCGAAGCGTAGCTTCTCATGAGTTCTTAGAAGTTCTCTATGATCCTCTTGAGTTGTTTCATGAGCTAACTTAAGAGCATTTAGTTGTTTAGTTAGACGCTCAATCTCCTTCATAGCATTGTCACTCGTTTCCTCTTGACTATCATGATTACTAGCATTTTCATTATAGCTCACATCACTAGCCCTATCGACAAGTAAATCATCTTCACCTAGCAAATCATCTTCATCACTATTAAAATCAAGATACTCGGGGTGTGATACCTTGGGGCCTTTTGCCATGAAGCATCTTCCAATTCCTTCATTTGGTGAGTCAAACAGATCGTAGGAGTTGGATGACACAAGTGCAAGTCCTGCAACACCTTCATCTTGACTATAGTCGGAGTTGGAGTGATAACTTCTCTCGGAGTGGTTGTCGGAGTCGGAGCCGGAAACCCATTCACCAACATGAGCTTGATGTCTTCTTCTTGTGTAGCTCCTTGATGACTTGTCCTTACTCTCCGAATCCTTACTTCTTCGAGAGTGTCTTCGTTCATAATAATCATCTCTACTCCTTCTCTCTTTATGAGGTGATTCATCTCTTCTATGTCTTCCTCTTGGTGATTCATCTCTTTTCTTGTAGGGAGCCGTACACTCATTTGAGTAGTATCCGGGCTTTCCACAATTGTAGCAATTTCGGTCACTACTTGATGATCTTCTCTCATAGTGTCTTGAGCTAGAGCTTCTTTCTTTCCCTTTGTTCTTGTAGAACTTGTTGAACCTTTTCACCATTAGGCTTATCTCTTCATTGGATACTAGCTTGTCACTTGAAGTCATTGGAGCATCGGTTGAGGCTTTGTAAGCACCACTTGACTTGTTGTGCAGCTCCTCTTTGTCCTTGAGCGACATTTCATGAGCGACAATCCTTCCAATGACTTCCGTGGGCTTGAGATCTCTGAAATTTGGCATCATTTGGATCAATGTGCAGACGGTACCATATTTTCCATCCAAAGCTCTAAGTATCTTCTTGATGATGAATTTGTCGGTCATCTCTTCACTTCCTAAGCCGGCAATCTCATTTGTGATGAGAGCAAGCCTAGAGTACATATCTGCGACTCCTTCACCATCCTTCATCTTGAACTTGTCAAGTTGACTTTGAAGCACATCCAACTTAGATTCCTTGACGGACTCGGTACCCTCATGCATATCAACCAAAGTATCCCAAATTTCCTTTGCATTCTCGAGGCGGCTGATTTTGTTGAATTCTTCGGGACATAAACCATTGAATAGAATGTCACAAGCTTGAGCATTGTATTGCAACATCTTCAATTCTTCCGAGGTTGCTTCATGATCCGGTTCCTTGCCATCCTCAAAGAAGTCACCTTGCAAGCCAACACGAACAACAGCCCAAACAGCGGGGTTATGACCAAGAATATGCATTTTCATCTTATGTTTCCAGCTAGCAAAGTTTGTACCATCAAAATATGGACTTCTACGGTGATAGTTACCCTCACTAGACGCCATACTCTCCTAGGTTGTGAAACCAAGGCTATGATCACCAAAGCTATGGAAATCAAGGCTTACGGAGACCAAAGCTCTGATACCACTTGTAGGATCGAAAGTATGTCTAGAAGGGGGTGATTAGACTACTTGACCAAATAAAACTTAACCTTTTCCCAGATTTTAGTTGTAGGCAGGTTTTAGCAATAGTACATGTCAAGCATCACCCTACACATGCAATTCTAAGAGTATAGCAGCGGAATGTAAGCAATTGCATATGTATGTAAAGGAGGGATTGGAAATTTCAAACGCAATGAAGACACGGAGGATTTTTAGCGTGGTTCCGATAGGTGGTGCTATCGTACGTCCACGTTGATGGAGGCTTCAACCCACGAAGGGTAATGGCTGCGCGAGTCCACGGAGGGCTCCACCCACGAAGGGTCCACGAAGAAGCAACCTTGCCTATTCCACCATGGCTTACGTCCACGAAGGACTAGCCTCACTCGGGGTAGATCTTCACGAAGTAGGCGATCTCCTTGCCCTTACAAACTCCTTGGTTCAACTCCACATCTGGTAGGAGGCTCCCAAGTGACACCTAACCAATCTATTAGACACCACTCTCCAAAAGGTAATAGACGGTGTGTTGTTGATGAACTCCTTGCTCTTGTGCTTCAAATGATAGTCTTCCCAGCACTCAATCAACTCCTCACAGATTTGGCTATGGTGGAAGAGAGATTTGAGTGGAAAGCAACTTGGGAAAGGCTAGAGATCAAGGTTCAAATGGTAGGAATGGAATATCTTGATCTCAACACATGAGTAGGTGGTTCTCTCTCAGAAAATGTATGGTGGAAGTGTATGCACGTTCTGATGGCTCTCTTTACTGAGAAGGATGGGGTGGAGGGGTATATATAGCCTCCACACAAAATCCAACCGTCACTACTGGAATCAACAAATTTGCCGTCAGCTAGTTCTTTGCCGTCAGCTGGCGGACGGCAAAGAAGCTCTTTGCCATCCGTTTCTAGAAAACCGATGGCAAAGAACTAGCTGACGGCAAAGAAGCTCTTTGCCATCAGCCACCTCTTTGCCGTCAGCTAGCTGACGGCATAGAAGATTTGCCGTCTGCTAGCAGAAGGCAAAGAGGGTGGGTGGCCCACTAACGAGAACGACCTAACGGCCACTTTCTTTGCCGTCTGCTGGCGGACGGCAAAGCTTCTTTGCCGTCCGCCAGCAGACGGCAAAGAAAGTGGCCGTTTTAACGGCCGTTTCCTCCCGGCCCCACCCCACTAGCTAGGCTCTTTGCCGTCTGCTAGCAGACGGCAAAGAGCTGTGACCTAACTGAAAAGGGGCCGGCGCCCGCGCCCCACCCCTCTCTCTCTCCCCTCTCTCTCTCTCTCTCCCGGCCCTCACCTCACTCGCGCCGCCGCCCCTCTCTCTCCCCTCTCTCTCTCCTGGCCCTCACCTCACCCGCGCCCCACCCCTCTCTCTCCCCTCTCTCTCTCTCTCCCGGCCCTCACCTCACCCGCGCCGCCGTCCCCGGGCCCGAGCTGCCCCCGCCCCGACCCCCGGCGACGCCCCGCCCCGGCGCCCCCTCCCCGCTGCCCCGGCGACGCCCCGCCCCCGGCGCCCCGGCGCCCCGCCCCACCGCCCCGGCGGCGCCCCGGCCCCGCCGCCCCGGCTCCCCGCCCCGCCGCCTCCTCCACCACCGCCGGAGCCAAGGTGAACTTTTTTTTGTTTTTTTCTACTGTTATTTGCTGTTTAGGTTTAGGTGTTATTAATAGGTTTAGGTTAGTGGTAGGATTAGGTTAGTGCTAGGTTTAGGTTTAGATAATTAGAAGAAGAAGAAAGTTGAAAAAAAGAAGAATAAGTAGAAGAAGAGGAAAAAGGAAAAAAGGAATAGGGTCGTGGATCGCCGGTCGCCGAGGGGAGAGATGGTGGAGCCAGTGGGTCCCGCCGGTCCCGACGCCGTCGCCCATGCCGAGAATCCCCCGGTCCGAGTGCTGACCCGTCGACCGTGCGTCGCCATACCAGAGGGCGCCCGGGGACGAGCGGGTTAGGGGGTTCCTCGACGTCGATGGAACCCTAAATAGCAAGTATCGTTGGTGCGAGATACATGTGGCCGTCGGTGTCGAACACTACATCCACGTCCCACAAGTGACGCCGGCGCCCGATGTCCCGCGCGCAACAATAGTTCTGGGGGCCGATGACGGTCGAACACCTTGGCAAATTTGTCTGGCAGCCTCTGCGACCGGTTTGGTTGTTTGAAGTTTCAAAACTTGGCTTTAATCCTCATCGCAGAGGCTGCCAGACAAATTTGCCAAGGTGTTCGACCGTCATCGGCCCCCAGAACTATTGCTGCGTGCGGGACACCAAGCGCCGGCGTCACTTGTGGGATGTGGGTGAGCACAAATGACATCTCCTCCTCCCCCCTTAATTTGCTCTGTTTCGGTCTTCGTGCCGATGAAACTTGCTAGCTATAGGTGTCTTCAATCATCAGTATGCGTGACCACTATGCGTCTCCCGTTCGAAAGGGTTACATCTATAAATATGCATGCATTAGCATATTTATAACCGTGATTCTTTCGAATTGTCCAACGTTATCCATGGACAGCCCGAGTATGTGTAGATTCGGTTCGTTTTCCCATATGCTCTGCTCCAGATCCGATGCAGAATTTCGTCAGTGCCTCCCTGTTGTTCTCCGGGTACACATCCTCTCTGCTTATTGCCGAGACGTGTATCAGGAGAACAGCGGGGAGGTGCTGCCAAAATTTTGCGTCAGATCCGGAGCAGAGCATGGGAAAACGAACCCAATCTACACATACTCGGGTGGGATTAGGACCTATCTTTACCTACTAGCGTCTAGGTTGCATGGACGTAATAAAACTGACAAACTCTATTAACTGATGAATATGGTTTGCTGAATTATGTATATATTTCTTGTGTGTCCAGTAGCTAGGCAAGATGAGTGATCGTGCGTGGATGTACACCGGTCACACTAGTCAGAAAGACATGACCCATGAATGGATAATAAAAACCAAGGGGTTTGTGACAGCCGCATTTGCAAATGGACAGAAAACAACCTGGTGCCCCTGTGTCGATTGCAACAACTATCATAAGAGGTCAGAGTTTGAAATGATGAAACACCTGCAGAAGTGGGGTTTTACGTCTAATTATATGGTCTGGACATTTCATGGTGAGTCTGCCCAACGTGCCAGAGCTGAGGTGGTTCGTCGTCGCACCGACGAGCATGGTACCGGGATCGAAGACATGGTGCAAGACTTTGATGATGCTCGGGATTCGGACGATGAGATGGAGGAATCTGCAAAGGCCTTCTATGAAATGTTGGAGTCTTCAAAACGTCCTCTCCACGAGCACACTGACCTTTGTCAGCTGGATGCCATCGCGCAAGTAATGGCTCTCAAGGCTCAGTTCAACCTGGGCAGAGAATGCTACGACGCGATGATGACGATATTTGGACGCTTTCTACCCAAAGGCCATGTATTGCCAGCAAACCTGTACCAGTCAGACAAAATCCTACGTGCGCTTAAGATGCCCTATGAGAAGATAGATGCCTGTGAGAATGGATGTGCCTTATTTAGGCTTGAGTATGCGGGCTTCAACTATTGTCCCATTTGCAAGTCTTCCAGGTATGTTGTGGTAGACAACGGTATGGGTGAGAAGAGTCAGACCAAAATCCCAGTTAATGTTCTTCGGTATATGCCAATCATACCAAGACTTCAACGTCTTTTCATGGTCGAAGAGACGGCCAGACAGATGACGTGGCATAAATTGGGCAAAAGAACCGAACTAGCTGCAGATGGGAATCCGATGTTGGGACACACTTCAGACGCTTTTGCGTGGAAGCACTTCGATGCTTTACATAAGGACAAAGCGGCAGATCCAAGGCATCCTCGAGTCGCCATCAGCACGGATGGGTTCCAAGTGTTTGGTATGACGGCAACCCAATACAGTTGCTGGCCTGTATTTGTCATTCCACTCAATCTCCCCCCCCGGAGAGATTATGAAAAGAAAGAACATTTTCTTGACGTTGATAATTCCAGGGCCCAACTATCCGGGGAAGAATATGAATGTGTACATGCAGCCGCTTAAGGATGAATTGCAAGAAGCTTGGGATAATGGGATCAAGACATATGACGCCGCTACAAAACAAAACTTCAAAATGCATGTGTGGTACATGTACTCGACGCATGACTTGCCGGCGTATGCGCTATTCGTTGGCTGGTGTGTGCATGGAAGGTTCCCGTGCCCCACATGCAAGGTAGCTCTTCAGTTCTGTTGGCTGCAGGCGGGTCGCAAGTATTCTTGCTTCGACTTGCATAGACAGTTCCTGTATCCTGGCCATAAGTTCAGAAAAGACAAGAAAATTTTCATGAAAGGTAGAGTTGTCAAAAACTCTGCACCACCTGCATTGACAGGCCAACAGGCCCTGGATCAGTTAAACGCTCTCGAGCCTAATCCAGAGCGTCCAGGATATTTCAAAGGGTATAATTCGGAACACGCCTGGACTCACAAGATATGCTTGTGGGATCTGCCTTACTTTAAAGACCTCATTTGCCCACACAACATCGACGTGATGCACACTGAAAAGAATATCGCCGAGGCCCTTTTTGGTACATTGTTCGGCATAGAGGGGAAGTCAAAGGATAACCCTAAGGCTAGAGTCGATCAAGAGGCTCTATGTGATAGACCGTTACAAAACATGCGACAACCGAAAGGAAAGAAGAACTGGAGGAAGCCAAAGGCTTGGTTCAATCTTGGAAGGCCAGCTATGAGGGAAATGATCTTGTGGGTGAAAATGCAGTTGATGTTCCCCGATGGGTATGCAGCGAATCTAAAGAGGGGAGCGAGTCTTGACAAATTGAAAATATTTGGTATGAAGAGTCATGATTGGCACATATGGCTTGAGCGGGTAATGCCGGTGATGTTGCGTGGCTTTATCCCTGAGGATGAATGGCTAGTACTGGCAGAGCTGAGCTATTTCTTCCGTGCTCTTTGTGTGAAAGAACTATCGCCTGACGTGCTAGACGAACTGGAAGAGTTGGCGCCAGAGTTGATCTGCAAGTTAGAAAAGATCTTTCCACCGGGATTCTTTAATCCAATGCAGCATTTGATTTTGCATCTCCCGACCGAGGCAAGATTGGGGGGGCCCGTGCAAAATCGTTGGTGCTTCGCAACTGAGAGGATGCAGAAGACGCTTCGAGCAAAATGTAAAAATAAACGATGAATTGAAGCATCGATGGCCGAGGCATTCATTACTGAGGAGGCCGCAAACTTCGTGACAGCACACTACAAAGCCAAGAATCGTCATTTGCATAATCCGAAGCCTCGGTACAATGATGGCGACCGTGAAAAAGGTCGATCCAACCTCAGCCTATTCAAAGGGAAGCTCGCACCAGCCGGTGCTTCGAAAGCAATACCGTTGGATGTCGAAGAATGGCGGACCATTTCGTTGTATATCTTCAACAACCTAACAGAAGTGCGGTCGTACATCGAGTAAGTTCTCGGTACATTGTTTCGCAACTTCTAATTCCTTTGAAATGCTCTTATTCCCGGATATGTGATACAGTCGATACGTCGCCAAATTCTCGGATGGAGCGGTGATCCAAAAGGATTCCATCGAAGAGTATGAGCTTCTGGCAAAGCATGGAGGAGGCTATCCCGGTTTCATCTCTTGGTTCAAACAAACGGTAATTTCCATTAGACCATTTCATTTCTTCGTCTAGTTTGCGGCTAATGCAACAATCCTTTCATATTAAACTTGTAGGCTAATGCAGAGTCTATGGACTCCGAATTGAGACAAGTCGCAAATGGTTTTGACTATAAGGTCCGTTCATTTGACAAATACGACATCAACGGCTATCGCTTTCGTACTTTTGGCAAAGAGCTATCTATGGCCGACCGAAAGTCTACAAATTGTTGTGTCTCCGCTGTCGGCGAAGGAGGGGTCGAGTATTATGGAAGAGTTGAAGCAATTTATGAACTTACATTCTTTGGTGAAAACCCACCAAACGTCGTAGTCTTCAAATGTTATTGGTTCCAGCCAAAGGAGACTAGAAGGACTCATGAACATATAGGGCTAGTCGAAATCAAACAAAGCACCCATTTAGATGTTCCCGATGTCTATATTACGGCTCAACAGGCAACCCAAGTTTTCTATCTACCGTGGGCCTGCCAAACTGATCCAAATCTGAATGGTTGGGATGTCGTTTATGATGTGCCGCCACATTTTAGACCACCTCCCCTCAATGAAGATGATTATGACCCTCACATTAACCCAGACACATATGAAGAAGAATTCTTCCAAGAAACACGTGTTTCCAAAAAACGTTTCAAGAACCGCTCTACTTCACCCCAGAACATTGAGGTAGACAGCGATAGTGAATCCGACTTCACCCCTGAGCCGGAACAAGAAGAGACGGAAGAAGAAGAGGTTACTGCTGCGGATGACCTGTCAATGCTTGACCGATTACATAAAGGAGGCCTTCCACATGTTGATGCATTTATTGATGATGCTGATGAGCACGTCATTACTGATAGTGATGATGATTCTGCATTTATTGATCCCGGAGCATATATAGACGATGAAGATTAATATTAGTAATGTCAGGTATTCAATTATTATTATGTACATATATATTATTAATTAGTTCATGTTATTAGGTATTCAACAAAATGACATTGACTTAGCTTATTTTCCTCGAAAATGACATAATAACCTTACTTAGCTCCAAACTGACATACTTTACCTAGGATAGCTATAAAATGACCTATACTTAGCATTTTTCCTCCTAAATGACTTAATATGCTTAGTTAGCAAAAAAATGGCATAACTACCTAGGATAGCTCCAAAATGACCTATACTTAGCTTCTTTAGTTCATTTATGACATACTTAGCATACTTAGGTAAAAAATGGCATGATAACCTTGGTTTAGCTCCAAAATGACATTGACTTAGCTTATTTTCCTCCAAAATGACAAAATAACCTTACCTACCTCCAAAATGACCGATTTTAACTAGGATAGCTCTAAAATGACCTACACTTGCCATTTTCTTGTATGATTGTATGATTTATATAGTTACTTGTATAATTTTCTTACTTTGTATGATTGTTTCTTATACATAGTGCCATGGTCTTGATATCCGTCCCCGTCGGCCCTCGCCCGCTTTATGATTCCGATGTGGTAAATTCTCTTTTATAACTATTTGTTGCATTTCGCATTTATGACAATTATGGCCATCAAGTTGACATAGAGATATTTTAATCTAGAAGGTATGTGAACCGGAATTTGCAACCGACCCTCTTGTCGAGAAGTTAAATTTAGTTGAAAAAGAAAATGAGTATTTGAAAGAAAAAATTAAAAGAACTGAAAACGAGAAGATGACATTGGAGTTGTATGTTGCCGATGTCGTCGATGATCACAAGATGAAGATGAATGCAATGCGCTTGAAGATGGATGCAATGCGCTTGAAGATTAAGAAGATTAGAAAATATGCCATTGATAATGAGGCTTGGTATCATTATGCCGTTGGATCAATTGTTACCTTAGTTGCGATCTTCATCGCATTTGTTGTGATGAGGGTACGTTTTCTCTAGTGTTTTGCTTAACAAATGCATACTTAGCTTATTTTGCTCCTAAATGGCATAATTACCTAAGTTAGATAAAAAAATGAGCTATACTTACGTAAGTTGGCTAAAAAATGGCATCATCCTCGAAAATGACATAATAACCTTACTAAGCTCCAAAATGACCTACTTACCTAGCTTAGCTCTAAAATGACCTACACTTAGCATTTTTTCCTAGCTTAGCTAAAAAATGGCATTTTTACCTACCTTAGTTAGAAGAAGAAGAATTCTTCTTCTTCTTCTAGTCTTCTTCTTCTTCTTCTTCTTCTTCTTCTTCTAGCTAGTCTTCTTCTTCTAGTCTTCTTCTTCTTCTTCTTCTTCTTCTAACTTTCTTCTTTCCCAATTTGCAGATTTGCTTTCGATGAGGAAGCTTGCGTTGATGGAGTCTACTCTTCTTCTTGTGCTTCCTTTTTGTTTAGATTTTGTAGGATGAACAATGTGAAACTTGCTACCTATATATGTATGTATGGATGAAACCATTGTATGCTTGTTGTTGGATATGTTGGCTAGCTATATATGTTGCATATGGACTTTTCATTTGGTATGTATATGTGTTGGATGATCATATCCATATGGGAGGGATATGATTTGGTATGTATATGTGTTGTTATGCTTGTTGAAAGTATTTTCAAATGTGTATATATATATGTGTGTGAAATTCTGTGAAATTGAATGAATTTAAGAAAAAACAGAAAAAACAGGGGCTGTACAGGCTCTTTGCCGTCTGCTGGCAGACGGCAAACACTTTGCCATCAGCCAGCAGACGGCAAATCTGCCACGTGGCAGCTACCTGTGCAACCTGGGGTTCACTGGGCTGGCCTATTTGGCAGCTTTGCCGTCAGCTGGCTGACGGCAAAGACCTTTGCATCTTTGCCGTCAGCCGGCAGATGGCAAAGCACGCCGTTAACCCCTTAATGGACCTAGCGTGCCGTCCATGCCCTTTGCCGTCTGCTGGCAGATGGCAAAGACCTTTGCATCTTTGCCGTCGGCCAGCAGACGGCAAAGTGGCCTTTACCGGAGCTTGTTCAGCCGGATGTGTTGCCGTCTGCTGGCTGACGGCAAAGACCTTTGCCGTCCGCAATGCATGCCTTTGCCGTCAGCCATGGCAGACGGCAAATTTGCTGATTCCAGTAGTGCGTTACACACTTTTGACCCAACTCGGTGGCACCGAAACAATCATCTCGGTAGCACCGAACTGTGTAAAAGATATGAACTTTAGGAATCTCGGTGGGACCGATAATAACAACTCGGATGGACCGAAGTGCAATGGCTTAGGGCAATCCTCATCTCGGTGGCACCGATTGCATCAACTCGGTAGGACCGAAGTGAAGCAATAAGGCAACAGAGAGTTGGCAAGCCATCTCGGTGAGACCGATTTGCAAACTCGGTGAGACCGAAGTAAATGCAAACGATTACAGAGAGTTGGCAAGGCCATCTTGGTGGGACCGAGATCCATTTCCGTGGATCCGATTTGTTAGGGTTTGGCAGTGGCTAAGTCTTGGATGAACTCGGTGGGGCCGGATTGGAAATTTCGGTGGGGCCGAGTTGGACTTTAGGTTTAGGACATATTTGGGTAGAGAGAGTGGTTGAGGGTTTAGGAATACTGTCAATAAGCACTTGAGCAAAAAAAAACCATTAAGCAACACCTCATCCCCTTTTAATAGTATTGGCTTTCCTATGGACTCAATGTGATCTTGGATCACTAAACCAAAAATGTAGAGTCTTGATCTTTGCCAATTCTTGTCCTTAGCATTTTGAGGGGTCCACTTCTCTAGTCCATGCCATGCCAATCATTGAACATCCTGAAATCTTAATCTTGAATGGACATTAGTTCAATGAGATATATGTTGTTATGAATTACCAAAACCACCAAGGGAGCAAATGTGCTTTCAGGTTGCAAGTTTAATATGATCAAGAAGTGATCCTGAACACCTGCTTACGATTCAATCATAACCCCATCGTGTTCTCTTCCCGAACTTACTCGAAAAGAGACCATCACGGTTACGCACACGGTTGGTGTATTTTATTAGGATTAGTGTCAAGTTCTCTACAACCGGAGGTTAAAATATCCAAGTCGCCACATAACCGCGGGCACGGCTCTCCGAAAGATTTAACCCTGCAGGGGTGTTCCAACCTGGTCCATCACAAACCAACGCAAGTTACGGTGGAAATACCTAAACCTCGAGATAGCCCGAAGTATCCTCGGAATCCCGGTGCACAAGACATTTCAACAATGGTAACACAAGTCCAGCAAGACCTCCCGACGTGCCGACACCCCGACTGGAGCCACGCGTATCTCGAAATCAAGCCACGACGGATAAGCGAAGCTTACAGTTAGCTGAGACCCAAGTTGCCAAGGGGGCGCCGCAAGGTGCTCTAGTTTGGACCAGCACCGTCAGCACTAGCCCACCTGTATTATGTGGAATTAAAAGACCCCGAGGGGGCCAGCCTCTATGCAATTTTAATTAAGTTCAATATTATTATGTTGGCAAATGTTAACACCAAAGTTGGGCCTTGCTGGAAGCGGTTATTCAAAGCGAACTATCAAGAGGGTCCCATTCCCCTGAGCATGTTAGGAACGCTAATCAAGAATCATAACACCAGTATTACGGAAACTAAGGCGGCATGAGTGGAACAGAACACCAGGCAAAAGGCCGAGCCTTCCACCCAACACCAAGTATATAGATGCATTAATTAAATATGAGATATTGTGATATCCCAACAAATCCATGTCCCAACATGGAACAACCTGCACTGCACCTGCAACTAAAACACTATAAGAGGGGCTGAGCAAAGCGGTTACATAGCCAAACAACATTTTGCTGGGTAGGGTGGTTAGAAGTTGTATCATGGCATATGAGAGGCCGACATGTATGTGGTAGGAAGCGTGACATGGCAATAGCAACAAGACAACTAGCAAGCAAAGATAGTAGTGTTATCAAGGGTAATGATCATCTTGCCTGGAGTCTCTTCGGTAGGATAGTAATACTGCTCTTCGAACACGTTCTCAACAGGATCCTCGAACTCGGACTCGTCTCCCGAAAGTACCCAAAGAAAGAACAAGCACCGAAATAAACAAACAACCAAGGCATAAATGCTCAAACAAAGATGATGCATGGTCATTTAAAGATGCAGGGCATGGCAAAGTGCAACAATCAAATACTACACATCAAGTGAAGCTCAATATGCAACGGGTTGCATGTTGACGAAACTTCACAATGATTATGTAGTTCGCTCCCGTTTATGCTACTAATCAATATTAAATGTTGACAATCATGGCAAGAAATGAAGCATATTTAATCTACCCACCTAGGCAATTTAAATGAGGCCGGAAACAACAATAAACAATTCTGGAAACTTCCCATATGTGAATTTTGAAATTGGTACTGTTCTGCCCTAAACACCATTTTAAAGTTGTTAAACAGCAAAATAAAGTGCACCACGTCAATCTACACATTTTTCTACCCCATTTACATATATAGTTCATTTAATTCGGAGCTACGGTTCTTTAGTTATGAAATAAACCATTTGAGCATGTCATTTAGCAAATTAATGCAAACAGCAATTTTAAACAGTTTTGACATGGGTGAAAGTTGCATATTGTGAAACTACATGAAATTCCAAGCATTTTACATATATGACATGTTTTATTTGGATGCATGGGTATTTAGTTATTAGCATTTTAAAATAATGGCATTTTCTATAAATATGCAATGCACTGGAAAAATGCTAAAATCGCAGAGCAGAAAAAAAATAGGTTACGGGCCGGATTGCAGCGGACTGCAGGAGGAGTTGGCCCAAGTGTGCGCTGTGTGGAGAGGCTAGGTGTGGATGACATGTGAGGCCTGGATGTCATAGGCACAACGGTAAATGCACACAGGGAAAAAATTAAAAGGAAAAGGGGGCCGCCTGGGATCGAACCCAGGACCTCCTGGATGTGTGTGCGCGCGCGCTGACCAGCTCGGCTGGTTCGGTGATCGTGGTGAGTGTGGGATTTGGCCAAATAAGAAGAAGAACAATGGCTTGATAACTTGGTGAGGCAAAAATTGGTGGAAAAATGTTGCACTCATATGGGGATTTGATCCCTGGTCGCCCGGGTAACAGACGGGGAGGCTGACCAGTTGTGCTGCTGCTTGCGTTGTGTGCACATGGAGCTGGCTTGCTTGATAAGCGAACATCAGAAGTGGCGAGCTTCAGCCATGGATACGCCCACAAGGCTCACGGCAACGGCGAGCGAACGCAGCGGCGATCTCTGCTACTAGGCGGCGGCGGGCGTGCGGGATCGGTAGGGGAACGGCGCGTGCGAGCAGCGGCTGCGGGGGGGCTCGAGCACGAGCTTGAGCTCGCTCTCCTGGTCGCCCATGGCGGACGAACACGGAGCAGCCCGGGTCGGCGACTACGACGGCGAAACCCACGGGGAGAGGAGATAGGGAGGAGCAGTGGCTCACCACGGTCCCGTGGGACTAGACGAAGAGGCCGGGGACGTGACGTGGAGGCGAGGAGGAGGCGCTGTTCATGGCGGAGACCCTCGGTTCCGTGAAGCAGAGGATGCAGGGGAGGTGGGCGGCCACTGGACTTGGCGATCCGGCTAGGGAAGGACGTGAACGGAGTCGCAGCGGCGTCGCGATGCGCGTGGAGGAAGAAGGGGTCGGCGGCGAACTCGCTACGCTGGAGGATAACTCGGGCTCTCCTCGGCCATGGCGCGGGCGTCGGCTACAGGGGCGTGGGCGTGGACCTACCGTTGGCGGCGGCGCGTGGAGGGACGAGGAGGAAGGGGAAAACCCTAGGGCTGGGCGCTAGCTTTATAGGAGGGTACGCTCCTTGGCTGGCTTGGCCACGGTGGCCATGACGTGCGGGTAAAAGAGAGGGAGAGAGGTATGAGAAAGGTGGGTGGGTGCTACAGCCACAGCCACTGACGCGTGGGTCCAGCCGCGCCACGTGGGACGTGTGAGAGAGAGGGTAAGAGGGCGCCTTGGTGAGAAGAGACCAGGAGGGGCTTGGCCGGGCCGGCTGGGAAGAGGCCCAGGTGGGCTGCGCTGGTGGGTTGCACTGCTGCGGCTGCTGTTGCCCTCTCTCTCTGCTTTCTTTCCTCTTTCTATTTTTTTCAAACAGAAAAGGAAAGTGAAAAGAACAGAGAGTTTGGAGAAGACCCAGGAGGATAAGTAAATATTACTGGAATCCACGAATTATGTAGTATTTTAATAAATTGGTTTGGGCATTTTTAGAGGAAGAAAAATAATCCAAGTTTGAATTAAATTCAAACTTGAGGCATTTTTTATCCCAACCAAATCAATTCCAAAATAGATGAAAATTGGAGGAGAGGGTCTTGGCATGGTTTAGGGATTTTAGGAATATAGTGAACATTTTTCTGGACCAGGAAAAATGTCACTTGAAATTTGAGATGGAATAAAGAGATGAAGATGGGAGTTGGTCTTGGGTTATTGAAACTTGTGGAAACAAGATGATCATGACAAGAAGAAGAGCACACACAACAAAATGGAATATGCAATGGTGATGCTATGCATGGTGCAAACAACATGACAAGAGGCAACATCAAAATCATATGACATATCCCAAAGTGAGATGATCATGGCAACAAGAAGTATGGCACAATATAATCAATGTTGGACATGATGCAAGAAGCAAAAATATGACAATGGCACTCAACATGATCATGGCATGAAACATAGTTTTATAAATATGGTAGATAATGTCATGCATTACATCCGGGTTGTTACATGAACTTGGCAAAATACCTTTGAAATATTTAGGTTTACATGTTTCTGATGTCAGACTAAGCAATAAATTTTAGAAGATAGTGACTGAGAAAATTGAAAAACGATGTGCCTGTTGGCAAGGTAGACTGCTAAATATGGCAGGTAGAGTGTCTTTGGCTCAATCATGTCTGAGCAATATCCCTATTTTCATGATGTCATTTTATCCACTCCCTGTTGGAGTTAGAAAAAAGGCCGATTTCTTTAGATTCAGGCTGGTACGGCAGGAAGATGAAACAAAAAGAAATATCATCTTGTTAATCGGAAAACATGTTGTTTGCCAAAAAAACAAGGGGGCTTGGGAGTACTGAATTTGGATCATATGAACAAAGCTCTCCTAGCTAAATGGTTTTGGAAACTGGAATCTAAAGAAGGCTTCTGGGTAGACTTTTCTCTCAATAAATATGTCAAAAACAAGTGTATATCTGGGATTAAGCCAAAATTGGGAGATTCTCATTTTTTGTCCCAGCTTGTTAAAAGTGAAAAATCTGTTCTATAAACATGTGAAAAAAATTCTGGGGGATGGCAAAAACACCAGATTCTGGGAAGACTGTTGGGTGGGAAGCAAACCACTGAAAGATGCTTATCCTGATTTGTATAATACAAATTTTAATCATGTTGAAGCCATAGAAATAGGATGGAATAATTTCACCTTCACGAGAACTCTGTTTGGAGATTCCTTGAAGTTGTGGAATAGCTTAAAAGATACATGTGAGGAGGTGAGAATGTTTGAAAGCAAGGATGGACCCGGGTGGATGCTTACTAATGATGGCATCTTCTCTGTCAAATCTCTCTATATATTTTTTGATTAAAACTGATATGGGATTCCCACAGAATTTTCTGTGGAAAGTGAAAGTACCAGCCAAAATTAAAATGTTTCTATGGCTGTTGGTCAAAAAAAGTATTCTTACTAAAGGTAATCTCTTGAAAAAAGGATGGAAACGTGAAAGGGATGTGCTTTTTTTGGGCAGGATGAAAATATTAATAATTTATTCTTTGAATGCCCTGCTGCCAGGCTCAATTGGAGCTTGCTCAAGTGTGCATTTGATCTAAGAATAACTCCTGTGAATTTACATGATTGTTTTGGAAATTGGGCTGAAACTTTTCAGAAATCTGATAGGCAGCCAGTCCTAGTTGGGATTTCTGCTATGTGCCGGTCTATTTGGAGATGCAAAAAAGACGTTATTTTCAGAAAGAGAAAAAAATCATGATCCCATGATTCTAGTGAGAGTATTGTGACTAGATCATGGATTGGTCTATTTTGATGAAGAAAAAAAACCCAGAGAGGTTCTCAAAAAAAAAAAAAAAAAAAAAAAAAACCCAGAGGGAAACATACTGATGCTTGGAGTAAGATTGGTAGAACAGGTGGAAAATGAAATCTATTGGGCGGCGCAGGGGTGGAGACCAGGAGTGCTGCGGCTTGGTGGCTGACAAAGATGGCGAAATCCTGAAGGCTGTTGTGTTTGGCCACTAGGCCCTGGCTCTATCTGGTTCTAGTTCTTCGATAGCTGTTGTGCTTAGACCTGTTATATAATGGCCCACTTTTGTTGGCAGGTTTCTTTTGTTTGCTCTGTAGTAGATATCTGAACCTAGGTTGTGTGCGATGTTAGTTGTCTCTTCAGTAGCGCTGTTCGATATAATTCCTTAAGACATTATGGTTTCTTTATATGAAATCGGAGGGGGGAGCCTCTCTTTTGCTCAAAAAAATGATGTTAGTTTCATTCTACAATAAAGTACACTAGAATATACTATGTATGTATGTTTATTATGGTTAGAGACAAAGAATGTTCAGGATTCACCATGCCTCTGCTGAGTGAATCTCTATCTCGATGTGTGAGTCAGGACGCATGTGCAGATTTGGCACTACATAGCAGCTGCATCGAATCTCTCTTTTTTTTTGCGAGTGAGCTGTATCGAATCTCTAGGCGCGTCCGTCGTAAATGCAATCTCAACATCACCTTTTAAGATCAAATTTCAAACTAGTAGCATAAGCAAAGGATGCAAACTAATGGAGACAGGCCTGAAGGACTTGTCTCCATCAATAACGAAAAATGTGCGTGTGATTGCAGACAGTGCAGCGCAGGAATCTGCTGCTTCTCGTGCTAGGTAGATCGTCCACTCCTGTCAGTAACCGGTTGATTCCACGACAAGCATCTGCAGTCGGTGTGCAACGTGCTTGCAACCTCTGCTCGTTTTGTCCGGTGAGTAGGGACTAGGTAGGTGAAGTAGCCAGTAGCACACTCACTCGCCACATCCACATCAACTCTGGTCTGAAACATCCAGCTGGATGCACACGTGGACCCCAGTTTATGCCACGTACGTTTGTCACGCCACTACATATCCCAGCAGAGTATCCACCGTAGCAGTAAAGGCTTCCTCTTTGGCTTTGGGGTTGGTGGACCAGAGGGCCCTCCCATGCTTCCTTCCAAAATGGCCAGTTTAGATGATCCTTCATTAGATTGTTTTCTTTCTTCCACGGAAAGAAAGAGAACCCATTGGCTAGGGTTTTCCGCGCCTCCCGCCGGTGCTGCCGTCGGTCTACTTCATCTCCCGTGTTCTTAGGGCCATGGAGGCGTGGTGGATCCCGGCCCTTGCCGGCGGGAGTGCTTCGTTTTTTCATGTTCTTTTGAGTTTTGTTAGGGTTTGTGTTCTGCTCAGAGAGGCGAGGCGGCGGCGACCCTTTGAAGATGGAATAAGGTTCTCCCTGCCTTTGTCCCCGTCCCGGTGGTGTTTCTAGCATCGTCAGAGGGCGTGTGAAGATTTGTCTCCGGCGGATCTCGCGGGATTCGGTCGGCGTTTGTCTTCGTTGGATCCATGTGGATCTTGTCGTCGTTTGTCTGTGTTCGTCTGTTTACAGGTTGGATTCTTCCGATCTATGCTTCTCTTCATCGGCGGCGGCACGCCTTCGGCTCGCTCCAGTGCTAGTAATCGTCGCTAGATGGTCTACGGACCTAGGTGTATTTTTTACTTCTGGTGTTCTTTGTACTACCTTAACAGTTGATGAATAGATTGGAAGTTATCCTCGCAAAAAAAAAATGATCCTTCCTTGCTCGCAGCGGGCACACACACATATATACAACTAGCCCAGAAGAGAATAATCTGCAAAAAGAAAAAGTTGAGGGATCAAAATTAGTCCTTCTCTTTCTTTTCTTATTAGTACCTTCGAGCTTAACTCCAAAAAAGCTACCAATAAGAGAATATCACTAGGGAAATATGTTATTGTCCAAGTGTACCACGCGACTGAACGACAAACGGAGACCTTGCTCTCGTTCCTATATAGTACTCCGTTGTAGACTCAGCCTACGAACCCCTCAAAGAAGTTGCATCTCTGCTTGAGTTCCAAGTTCCTACATAAATCCGATGCAAAAAAAAAAAAAGTTCCTACATAAATCAGAGACCAGCTCAAAAAATACTGATCCGAACATAAAACGAACCCCTCATAAAACGGAGCCACCCAAGTGGAGACCGAGTCGACAACCTCAAAATATCTGTATATATAGTTAGACGACTGGGCCGAACAAGGTATACGACGTTACGAAGCCAAATTAACACCCCCGGATCCAAATCTTGAAAGTAGAGCTGAAGGCGACGGCCATGGCAGCCTCGCTCTCGGACGACCTCCTCCTCGAGATCCTGGTCCGTGTCAAGGACGAGGCTGCTCTTTTCCGCTCAGCCACTGTATGCAAGAAGTGGCGTTGTCTCATCACCGATCGCTGCTTTCTCCATCGCCGCTGGCCAGAGTACTCGCCATCCTCTTTCGTGGGCTTGTTCACCCAGGGAAATCGCCACAAGGATGAGGACGCAGGGCCTTTGCCTGGCCCGGAGCCATGCTTCATCCCGGCACGGCGATCGGCTCTGGGCCCTAGCCGCTCCTTGGGCTCCTTCGTGACCCCTGCCCGCGCTGGCCTCTTCAACGGCGCGTTGCCACTCATCTCGCGCCACGGCCTTGTTGTTGTGCGTCTCGAAGCACATGACATCACCGGCTATCCAGACAAGACCATCTTTCAATTGGGTGTATGGAACCTGCACGCCGCCACGTGCGTCATGCTCCCTCCTCTAAAAGTTAGCCCAGTCTTCTACGACTATGACTGTAATGGCTATGCCATTCTGACCGGTGTAGATTGTTGCTCCAAAGATGCGTTAACACCCACGGTGCTGCCGAGTAACCCTTTGTCTTTCTTCAAAGTGGTCATCATCGGATATAGCGGTGATGACCTGAAGTACAATCTCCATATGTTCTCGTCCGACAAATCAAGTTGGGACGAACGTACCAATTGCCTCGATGGTGATGTGCAGTCATACGACTATGGGTCGTTTAGCGACGCCATTGTGCACAATGGCTTGGCACACTGGATATTTCATAATTATGGAGAAGGCTGCCTTCAAGTCATTAATCTGAATGCTAAGACTGGCCATATCTCCTTGACGAAGCTCCCTTTTAAACTGAACTACCAACCCACTAGTCCCGCATGCCTTACTTTAGGCATCAATGGGGTGTTATCACTGCTATGGATGCAAAAGGAAGGTCCCCAACTAGAGATTTGGGAGCAACGCGAGGACCAAGGAAACATGAGCGGCACTTCAGAATGGCTGTGTACCCGAACAATCGTGCTAAAACAACTCGTAAATGAGAATGAAACAAGAGACCTAATTGGATTGAGAGAGAAGTGTGGCTCATTGCTCATCAGCGACAACTATGGACAAGTTTACACTACTGATCTCGAAACTGGGATGATGGAGAAGATAGTGGATTGGCCTTCCGGGCGCTCCATGTGCCACTGGGATTCCATGCCCCTGGAGATTTATTGGCCCACGATCTTTGTTTCTGGGCTTACCAAATAAAGTTAAACATTCTGGTATATATGCATGATCCGTGTTTCGTTTTATTTTGCAATGTATGCTGGATAACTACTTACCGTTTTATGGGATTGATGAACTCTGGTGTTCTTCCTCAACATGTAACATTTAACGGCTGGGCGTTAATCTTGTTTTTTGTCTGGTTAGTGGCTCCGTGCGTCCCCACTCATCTCCTAGTGTCAAGACATCTCCAACAACGAAGAAGTGGGACAAGCAGCATGAAGGCTTAGACCCTCGGCGGCTCATAGAAGTAGGAGAAAAACGTCGTGTTGGCATAAGGACCTAGATTCTCCGAATGCGAAGCACATGGAAGTCGGGAGGTTTTTTTTTTTTGATGTATTTGCTAATTTTAATAATTTTCCTATAATATTTCACAAATCTCTGTCACTTACAAGTGTATCTTGGTTAGCCTAAACTTGTACTTACTTCCCAAATCCTGCAACCTTTGTGATAGTTTAGTTTGTAGTGTTCGGTAGAAGGTAAATCGTAGGATATACATAGATATTTCTGGCAAGCTAGAAACATATAGGGCCAAAATACTTCTTCATAGAGTACCAGCTATCCCTAACCTCGGTCACCACAAGTAACTACACATCGTCGTTGCAGAAATTACGTTGTCAAAAATGTATCGTTTTACCAACCGAAGCGGTTATTTTACACTAATTTGCATGTACGAGGTCAGGTGGAGATGAGGATCGCTGAACGGTTTGAAGAGGTGTAGTTCTGACACAGACTAATGATGGAGGAAAAGTTCTGTATATATCCGCCCATTCGTGCACACATACTACGTGCCCTCATCTCCTCTCGTCTACGTTGAGTACAACAAGTCACGGTCTCTGTCTGTCAGTCTATCACCCTACTTGCAGAACCATATGGCCATATCGCTAGATTTTGTCCCCAATATTTATCATTGATTCCAGACAATCAGCTAGTAGTACAAGTAGAGTACGTGCTTGCTATGTAGTATGTACCCTTATCGCTTAATGCCTGGATGAATGATTTGGGGTAACTACCTGAAATTTGGTTGCGTGGTAGTCCTCATCGTTGCCGCTTCAACACGAAGGGAGTTGGAGCTAGAAGGGTAGCTACCTGAAACATGAGCGGTACTTCAGAATGGCTATGTACTCGAACGATCGAGCTAAAACTATCAGTAAAAAACAATGAAATAAGAGAACTACTTGTCTTGAGAGAGAAATGCGGCACATTGCTCATCAGCGACAACTATGGGCAAGTTTACACAACCGATCTTGAAACTGGGAAGATGGAGAAGCTAGTTGATTGGCCTTGCAGGCGCTCCATGTGCCACTGGGATTTCATGCCCTTGGAGATTGATTGGCCCACGATCTTCGTTTCCGGGCTTACTAGATAAAGTTAAACATTTTGATATATACGCATACATGTTTTCTGCGTTTGTTTTGCAATGTATGGTGGATAACTACTTACCATTTTACGGGATTGATGAACTCCGTTGTTCTTCCTCAACTTGTAACATTTAATGGCTGGCTGTTAATTTTCCACATCATGAACAATTATATCCATGTTTCTAGCCAATTCATCAATTCTATTCAATTTTTTTTCTATCATAGTATTGAAATTCTTTTGAGAACTAATAAATTCTTTAATATTACTTTCAAAATCAGAGGGCATCCTATTATTATTATTATAAGAATTACCATAAGGATTGCCATAATTATTATAGAAATTTCCGGGAAATAGTCTAGCATTGAAATTACCCCTATAAGCGTTGTTGTTGAAATTATTTTTAGAGACAAAATTCACATCAATAGCATCATTATTTTGCTCAATCAAAGTAGACAATGGCACATCATTAGGATCAATATGAGCATTTTTACTAGCAACCAATTTCAATAGAGCATCCATCTTATCACTGAAAGTATTAATTTCTTTAACGGAATTTACCTTCTTATCAGTTTGAGTTTCTTCAGTGTGCCATTGAGAATAATGTGCCATAATATTATCTAGGAGTTTTGTAGCTTCTTCTAATGTGATTTCCATAAAAGTATCCCCTACGGCAGAGTCTAGCAAATTTCTAGAAAAATAGTTTAGTCCCGCATAAAAAATTTGTATGATCATCCATAAATTTAAACCATGAGTTGAACAATTTCTTATCATTAATTTCATTCTATCTCAAGATTGTGCAACATGTTCATGCTCAAGTTGCTTAAAATTCATAATTTGATTTTTTAAATAAATAATCTTAGCGGGAGGAAAATACTTAGTAATGAAAGTATCCTTACATTTATCTCAAGAATCAATATTATTTCTAGACAAGAATGAAAACCAAGTTTTAGTACGATCTCGTAGTGACAACGAAAATAATTTTAATTTGACAATATCATTATCCACATCTTTCTTTTTTTGCATATCACAAAGTTCAACGAAAGTATTTAGATGGGATGCAGCATCTTCATTAGGACTACCAGAAAATTGTACTTTCATGACAAGATTAAGCAAAGCAGTATTAATGTCACACGACTCCGCACTAGTGGCAGGAGGAGCAATAGGAGTACTAATAAAATCATTATTATTAGTATTTGAAAAGTCACACAATTTTGTATTTTCTTAAGACATCGCGACAAATCAAGCAAACTAGCAAACAAGCAAATAAAATACCTTTGTGTTTTTGTAAAATATTTTTTAGAAGTGGGGGAGATGAAAACGAGAGGCAAATGCAAATAAAAGGCAAATAAAGTAAATGCAAGTGATTGATAGTTTGTGCGAAGGTTCTTGAAAGATTTTGATGATGTCTTCCTGGCAACGGCGCCAGAAAATCTTCCTGCTACTTGTAGTCTGTGTTGCTATTTCCTCGAAGAGGAGAAGATGATGTAGTACAGTAAAAATAAATATTTCTCTTAGTCAAGAACCAAGGTTATCAATCCAGTAGGAGAACCAAGCAAGATCCAGTGAACAGCACCTACACACAGAAAAGCAAACACTTGCACCCAACGCAAATAAGAGGGTTGTCAATCCTCTTAGCGGTTACTTGCAAGGATTAAGTATGATAGAGATAAATAGATAAACTAAAATACTAATAAAAATAAAAGTAAATAAATTGCATCAAGGTATTTTTAGATTTTTTATATGATAAATATAGACCCGGGGGTCATAATTTTCACTAGAGCCTTCTCTCTCGAGCACAGAAAGATACGGTGGGTAAACAAATTACTGTTGAGCAATTGATAGAAAAGCAAATAATTATGACGGATTCATGGCAATGATCATGTATATAGGCATCACGTCCGAGACAAGTAGACCGACTCCTGCGTGCATCTACTACTATTACTCCACTCATCGACTACTATCCAACATGCATGTAGAGTATTAAGTTAATAAAAACAGAGTAACACCTTAAGCAAGATGACATGATGTAGAGAAACAAATTCAAGCAATATGAATAAACCCCATCTTTTTATTCTTAATGGCAATAAGAAAAATACGTGACATGTCCCCTTTTGTCACTGGGATTTAGAACCGCAAGATTGAACCCATCACAAAGCACCTCTCCCATTGCAAGATAAATTAATCTAGTAGGCTAAACCAAATCGATAGATCGGAGAGAAATACAAAGCTATATTTAATCATGCATAAAAGAGTTCAGAGAAGACTCAAATATTTCTCATGAATAATCTGATCATAAACTCACAATTCATCGGATCACAACAAACACACCGTAAAAGAAGATTACATCGGATAGAACCCCAAAAACATCAAGGAGAACATGGTATTGAAGATCAAAGAGAGAGAAGAAGCCATCTAGCTACTAGCTATGGACCCGTAGGTCTGTGTAAACTACTCACACATCATCGGAAGGGCAACAAGGTTGATGTAGAAGCCCTCCATGATCGATTCCCTCTCCGGCAGAGTACCGAAAAAGGCCTCCAAATGGGATCGCGGAAGAACAGAGACTTGCGCCGGCGGAAAGATTTTCTCTTCTGGCTCTCTGATGGTTTTCAAATATTTGTGAATTTATAAGAGTGGAATTAGGTCAAACGGAGCCACGTGGGCCCCACAAGGCATCAGGGCGCGCCCCCCGGGGGCCGCACACTGTTGCCTTGTGGAGGCTTCGCGAACCTTCTGGCCTCCTCTCCAAGTCTCCAGGGTCTCTTTTGTCCAGATAAAAATCTCCAAAGTTTCGTGGCATTTGGACTTCGTTTGGTACTGTTTCTCTAAAAAGCCAAAAACAAACAGAAAACAGCAACTGACACTGGGCACTAGATTAATAGGTTAGTCCCAAAAAATGATATATGATTGCATATAATTGCATATAAAAACATCCAAGATTGATACTATAATAGCATGGAACAATCAAAAATTATAGATACGTTGGAGATGTATCATCCACCATATTTGACAGATGAGAGATGTTACCGACTGTTGTCGTAGGGGGTCGCTCTTCTTCTGCTCCTCCTCTGTGATCTTTGTAAAGCAAGAGGAGTAGAGAAAGAGCGACCATCACCGACAGTCGATGAGAGTTGTTCTTGGAGGAAAAAAAATTGACCATCACCGAAATTCGAAATATCCGTGATATACCTTTGTCACGCTCGATGGACTGGCCCAGCTCGACCATCAACGAAAGTCAAAATATCCGTGAGAGTGTCCACCATGATTAATTTGATTAGAAGTAATTTTTGATGTTTGATTCTTATGTTATTTTTCAATCTGTGATGAAAGGTGTTAGCACCGATCGATGTTGTGGCTATGGCTTCCTCCGACGACGCAGCTTCCATTAGGGGCGACTCCGCAGTCAAGGAGAAGCGCGCCGAGGACCGCTTGGCGGCGCTCATTGAGAAGAACCCGTAGCTGATCCTAATAAAGTATTTTGAGGATCTGGCCAAGAAGAATCCACCAGCTAAGGAGGGCAAGGCCCCACCACGTAAGAAGAGTGACGACCCGGTGCCATTGAGTCCACCGACCATCATTCCCGATGACACTTGGTCCTCCACTGCGGGGGATGCCCCCACGTGCTCTGACTCCACGATCACTGATTTCACCGACTACACCTCGGAGTAGTCACCTAGATAGTTTGAAGTTGATTTAGTGATATAGTTGTGTAGCTGCTGATATGCACTTGGATGGCCACTTGCAATGCTTTTGATTGTGTCGGCGTACGACACCTATGGGATCGCTTAGATCCCTTTACGGTTCGGCTGGGGGAAAAGATTTACACAAAGAGCGGATCCAACGATCAACGCAGGGATCTTTACCTAGGTTCGGGCCGCTGAGAAGCGTAAAACCCTACTCCTTCTTTGGTTTATTGTGGGTGTTCTTAAGCTCAAGTACACGGAGCGCTTGTGATGAACAGTACGTTCAAGAAGCAGCTACGCATGCAGGATGGGCCAGAAGGTCCTCTCCCCCTGTAGCTTCGCCTTGGGCCTCCTTTTATCGGTCCAAGGGGTCACCAACAGTGGCGAACAGCTCGTACAAGAGGTGTAAAGTTACTACACTGTTTACATGCTTATCACTGACGACTTAGGACAAACGCATTTAATGCTCCACTTAGGTGTCCCTTACTTTCTTGGGGACGGAAAAAGAGCCCGTCCTATCAGCACCGCTTAACCTCACCCGCCGTTAGTGCCATGACACACATCCAGGAAGACAAGCCCTAAACGACAGGCTGTCTGCTGCGCTGGAGAGGTGGCAGGGTGGTGGGATCTTGCCGGGTGCAAGGCCTTGCCGGGTCTTCGTGAGCTCCCCCGGCAAGATCTTGCCGGGAGCTCAGCCTTCGGTCTTCTGTCTTCTGATCATTGTCTTGAACGCCTTCTTGATAATCTTGTATTTGTTTCCAGCTGTTCTCCGGCAGGCCTTGCCGCTGGTATGGCTACAACCGTCCGTGCACAAGTATGGGGTACTAAAAGACCCAAACTTTAGTACACCGACAGGAGCCCCCGGGCCTAGGCCATACACGGGTGCGAGGCGTTGTTGGGCTAGGCCCAAACAGTGCACGGGCACGCGTGGCAGGAGCTAGCTGTCGTAATCATCTTATTTACCGTGCTTCCCCACGACGCGCGTTAAATGCGGGACGTGGGATACGTGGCGGAACGGCCGCAGTAGTAGTGCGCCCGTAAAAATGCATTCATATTGATTAGTAAAGAGGCAGCCTCCGCTCCTTCCCCATGAAAGGGAATCCGCAGAGGCGCTGCTCATTTACCTCTCGTCTTTTCCAATCTGGAGACCACCATCGCCTTCTTCCTCGAGCTTGAAGCAGAGCCTCTCCCATCCATCCACCATCCCCACACCCTCATCATCCTCGGCCTCCGCTTCCACAGTCGTCATGCCACCCAAAGCAGGCAAGGGCAAAGCGGCGAAAGCCGCCGACTCGGATGCAGAGACGGAGAAGATCGAGCTGGTGGAGATGCGGAAGGAGAACGCCGTCTTCGCCCCGACGCTCGACATGCGCGCCCTGGTTGAGCGGTACATGTGCATGTGGGGGAAGGACACGAGGGCTCACCCTGCTACTCGCGTGCTCCCAGCTTCCGTCAAGGGCGGTCCAGATAAATACCCCTTCTTTGTCTCTTACTTTTACTGCGGGCTCTGCCCTCCGTTTTCTGATTTCTTCATCGACATCATGTACACATACGGCTTCCGTCTCTTGGATTTCACGCCGAATGCCGTAACATGCATGTCAGTCTTTGCTCATCTCTGTGAAAATTTCGCCGGAGTAGTTCCTAGCACAGCCCTCTTTCGCCACTACTTCATTCCCCGTATCGAAACGGGAGACGCCCTTTCTGGTTCTATCACCTGGATTCCAAGGGCATGGAATAAAGATATATACCCAGACGGTCTCTACCGTAAGAAGTGGGAGGAATGGCGGGCCGAGTGGTGCTGGATTAAGGAGAAAGATCCTCAGCCGTTCTGTTTGCCCCGGCAAACGAAAGTGGTTCGCGGCAAGAACTGGAGCAGCCTCGATCCTCAGGATGAGAAGCTCGCAATCGCAATTACCAGGATCCACCGTCTCAGGGTTGCCGGGCTGACAATAGAAATGATTGGCGCTGGTTTCCTCCGCCGCCGCATCGCCCCTCTGCAGAACAAAGGGAGACCGGCCTGGGAGTTCAAGAATGCAGCAGATATCATGAGGCTGCGCCCTGGTCTGAACAACAACTTGATAGTCTTGCAGCACACAGCTCTCTGCCACAAACTGTTCAGGCCTGATGTGAAATATAAGTTGCCGGCTGGCGTAATTCCCCTGTGCAACAACTCTGCTTTGAGCTCGATCATCGCCATGATGCCGGTGTGCAATGCTCACGGCCTTGACGGAAATTGGGAAGAGCCATCCTCAGAGCACGCACAGGAGTTCTTTGATAACTTGTCAGAGAAAACCATCCGGGAAGAGCCAACTCTTATCCGCCCCACCACTGATGACGAAGTGGCTTACATCGCCAGCAGGGCGGAAGAGGTGAATCTAGCCGCGGAGGCCGGCAGCTTTGGCTTCGCGGAAGAGGAAGCCGGTGAAGAAGAAATCTCGCTAGAGGAGACCCTTGCCGAGCAAGGTGAAGTTGTCGGGGAGCAGAGTGGTATGGTTGCCGGGAGCTCTTCTGTCGAAGGCACAGCCGAGGAGCAGCTGCACGAGGAGCCCCCAGCTCCAGAGAAGAAGAAACGCGTTCTTCGGAAAGCCGCCTCTGGCGTCCCAGCACATCAGTCCTCCTCGAGCCATGAGATTCCCGGCAGGGAGGCGGCCGGCAAGGCTGCGCAGCGGCAAAGAGCCCAACAGCAACCCGTGCGACGCACGACACGCGTGACCGCGGCAACAATTGGAGCGGCGGGGGCGTCTCATATGACAGCGCCAACAGCTGGAGCAGCAGGATCACATCAACCTACTGCCTCTGCCGCATCTAAGCGTCCCAGAACCCCTTCTCCACCCCCTCACGCGGACATTGCGGCGGAGGTTGATTTTGACATCTCCGTTTTTAGTCCGGAAAAAGAAGAGTAAGGGTCCTTGCCGCATCTTCCAACTTCTGAATTCCTGGTTTGCTTAACTCATTTGTTTGCTTTGGCCTATCCCCACAGAGATACGGAAACGTTGGCGCAAAGGATGGCGAAGAAGGCGAAGACTTCAACGGGTGATGAGCCTCCGGCAAGCACCGGAGGTGCGCCAGAGCCCATCGTCATCAGCCTGGAGCCCAGCCCTCAACGCAGCCCCCAGCCCAGCCCCCAGCGTGAGCCCACTACCCATTTTCCGCTGGCGAGCGTTGGGGTGAATATCTTCGCTACTGACGTCATCGGGCTTGTAGGAGAAGAACGGCAACAAGGAGAGCCATTGGAGGTCGTCCCTGACGTGCTGCCTCCGTCAACCACATAATAGGCACGCATCACCATCATAAGTAATTGATCATACAAGATAATGGTAGAGATAAACATGGAATATCACAATAGGCATAATATGATCAATCAACATCGTATCTCACAAGTATAAACGACAGAATACTGTAGCAAGCACACACACATAACAAAGTATCAACGAACAAGCAAACAAGTAGCAAAAGAAACTCTCGAAGCAAATCAAAAACAAGAAAGTCTCTCTCTCAAAGCCTATGATCTATACAAATTCTCCCCCTTTGGCAACAAGTACCAAAAAGTTTGAATCGTATAGCACTAGTCGGCTCTCTAGGCACGGTCCTCCGAAGACGATCTCCTGATGGCGGCTCCGGTGTGCGTAGACGGCGTTGAGATGAGAGCGTCCGCGAATGCTTCTGCTGATGACTGCTGGACTGGAGGTGTTGAGACCTGCTGTGGCACTGTGGCTGTGGCGGCTGGTGCAGATACTGTGGTCCGTGGATCCATAACTGGTATCGCAGCTGCCTCACTAGGCTCTTCAAGAGTGAATTGTATGGACTGTTTTGGCACTTTCCTTACAGCAGTTCTTTCCTTGACAGAAGTAGGCTTTGTGCTGTACTCCTTAGCTAGCACTACTCTCTTCTTCTTTTGTATAGTTTCACTTGCAACAAAGTCCTCATCCTCACTGTCTGAGGTTTTCTTCTTTCGTGTTCTGGTTGCAGCTTTAGGAAGATCTGGAGAGCTTCTCTCTCCCTCATAGTAACTTTCATTATGGCTTGATCCTTCACTTTGTTCTTCATGCTGCTCTGACCTGTTTTGACTGTCACTGACATCAGACATATTGCTGAGCTGACCCTGTGAATAGATAGGTATGGGTAGAGTAGATGAGTCATCACAAAAAGCAGATTGTTTTTCATAAAAATAAGTTCAAACTTTAGTTCTTGGTTTTCACAGAATGCAGTTCGGATGGACCGAGTTGGTATTCTCGGTGACACCGAAGCACACTACAGAGACATGGCACGCCATTTCGGTCAGACCGAGATGGGTTTCGGTGGCTCCGAGATGCTAGGGTTTCACTGAGACGTTACTTTCGGTCTGACCGATTCGCACAACTCGGTGGCACGGAGATGTACTTGTGCTATCGCCAGGGCCAAATCGGTGGGACCGAAAATTCCTATTCGGTCGGTCCGAGATGCATTCGGCGGAAACCTAAACCTAAATTTTTTGCTCGAGTCTCGTTCAAACGAACTAATCTGGTGGAAAGAGTATTGCATTCGTGGCAAGATTATAGGCAATCCAATCGTGCATTGAATCGGAAAAAGGGAAGCACGAAGGGGATCGAAACTCACCCTAACTCGGTGGAGTTTCTCTACAGCGGCAACGGCGGGGCAGATTGCCGTTGACGGCGACGGAGTCCTGCGGCGAGGGCGCACAGGCGACGACGGCGACGATCCGGAGACCAGAGGGGCGGCAGCAATGGGGCGCGGGTGCGTGACGTTTGAAGAAATTTTCAACCGCACGGTTCGCTAGGAATATATACCCATTCGCTGTCGGTGGCACCGAGTGTAACAAATCGGTAGCACCGAGACATTCAACTGCTTGCAGTTACAGCAACTCGGTCCGACCGAGTTGGTATAATCGGTAGCACCGAGATGAAAACCTAGATCAATCTAAATGCTTTCGGTTCGACCGAGTTGGAATAGGTTGGTCTGACCGAAATCAATTAGAAGGTTTTAGAGGTTCAGCCCTTTCAGATCGGTGGCTCCGAGTTCTCCTCACCTGGAGGGTCCGAAAAAGACTTGTTCAATTTTTGTGATGCAGCAAGAATAGAATTTGAGACAAGAAAGCATAGATAGCTAGAGAAGGTTCTTAGGCATTCTTGTACATCCACTTGGCCAGAAAAACCAAGACAATCAAAACAACAAATGGATGTCCTCGAATGATGAAAACATGCAAACCAACATGCTCACACAATAAGATTGCAAATGAAATATGTGTCAAACATGCACAACCAATTCTAGCATCTATCAAGCAATGGCGATGACTAGGTCATCTATATATGAGTATATTGACTTAGGAACCAAATGAGAACATTTGATCATAGGTCATACTCATCATTTAAGCACAAGTGGGGTTACCACTTTTACATAAAGCATTAATGTGTTCACACCATTAGAGTTGCTTTAGCTCAATTCTTTAGAGCAAAGCTCCCCCTAGATGTGATATCCCCCCCTAAGAGGGTTGAACTAACCTTGGGTTTTGTCGATGATGACTTCATGTAGATGTTGAATATGTGGATGCTCAATGTTGATGTAGACCATCAAAAGTTGGGAGCAATCCTTTGGAGTTTTGTGCTTTCAATACCTACATGGGTTAGTCCCACACAAGGAACATACAAGGATATCCATAGACATATAGTGAAATACACATATGATGATGTCCATGAATGCATTGATTACCTTGTCCCTTGCCTTACCAACAAGAGGGTTTGTGACTCCATGAACTAGTGCAAGATGTGAAAGTTGGTTGCACAAGTCCTTGCCATAAAGAATATGAGTGAAGTTTGTTGGCGGAGTCACCCTCAAGAACTCTCTAGTTCTTCTTCTTTTGGACTCACATCAACTTGATGGGAATCCTTGGAGTTGTAGTAGCACTTGATGAAGTAGAACTTGATGAAGTCTTGGGAACCCACTTGACCATGGCTTGAGGAGCTTTTTCAAATAAGTCAATCTCTTCTTGAAGCTTGTCCTTGCCTTTTAGCTTGTGGTCTTGTGGTGGAAGATCTTCTTGAACTTGTGTTCCCTTGAAGGAAGTAGGATCATACTTCTCTTGTTGAGGAACAAACTTCGTCTTGGGGTATTGACCTTCTTCCCACTCAACTCCATCGGCATTGAACTTTCGTTCAAAACCAACACCTTGGTTCTTCCGATGCCTTCCTTGCTTGCGTACAATTTCCTCAAATTGTTTACTCCCGGCAAGACTCTTGTAGACACCTTTTTCTATAATTCCTTTTAATAGTATATTTTCTTGCTCAAGTGTAACTTGGCTAAGAGAATCATTAGTGGAATCAATAGAACTACTAGAAGCAACAACATTGGATTTAGCATTGTTATTGTTACTACTAGAAGTAGAACCATTTTTACCCTTGTTGCTAGTTTGCTTAGGTTTAACTTGTGGCATAAAGGTAGACAAGAGTAAACGCTTGGCAAGATATGAAGAACTCTTCTTTCGAAGATCGTCATTGATAGCTTTAAGAAACTCATGCTCTTGCTCTAAATTTAGCTTCTCGAAGCGTAGCTTCTCATGAGTTCTTAGAAGTTCTCTATGATCCTCTTGAGTTGTTTCATGAGCTAACTTAAGAGCATTTAGTTGTTTAGTTAGACGCTCAATCTCCTTCATAGCATTGTCACTCGTTTCCTCTTGACTATCATGATTACTAGCATTTTCATTATAGCTCACATCACTAGCCCTATCGACAAGTAAATCATCTTCACCTAGCAAATCATCTTCATCACTATTAAAATCAAGATACTCGGGGTGTGATACCTTGGGGCCTTTTGCCATGAAGCATCTTCCAATTCCTTCATTTGGTGAGTCAAACAGATCGTAGGAGTTGGATGACACAAGTGCAAGTCCTGCAACACCTTCATCTTGACTATAGTCGGAGTTGGAGTGATAACTTCTCTCGGAGTGGTTGTCGGAGTCGGAGCCGGAAACCCATTCACCAACATGAGCTTGATGTCTTCTTCTTGTGTAGCTCCTTGATGACTTGTCCTTACTCTCCGAATCCTTACTTCTTCGAGAGTGTCTTCGTTCATAATAATCATCTCTACTCCTTCTCTCTTTACGAGGTGATTCATCTCTTCTATGTCTTCCTCTTGGTGATTCATCTCTTTTCTTGTAGGGAGCCGTACACTCATTTGAGTAGTATCCGGGCTTTCCACAATTGTAGCAATTTCGGTCACTACTTGATGATCTTCTCTCATAGTGTCTTGAGCTAGAGCTTCTTTCTTTCCCTTTGTTCTTGTAGAACTTGTTGAACCTTTTCACCATTAGGCTTATCTCTTCATTGGATACTAGCTTGTCACTTGAAGTCATTGGAGCATCGGTTGAGGCTTTGTAAGCACCACTTGACTTGTTGTGCAGCTCCTCTTTGTCCTTGAGCGACATTTCATGAGCGACAATCCTTCCAATGACTTCCGTGGGCTTGAGATCTCTGTAATTTGGCATCATTTGGATCAATGTGCAGACGGTACCATATTTTCCATCCAAAGCTCTAAGTATCTTCTTGATGATGAATTTGTCGGTCATCTCTTCACTTCCTAAGCCGGCAATCTCATTTGTGATGAGAGCAAGCCTAGAGTACATATCTGCGACTCCTTCACCATCCTTCATCTTGAACTTGTCAAGTTGACTTTGAAGCACATCCAACTTAGATTCCTTGACGGACTCGGTACCCTCATGCATATCAACCAAAGTATCCCAAATTTCCTTTGCATTCTCGAGGCGGCTGATTTTGTTGAATTCTTCGGGACATAAACCATTGAATAGAATGTCACAAGCTTGAGCATTGTATTGCAACATCTTCAATTCTTCCGAGGTTGCTTCATGATCCGGTTCCTTGCCATCCTCAAAGAAGTCACCTTGCAAGCCAACACGAACAACAGCCCAAACAGCGGGGTTATGACCAAGAATATGCATTTTCATCTTATGTTTCCAGCTAGCAAAGTTTGTACCATCAAAATATGGACTTCTACGGTGATAGTTACCCTCACTAGACGCCATACTCTCCTAGGTTGTGAAACCAAGGCTATGATCACCAAAGCTATGGAAATCAAGGCTTACGGAGACCAAAGCTCTGATACCACTTGTAGGATCGAAAGTATGTCTAGAAGGGGGTGATTAGACTACTTGACCAAATAAAACTTAACCTTTTCCCAGATTTTAGTTGTAGGCAGGTTTTAGCAATAGTACATGTCAAGCATCACCCTACACATGCAATTCTAAGAGTATAGCAGCGGAATGTAAGCAATTGCATATGTATGTAAAGGAGGGATTGGAAATTTCAAACGCAATGAAGACACGGAGGATTTTTAGCGTGGTTCCGATAGGTGGTGCTATCGTACGTCCACGTTGATGGAGGCTTCAACCCACGAAGGGTAATGGCTGCGCGAGTCCACGGAGGGCTCCACCCACGAAGGGTCCACGAAGAAGCAACCTTGCCTATTCCACCATGGCTTACGTCCACGAAGGACTAGCCTCACTCGGGGTAGATCTTCACGAAGTAGGCGATCTCCTTGCCCTTACAAACTCCTTGGTTCAACTCCACATCTGGTAGGAGGCTCCCAAGTGACACCTAACCAATCTATTAGACACCACTCTCCAAAAGGTAATAGACGGTGTGTTGTTGATGAACTCCTTGCTCTTGTGCTTCAAATGATAGTCTTCCCAGCACTCAATCAACTCCTCACAGATTTGGCTATGGTGGAAGAGAGATTTGAGTGGAAAGCAACTTGGGAAAGGCTAGAGATCAAGGTTCAAATGGTAGGAATGGAATATCTTGATCTCAACACATGAGTAGGTGGTTCTCTCTCAGAAAATGTATGGTGGAAGTGTATGCACGTTCTGATGGCTCTCCTTACTGAGAAGGATGGGGTGGAGGGGTATATATAGCCTCCACACAAAATCCAACCGTCACTACTGGAATCAGCAAATTTGCCGTCAGCTAGTTCTTTGCCGTCAGCTGGCGGACGGCAAAGAAGCTCTTTGCCATCCGTTTCTAGAAAACCGATGGCAAAGAACTAGCTGACGGCAAAGAAGCTCTTTGCCATCAGCCACCTCTTTGCCGTCAGCTAGCTGACGGCATAGAAGATTTGCCGTCTGCTAGCAGAAGGCAAAGAGGGTGGGTGGCCCACTAACGAGAACGACCTAACGGCCACTTTCTTTGCCGTCTGCTGGCGGACGGCAAAGCTTCTTTGCCGTCCGCCAGCAGACGGCAAAGAAAGTGGCCGTTTTAACGGCCGTTTCCTCCCGGCCCCACCCCACTAGCTAGGCTCTTTGCCGTCTGCTAGCAGACGGCAAAGAGCTGTGACCTAACTGAAAAGGGGCCGGCGCCCGCACCCCACCCCTCTCTCTCTCCCCTCTCTCTCTCTCTCCCGGCCCTCACCTCACTCGCGCCGCCGC
The DNA here is from genome assembly GCA_039707655.1 of Elymus sibiricus. Lineage (NCBI taxonomy): Eukaryota > Viridiplantae > Streptophyta > Magnoliopsida > Poales > Poaceae > Elymus > Elymus sibiricus. Next base: position 475,274,597 of record CM077668.1, on the reverse strand, counting down.
CCCTCTCTCTCTCCCCTCTCTCTCTCCTGGCCCTCACCTCACCCGCGCCCCACCCCTCTCTCTCCCCTCTCTCTCGTATATGCCAATCATACCAAGACTTCAACGTCTTTTCATGGTCGAAGAGACGGCCAGACAGATGACGTGGCATAAATTGGGCAAAAGAACCGAACTAGCTGCAGATGGGAATCCGATGTTGGGACACACTTCAGACGCTTTTGCGTGGAAGCACTTCGATGCTTTACATAAGGACAAAGCGGCAGATCCAAGGCATCCTCGAGTCGCCATCAGCACGGATGGGTTCCAAGTGTTTGGTATGACGGCAACCCAATACAGTTGCTGGCCTGTATTTGTCATTCCACTCAATCTCCCCCCCCCGGAGAGATTATGAAAAGAAAGAACATTTTCTTGACGTTGATAATTCCAGGGCCCAACTATCCGGGGAAGAATATGAATGTGTACATGCAGCCGCTTAAGGATGAATTGCAAGAAGCTTGGGATAATGGGATCAAGACATATGACGCCGCTACAAAACAAAACTTCAAAATGCATGTGTGGTACATGTACTCGACGCATGACTTGCCGGCGTATGCGCTATTCGTTGGCTGGTGTGTGCATGGAAGGTTCCCGTGCCCCACATGCAAGGCAGCTCTTCAGTTCTGTTGGCTGCAGGCGGGTCGCAAGTATTCTTGCTTCGACTTGCATAGACAGTTCCTGTATCCTGGCCATAAGTTCAGAAAAGACAAGAAAATTTTCATGAAAGGTAGAGTTGTCAAAAACTCTGCACCACCTGCATTGACAGGCCAACAGGCCCTGGATCAATTAAACGCTCTCGAGCCTAATCCAGAGCATCCAGGATATTTCAAAGGGTATAATTCGGAACACGCCTGGACTCACAAGATATGCTTGTGGGATCTGCCTTACTTTAAAGACCTCATTTGCCCACACAACATCGACGTGATGCACACTGAAAAGAATATCGCCGAGGCCCTTTTTGGTACATTGTTCGGCATAGAGGGGAAGTCAAAGGATAACCCTAAGGCTAGAGTCGATCAAGAGGCTCTATGTGATAGACCGTTACAAAACATGCGACAACCGAAAGGAAAGAAGAACTGGAGGAAGCCAAAGGCTTGGTTCAATCTTGGAAGGCCAGCTATGAGGGAAATGATCTTGTGGGTGAAAATGCAGTTGATGTTCCCCGATGGGTATGCAGCGAATCTAAAGAGGGGAGCGAGTCTTGACAAATTGAAAATATTTGGTATGAAGAGTCATGATTGGCACATATGGCTTGAGCGGGTAATGCCGGTGATGTTGCGTGGCTTTATCCCTGAGGATGAATGGCTAGTACTGGCAGAGCTGAGCTATTTCTTCCGTGCTCTTTGTGTGAAAGAACTATCGCCTGACGTGCTAGACGAACTGGAAGAGTTGGCGCCAGAGTTGATCTGCAAGTTAGAAAAGATCTTTCCACCGGGATTCTTTAATCCAATGCAGCATTTGATTTTGCATCTCCCGACCGAGGCAAGATTGGGGGGGCCCGTGCAAAATCGTTGGTGCTTCGCAACTGAGAGGATGCAGAAGACGCTTCGAGCAAAATGTAAAAATAAACGATGAATTGAAGCATCGATGGCCGAGGCATTCATTACTGAGGAGGCCGCAAACTTCGTGACAGCACACTACAAAGCCAAGAATCGTCATTTGCATAATCCGAAGCCTCGGTACAATGATGGCGACCGTGAAAAAGGTCGATCCAACCTCAGCCTATTCAAAGGGAAGCTCGCACCAGCCGGTGCTTCGAAAGCAATACCGTTGGATGTCGAAGAATGGCGGACCATTTCGTTGTATATCTTCAACAACCTAACAGAAGTGCGGTCGTACATCGAGTAAGTTCTCGGTACATTGTTTCGCAACTTCTAATTCCTTTGAAATGCTCTTATTCCCGGATATGTGATACAGTCGATACGTCGCCAAATTCTCGGATGGAGCGGTGATCCAAAAGGATTCCATCGAAGAGTATGAGCTTCTGGCAAAGCATGGAGGAGGCTATCCCGGTTTCATCTCTTGGTTCAAACAAACGGTAATTTCCATTAGACCATTTCATTTCTTCGTCTAGTTTGCGGCTAATGCAACAATCCTTTCATATTAAACTTGTAGGCTAATGCAGAGTCTATGGACTCCGAATTGAGACAAGTCGCAAATGGTTTTGACTATAAGGTCCGTTCATTTGACAAATACGACATCAACGGGTATCGCTTTCGTACTTTTGGCAAAGAGCTATCTATGGCCGACCGAAAGTCTACAAATTGTTGTGTCTCCGCTGTCGGCGAAGGAGGGGTCGAGTATTATGGAAGAGTTGAAGCAATTTATGAACTTACATTCTTTGGTGAAAACCCACCAAACGTCGTAGTCTTCAAATGTTATTGGTTCCAGCCAAAGGAGACTAGAAGGACTCATGAACATATAGGGCTAGTCGAAATCAAACAAAGCACCCATTTAGATGTTCCCGATGTCTATATTACGGCTCAACAGGCAACCCAAGTTTTCTATCTACCGTGGGCCTGCCAAACTGATCCAAATCTGAATGGTTGGGATGTCGTTTATGATGTGCCGCCACATTTTAGACCACCTCCCCTCAATGAAGATGATTATGACCCTCACATTAACCCAGACACATATGAAGAAGAATTCTTCCAAGAAACACGTGTTTCCAAAAAACGTTTCAAGAACCGCTCTACTTCACCCCAGAACATTGAGGTAGACAGCGATAGTGAATCCGACTTCACCCCTGAGCCGGAACAAGAAGAGACGGAAGAAGAAGAGGTTACTGCTGCGGATGACCTGTCAATGCTTGACCGATTACATAAAGGAGGCCTTCCACATGTTGATGCATTTATTGATGATGCTGATGAGCACGTCATTACTGATAGTGATGATGATTCTGCATTTATTGATCCCGGAGCATATATAGACGATGAAGATTAATATTAGTAATGTCAGGTATTCAATTATTATTATGTACATATATATTATTAATTAGTTCATGTTATTAGGTATTCAACAAAATGACATTGACTTAGCTTATTTTCCTCGAAAATGACATAATAACCTTACTTAGCTCCAAACTGACATACTTTACCTAGGATAGCTATAAAATGACCTATACTTAGCATTTTTCCTCCTAAATGACTTAATATGCTTAGTTAGCAAAAAAATGGCATAACTACCTAGGATAGCTCCAAAATGACCTATACTTAGCTTCTTTAGTTCATTTATGACATACTTAGCATACTTAGGTAAAAAATGGCATGATAACCTTGGTTTAGCTCCAAAATGACATTGACTTAGCTTATTTTCCTCCAAAATGACAAAATAACCTTACCTACCTCCAAAATGACCGATTTTAACTAGGATAGCTCTAAAATGACCTACACTTGCCATTTTCTTGTATGATTGTATGATTTATATAGTTACTTGTATAATTTTCTTACTTTGTATGATTGTTTCTTATACATAGTGCCATGGTCTTGATATCCGTCCCCGTCGTCCCTCGCCCGCTTTATGATTCCGATGTGGTAAATTCTCTTTTATAACTATTTGTTGCATTTCGCATTTATGACAATTATGGCCATCAAGTTGACATAGAGATATTTTAATCTAGGAGGTATGTGAACCGGAATTTGCAACCGACCCTCTTGTCGAGAAGTTAAATTTAGTTGAAAAAGAAAATGAGTATTTGAAAGAAAAAATTAAAAGAACTGAAAACGAGAAGATGACATTGGAGTTGTATGTTGCCGATGTCGTCGATGATCACAAGATGAAGATGAATGCAATGCGCTTGAAGATGGATGCAATGCGCTTGAAGATTAAGAAGATTAGAAAATATGCCATTGATAATGAGGCTTGGTATCATTATGCCGTTGGATCAATTGTTACCTTAGTTGCGATCTTCATCGCATTTGTTGTGATGAGGGTACGTTTTCTCTAGTGTTTTGCTTAACAAATGCATACTTAGCTTATTTTGCTCCTAAATGGCATAATTACCTAAGTTAGATAAAAAAATGAGCTATACTTACGTAAGTTGGCTAAAAAATGGCATCATCCTCGAAAATGACATAATAACCTTACTAAGCTCCAAAATGACCTACTTACCTAGCTTAGCTCTAAAATGACCTACACTTAGCATTTTTTCCTAGCTTAGCTAAAAAATGGCATTTTTACCTACCTAGTCTTCTTCTTCTTCTTCTTCTTCTTCTTCTTCTTCTAGCTAGTCTTCTTCTTCTAGTCTTCTTCTTCTTCTTCTTCTTCTTCTTCTTCTAACTTTCTTCTTTCCCAATTTGCAGATTTGCTTTCGATGAGGAAGCTTGCGTTGATGGAGTCTACTCTTCTTCTTGTGCTTCCTTTTTGTTTAGATTTTGTAGGATGAACAATGTGAAACTTGCTACCTATATATGTATGTATGGATGAAACCATTGTATGCTTGTTGTTGGATATGTTGGCTAGCTATATATGTTGCATATGGACTTTTCATTTGGTATGTATATGTGTTGGATGATCATATCCATATGGGAGGGATATGATTTGGTATGTATATGTGTTGTTATGCTTGTTGAAAGTATTTTCAAATGTGTATATATATATATATGTGAAATTCTGTGAAATTGAATGAATTTAAGAAAAAACAGAAAAAACAGGGGTTGTACAGGCTCTTTGCCGTCTGCTGGCAGACGGCAAACACTTTGCCATCAGCCAGCAGACGGCAAATCTGCCACGTGGCAGCTACCTGTGCAACCTGGGGTTCACTGGGCTGGCCTATTTGGCAGCTTTGCCGTCAGCTGGCTGACGGCAAAGACCTTTGCATCTTTGCCGTCAGCCGGCAGATGGCAAAGCACGCCGTTAACCCCTTAATGGACCTAGCGTGCCGTCCATGCCCTTTGCCGTCTGCTGGCAGATGGCAAAGACCTTTGCATCTTTGCCGTCGGCCAGCAGACGGCAAAGTGGCCTTTACCGGAGCTTGTTCAGCCGGATGTGTTGCCGTCTGCTGGCTGACGGCAAAGACCTTTGCCGTCCGCAATGCATGCCTTTGCCGTCAGCCATGGCAGACGGCAAATTTGCTGATTCCAGTAGTGCGTTACACACTTTTGACCCAACTCGGTGGCACCGAAACAATCATCTCGGTAGCACCGAACTGTGTAAAAGATATGAACTTTAGGAATCTCGGTGGGACCGATAATAACAACTCGGATGGACCGAAGTGCAATGGCTTAGGGCAATCCTCATCTCGGTGGAACCGATTGCATCAACTCGGTAGGACCGAAGTGAAGCAATAAGGCAACAGAGAGTTGGCAAGCCATCTCGGTGAGACCGATTTGCAAACTCGGTGAGACCGAAGTAAATGCAAACGATTACAGAGAGTTGGCAAGGCCATCTTGGTGGGACCGAGATCCATTTCCGTGGATCCGATTTGTTAGGGTTTGGCAGTGGCTAAGTCTTGGATGAACTCGGTGGGGCCGGATTGGAAATTTCGGTGGGGCCGAGTTGGACTTTAGGTTTAGGACATATTTGGGTAGAGACAGTGGTTGAGGGTTTAGGAATACTGTCAATAAGCACTTGAGCAAAAAAAAACCATTAAGCAACACCTCATCCCCTTTTAATAGTATTGGCTTTCCTATGGACTCAATGTGATCTTGGATCACTAAACCAAAAATGTAGAGTCTTCATCTTTGCCAATTCTTGTCCTTAGCATTTTGAGGGGTCCACTTCTCTAGTCCATGCCATGCCAATCATTGAACATCCTGAAATCTTAATCTTGAATGGACATTAGTTCAATGAGATATATGTTGTTATGAATTACCAAAACCACCAAGGGAGCAAATGTGCTTTCAGGTTGCAAGTTTAATATGATCAAGAAGTGATCCTGAACACCTGCTTACGATTCAATCATAACCCCATCGTGTTCTCTTCCCGAACTTACTCGAAAAGAGACCATCACGGTTACGCACACGGTTGGTGTATTTTATTAGGATTAGTGTCAAGTTCTCTACAACTGGAGGTTAAAATATCCAAGTCGCCACATAACCGCGGGCACGGCTCTCCGAAAGATTTAACCCTGCAGGGGTGTTCCAACCTGGTCCATCACAAACCAACGCAAGTTACGGTGGAAATACCTAAACCTCGAGATAGCCCGAAGTATCCTCGGAATCCCGGTGCACAAGACATTTCAACAAATGTAACACAAGTCCAGCAAGACCTCCCGACGTGCCGACACCCCGACTGGAGCCACGCGTATCTCGAAATCAAGCCACGACGGATAAGCGAAGCTTACAGTTAGCTGAGACCCAAGTTGCCAAGGGGGCGCCGCAAGGTGCTCTAGTTTGGACCAGCACCGTCAGCACTAGCCCACCTGTATTATGTGGAATTAAAAGACCCCGAGGGGGCCAGCCTCTATGCAATTTTAATTAAGTTCAATATTATTATGTTGGCAAATGTTAACACCAAAGTTGGGCCTTGCTGGAAGCGGTTATTCAAAGCGAACTATCAAGAGGGTCCCATTCCCCTGAGCATGTTAGGAACGCTAATCAAGAATCATAACACCAGTATTACGGAAACTAAGGCGGCATGAGTGGAACAGAACACCAGGCAAAAGGCCGAGCCTTCCACCCAACACCAAGTATATAGATGCATTAATTAAATATGAGATATTGTGATATCCCAACAAATCCATGTCCCAACATGGAACAACCTGCACTGCACCTGCAACTAAAACACTATAAGAGGGGCTGAGCAAAGCGGTTACATAGCCAAACAACATTTTGCTGGGTAGGGTGGTTAGAAGTTGTATCATGGCATATGAGAGGCCGACATGTATGTGGTAGGAAGCGTGACATAGCAATAGCAACAAGACAACTAGCAAGCAAAGATAGTAGTGTTATCAAGGGTAATGATCATCTTGCCTGGAGTCTCTTCGGTAGGATAGTAATACTGCTCTTCGAACACATTCTCAACAGGATCCTCGAACTCGGACTCGTCTCCCGAAAGTACCCAAAGAAAGAACAAGCACCGAAATAAACAAACAACCAAGGCATAAATGCTCAAACAAAGATGATGCATGGTCATTTAAAGATGCAGGGCATGGCAAAGTGCAACAATCAAATACTACACATCAAGTGAAGCTCAATATGCAACGGGTTGCATGTTGACGAAACTTCACAATGATTATGTAGTTCGCTCCCGTTTATGCTACTAATCAATATTAAATGTTGACAATCATGGCAAGAAATGAAGCATATTTAATCTACCCACCTAGGCAATTTAAATGAGGCCGGAAACAACAATAAACAATTCTGGAAACTTCCCATATGTGAATTTTGAAATTGGTACTGTTCTGCCCGAAACACCATTTTAAAGTTGTTAAACAGCAAAATAAAGTGCACCACGTTAATCTACACATTTTTCTACCCCATTTACATATATAGTTCATTTAATTCGGAGCTACGGTTCTTTAGTTATGAAATAAACCATTTGAGCATGTCATTTAGCAAATTAATGCAAACAGCAATTTTAAACATTTTTGACATGGGTGAAAGTTGCATATTGTGAAACTACATGAAATTCCAAGCATTTTACATATATGACATGTTTTATTTGGATGCATGGGTATTTAGTTATTAGCATTTTAAAATAATGGCATTTTCTATAAATATGCAATGCACTGGAAAAATGCTAAAATCGCAGAGCAGAAAAAAAATAGGTTACGGGCCGGATTGCAGCGGACTGCAGGAGGAGTTGGCCCAAGTGTGCGCTGTGTGGAGAGGCTAGGTGTGGATGACATGTGAGGCCTGGATGTCATAGGCACAACGGTAAATGCACAGAGGGAAAAAATTAAAAGGAAAAGGGGGCCGCCTGGGATCGAACCCAGGACCTCCTGGATGTGTGCGCGCGCGCTGACCAGCTCGGCTGGTTCGGTGATCGTGGTGAGTGTGGGATTTGGCCAAATAAGAAGAAGAACAATGGCTTGATAACTTGGTGAGGCAAAAATTGGTGGAAAAATGTTGCACTCATATGGGGATTTGATCCCTGGTCGCCCGGGTAACAGACGGGGAGGCTGACCAGTTGTGCTGCTGCTTGCGTTGTGTGCACATGGAGCTGGCTTGCTTGATAAGCGAACATCAGAAGTGGCGAGCTTCAGCCATGGATACGCCCACAAGGCTCACGGCAACGGCGAGCGAATGCAGCGGCGATCTCTGCTACTAGGCGGCGGCGGGCGTGCGGGATCGGTAGGGGAACGGCGCGTGCGAGCAGCGGCTGCGGGGGGGCTCGAGCACGAGCTTGAGCTCGCTCTCCTGGTCGCCCATGGCGGACGAACACGGAGCAGCCCGGGTCGGCGACTACGACGGCGAAACCCACGGGGAGAGGAGATAGGGAGGAGCAGTGGCTCACCACGGTCCCGTGGGACTAGACGAAGAGGCCGGGGACGTGACGTGGAGGCGAGGAGGAGGCGCTGTTCATGGCGGAGACCCTCGGTTCCGTGAAGCAGAGGATGCAGGGGAGGTGGGCGGCCACTGGACTTGGCGATCCGGCTAGGGAAGGACGTGAACGGAGTCGCAGCGGCGTCGCGATGCGCGTGGAGGAAGAAGGGGTCGGCGGCGAACTCGCTACGCTGGAGGATAACTCGGGCTCTCCTCGGCCATGGCGCGGGCGTCGGCTACAGGGGCGTGGGCGTGGACCTACCGTTGGCGGCGGCGCGTGGAGGGACGAGGAGGAAGGGGAAAACCCTAGGGCTGGGCGCTGGCTTTATAGGAGGGTACGCTCCTTGGCTGGCTTGGCCACGGTGGCCATGACGTGCGGGTAAAAGAGAGGGAGAGAGGTATGAGAAAGGTGGGTGGGTGCTACAGCCACAGCCACTGACGCGTGGGTCCAGCCGCGCCACGTGGGACGTGTGAGAGAGAGGGTAAGAGGGCGCCTTGGTGAGAAGAGACCAGGAGGGGCTTGGCCGGGCCGGCTGGGAAGAGGCCCAGGTGGGCTGCGCTGGTGGGTTGCACTGCTGCGGCTGCTGTTGCCCTCTCTCTCTGCTTTCTTTCCTCTTTCTATTTTTTTCAAACAGAAAAGGAAAGTGAAAAGAACAGAGAGTTTGGAGAAGACCCAGGAGGATAAGTAAATATTACTGGAATCCACGAATTATGTAGTATTTTAATAAATTGGTTTGGGCATTTTTAGAGGAAGAAAAATAATCCAAGTTTGAATTAAATTCAAACTTGAGGCATTTTTTATCCCAACCAAATCAATTCCAAAATAGATGAAAATTGGAGGAGAGGGTCTTGGCATGGTTTAGGGATTTTAGGAATATAGTGAACATTTTTCTGGACCAGGAAAAATGTCACTTGAAATTTGAGATGGAATAAAGAGATGAAGATGGGAGTTGGTCTTGGGTTATTGAAACTTGTGGAAACAAGATGATCATGACAAGAAGAAGAGCACACACAACAAAATGGAATATGCAATGGTGATGCTATGCATGGTGCAAACAACATGACAAGAGGCAACATCAAAATCATATGACATATCCCAAAGTGAGATGATCATGGCAACAAGAAGTATGGCACAATATAATCAATGTTGGACATGATGCAAGAAGCAAAAATATGACAATGGCACTCAACATGATCATGGCATGAAACATAGTTTTATAAATATGGTAGATAATGTCATGCATTACATCCGGGTTGTTACATGAACTTGGCAAAATACCTTTGAAATATTTAGGTTTACATGTTTCTGATGTCAGACTAAGCAATAAATTTTAGAAGATAGTGACTGAGAAAATTGAAAAACGATGTGCCTGTTGGCAAGGTAGACTGCTAAATATGGCAGGTAGAGTGTCTTTGGCTCAATCATGTCTGAGCAATATCCCTATTTTCATGATGTCATTTTATCCACTCCCTGTTGGAGTTAGAAAAAAGGCCGATTTCTTTAGATTCAGGCTGGTACGGCAGGAAGATGAAACAAAAAGAAATATCATCTTGTTAATCGGAAAACATGTTGTTTGCCAAAAAAACAAGGGGGCTTGGGAGTACTGAATTTGGATCATATGAACAAAGCTCTCCTAGCTAAATGGTTTTGGAAACTGGAATCTAAAGAAGGCTTCTGGGTAGACTTTTCTCTCAATAAATATGTCAAAAACAAGTGTATATCTGGGATTAAGCCAAAATTGGGAGATTCTCATTTTTTGTCCCAGCTTGTTAAAAGTGAAAAATCTGTTCTATAAACATGTGAAAAAAATTCTGGGGGATGGCAAAAACACCAGATTCTGGGAAGACTGTTGGGTGGGAAGCAAACCACTGAAAGATGCTTATCCTGATTTGTATAATACAAATTTTAATCATGTTGAAGCCATAGAAATAGGATGGAATAATTTCACCTTCACGAGAACTCTGTTTGGAGATTCCTTGAAGTTGTGGAATAGCTTAAAAGATACATGTGAGGAGGTGAGAATGTTTGAAAGCAAGGATGGACCCGGGTGGATGCTTACTAATGATGGCATCTTCTCTGTCAAATCTCTCTATATATTTTTTGATTAAAACTGATATGGGATTCCCACAGAATTTTCTGTGGAAAGTGAAAGTACCAGCCAAAATTAAAATGTTTCTATGGCTGTTGGTCAAAAAAAGTATTCTTACTAAAGGTAATCTCTTGAAAAAAGGATGGAAACGTGAAAGGGATGTGCTTTTTTTGGGCAGGATGAAAATATTAATAATTTATTCTTTGAATGCCCTGCTGCCAGGCTCAATTGGAGCTTGCTCAAGTGTGCATTTGATCTAAGAATAACTCCTGTGAATTTACATGATTGTTTTGGAAATTGGGCTGAAACTTTTCAGAAATCTGATAGGCAGCCAGTCCTAGTTGGGATTTCTGCTATGTGCCGGTCTATTTGGAGATGCAAAAAAGACGTTATTTTCAGAAAGAGAAAAAAATCATGATCCCATGATTCTAGTGAGAGTATTGTGACTAGATCATGGATTGGTCTATTTTGATGAAGAAAAAAAACCCAGAGAGGTTCTCAAAAAAAAAAAAAAAAAAAAAAAAAACCCAGAGGGAAACATACTGATGCTTGGAGTAAGATTGGTAGAACAGGTGGAAAATGAAATCTATTGGGCGGCGCAGGGGTGGAGACCAGGAGTGCTGCGGCTTGGTGGCTGACAAAGATGGCGAAATCCTGAAGGCTGTTGTGTTTGGCCACTAGGCCCTGGCTCTATCTGGTTCTAGTTCTTCGATAGCTGTTGTGCTTAGACCTGTTATATAATGGCCCACTTTTGTTGGCAGGTTTCTTTTGTTTGCTCTGTAGTAGATATCTGAACCTAGGTTGTGTGCGATGTTAGTTGTCTCTTCAGTAGCGCTGTTCGATATAATTCCTTAAGACATTATGGTTTCTTTATATGAAATCGGAGGGGGGAGCCTCTCTTTTGCTCAAAAAAATGATGTTAGTTTCATTCTACAATAAAGTACACTAGAATATACTATGTATGTATGTTTATTATGGTTAGAGACAAAGAATGTTCAGGATTCACCATGCCTCTGCTGAGTGAATCTCTATCTCGATGTGTGAGTCAGGACGCATGTGCAGATTTGGCACTACATAGCAGCTGCATCGAATCTCTTTTTTTTTTTGCGAGTGAGCTGTATCGAATCTCTAGGCGCGTCCGTCGTAAATGCAATCTCAACATCACCTTTTAAGATCAAATTTCAAACTAGTAGCATAAGCAAAGGATGCAAACTAATGGAGACAGGCCTGAAGGACTTGTCTCCATCAATAACGAAAAATGTGCGTGTGATTGCAGACAGTGCAGCGCAGGAATCTGCTGCTTCTCGTGCTAGGTAGATCGTCCACTCCTGTCAGTAACCGGTTGATTCCACGACAAGCATCTGCAGTCGGTGTGCAACGTGCTTGCAACCTCTGCTCGTTTTGTCCGGTGAGTAGGGACTAGGTAGGTGAAGTAGCCAGTAGCACACTCACTCGCCACATCCACATCAACTCTGGTCTGAAACATCCAGCTGGATGCACACGTGGACCCCAGTTTATGCCACGTACGTTTGTCACGCCACTACATATCCCAGCAGAGTATCCACCGTAGCAGTAAAGGCTTCCTCTTTGGCTTTGGGGTTGGTGGACCAGAGGGCCCTCCCATGCTTCCTTCCAAAATGGCCAGTTTAGATGATCCTTCATTAGATTGTTTTCTTTCTTCCACGGAAAGAAAGAGAACCCATTGGCTAGGGTTTTCCGCGCCTCCCGCCGGTGCTGCCGTCGGTCTACTTCATCTCCCGTGTTCTTAGGGCCATGGAGGCGTGGTGGATCCCGGCCCTTGCCGGCGGGAGTGCTTCGTTTTTTCATGCTCTTTTGAGTTTTGTTAGGGTTTGTGTTCTGCTCAGAGAGGCGAGGCGGCGGCGACCCTTTGAAGATGGAATAAGGTTCTCCCTGCCTTTGTCCCCGTCCCGGTGGTGTTTCTAGCATCGTCAGAGGGCGTGTGAAGATTTGTCTCCGGCGGATCTCGCGGGATTCGGTCGGCGTTTGTCTTCGTTGGATCCATGTGGATCTTGTCGTCGTTTGTCTGTGTTCGTCTGTTTACAGGTTGGATTCTTCCGATCTATACTTCTCTTCATCGGCGGCGGCACGCCTTCGGCTCGCTCCAGTGCTAGTAATCGTCGCTAGATGGTCTACGGACCTAGGTGTATTTTTTACTTCTGGTGTTCTTTGTACTACCTTAACAGTTGATGAATAGATTGGAAGTTATCCTCGCAAAAAAAAAATGATCCTTCCTTGCTCGCAGCGGGCACACACACATATATACAACTAGCCCAGAAGAGAATAATCTGCAAAAAGAAAAAGTTGAGGGATCAAAATTAGTCCTTCTCTTTCTTTTCTTATTAGTACCTTCGAGCTTAACTCCAAAAAAGCTACCAATAAGAGAATATCACTAGGGAAATATGTTATTGTCCAAGTGTACCACGCGACTGAACGACAAACGGAGACCTTGCTCTCGTTCCTATATAGTACTCCGTTGTAGACTCAGCCTACGAACCCCTCAAAGAAGTTGCATCTCTGCTTGAGTTCCAAGTTCCTACATAAATCCGATGCAAAAAAAAAAAAAGTTCCTACATAAATCAGAGACCAGCTCAAAAAATACTGATCCGAACATAAAACGAACCCCTCATAAAACGGAGCCACCCAAGTGGAGACCGAGTCGACAACCTCAAAATATCTGTATATATAGTTAGACGACTGGGCCGAACAAGGTATACGACGTTACGAAGCCAAATTAACACCCCCGGATCCAAATCTTGAAAGTAGAGCTGAAGGCGACGGCCATGGCAGCCTCGCTCTCGGACGACCTCCTCCTCGAGATCCTGGTCCGTGTCAAGGACGAGGCTGCTCTTTTCCGCTCAGCCACTGTATGCAAGAAGTGGCGTTGTCTCATCACCGATCGCTGCTTTCTCCATCGCCGCTGGCCAGAGTACTCGCCATCCTCTTTCGTGGGCTTGTTCACCCAGGGAAATCGCCACAAGGATGAGGACGCAGGGCCTTTGCCTGGCCCGGAGCCATGCTTCATCCCGGCACGGCGATCGGCTCTGGGCCCTAGCCGCTCCTTGGGCTCCTTCGTGACCCCTGCCCGCGCTGGCCTCTTCAACGGCGCGTTGCCACTCATCTCGCGCCACGGCCTTGTTGTTGTGCGTCTCGAAGCACATGACATCACCGGCTATCCAGACAAGACCATCTTTCAATTGGGTGTATGGAACCTGCACGCCGCCACGTGCGTCATGCTCCCTCCTCTAAAAGTTAGCCCAGTCTTCTACGACTATGACTGTAATGGCTATGCCATTCTGACCGGTGTAGATTGTTGCTCCAAAGATGCGTTAACACCCACGGTGCTGCCGAGTAACCCTTTGTCTTTCTTCAAAGTGGTCATCATCGGATATAGCGGTGATGACCTGAAGTACAATCTCCATATGTTCTCGTCCGACAAATCAAGTTGGGACGAACGTACCAATTGCCTCGATGGTGATGTGCAGTCATACGACTATGGGTCGTTTAGCGACGCCATTGTGCACAATGGCTTGGCACACTGGATATTTCATAATTATGGAGAAGGCTGCCTTCAAGTCATTAATCTGAATGCTAAGACTGGCCATATCTCCTTGACGAAGCTCCCTTTTAAACTGAACTACCAACCCACTAGTCCCGCATGCCTTACTTTAGGCATCAATGGGGTGTTATCACTGCTATGGATGCAAAAGGAAGGTCCCCAACTAGAGATTTGGGAGCAACGCGAGGACCAAGGAAACATGAGCGGCACTTCAGAATGGCTGTGTACCCGAACAATCGTGCTAAAACAACTCGTAAATGAGAATGAAACAAGAGACCTAATTGGATTGAGAGAGAAGTGTGGCTCATTGCTCATCAGCGACAACTATGGACAAGTTTACACTACTGATCTCGAAACTGGGATGATGGAGAAGATAGTGGATTGGCCTTCCGGGCGCTCCATGTGCCACTGGGATTCCATGCCCCTGGAGATTTATTGGCCCACGATCTTTGTTTCTGGGCTTACCAAATAAAGTTAAACATTCTGGTATATATGCATGATCCGTGTTTCGTTTTATTTTGCAATGTATGCTGGATAACTACTTACCGTTTTATGGGATTGATGAACTCTGGTGTTCTTCCTCAACATGTAACATTTAACGGCTGGGCGTTAATCTTGTTTTTTGTCTGGTTAGTGGCTCCGTGCGTCCCCACTCATCTCCTAGTGTCAAGACATCTCCAACAACGAAGAAGTGGGACAAGCAGCATGAAGGCTTAGACCCTCGGCGGCTCATAGAAGTAGGAGAAAAACGTCGTGTTGGCATAAGGACCTAGATTCTCCGAATGCGAAGCACATGGAAGTCGGGAGGTTTTTTTTTTTTGATGTATTTGCTAATTTTAATAATTTTCCTATAATATTTCACAAATCTCTGTCACTTACAAGTGTATCTTGGTTAGCCTAAACTTGTACTTACTTCCCAAATCCTGCAACCTTTGTGATAGTTTAGTTTGTAGTGTTCGGTAGAAGGTAAATCGTAGGATATACATAGATATTTCTGGCAAGCTAGAAACATATAGGGCCAAAATACTTCTTCATAGAGTACCAGCTATCCCTAACCTCGGTCACCACAAGTAACTACACATCGTCGTTGCAGAAATTACGTTGTCAAAAATGTATCGTTTTACCAACCGAAGCGGTTATTTTACACTAATTTGCATGTACGAGGTCAGGTGGAGATGAGGATCGCTGAACGGTTTGAAGAGGTGTAGTTCTGACACAGACTAATGATGGAGGAAAAGTTCTGTATATATCCGCCCATTCGTGCACACATACTACGTGCCCTCATCTCCTCTCGTCTACGTTGAGTACAACAAGTCACGGTCTCTGTCTGTCAGTCTATCACCCTACTTGCAGAACCATATGGCCATATCGCTAGATTTTGTCCCCAATATTTATCATTGATTCCAGACAATCAGCTAGTAGTACAAGTAGAGTACGTGCTTGCTATGTAGTATGTACCCTTATCGCTTAATGCCTGGATGAATGATTTGGGGTAACTACCTGAAATTTGGTTGCGTGGTAGTCCTCATCGTTGCCGCTTCAACACGAAGGGAGTTGGAGCTAGAAGGGTAGCTACCTGAAACATGAGCGGTACTTCAGAATGGCTATGTACTCGAACGATCGAGCTAAAACTATCAGTAAAAAACAATGAAATAAGAGAACTACTTGTCTTGAGAGAGAAATGCGGCACATTGCTCATCAGCGACAACTATGGGCAAGTTTACACAACCGATCTTGAAACTGGGAAGATGGAGAAGCTAGTTGATTGGCCTTGCAGGCGCTCCATGTGCCACTGGGATTTCATGCCCTTGGAGATTGATTGGCCCACGATCTTCGTTTCCGGGCTTACTAGATAAAGTTAAACATTTTGATATATACGCATACATGTTTTCTGCGTTTGTTTTGCAATGTATGGTGGATAACTACTTACCATTTTACGGGATTGATGAACTCCGTTGTTCTTCCTCAACTTGTAACATTTAATGGCTGGCTGTTAATCATGTTTTTTGGACTGGTTAGAACTCCACGCGTTCCCTGGATGACAAAATTTTAGTCTTAAGATTTTCCACATCATGAACAATTATATCCATGTTTCTAGCCAATTCATCAATTCTATTCAAATTTTTTTCTTTCATAGTATTGAAATTCTTTTGAGAACTAATAAATTCTTTAATATTACTTTCAAAATCAGAGGGCATCCTATTATTATTATTATAAGAATTACCATAAGGATTGCCATAATTATTATAGAAATTTCCGGGAAATAGTCTAGCATTGAAATTACCCCTATAAGCGTTGTTGTTGAAATTATTTTTAGAGACAAAATTCACATCAATAGCATCATTATTTTGCTCAATCAAAGTAGACAATGGCACATCATTAGGATCAATATGAGCATTTTTACTAGCAACCAATTTCAATAGAGCATCCATCTTATCACTGAAAGTATTAATTTCTTTAACGGAATTTACCTTCTTATCAGTTTGAGTTTGTTCAGTGTGCCATTGAGAATAATGTGCCATAATATTATCTAGGAGTTTTGTAGCTTCTTCTAATGTGATTTCCATAAAAGTATCCCCTACGGCAGAGTCTAGCAAATTTCTAGAAAAATAGTTTAGTCCCGCATAAAAAATTTGTATGATCATCCATAAATTTAAACCATGAGTTGAACAATTTCTTATCATTAATTTCATTCTCTCCCAAGATTGTGCAACATGTTCATGCTCAAGTTGCTTAAAATTCATAATTTGATTTTTTAAATAAATAATCTTAGCGGGAGGAAAATACTTAGTAATGAAAGTATCCTTACATTTATCTCAAGAATCAATATTATTTCTAGACAAGAATGAAAACCAAGTTTTAGTACGATCTCGTAGTGACAACGAAAATAATTTTAATTTGAAAATATCATTATCCACATCTTTCTTTTTTTGCATATCACAAAGTTCAACGAAAGTATTTAGATGGGATGCAGCATCTTCATTAGGACTACCAGAAAATTGTACTTTCATGACAAGATTAAGCAAAGCAGTATTAATGTCACACGACTCCGCACTAGTGGCAGGAGGAGCAATAGGAGTACTAATAAAATCATTATTATTAGTATTTGAAAAGTCACACAATTTTGTATTTTCTTAAGACATCGCGACAAATCAAGCAAACTAGCAAACAAGCAAATAAAATACCTTTGTGTTTTTGTAAAATATTTTTTAGATGTGGGGGAGATGAAAACGAGAGGCAAATACAAATAAAAGGCAAATAAAGTAAATGCAAGTGATTGATAGTTTGTGCGAAGGTTCTTGAAAGATTTTGATGATGTCTCCCTGGCAATGGCGCCAGAAAATCTTCCTGCTACTTGTAGTCTGCGTTGCTATTTCCTCGAAGAGGAGAAGATGATGTAGTACAGTAAAAATAAATATTTCCCTTAGTCAAGAACCAAGGTTATCAATCCAGTAGGAGAACCAAGCAAGATCCAGTGAACAGCACCTACACACAGAAAAGCAAACACTTGCACCCAACGCAAATAAGAGGGTTGTCAATCCTCTTAGCGGTTACTTGCAAGGATTAAGTATGATAGAGATAAATAGATAAACTAAAATACTAATAAAAATAAAAGTAAATAAATTGCATCAAGGTATTTTTAGATTTTTTATATGATAAATATAGACCCGGGGGTCATAATTTTCACTAGAGCCTTCTCTCTCGAGCACAGAAAGATACGGTGGGTAAACAAATTACTGTTGAGCAATTGATAGAAAAGCAAATAATTATGACGGATTCATGGCAATGATCATGTATATAGGCATCACGTCCGAGACAAGTAGACCGACTCCTGCGTGCATCTACTACTATTACTCCACTCATCGATTACTATCCAGCATGCATGTAGAGTATTAAGTTAATAAAAACAGAGTAACACCTTAAGCAAGATGACATGATGTAGAGAAACAAATTCAAGCAATATGAATAAACCCCATCTTTTTATTCTTAATGGCAATAAGACAAATACGTGACATGTCCCCTTCTGTCACTGGGATTTAGAACCGCAAGATTGAACCCATCACAAAGCACCTCTCCCATTGCAAGATAAATTAATCTAGTAGGCTAAACCAAATCGATAGATCGGAGAGAAATACAAAGCTATATTTAATCATGCATAAAAGAGTTCAGAGAAGACTCAAATATTTCTCATGAATAATCTGATCATAAACTCACAATTCATCGGATCACAACAAACACACCGTAAAAGAAGATTACATCGGATAGAACCCCAAAAACATCAAGGAGAACATGGTATTGAAGATCAAAGAGAGAGAAGAAGCCATCTAGCTACTAGCTATGGACCCGTAGGTCTGTGTAAACTACTCACACATCATCGGAAGGGCAACAAGGTTGATGTAGAAGCCCTCCATGATCGATTCCCTCTCCGGCAGAGTACCGAAAAAGGCCTCCAAATGGGATCGCGGAAGAACAGAGACTTGCGCCGGCGGAAAGATTTTCTCTTCTGGCTCTCTGATGGTTTTCAAATATTTGTGAATTTATAAGAGTGGAATTAGGTCAAACGGAGCCACGTGGGCCCCACAAGGCATCAGGGCGCGCCCCCCGGGGGCCGCACACTGTTGCCTTGTGGAGGCTTCGCGAACCTTCTGGCCTCCTCTCCAAGTCTCCAGGGTCTCTTTTGTCCAGATAAAAATCTCCAAAGTTTCGTGGCATTTGGACTTCGTTTGGTACTGTTTCTCTAAAAGGCCAAAAACAAACAGAAAACAGCAACTGGCACTGGGCACTAGATTAATAGGTTAGTCCCAAAAAATGATATATGATTGCATATAATTGCATATAAAAACATCCAAGATTGATACTATAATAGCATGGAACAATCAAAAATTATAGATACGTTGGAGATGTATCATCCACCATATTTGACAGATGAGAGATGTTACCGACTGTTGTCGTAGGGGGTCGCTCTTCTTCTGCTCCTCCTCTGTGATCTTTGTAAAGCAAGAGGAGTAGAGAAAGAGCGACCATCACCGACAGTCGATGAGAGTTGTTCTTGGAGGAAAAAAAATTGACCATCACCGAAATTCGAAATATCCGTGATATACCTTTGTCACGCACGATGGACTGGCCCAGCTCGACCATCAACGAAAGTCAAAATATCCGTGAGAGTGTCCACCATGATTAATTTGATTAGAAGTAATTTTTGATGTTTGATTCTTATGTTATTTTTCAATCTGTGATGAAAGGTGTTAGCACCGATCGATGTCGTGGCTATGGCTTCCTCCGACGACGCAGCTTCCATTAGGGGCGACTCCGCGGTCAAGGAGAAGCGCGCCGAGGACCGCTTGGCGGCGCTCATTGAGAAGAACCCGTAGCTGATCCTAATAAAGTATTTTGAGGATCTGGCCAAGAAGAATCCACCAGCTAAGGAGGGCAAGGCCCCACCACGTAAGAAGAGTGACGACCCGGTGCCATTGAGTCCACCGACCATCATTCCCGATGACACTTGGTCCTCCACTGCGGGGGATGCCCCCACGTGCTCTGACTCCACGATCACTGATTTCACCGACTACACCTCGGAGTAGTCACCTAGATAGTTTGAAGTTGATTTAGTGATATAGTTGTGTAGCTGCTGATATGCACTTGGATGGCCACTTGCAATGCTTTTGATTGTGTCGGCGTACGACACCTATGGGATCGCTTAGATCCCTTTACGGTTCGGCTGGGGGAAAAGATTTACACAAAGAGCGGATCCAACGATCAACGCAGGGATCTTTACCTAGGTTCGGGCCGCTGAGAAGCGTAAAACCCTACTCCTTCTTTGGTTTATTGTGGGTGTTCTTAAGCTCAAGTACACGGAGCGCTTGTGATGAACAGTACGTTCAAGAAGCAGCTACGCATGCAGGATGGGCCAGAAGGTCCTCTCCCCCTGTAGCTTCGCCTTGGGCCTCCTTTTATCCGTCCAAGGGGTCACCAACAGTGGCGAACAGCTCGTACAAGAGGTGTAAAGTTACTACACTGTTTACATGCTTATCACTGACGACTTAGGACAAACGCATTTAATGCTCCACTTAGGTGTCCCTTACTTTCTTGGGGACGGAAAAAGAGCCCGTCCTATCAGCACCGCTTAACCTCACCCGCCGTTAGTGCCATGACACGCATCCAGGAAGACAAGCCCTAAACGACAGGCTGTCTGCTGCGCTGGAGCGGTGGCAGGGTGGTGGGATCTTGCCGGGTGCAAGGCCTTGCCGGGTCTTCGTGAGCTCCCCCGGCAAGATCTTGCCGGGAGCTCAGCCTTCGGTCTTCTGTCCTCTGATCATTGTCTTGAACGCCTTCTTGATAATCTTGTATTTGTTTCCAGCTGTTCTCCGGCAGGCCTTGCCGCTGGTATGGCTACAACCGTCCATGCACAAGTATGGGGTACTAAAAGACCCAAACTTTAGTACACCGACAGGAGCCCCCGGGCCTAGGCCATACACGGGTGCGAGGCATTGTTGGGCTAGGCCCAAACAGTGCACGGGCACGCGTGGCAGGAGCTAGCTGTCGTAATCATCTTATTTACCGTGCTTCCCCACGACGCGCGTTAAATGCGGGACGTGGGATACGTGGCGGAACGGTCGCAGTAGTAGTGCGCCCGTAAAAATGCATTCATATTGATTAGTAAAGAGGCAGCCTCCGCTCCTTCACCATGAAAGGGAATCCGCAGAGGCGCTGCTCATTTACCTCTCGTCTTTTCCAATCTGGAGACCACCATCGCCTTCTTCCTCGAGCTTGAAGCAGAGCCTCTCCCATCCATCCGCCATCCCCACACCCTCATCATCCTCGGCCTCCGCTTCCACAGTCGTCATGCCACCCAAAGCAGGCAAGGGCAAAGCGGCGAAAGCCGCCGACTCGGATGCAGAGACGGAGAAGATCGAGCTGGTGGAGATGCGGAAGGAGAACGCCGTCTTCGCCCCGACGCTCGACATGCGCGCCCTGGTTGAGCGGTACATGTGCATGTGGGGGAAGGAGACGAGGGCTCACCCTGCTACTCGCGTGCTCCCAGCTTCCGTCAAGGGCGGTCCAGATAAATACCCCTTCTTTGTCGCTTACTTTTACTGCGGGCTCTGCCCTCCGTTTTCTGATTTCTTCATCGACATCATGTACACATACGGCTTCCGTCTCTTGGATTTCACGCCGAATGCCGTAACATGCATGTCAGTCTTTGCTCATCTCTGTGAAAATTTCGCCGGAGTAGTTCCTAGCGCAGCCCTCTTTCGCCACTACTTCATTCCCCGTATCGAAACGGGAGACGCCCTTTCTGGTTCTATCACCTAGATTCCAAGGGCATGGAATAAAGATATATACCCAGACGGTCTCTACCGTAAGAAGTGGGAGGAATGGCGGGCCGAGTGGTGCTGGATTAAGGAGAAAGATCCTCAGCCGTTCTGTTTGCCCCGGCAAACGAAAGTGGTTCACGGCAAGAACTGGAGCACCCTCGATCCTCAGGATGAGAAGCTCGCAATCGCAATTACCAGGATCCACCGTCTCAGGGTTGCCGGGCTCACAATAGAAATGATTGGCGCTGGTTTCCTCCGCCGCCGCATCGCCCCTCTGCAGAACAAAGGGAGGCCGGCCTGGGAGTTCAAGAATGCAGCAGATATCATGAGGCTGCGCCCTGGTCTGAACAACAACTTGACAGTCTTGCAGCACATAGCTCTCTGCCACAAACTGTTCAGGCCTGACGTGAAATATAAGTTGCCGGCTGGCGTAATTCCCCTGTGCAACAACTCTGCTTTGAGCTCGATCATCGCCATGATGCCGGTGTGCAATGCTCACGGCCTTGACGGAAATTGGGAAGAGCCATCCTCAGAGCACGCACAGGAGTTCTTTGATAACTTGTCAGAGAAAACCATCCGGGAAGAGCCAACTCTTATCCGCCCCACCACTGATGACGAAGTGGCTTACATCGCCAGCAGGGCGGAAGAGGTGAATCTAGCCGCGGAGGCCGGCACCTTTGGCTTCGCGGAAGAGGAAGCCGGTGAAGAAGAAATCTCGCTAGAGGAGACCCTTGCCGAGCAAGGTGAAGTTGCCGGGGAGCAGAGTGGTATGGTTGCCGGGAGCTCTTCTGTCGAAGGCACAGCCGAGGAGCAGCTGCACGAGGAGCCCCCAGCTCCAGAGAAGAAGAAACGCGTTCTTCGGAAAGCCGCCTCTGGCGTCCCAGCACATCAGTCCTCCTCGAGCCATGAGATTCCCGGCAGGGAGGCGGCCGGCAAGGCTGCCCAGCGGCAAAGAGCCCAACAGCAACCCGTGCGACGCACGACACGCGTGACCGCGGCAACAATTAGAGCGGCAGGGGCGTCTCATATGACAGCGCCAACAGCTGGAGCAGCAGGATCACATCAACCTACTGCCTCTGCCGCATCTAAGCGTCCCAGAACCCCTTCTCCACCCCCTCACGCGGACATTGCGGCGGAGGTTGATTTTGACATCTCCGTTTTTAGTCCGGAAAAAGAAGAGTAAGGGTCCTTGCCGCATCTTCCAACTTCTGAATTCCTGGTTTGCTTAACTCATTTGTTTGCTTTGGCCTATCCCCACAGAGATACGGAAACGTTGGCGCAAAGGATGGCGAAGAAGGCGAAGACTTCAACGGGTGATGAGCCTCCGGCAAGCACCGGAGGTGCGCCAGAGCCCATCGTCATCAGCCTGGAGCCCAGCCCTCAACGCAGCCCCCAGCCCAGCCCCCAACGTGAGCCCACTACCCATTTTCCGCTGGCGAGCGTTGGGGTGAATATCTTCGCTACTGACGTCATCGGGCTTGTAGGAGAAGAACGGCAACAAGGAGAGCCATTGGAGGTCGTCCCTGACGTGCCGCCTCCGTCAACCACACCGCCCAGAGATGAAGCTTCGGCAAGGGTTTCCACTGGTGAGCCCATCCACATTGAAGAGGAGCCGGCAAACACGGGCACTGGCAATCCTACATCGGCAACCGATGTTGCCGGGAAAGGAGAAACCACCTCTCAACAGCTCGACACAGGTAAACCGTCTGCCTTGGTGCACTTGTCATTCTTTCTTTATTTTTGTCTTCTTGAACTTCAACCTCGGTCTCATCTTGTTTCCTTTCCTGGTCTTCAGATCTCCCTTCGGTGGAACAGACAGACGTTGACGTTGTCATCGAAGAGACCGCCAAGGATGTTGCCGCTGAAGCCGACAGAGCCGCGGCTGAGAAAGCCGCCAAGGCCGTACAGGAAGAAACCACCAAGGGGTCTGCTGAAGGGCCCGGCAAGGAGACTGGCGACCATACTGACGGCATTCCTGCCACAGGAGCGCCTGGCGCTACACCGGTCGCGGAGCCCCCAGTTGCCGGCGAGGCGGTCGTCGAGGATCAACCATCAACATCCGACGTCCCCCCGTCAAGCAGATACCTTAAGGTCGGCGACAACCTGTTCGTCAGCATACCAGGGACGGCAAGCATCGGGGTGCCAACCGAAGGAGAAGTCTTTGACGAAGACGCCATCGCCGCCGCTGGACTCAAGATCGTTGATGAGCCACGCGCTAGCAGCAGTGGGGCCAAGGAAGAGCAGCCCCTCCAAGCCATGAGAGACAACTACCAAAAACTTCAGGCGCTTCACCGCACCCGACAGGAGAGGTTGGACTCCAGGGCGGCAATTGTTGAAGCAGCGGAAGCAGATTTCTAGAAGCGCGTCGAAGAGACACAAGTCTGGTACGCCGAGGCTTTCCAGGAATTGACGGCTGGTCGGGAGCAACTGAATCAGAGTTGGAATGAGTTCCTCTTAAAGCAGTCCGACGCCGAGAGGGCACAGGAGGAGGCTGCGCAGCAGGCTGCTGTAGAGGAAGCTCGCTTAACGCAACGCCGCGTCGGGCTCGATGCTTATCAAGAAGACCTTGCCGCTCGCGAGGAGGCGCTTGCCGCCAAGCTCCGCAGCAAGGACGAAGAGATCGAGAAACTTGTCGCGCAGCGAACCCAGGAGTTGGAGCAGAGACACAAGGAAACACTCGAAGCTCTGGCCATAGACCATGCCGGCAAGTTAAAGGAAGCCATTGATGCCGCCGAAGCTGCAGAGGCCGCCAAGAACGAGCTGGGCGATCAAGTGAAGAGGCTGGAAGCAGATCTTGAGGGCCACGGCAAGGAGATCTCAACGCTCAAAGCCGACAGAGAGAAGACTCTCTTCAGCCTGGCGGAGATGCAAGCCGCCATGTCCGACAAGACCAAGGAGCTCACCTCAGCCAATGAATCCATCGCTGATCTGAAACTGAAGCTCGTGACGCTGGAGGAGTCCCTTGAGAACGGCAAGGCTCGCGAGAGGGCCTTGATCAAAGATCTCCAGAGTGAGAAGAGCCTGCTCAACAGCGCCGCCGCCACCTATAATGATTTTGAGAGAGGTGTGAAGATCTGGACTGAGCGCCTTGTCGACGTCGCGGAAAGGCTTGCCACAGAACTGTCCACTATGGGCTTGGATAACTTCAGCTACTCTTCTGACGATAGGGTATCTTCGAGCGCCAAGCTGACCATGTTCTTCGAGGGCATCGTTGACGCCCTCAAGCTGCTCCAGTCTGACCGAGCAACCCATCTGGCCAACGAATCCCGCAAACTCTGCCGGGCCGTCCTCCTCAAGGTGCTCGTCAAAGTGGTGCACAAGAACCCCGGCATCAACCTTACCAACGTTCTCGCTAGCTTGCCGGAGGATGTAGATCTCAAGGCACTCGAAAAGCTTGTCGCGCCCATCGTTGACAGAGTGAGCCATGTCAAGTAGGTCGAAGGCCAGCGCAGGGACTAGCTGCTTCGCTTCATTTTGTCGCCACCATCCCATGTCAAAGACAGTTTTATCTTAAGTTAGAATCGCAGCGACCGTCAATGTAATATAACTTGCTATGTTTTGGATGAATATATGCTATTTCCCTTGTCCGATTTCTTTCTGTATGGTTCATGCCCTACGCTTATCGGGAACTTTCCGGTGCGCACACCCTTGCCGCGAGCGCTTTGAGGAACGGATCCTTAGCAGCCTGCTGGAGGTGTCGCTGCCGACAAGATACCTTGTCGTTTTTAGTGCAGCCACTTAAACTGTTGAGCGGACTCGAAACAAAGTAAGGGCGCAACCAATTACGACAAGGTTCCTTCGCGTGTAGGTTTTCCATACAAAAGCCGAAATTGTTCAAGGAAAAATAGGTCTACAATGGAAATTTGCTTAAAAGTGTTGCAACTTAGCTTTTCGTTGATGTACTCCTTATTGCAAAATGTCAACTTGAACGCCGCCTGTCGGTGTCCATACCATCATCCCCCCCCCCCCCCGGCAAACTTGCACGCGAGGGAACCTTCTGTCCTTTGAGAAAAAGAAAGAAGAGAAAATAGAGATATGGAACCTTGGCGGTTCATTAGTGCTTACCGGAAGCAGTCGTAATACAATATCTCAGACAAGCATGCATATAGATTGACATGAAAATCGACAAGAATTGTAAAACGCTTAACTTTATTCAACTATGCACAGGGTCTGCGCCTGGCTTTGTACAAAGGATCATATGCCTTGCCGGCAAAACTTGTACAAAAGGTGGTTGCCGGGAGACCCGGCAACCGCGCCTTATGGGTAGAATTTACGAAGGTGTTCGATATTCCAGGAATTGCTCACTGGAATGCCATCTTCGGTCTCCAGGCGGACTGCGCCGGGCCTGGTGACTCGTACTACCCGATAAGGGCCTTCCCACTTCGGCATCAACTTGTTAGAATTCTTGGCCGACTGAACGCGCCGAAGAACAAGGTCGCCTTCCTCAAGGCTTCGGGCATGAACCTTGCGGCTATGATAGCGGCGCAAGGCTTGCTGGTAGCGTGCAGTTCGCACAGCAGCCCGAAGACGATCTTCCTCAAGGAGCATGGCGTCATCTTGGCGCAGCTGCTCTTGCTCAAGCTCATCATAAGCGAGTACTCGAGGTGACCCGTATATGAGTTCTGTGGGGAGAACTGCTTCTGCCCCGTAGACTAGGGAGAAGGGTGTCTGGCCAGTAGCTCGATTTGGTGTCGTTCTGATTGACCAAAGAACCGCCGGCAGCTCATCAATCTAGCGTCTTCCGCACTTGCGCAGCTTGTTGAAAGTTCTTGTTCTGAGACCTCGCAGCACTTCAGCATTTGCCCTCTCCGCTTGGCCGTTGCTTCTCGGGTGAGCAACAGAGGCAAAACAGATTTTGCCACCAAGGTCTTGGACGTACTGCATGAAGGTGCGGCTCGTGAACTGCGTGCCATTGTCGGTGATGATCCTGTTGGGTACACCAAAACGACACACTATTCCCTTGAAGAACTTGACGGCTGATTGTGCTGTCACCTTTCTCACTGCTTCCACTTCCGGCCACTTCGTGAACTTGTCGATAGCAATGTACAAGTATTCGAAGCCCCCGGCAGCGCGACGAAAGGGGCCCAATATGTCGAGCTCCCAGACCGAAAATGGCCAGGAAAGAGGGATTGTCTGAAGAGCTTGAGCTGGCTGATGCAATTGCTTTGAATGGAACTGGCACGCTTCACATTTGGTTACTAGTGCAGTTGCATCCTGGAGAGCAGTGGGCCAGAAGAAACCTTGCCGGAATGCCTTGCCGACAAGAGCTCTTGAGCCAATGTGGGAGCCACATATGCCTCCATGTATCTCTGCCAACAGCTCCAGTCCATCCTTCCGAGGAATACACTTCAATTTTATACAGTTCGGTCTCTTTCTGTACAGGACGTCATCAACGAACTGGTACATACTAGACTGACGGGCTACTTTCTCCGCTTCTTCCTGTTCTTCAGGGAGTTCTCCTGTTTGAAGGAACTGGACGATGTGTTGTGCCCATGTTGGAGCCTGCGGCTCGACAACAAGGACCAAAGGCATATCTTCGGCCACGGGAGCGCTTGCTTCTGCGGCAAGAACCTGAGGTTCTGCGCGAAGCTGCTGCTCACCGGCAACCGTGTCGTTCCCGGCAACTTCCTTGCCGGCGGCTTCTGGGAGCTCTGCAAGAAAGTACTGGCCGGAACTCAATTTCCTTATTTTGTCTTGCCTCGTCGATGGTGTTACGGATGGCTGAGTTAAGCGGAGCACAAAAGTTCCTGGTTCCACAGGTAACTTGAGGGCAGCACATTTTGACAGGTCATCGGCATTGTTGTTCTCCGCACGAGGAACATGCTCTGTCTGCAACCCGTCAAAACGCTCCTCCAACTTTCTCACTTCATCTACATATGCTTCCATCAACGGGCTCTGATAGTCTTTGTTAACTTGCCTGACGACAAGCTGTGAGTCACCTCTGACAATGAGCTTCTTAATTCCGAGGTCCGTCGCGATCCTGAGACCGGCAAGCAGCCCTTCATATTCTGCAGTGTTGTTTGTTGATCTCTCCCGGGGAAAGTGCATCTGAATTACATACTTGAGGTGCGACAAGCAGCACGCCAACACCGGCTTCTTCCAGCGAGAAAGTCCCGTCAAAGTACATAATCCATTCTCGATCCGTTTCCTTGCCGGGGATAGTTGTCTCTTGAATTTCTTCGTCTGGCGTCGGTGTCCATTCTGCAATGAACTCTGCCAAGGCTCTGCTCTGAATAGTTGAAGTGCTTTCAAATTTGAGATCAAAGCTTGACAGTTCCAACGCCCACTCCATAATTCTGCCGGTCGCATCTGGATTTCGTAAAATCCGCTGCAACGGGAAGCGAGTGACGACGGTGATTTCATGTGCCTGAAAATAATGGCGCAGCTTCCTCGAGGCCACAAGGAGGCCGAAGAGCAACTTCTGCACGCCAGAATACCTTGACCTAGCCCCCTGCAAGAGGGATCTGACAAAATAGACTGGGCGATGCACCATCTTCTTCTTCTGCGTTACTTCATTCGATTGCGCAGATCCTGCCTTGTCGGCACCAGACCCTGCCGGGAAGAATCCCAACTTGTCGCCCCCTGCAAGAGGGAGCTGACAAAATAGACTGGGCGATGCACCATCTTCTTCTTCTGCGTTACTTCATTCGACTGCGCAGATCCTGCCTTGTCGGCACCAGACCCTGCCGGGAAGAATCCCAACTTGTCACCTGACGGGCTTGCTGCTGTCGCTGCTTCTTCATCGACTTCTCTCTGCGCCACTAACGCAGCACTAACCACCTGATTAGTTGCCGCTAGATATAGCAGCAACGGTTCTTGCGGTTTAGGCGCGACTAGTGTTGGCGGAGAGGAGAGGTACCTCTTCAAGTCCTGCAGCGCTGCCTCCGCTTCCGGAGTCCATTTCATTGGACCGGCCTTCTTCAAGATTTTGAAAACAAGCAGGGTGCGCTCAACGGATTTGGAGATGAACCTGCTCAGAGCAGCAACGGAGCCGGCAAGTCGACGCACATCTTTGACACGTCTTGGTGCTTCAATCTGCTCAATTGCCTTATCTTGTCGGGATTTGCTTCGATTCCACGTTGAGATACAAAGAACCCGAGAAGCTTGCTGGATGGAACGCCAAACACACACTTCTCAGGATTGAGCTTCAGATTGATCTTGCGCTGATTTGCAAATGTCTCTTCTAAATCTTGTATGAGCGTTGCCTTGTCCTTGGTTTTAACCACTATGTCATCCATATATGCTTCCATATTTCTATGTAGCTGGGGCTCAAAACCGATCTGGACCGCTCTTGCAAATGTTGAACCAACACTTTTCAACCCGAAAGGCATGCGTATGAAGCAATACGTGCCACATGGGGTGATAAATGCGGTTTTCTCTTCGTCTTCCTTTGACATGAAAATCTGATGATACCCTGAATAAGCGTCAAGAAACGACAGCAAATCACAGCCAGCAGTGGAGTCCACAATCTGGTCGATGCGCGGCAAGGGAAAAGGATCTTTTGGACAGGCTTTATTGATATCTGTATAGTCGATACATAGCCTCCATTTTCCATTCGCCTTGCGCACTACAACTGGATTGGCCAACCATGTTGGATGGAGCACTCCCCTAACTAAACCTGCCGCTTCCAGCTTCCTGATTTCTTCGGCAATAAATTCTTGCCGCTCCAAAGCTTGCTTCCTAACTTTTTGCTTGACGGGCCGCGCATGAGGACAGACAACAAGGTGGTGCTAGATTACCTCCCTGGGAACACCGGGGATATCAGATGGTTGCCATGCAAACACATCGATATTCGCCCGCAGGAAGGCAATGAGCGTGCTTTCCTATTTGTCATCAAGGGTGGAACTCACGGTGAAAGTTCCTCCCGTACCATCCTCCTTGGCGGGCACCTTCTTAGTTGCTGGTGGAGCTGCCTTGGATTTCTTGCTCTTGCCGGTGGAGCTCTCCGGCACATCCTCAACGGGAGCGCAACACTCCGAGGAGGTGCGCTTGCCAGAGTGTGTGCTAGAGGTTTTGTCGGTCTTCTTCCCCCCGGGAACTTCAGCGGCAGGAGCAAGCACCTTGGCGGCAGGTGCTGCGACTGCCTCCCGGTAGAGTTGGTCGGTGCAGATAAGCGCATCCTTCTTGTCGGAGTTGATAGTGATGACGCTCATCGGCCCGGGCATCTTTAACGTATTATAGGCATAGTGTGATGCCGCCATGAACTTGGCCAGCGCCAGGCGACCAAGAATCCCATTATATGGCAATGGAATCTTGGCGACGTTGAAGAAGATCTTTTCTGTTCTGTAGTTGAGCTCACTACCAAACGTTACTGGCAGTGTGATCTTGCCCTTCGGCTGGCTCCTTCCTGGATTGATCCCTTGAAACGTGCCCGTTTTCTCGAGATCTTCGTCAGGGATTTGCAACTTCTTGATCACATCAGGCGAGATCAAGTTCAAACCGGCCCCACCGTCAACTAACATTTTTGTCACCTTGAGGTTGCGGATTGTTGGTGAAACCAACAATGGCAAACACCCGACCGCAGTTGTGCGATCAGGGTGGTCCTCGACGTCAAAAATGATAGGCGTGTTGGACCATTTCAATGGTTTCCGGGCATCGACCGACGGCTCTGTCGCATTAATATCGCGCGCCCACTGTTTAAGTCGGCGGTGAGAGGAATGCAACGAGGCGCCTCCGTCAACGCACATGGCTTCTGTAGCTTTCTGGAACTCGTGCTCGCTGGACTCGTCGCCGTCTTCGTCATCATCGTCACCCCCCTGTTCCTTGTCGCGGCCTCGAGCGGGCCTCTCCTTTTGTTCCTTGGCCTTGTCGCGGCGACCTCCTCGGCCACCGCATTTCTTACCAGACCCCTCAGCACCATCCTGGGCCTTCTCCTTGCCTCGCCTCTCATACTTGGCTTTTTGCTTCTCGACAAGCTGCTCAACTTGCCGGCAGTTTTGGAGGTCGTGATCCTTGGTGCGATCTTGCAGTACTGCTTGTCGGAGCCCTCCGGCTTGTCAGCAGCCGCCAAGGCCTGACATGCGGCACACCAGGAAACCTCCTTGCCGGGGCCATCACCCTTAACTTTCCTGGCGGCGCTGGGGTTGCCGGATCCCTCGACGGCAAGCACGACCTTGCCCTTGCGCTTCCTGTTACGTCGTCGGCCTTTCTTCGCCGAGTTGGTGGCATCTTCGCCTTCAGAGTTGATTTCCGCGCCAGCATCCTCGCCGGGGAACCTCCTCCCCTCCTCGGCCCAAGCACATCTGTCAGCCAGAGCATAGAGCTCGGCGACATCCCTGACTTTGTTCATCGCCAGCTCTTCCCGCATCTTGCGGTTGCGCACATTCTGATGAAAGGCACTAATAACAGCGGCAGGATGAATGTCTGGGATGTTGTGCTGTATACGGCTGAATCTCTGTATGTACTTGCGCAAGGTTTCGCCCTCCTTCTGGGGGATGAGATGTAAATCGCTTTCCTGGCCAGGAGCCTGGTGGCCTCCAGTGAAGGCGCCAACAAACTCATGACACAGATCTGCCCAGGAGGAAATGGAATTCTCCGGAAAATGCATCAACCATGACCTGACATTGGGCTTAAGCACCAACGGGAAGTAGTTGGCGAATATCTTGCCGTCTCGAGCTCCGGCAGCCTGCACCGCAATGGTGTAGACGCTCAGGAACTCTGACGGGTGAGTCTTGCCGTCGTATTTCTCCGGCACCTCCGGCTTGAACGTTCGGGAATTGGGCCACTGGACTCGCCGCAGCTCACGAGTAAAAGCTGGACAACCCACCTCGTAAGGCAAATTACTAGAATACCCCGGCGCAGGCTCGTCTACAGTGGGTCCCGCGCGCCTGTCGGATTGACGGCGCGCTTCCCGCCGCCGCTTGATGGTAGTTCGAGCGTCTTCTTTATTCCGTTCCCGAAGAACTTGACGTTGATCGCGGCGAACCCGCGGATCTGACGACGCCATGGAACCGTCATCACAGGCGTCAGTCCGCCGAGTTAGAGACCGCTGTTGTCGTAGCGGAGGGGAGTGCATCGTAGTCGTACCGCCTCCGGTCTTTTCGCCATCAGCACGCACCGGCTCAGTGGACTGCCGCCGCGAAGGCCCCTCCTGCTGCGGCCTGTCGTCATTAGCCAAGCCTATTAGGCTCTGAATAGCAGATCTCCATTCGTCTAGCTTCTCCGCAGCGGGAGGGAAATCTAGGAGCAGCCGAGCTCGCGCCAACGCTTCTGCCGGTGTAGGTGGTGGCGAAAGGTGCGAAGAACGTGAGGTGCTCTGACTCCTAACTATGTTAGAAGGAGCTCCATCCCGGTCTTGCGATCGCGCCCTGCTTCCACCGGCGTGCTGGCACGCATGCTGGCCCCGTGCATCTTGGGAGTGATGCGCAGGGGTTCTTCCATGGGGGCGCCTGGAACTACCAACGTCGCGGCGCTGCCCGTCGCGCACGACCAGAGAAGGCCACGGCGCATGCGCCGGCGTGGGTGTCTTGGAAGGCGTCGTCCCGTCTTTGGAGTTCGCTGCGCCACCCGTAGGTAGCACAGCTCCGTCCTCCTGATCGCCAGAACGTCGTGGAGGCTCCATCGCCTGGCTCTGATCGCCAGAACATCGTGGAGGCTCGAGACCTCCACCTCCTCCACCAGCGCCCACGCCGTCGCCTGTCTGTGTGGGTACGGGCGGGCCGGACGCAGATGGATCAACCGCCGTCGCACCCTTCTTCTTGGGAGCCATGGCGATGAAAGTGATCAAGAACTGGCGCGCTGACCGCTAGATCGGGTTCGCGCAATCTTTCCCCCTACCTGGCGCGCCAAAGATGTCGGCGTATGACACCTATGGGATCGCTTAGATCCCTTTACAGTTCGGCTGGGGGAAAAGATTTACACAAAGGGCGGATCCAACGATCAACGCAGGGATCTTTACTCAGGTTCGGGTCGCTGAGAAGCGTAAAACCCTACTCCTGCTTTGGTTTATTGTGGGTGTTCTTAAGCTCAAGTACACGGAGCGCTTGTGATGAACAGTACGTTCAAGAAGCAGCTACGCATGCAGAATGGGCCAGAAGGTCCTCTCCCCCTGTAGCTTTGCCTTGGGCCTCCTTTTATCCGTCCAAGGGGTCACCAACAGTGGCGAACAGCTCGTACAAGAGGTGTAAAGTTACTACAGTGTTTACATGCTTATCACTGACGACTTAGGACAAACGCATTTAATGCTCCACTTAGGTGTCCCTTACTTTCTTGGGGACGGAAAAAGAGCCCGTCCCATCAGCACCGCTTAACCTCACCCGCCCTTAGTGCCATGACACGCATCCAGGAAGACAAGCCCTAAACGACAGGCTATCTGCTACGCTGGAGTGGTGGCAGGGAGGTGGGATCTTGCCGGGTGCGAGGCCTTGCCGGGTTTTTGTTGGGGAACGTTGCATGGGAAACAAAAATTTTCCTACGCACACACAAGATCTATCCATGGTGATGAGAATCTACGAGAGGGAGAGTGAATCTACATACCCTTGTAGATCGCTAAGCGGAAGCGTTAAGAAACGCAGTTGATGTAGTCGAACGTCTCCGCGATCCAAATCGCAAGTCGTCCCTCGAACCGATCACGAACTAGTGCCGAACGGACGGCACCTCCGCGTTCAACACACGTACGGCTTGATGACGATCTCCGCCTTCTTGATCCAGCAAGAGGGAGCGGAGAAGAAGAAGAGTTCCAGCAGCACGACGGCGTGGTGATGTTGGTGAGGAACTATTTCAGCAGGGCTTCGCCTAAGCACTACTGAAATTATGACGTAGGAGGAACTAGAGGTTGCCGGCACACGGCTTGGGGCAATCTAATGTCTCCCGTGTGCTAGCCCTGCCCCTCTATTTATATGTTGAGCCCAAGGGTCTAAACTTGGAGTAAAAGCCTCCTCCAGGTCGGTTTTGCCCGCACAAGGTCGGTTTGGCCCGCAGGGAAAGAGTCCAACTCGGATCCCTGCAGTACCGCGCACAAGCGGTAGTACCGCTGCTACAGTAGCGGTAGTACCGCTTGACCAGCTTAAGCGGTAGTACCGCTGATACAGTAGCGGTAGTACCGCTTGACCAGCTTAAGCGGTAGTACCGCTGCTACAGTAGCGGTAGTACTGCCTTACCAGCTTAAGGCAGTAGCAAAACTTCCTTTTGCACTTTCCAATACCTCGTGGGCTTTATCCCTTTGGCCCATATAAAGTGTTGCTGCACCCGAACACTTCGGTAAACATCCGGAACCCCTTCCGGTGAATTCCGGAACCCTTCCGGAGATCAAAACACTATTATCACATATATCAATCTTTACCTCCGGACTACTCTGGAGATCCTCGTCATGTCCGGGATCTTATCCGGGACTCCGAACAACCTTCGGTCACCAACAAAATAACTCAACTATACTAATCGTCACCAAACGTTAAGTGTGTAGACCCTGCGGGTTCGAGAACTATGTAGACATGACCGAGACACCTCTACGGCCAATAACCAATAGCGGGACCTGGATGCCCATATTGGCTCCTACATATTCTACGAAGATCTTTATCGGTCGAACCTCTATGTCAAGGATTCAGTTAATCCCGTATGATGTTCCCTTTGTTCTTCGGTATGTTACTTGCACGAGATTCGATCGTCGGTATCTCTATACCTAGTTCAATCTCGTTACCGGCAAGTCTCTTTACTCGTTCCGTAATACAAGATCTCGTGGCTAACACTTTAGTCACATTGCTTGCAAGGCTCATTGTGATGTTGTATTACCGAGTGGGCCCTGAGATACCTCTCCGTCACACGGAGTAACAAATCCCAGTCTTGATCCATGCCAACCCAACAGACATCCTCGGAGATACCTGTAGAGCACCTTTATAGTCACCCAGTTACGTTGCGACGTTTGATACACACAAGGAACTCCTCCGATGTCAGGGAGTTGCATGATCTCATGGTCAAAGGAACAAATACTTGACATGCAGAAAACAATAGCAATAAACTGACACGATCATATGCTACGTTTACAGTTTGGGTCTTGTCCATCACATCATTCTCCTAATGATGAGATTCCGTTATCAAATGACATCTCATGTCAATGGCTAGGAAACCTTAACCATCTTTGATCAACGAGCTAGTCAACTAGAGGCTTACTAGGGACACAGTGTTGTCTATGTACCCACACATGTATTTGAGTTTCCAATCAATACAATTATAGCATGGATAATAAACGATTATCATGAACAAGGAAATATAATAATAACCAATTTATTATTGCCTCTAGGGCATATTTCCAACAGTCTCCCACTTGCACTAGAGTCAATAATCTAGTTCACATCACTATGTGATTTACATTGTAATGAATCGAACACCCATGCAGTTCTGGTGTTGTTCATGCTTAGCCCTTGGAAGAGGTTTAGTCATCGGATCTGCAACATTCAGATCCGTGTGTACTTTGCCAATATTTATGTCGTCCTCCTTGATATAATCGCGGATGAAATTGAAACGTCGCTTTATGTGTCTGGTCCTCTTGTGAAATCTTGGTTCCTTGGCTAGAGCAATGGCACCAGTATTTTCACAAAACAGAGTCATTGGGTTAAGCGCACTAGGCACTACTCCAAGATCTGTCATGAACTCCTTCATCCAGACACCTTCCTTCGCCGCCTCCGAGGCAGCGATGTACTCCGCTTCGCATGTAGAATCAGCTACCACGCTTTGCTTGGAACTGCACCAGCTAACCGCACCTCCATTAAGAATAAATATGTATCCGGTTTGCGACTTAGAGTCATCCGGATCAGTGTCAAAGCTTGCATCGACGTAACCCTTTACGACGAGCTCTTGATCACCTCCATAAACGAGAAACATATCCTTAGTCCTTTTCAGGTACTTCAAGATATTCTTGACCGCCGTCCAGTGTTCCATTCCTGGATCACTTTGAAACCTTCCGACCATACTTATGGCAAGGCTGACATCGGGTCTTGTGCACAGCATTGCATACATGATAGAGCCTATGACTGAAGCATAGGGGATGACACTCATCTTTTCTCTATCTTCTGCAGTCACTGGGCATTGAGTCTTACTCAACTTCACACCTTGCAAAACAGGCAAGAACCTGAACTTCTTCAAAATTTCATCAAGGTATGTGCCTTGTGAAAGTCCTATTAAACATCTTGATCTA
This sequence comes from Elymus sibiricus, assembly GCA_039707655.1. NCBI lineage: Eukaryota > Viridiplantae > Streptophyta > Magnoliopsida > Poales > Poaceae > Elymus > Elymus sibiricus. The sequence goes on along the minus strand of CM077668.1, from coordinate 475,239,027 downwards.
TCTCTATAGATCTTGATGCCTAATATGAAAGCAGCTTCTCCTAGGTCCTTCATTGAAAAACTCTTGTTCAAATATTCCTTCACGCTTTCCAACATTTCTATATAGTTTCCAATCAGTAATATGTCATCCACATATAATATTAGAAACGCTATACAGCTCCCACTCACTTTCTTGTAAATACAAGCTTCTCCGTAAACTTGTATAAACTCGAATGCTTTGATCACCTCGTCAAAGCGAAGATTCCAACTCCGAGATGCTTGCACCAGTCCATAAATGGATGGCTGGAGTTTGCAAACTTTGTCAGCATTCTCTGGATCGACAAAACCTTCTGGTTGCATCATATACAACTCTTCCTTAAGGAAACCGTTAAGGAACGCTGTTTTGACATCCATCTGCCAAATTTCATAATCGAAAAAGGCAGCTATTGCTAACATGATTCTGACGGACTTAAGCATCGCCACGGGTGAGAAGGTCTCATCGTAGTCAACTCCTTGAACTTGTGAAAAACCCTTTGCCACAAGTCGAGCTTTATAGACGGTGACATTACCGTCCGCGTCCGTCTTCCTCTTAAAGATCCATTTGTTCTGAATGGCCTTACGCCCTTCAGGTAATACTTCCAAAGTCCACACTTTGTTTTCATACATGGATCCCATCTCGGATTTCATGGCCTCTAACCACTTCTCGGAATCCGGGCCCATCATCGCTTCTCCATAGCTCATAGGTTCATCGTTGTCTAACAACATTACCTCTAAGACAGGGTTGCCGTACCACTCAGGAGCAGTACGCGTCCTTGTCGACCTACGAGGTTCGATAGCAACTTGATCCAAAGCTTCATGATCATCATCATTAACTTTCTCTTCAGCTAATGTAGGCTCCATAGAAACAACTTTCTGCGCTGCGCTACTCTCAGGTTGAAGTAAAGGTTCAACAACCTCATCAAGTTCTATCTTCCTCCCACTCAATTCTTTCGAGAGAAACTCTTTCTCAAGAAATGCTCCGTTTTTAGCGACAAACACTTTGCCTTCGGATCTGAGGTAGAAGGTATACCCAACTGTCTCTTTTGGGTATCCTATGAAGACGCATTTCTCCGCTTTGGGTTCCAGCTTTTCAGGCTGAAGCTTTTTGACATAAGCATCACATCCCCAAACTTTAAGAAACGACAGCTTTGGCTTCTTGCCAAACCAAAGTTCATATGGCGTCGTCTCAACGGATTTCGATGGTGCCCTATTTAAAGTGAATGTAGCTGTCTCTAATGCATAACCCCAAAACGATAGTGGCAAATCGGCAAGAGACATCATAGATCGCACTATATCCAATAAGGTTCGATTACGACGTTCGGACACACCATTACGCTGTGGTGTTCCAGGCGGTGTCAATTGTGAAACAATTCCACACTGTCTTAAGTGACTGCCAAACTCATAACTCAGATATTCTCCTCCTCGATCAGATCGTAGGAATTTAATCTTCTTGTTACGATGATTCTCAACTTCACTCTGAAATTGTTTGAACTTTTCAAATGTTTCAGACTTGTCACTAGTAGAAAACAGACCTTTTGTCCGCAGCTTTAGTCCCGGTTTGGATTTGAACCGGCACTAATGTGACCATTAGTCCCGGTTCGGGACGGGCATCATTAGTCGCGGTTCGTTCCGGACCTTTAGTCCCGGTTCGTAACACGAACCGGGACTAAAGGGGTTGTGCCAGGCTGGGGCCCCCACGAGCCCCTTTAGTCCCGGTTTGTATCACCAACCGGGACTAAAGGCCCCCCCTTTAGTCCCGGTTGGTAACACCAACCGGGACTAAAGGGTTGAGGCTTTAGTCCCGGTTGGTGTCTCCAACCGGGACTAAAGGTTGGACCTTTAGTCCCGGTTGGAAACACCAACCGGGACTAAAGGGGTTCTGAATTTTTTTATTTTTCTGTTTTTAGTTTCTGTTTTAAAATGCTTATATCTTTTAAGATATTTGATGTTTTTGAGTGATTCTTTTTGCATTAGATTCAAAATTTTGTCTAGTTTCTGTTTGTGCCATTAGTTTTCAAATTTGAATGGTTTAAATTTTAATTTGTTCAAATTTGCTTCAAACCCTAGATTGTGAATAACTTGAGTTTACAAATAGTTTTTAATTTAATTCTTTTTGCTCCTAGTCACGTGTTAGATTGTTGTCACAGTAAGATTTATTTGGTTATTTTTGGAATAATTTAAAAAAATGAAATGCCTTTGTAACAGACGATTTTCGTCCGAAACCTTGATACTTCGAAGGAGATGGTCCAGTTTGTGCACGAAGTGCATCCAGTTTTTGCCGTAACCCTCTCAACTTTTTAGCACATGCTATGTGGGTGAAATGATGATACCATGCCAACTTTCAACCTTTTCAGAGTTCATTTGTAGGGCTTTTCTATTTCAGGGTCATTTAGCTAAAAAAAACATTAAATGCATGAAAAATAGCAAATGGAGTCAGAAAGGGTTGAAAATTGATGGCGTGGCTTCGAATGGTGCATACTGAACACACAAAAAGTCTGGAGTTGAAATAAGTTTAAAAAAATGAAATGCCTTTGTAACAGACGAGTTTTTGCCTAAAACCCTGATACTTCGAAAGAGATTGTCCATTTTGTACACGAAGTGCATCCAGTTTTTGCCGTAACCCTCTCAACTTTTTAGCACATGCTATGTGGGTGAAATGATGATACCATGCCAAGTTTCAACCTTTTCAGAGTTCATTTGTAGTGCTTTTCCATTTCAGGGTCATTTAGCTCAAACTGTACCCCCCCCCCCCCCGTGGACCACCTTTTTTAGCTTTGTAGAAAATAAACGAAAATGATTAAATCTTCAAAAAATAAAATCCTTTGAGATGTAGTTAGGTTTTAGTGTCTAGTTGGTATAGAAATTTTGAAATATGAATTTTGACCTTTTTTGCAAAAAAACGCAAAAACAATGTAAAACGGCCATAACTTTTGCATACGATGTCGAAAAAAAAAGTTTAATACATAAAAAAAAACTAGAGAAAAATTCGGACTCGATTTCACCGGGGTTTACCCGGTGAAGTTTTCTCAGATTCTCAAAATTCCAAAAGGAAAAAAAGTTATTTCAAATCCAAAAAAAAATAAAAAATTAAAAAAATTAATTTTTGAATTTAAAAATAAATAAATGATGTCATATTTGGATTCCTCACATTTTTCTGATAATAATGGATATATTATTTGTCGAATTTCGATTTACAGATTTAAAGATATTAATTATGTCATATTAAATGAATAAATGGCAAAAAAATGAATAAAATAATATTATTACTTATTTTATTTTCATTGAAATTCAATATTATTAGTACTTATTTTGTTTATTTTAATAATTGTTTAGAATTCAAAAAATTAAATCATGTGACATCAAGACCTAAGGGTTAACAGGATTGATAGCTTAAGATTGTCAGGAAAACAACAAGTGCAGACTTGGAAACTAGTGGAGATAGAACCTGAAAGTTAAGCGTGCTGGGGCTGGAGTAGTGAGAGGATGGGTGACCGGTCGGGAAGTTAGACGATTTGGAATGAGTGTGGAGCAGTGAGGAGGGGTGATTAGAGAATAAATTATCAATTAATTCAAAGATTTGAAAATCAGAAAAAAATAAAAACAAAAAAAAATTAAAAAAAAAAATTGAAAAAAAAAATTCCAAAAAAAAATATCAAAAAAATTTCCTTTAGTCCCGGTTGGTGTTACCAACCGGGACTAAAGGGGAGCCTTTAGTCCCGGTTCGTGTTACCAACCGGGACTAAAGGCTCCCCTTTAGTCCCGGTTGGTAACACCAACCGGGACTAAAGGTCCTGCACCCCCCGTCGCAGACAGCGCCACGTGGTGGGCCTTTAGTGCCGGGCCGTGTTGAACCGGCACTAAAGGGGGGGGGGGCCTTTAGTCCCCACCCTTTAGTGCCGGTTAGAGAACCGGCACTAAAGGCCCTCCCCAACCGGCACTACAGGTCATTTTTCTACTAGTGTGTGTTTCATTAAGTAAATATACCCATATCTACTTAAGTCATCAGTGAAGGTGAGAAAGTAACGATAACCACCGCGCGCCTCAATACTCATCGGACCGCACACATCAGTATGTATGATTTCCAATAAGTCACTTGCCCGTTCCATTATTCCCGAGAACGGCGTTTTAGTCATCTTGCCCATGAGGCATGGCTCACATGTGTCAAGTGATTCAAAATCAAGTGACTCCAAAAGTCCATCAGCATGGAGCTTCCTCATGCGTTTTACGCCAATATGACCTAAACGGCAGTGCCACAAGAAAGTGGTATTATCATTATTAATTCTACATCTTTTGGCATCAATGTTATGAACATGTGTATCATTACTATCAAGATTCAATAAGAATAACCCCCTCACATTGGGTGCATGACCATAAAAGATATTACTCATATAAATAGAACAACCATTATTCTCTGATTTAAATGAGTAACCGTCTCGCAATAAACAAGATCCAGATATAATGTTCATGCTTAACGCAGGCACTAAATAACAATTATTCAGGTTCATCACTAATCCCGATGGTAATCGAAGAGCGAGCGTGCCGACGGCGATCACATCAACCTTGGAACCATTTCCCACGCGCATCGTCACTTCGTCCTTTGACATCCTCCGTCTATTCCGCAGTTCCTGTTTTGAGTTGCAAACAAGAGCAACCGCACCGGTATCAAATACCCAGGCACTACAACGAGAGTTGGTAAGGTACACATCAATAACATGTATATCATATATACCTTGTTTGTTGTTGGCCGCCTTCTTGTCAGCCAAATACTTGGGGCAGTTCCGCTTCCAGTGTCCAGTTCCCTTGCAATGAAAACACACAGTTTCTGGTTTGGGTCCAGCCTTGGGTTTCTTCACGAGAGGACCAACTGCTTTGCCACTCTTCTTGGAGTTACCCTTCTTACCCTTGCCATTTTCCTTGAAACTAGTGGTTTTATTGACCATCAACACTTGATGCTCCTTCTGAATTTCAGACTCAGCGGCTTTCAGCATCGCAAACAGCTCGGCGACTAACTTGTTCATCCCGTGCATGTTATAGTTCAACACGAAGCTCTTGTAGCTAGGTGGGAATGATTGAAGAACTCTTTCAGTGATAGCCTCTGGCGGAAGGGGCATCCCCAATTCAGCCAGACGGGTGGAGTATCCAGACATTCTGAGTACGTGATCACTGATAGACCCGTTCTCCTCCATCTTGCAAGCATAGAACTTATCGGAGATCTCATATCTCTCGATCCGGGCATTCTTCTGAAAGATAAACTTCAACTCCTGGAACATCTCATATGCTCCATGACGTTCAAAACGTCTTTGAAGTCCCGGTTCTAAGCCATACAATATTGCACATAGAACTATTGAGTAATCTTCAGAACGAGCTTGCCAGGCGTTCACAACGTCTAGAGACTCAACTGGAGCGGGTGGATCACCAAGCGGTGCATCAAGGACATAAGCCTTCTGGGAAGCCGTAAGGATAATCCTTAGATTACGGGCCCAGTCCACAAAGTTACTTCCATCATCTTTCAATTTAGCTTTCTCTAGGAACACATTAAAATTCAGGGGTGCTACTGCGCGAGCCATGATCTACAACATAAATATAGCAAAGACAACTTAGACTATTGTTCTAGATAATGAGTTTAGTTAATCATATTACTTAAAAATACCCAGGCACTCAAATTGACATCCCTCCGATCATTTGAGTGTAACATGATCCAAATCCACCAACTCAAGTCCGATCATCACGTGAGTTGAGGTGGTTTCAATGGTGAACATCTTCATGTTGATCATATCTACTATATGACTCATGTTCGACCTTTCGGTCTCTTGTGTTCCGAGGCCATGTCTGTACATGCTAGGCTCGTCAAGTTTAACCCGAGTGTTCCGCACGTGCAACATGGCTTACACCCGTTGTATGTGAACGTAGAGTCTATCACACCCGATCATCACGGCGTGTCTCGAAACGACGAACTTTCGCAACGGTGCACACTCGGGGAGAACACAATTTTATCTTGAAATTTAAGTGAGGGATCACCTTATAATGCTACCGTCGTCCTAAGCAAAATAAGATGCATAAAAGGATTAACATCACATGCAAATCATAAGTGACATGATATGGCCATGAACATGTGCTTTTGATCTCCATCTCCAAAGCACCGGCATGATCTCCATCGTCACCGGCATGACACCATGATCTCCATCATCTTGATCTCCATCAACGTGTCGCCATGAGGTTGTCGCGCCGACTGTTGCTTCCACGACTATAGCTAACGTTTAGCGATAAAGTAAAGCATTACATAGCGCTTAATGATTGACACGCAGGTCATACAATAATTAAAGACAACTCTATGGCTCCTGCCAGTTGCCGTACTCATCGACATGCAAGTCGTGATATTCTATACAACACATGATCATCTCATACATCACATATATCTCATCATGTAATTGGCCATATCACATCACAACATACCCTGCAAAAACAAGTTAGACGTCCTCTAATTGTTGTTGCAAATTTTACGTGGCTGCTATGGGTTTGCAAGAACCGTTCTTACCTACGCAAAACCACAACGTGGTGTAGTGATTGCTTTTTGATCTTCTAAAAGAACCCTCTTCATTGAAATTGATTCAACTAAAGTGAGAGAGACAGACACCCGCTAGCCATCTTTATGCAACGAAGTTACATGTTAGTTGAAGGAACCTGTCTCGCGTAAGCGTACGCGTAATGTCGGTCCGGGCCGCTTCATCTCACAATACCGCCGAATCAAATATCAACTAGTAACGGCAAGCAATATGTATACACCCACGCCCACAACTCGTTTGTGTTCTACTCGAGATCTCATCTACGCATAGACCTAGCTCATGATGCCACTGTTGGGGAACGTTGCATGGGAAACAAAAAATTTCCTACGCACACACAAGATCTATCCATGGTGATGAGAATCTACGAGAGGGAGAGTGAATCTACATACCCTTGTAGATCGCTAAGCGGAAGCGTTAAGAAACGCGGTTGATGTAGTCGAACGTCTCCGCGATCCAAATCGCAAGTCGTCCCTCGAACCGATCACGAACTAGTGCCGAACGGACGGCACCTCCGCGTTCAACACACGTACGGCTTGATGACGATCTCCGCCTTCTTGATCCAGCAAGAGGGAGCGGAGAAGAGGAAGAGTTCCAGCAGCACGACGGCGTGGTGATGTTGGTGAGGAACTATTTCAGCAGGGCTTCGCCTAAGCACTACTGAAATTATGACGTAGGAGGAACTAGAGGTTGCCGGCACACGGCTTGGGGCAATCTAATGTCTCCCGTGTGCTAGCCCTGCCCCTCTATTTATATGTTGAGCCCAAGGGTCTAAACTTGGAGGAAAAGCCTCCTCCAGGTCGGTTTTGCCCGCACAAGGTCGGTTTGGCCCGCAGGGAAAGAGTCCAACTCGGATCCCTGCAGTACCGCGCACAAGCGGTAGTACCGCTGCTACAGTAGCGGTAGTACCGCTTGACCAGCTTAAGCGGTAGTACCGCTGATACAGTAGCGGTAGTACCGCTTGAACAGCTTAAGCGGTAGTACCTCTGCTACAGTAGCGGTAGTACTGCCTTACCAGCTTAAGGCAGTAGCAAAACTTCCTTTTGCACTTTCCAATACCTCGTGGGCTTTATCCCTTTGGCCCATATAAAGTGTTGCTGCACCCGAACACTTCGATAAACATCCGGAACCCCTTCCGGTGAATTCCGGAACCCTTCCGGAGATCAAAACACTATTATCACATATATCAATCTTTACCTCCGGACTACTCTGGAGATCCTCGTCATGTCCGGGATCTTATCCGGGACTCCGAACAACCTTCGGTCACCAACAAAATAACTCAACTATACTAATCGTCACCAAACGTTAAGTGTGTAGACCCTGTGGGTTCGAGAACTATGTAGACATGACCGAGACACCTCTACGGCCAATAACCAATAGCGGGACCTGGATGCCCATATTGGCTCCTACATATTCTACGAAGATCTTTATCGGTCGAACCTCTATGTCAAGGATTCAGTTAATCCCGTATGCTGTTCCCTTTGTTCTTCGGTATGTTACTTGCCCGAGATTCGATCGTCGGTATCTCTATACCTAGTTCAATCTCGTTACCGGCAAGTCTCTTTACTCGTTCCGTAATACAAGATCTCGTGGCTAACACTTTAGTCACATTGCTTGCAAGGCTCATTGTGATGTTGTATTACCGAGTGGGCCCTAAGATACCTCTCCGTCACACGGAGTAACAAATCCCAGTCTTGATCCATGCCAACCCAACAGACATCCTCGGAGATACCTGTAGAGCACCTTTATAGTCACCCAGTTACGTTGCGACATTTGATACACACAAGGTACTCCTCCGATGTCAGGGAGTTGCATGATCTCATGGTCAAAGGAACAGATACTTGACATGCAGAAAACAATAGCAATAAACTGACACGATCATATGCTACGTTTACAGTTTGGGTCTTGTCCATCACATCATTCTCCTAATGATGTGATCCCGTTATCAAATGACATCTCATGTCAATGGCTAGGAAACCTTAACCATCTTTGATCAACGAGCTAGTCAACTAGAGGCTTACTAGGGACACAGTGTTGTCTATGTACCCACACATGTATTTGAGTTTCCAATCAATACAATTATAGCATGGATAATAAACGATTATCATGAACAAGGAAATATAATAATAACCAATTTATTATTGCCTCTAGGGCATATTTCCAACAGTTTTCGTGAGCTCCCCCGGCAAGATCTTGCCGGGAGCTCAGCCTTCGGTCTTCTGTCTTCTGATCATTGTCTTGAACGCCTTCTTGATAATCTTGTATTTGTTTCCAGCTGTTCTCCGCCAGGCCTTGCCGCTGGTATGGCTACAACCGTCCGTGCACAAGTATGGGGTACTAAAAGACCCAAACCCTACTCCTGCTTTGGTGTATTGTGGGTGTTCTTAAGCTCAAGTACACGGAGCGCTTTTGATGAACAGTACGTTCAAGAAGCAGCTACGCATGCAAAATGGGCCAGAAGGTCCTCTCCCCCTGTAGCTTCGCCTTGGGCCTCCTTTTATCCGTCCAAGGGGTCACCAACAGTGGCGAACAGCTCGTACAAGAGGTGTAAAGTTACTACACTGTTTACATGCTTATCACTGACGACTTAGGACAAACGCATTTAATGCTCCACTTAGGTGTCCCTTACTTTCTTGGGGACGGAAAAAGAGCCCGTCCCATCAGCACCGCTTAACCTCACCCGCCGTTAGTGCCATGACACGCATCCAGGAAGACAAGCCCTAAACGACAGGCTCTCTGCTGCGCTGGAGCGGTGGCAGGGTGGTGGGATCTTGCCGGGTGCGAGGCCTTGCCGGGTCTTCATGAGCTCCCCCGGCAAGATCTTGCCGGGAGCTCAACCTTCGGTCTTCTGTCTTCTGATCATTGTCTTGAACGCCTTCTTGATAATCTTGTATTTGTTTCTAGCTGTTCTCCGGCAGGCACTAGTAGAAAATGGGCCTTTAATCCCGGTTTGTAAGGCCCTTTAGTGCCGGTTCTACAACCGGCAC